>CM076576.1:663775367-664451282 GCA_034641835.2 Pinus albicaulis | reverse complement strand
GTTGGAGCTTCCCTATCAAGTTGTAGCTTGATAGATGTCAGTTGTAGCTGACTAAGGTTGGAGCCTCCTGTAGGTTGGTGCCTGCAGAAAATAGATGGGAGTTGGTGCTTCCACATCAAGTTGTAGCTTGATAAAATGTCGGTTGTAGCTGACTGAGATTGGAGCCTCCTGTAGGTTGGTGCCTGTAGAAAATTGATGGGAGTTGGAGCTTCCTTACAAGTTGCAGCTTGTAGAATTGAGGTAGGAGCCTCTTATAGGTTGGTGCCTACAGAAAATCAGTGGTGAGAGGGAGTTGGAGCTTGCCTTTGCAACACAACAATAATAAGATGTGGTTTTCTCCCTTTATGGGTTTCCACTTATATCTGGTGTCTTTGTGCATGATGTTTATGTGTTGATCTGGTTTATATCATCTGCTTAATACTTGTTGCTCTCATATTAAGTCTAATGTTACTTTATATTAGTGCTTGCTGCTCACATTCTAAGATTACTCACATGTTAAGTTGAACATGAAATGAAGGTGTAAACAAGTGTTAATGAAAAAGTTTTAAAAGTCCATGAATGTGTTAAACTGATTCACCCCCCCTCTCAGTTTAACTAAGGGTTCAACATTTATTTCTTGCAACATTTAATATTTTTATTCTATTTCTAATATTACAACATATGAAATAGAACTATAGTCATATTACATCATATCAAAGTGCACATATATACCATAATAAATTTTCAGTTAAGTTACGAGTAAGATGTCATTCCAATGATCTAAAACATGCAAAAATTCTAATAAATATTTGTAAATTGTGGAATGGAACCATACCTTTCTGTTGACTAGCTTGTGTGCTGTGTAGTGTACCAACCTCTGCTAGGAAGGAAGGACCCTCCTTTTTAGTAGGGATCACTGGTCGGGAAGGTATTGTAGTTGTTTGATATATTTCCTCTCAGTGATAATTCATGTGTGATTGTTGTTAATGTTATTATTAGTCGTGTTGATGTTTTAATGATTACATAATCCTAACCTCTGTATTGTGTAACAACATAAGTCCTAGACTGGTCCCTTTGTTAGTGTGATGGTTATTTAATTCCCATTACAATTTGATGGTGTGTTCATTACATTTGAATGTGTGTTTCAACATTTGTTGAGAGAATGGTTTCCAAGAGTTAACATGGCGGCGAAGTGCATTGAATACCCAATGATGCATTAAATAAATTCACACATGTTTTTGGCTCTCGATCCTCCTCAGTTATCCTAGAGCGCTCTTTCCCTATAGGTTGCATCCATTTTTTCCATTTTCATTTGAATTGCAAGTTGCAACCCATCATTCAATATCAGAAGTAAAGGTAGGGCCAGTTGATCCAGTTTTTTTATCTATTGATTGAGATCAAGATGGAAGCATAGTAGCATAGGAGGCATAAGAGATACAAATTTCAATATCATCACCAATTGCATTGTTTTAGTTTCTTTCCATTCAGATACATGAGGTAAGAGGAGAGAGCTCTAGCTTAATCCAACGAGCCAATTAGTCCTTCTAGATTCAATCCTTTTTCAAAGTCTTCTCACTACTCCTCCATAACACATGTCTTTAGTCTGAAGGTATTCTTCGTTATCCTCCTATCAAGAAAATTTTCTCCGCCTCAAATTTCATTGCCAGGTTTAGCTTGGGTTGTAAATTCCACTGTGAAGGACACTATTTAATTTTGGCATTTTTTTATGAAGGCTTTATTTAGTACACACTTATCAATAAAAGTATAATTTTTTTATAGCTTTTCATCATTGAAGTGTTAAATTAATGTATGCCCTTCCAAATGAAATTAAGACAAGCCCTTCAAATTTGAACATCGGTACCAACCTAGTTCCATTTTAGCTCATCTATCAAGTGCCAAGAGGTATCAAATCTCTCTAGGTGCAAACTTCTTTTTTGAGTGAAAAACTTGAAGAAATTTTTGCACCTCAAAATATTTGACCCCTCTCAACTTGATAGATTTGGAGTTAATATGGATCTCGACTGATATAACATTATGTGACAACAAAAAAGTAAATAACTATGTATATACATATCTACATCACAAAAAAGGATAAAAATAAATAATTAAAAATACAAAACAACTTAAATTCTTCTAGAACTCAAATCTATATCAAGAGGGATTGAAATTCACACTTAATTTTTTTCATCCCTCTTAGTACTTCATAAGTAGAGGTTTAAGATGAACCTATGTTGGTTTTATAAAAGAATATTTGACTTGTTATATATTTTCTTATTAAAGTGTACTAAAATTTTATTTAAAAATAATTCAATTTAAATTAATGTACTTGGTTTATAAGATGATAAAGGATATGATGGGGAAGGATGATAAAGAAAAAAATAAAATTATATTTTAAAAGAAAATAGATGAATAAAATATTTGGGAAGCAACAATGTAAAGAAATATGAAATAATGAAAAAAATTGAAGTGGTCTTCACCATAACATTTTTACCGAGTGGAATATTTAAAATATTTAACACCACAAATAGGTATGTAATGGGCACGAGGCTATGGTATTGTTAGATCTATGATATTTTGCAGATCTACCATGTGAACTTGGACATTAGTTATGGAGTCCCTTCTTACTAGTATAAGAGGGTTATAAATAAGAGGTAATCGACCTAGTGCATGTTGATTTGGGGATCTGGCATCTAGAAAGTTGTTGACAAAGGTTGGACATCCCCTCGAGTAAGGAAGCTAAGCATATTTATTCATCTTAAACAATGAGTGTCTATAGAGATCCAAGTGAATCTCTAAGGATATAAAAGAGCTACCCTCTCTAGTCTTGGTAGGGAGTGCATTAGAGTATCAAGTGCTCCTCAATTTCAAGATCTAAGGAGTAGATCTCAACCATTTAGTGTTCCTTAGTAATATGGTGCTTTGTCTTGATGCAATGTTGGAGGGGGTAAATTCTAATCTATCACAAGGTAACTAGATTATAATGTTCCTCAAGGGTCATTTAAGCATATCACTACAGCCAAGGTACAAGTATGAGTAATGTTTTAGTTTGGGAAAAAGCAATGCTCCAGTCTAGATTTTGTAAATCTCAACATGAATAACATAATTTATTTCTCCTTTGCATAAATCAAATACATCCACTGAAAAGCTATGTGACAACAATCTCTCAATATCAAGGCCAATGAGGTGAAGCAATAAAGAGGCCCTCATACACTAAATTGGTCCCATGTTCTCCCTAATCCATGTAGGGTTCAATAATAAGAAATAGATATATTAGAAGAC
This sequence comes from Pinus albicaulis, assembly GCA_034641835.2. Taxonomy (NCBI): domain Eukaryota; kingdom Viridiplantae; phylum Streptophyta; class Pinopsida; order Pinales; family Pinaceae; genus Pinus; species Pinus albicaulis. The sequence goes on along the minus strand of CM076576.1, from coordinate 664,448,024 downwards.
CACATTGTAGGTTGTCTATCCATCTGACCTTGTATAGCTTTATTATCACATGAAAAATCACTAAAGCAACGAGTAGGGTTGTACCAATTTCCACAAAAATAATATAAGCAATGAGTAGGGTTGTACCAATTTCTACAAAAATAATATAAAAAGACACTTATCTCTTGGACTTTGAAAATGGAGGGTTGGCAATTATGCTAAGGTACGTTAATAATATCTAGAAATATTTGATTAGTCAGTCAATCAATGTAGTTAGTGCCGTGAAACGGGACAGGGTCAGGAGTTAGCATTATGTATATTACTTGGGTTGTGGGGTTCCTGCTATTTCTGCTGACTGCTGCTCCTTTTTCTTTTCATTTCAGAGTGAATGACTCCAACGCAACTCCTCCAATGAAATGAGTGAATGACTGAGATTGGTTGGTGCGTAAAAGCTCGATTTGACGGTCACAGATTGGTGGGTGGGTAAAACCTCGATTTCACAGTTACGGCCAGCGGTGGGTGGGTAAAAGTCTCGATTTCACGGTCAGTCTGTGCTGTGGGTAGGTATCTACTATTTCACTACTGACTATTACCCAGAGAAGGAAAGTGACTGTGACAAGAGTTGATGGGTTTTTTCTTTGGTTACGAGCGGACACATCTACAGCATACATGGCGCCTGAAAAGGAAAGGCCCGCCGCATTGCACTGTACTGCATATGACGCATTCACTTTTTCTTTTATGAATAATGGCAGTAGCGCTACAAACATGTTTTCTCGCCTTCCAACAACCGGCAGAGGGCTCAGCTGGCTGTTGGGCATGAACTGTGGGGCTATAACACATCGGTAGGAATTTAGGATTCTGACGAGGCAGAAGGGTCAACAATAAGTGTGCAAGTCGTTACTAAATGTTTAATGTTAGTGGTATATTCGTTCGTTATATATATATATATATATATATATTTTGTAGTTGAGTAATAACTAGTTAGATTTTCTTTAACAATGGTTTTATCAAGTTTTTAGAGGAAATTTTTTTTTTTCACTTAAAAAAAGATTTGCATCTCAAGAGATTTGATTCTTCTCATGTTGCTAAGTTAACATGGATCTAGATTGGTTTAATTTCCTCATTTAAATAGATTACATTCCACATAAATACCATGGATCAATACCATAAAGTTATTTTTATTTTACTGCTAATTTTTATTATTATTTTTATTTTATTTAATTTCCCCTTTAAATAAATAGACTTTATTCACATGAATACCAAGGGTCAATAATATGAAATTGTTTTTATTTTAATACTATTTTATTATTATTATTATTTTATTTTGATGTAGAAATGTTTTTATCTTATTGATTTTTTTTAATTTAATTTTAGTTTTAATTTTTATGTAATTTGCATGTTTACAAAACATGACATTGCAACATCCATACCCGCCTAGAGAGCCCCACTTGACGAAATTATATGTTTTGGAATTTTTGGTTGGGGTTCTACTAAATAATTTTTGGTCAAATCTTGATGGTTGGTTGTTTAAAATGTTTTTTTTACTATATACTTATGATTCCAAATTTCCAAATTTAACTAGAAAATATGCAAACTTATAATAAACAACCTTCAACATTTGATTTATGTGTGTTTTACTAGTAAATATTGTTCCAAGCAATTAGAAGTCCACAACCTATATACTATTTATGTACATTAAGAATATCAGTTTGTGTGTATATATATATTCTAATTAATAGATAAAATGATATTTTTCAGTGTATTTTTTTCTAGTCAATTTTAACCAAAGTTGGGAAGAAATTTCTAAAAACTTTATAGTTGTTTAATCTGCATAAACATCACAATCTCACTTATAAAACAACTTCGTAATATTTAGTTTTGTGTGGGCACCCACAAACACACACATACACATTATCTGATATCTTGTGTTTACAAAGTAAATATTGTGAAGTTGTTTAAGGTTTTGGTATTTTTTTGGCATATTATTTTGGTTAATTTTACTTAAATATGATAATTTGACATATGTGTGTTTGCACAAAGAAATATTGTGAAATCTAATTGTTTCAAGTTTTCATATGTTTTTGACATATTTCATTGTTTATTTTATTTAAAATATCATAGGGGTTTGTTGCAATTAATTGTGAAGTGTATATAATGTGAGTATCATAAGCTTTTGGGAGTGTTGAACTTATTTATCAAGGTGTTGAATTCATTTATATATTGAGGTTCATTTACTCAAAGACCATTATACTATTTATGCTACACGTAAAATTCAAAATTGCATGAAATAAAGGTCAATAGGATAAATATATTATTTGTAGGAAAAGGAAGAAAAGCACTTTAACTATGATGGAATCAAAACATGTCTATTCTACTTTGAAGAGGAAGTAAACTCATAACTAAAAGAAAGCATGTTAACTTCAAACCCTAATCTTGTAGGAAAAAGACAATTTCTACAACAACAAGGTCAAAGGATCTACTTGGTATCTTGGATCCTCAACTTCATCTTTATGTTAGGAAAAATACTAAGAGGGGGGAGGGGGGAGGGTGGGCGGGGGATTGAATTAGTATTTAGAGCTTACTCAGAACTTTTCCTTTTTCCTTACTAAATTCCATACGTGACTTTAATGAACCCAACTCACGTATACACGTGGATATCCTTAAGAAAACTTGCGTATTACCAGAGATTTTATTATGCATATAATTCTTTACTTAGATCAGTGCATCATTCATTCATCAGATGTTTAGTAAGTAGTAAGCATGTGCAGTAAGAATAGAATAAATCATCATACATAAGCAACACACATGAACACTAGGATTTAAGGCGGAAACCCAATTCAGGAGAAAAAAACCGCTACTATTGTCTTTGTCTTCAATATTTATTATAAATAAAACTGCTTACAATCATGTACTGGCGCAGAATCATACCAGCACGCAGGCACCCACCTACAGAAGGCTACAACCTTCTCTCGTTCTCTAGCTACTACTGGAAGGGAGCTTCAACCCCCTGATCTTGTTTACCAGCCACTCCTGGAAGGGAGCTACGACCCCCTGATCTCGTTTACTAGCCACTCCTGGAAGGGAGCTACTACCCCCTGATCTCATTTACCAGCTATCACTGGAAGGGAGCTACAAACCCCTCACTAAAGGCTTCGACCCTCAACTCCACCATGGACCACGTTTCATCAATTTTCATACTGGATCCAACAACTTCCATACAACACACATTGTAGGCCTCTTTTCATCAGATTTTTAGACTAGACCCATTCCACACATTTAAGCTTAAAGAACATACATCAAACTGAAACTTATAACCCATTCAATTCATTTATTGAATCATCAACCAATCAACCAACCAACCACTAATCTTTAATCATAATAAACTAGCAACATAATCAATATTCAAACAACCAGATCTGTAGGAAGACATCGTTGACAAACAACAATAATATAGCAAAACAGATCAGAGATTTCCTTTTGCACACTTCATCAAAATCCTAGATTCAATACGCACTTTTACTTCATTGAACCCACGTATATACATGCTTTCACAAGGACAAACATGCATATATATATGCAACTATTTTAGGACTAACCTTAGATTCCATACACGCTTTTTTTGAAACTAACCCGTGTATATACGTGCTTTCGCCGTGACGAACCTACGTATAGATCTGAAAACACTGCAGGGCTGCACAACTCTTCAGAACAGATAAATAGCTCAGATCTTTACCCTTCACTTCATAAAACATTCACCACATCTCAGATCTAAACATTCCATAAACAGATCTAGAATATATATAGTCATTTCAGGTCTAGAGATCCTGATCCATCATTTTATTCATAAGTACATTATTAATTCAGATCTATCAATAAACTGAAACCCATTCCATGTAGATATACTTCAAAGTGATGTATTCATTCAATACCCAGACACATGCACACTCTTTCACTATGATCTTCTTCTCCTTATATAGTTTTATCCTTTATCAATACCATGAGCTAAAACCACACAACTTCCGATGGTATTCTTGGATGGAATCAAATAGACAATACAACACTCAATATTATGGGCTAATACCATGGTAATGCCTCTCGGTATTATAATTTTAGAGCGCAAAAAGGCATACACGACTTGGGACATACTTATCCACGTACATACGCAACTTGGCCTTTACAAACCCACGTATACATTGTGATATATTAAAAATAACATTTCTCGGGCATATACTAGAATTCTTTTCTCTATCAAGCAGATTTCCATCAAGGACAACATCATCAAGTAGATTGCCATCAAGGACAACACATTACATCATATTTCCAACAATCTCCCCCTTTGTACTTGATGGCAACCACGATGGTGTTTGATCACCACAACAGATAGATACATTAATCATCACCATTATTCAAACACCATGATATTCTCCCCCTTTGACATTAAGGGCAAAGGGCAGACCAAAACCAAAGCAAGGCTTCTCTTCCCTTGTAGAGAGATGAGCTCTACAGATCTGAAGTGCATTGAATTTACCATGCTCCCCTTGAGTTCATGTTGAATCTTTAGACAGATTTTTTAAATGAAGTACATGACTCTATAACTTAACCAAGTATGACCATTCATATCACCAAGGACTCATACTTACATCAATGATCCAACCAAGTGGAATTACATATTTGACTGAACTTCCCAACCAAGTGGAATTACATATTTGACTGAACTTCCCAACCAAGTGGGTTTACAAATTTGACCAAGTCCTTACATGACTGAATATAAAATTTTTACATCATAGGTCTTAACATGACCTTTTCATCAAATTACAGATATAACTAAGACCAATGAATCTCAATCAGACCACAACAAACACTTAGAATGCCAACAATGCATCCATTCCCACCGGATAAGTGATCCCCCTTAACTTGTGCATCCTGAACACTTTCAACAACAAATCATCAAGGCATCTTCAAAAATTTAGAGAATGAAACAGAAATGTAAGAACTGGAACATCACCAAAGATTCCCAACAACACTGCAATCGTTCTGAAAATGCTAACCCAGAAAATTATGCCAGCAAAACCCCATACGCGGCTTTCTGTATATAAACTCGCGTATATACGCGACTGTCCTTTATGAAATCTGCGTATCCAATTTTATCTTATGAATTTAAGCAGATCTAATCTTCTGAGCAGCAGAGACAACTCCCAACTTTTGTCTGAGATATTCGAATGCCTCCCTGGGAAGGGGTTTAGTAAATATATCAACAACTTGTTCTTTGGGGGGAACATACTCCAATTTAACCTTTAAGAAGTGATACTTGATAGGAATGTGCTTGGTCTTGGAATGCATTACAGGATTCTTTGAGATGTTGATGGCACTTGTATTATCACACATAATGGATATGGGAGGTGAACATTTGATTTGATTCATCAAATTACAGATATGACATTTTAAGACCAAAAGACCTCAAGAGCGAGATCATATTTCAGAACCATCATAATGCCAACAATGCATTACTCTGAGCAAGGATAGTGCTCCCCCTGAACTTGAGCATCTTGAACATCTTCACCAACCAATTCATTGAAGCATCTTCATCAAGCAGATAATCAAAACTTACAATCATATCAGAAGATATAACCATCAACATCAAATCAAGAAATTTATTACTGTCAGTAGCATATTAGAAACTGTTTTTGAGTCTTCCTCAATGTTTTTCTTATCAGAGAAAAACATACGCAACTGTCTCCAATGGAACTCGCATGTATACACGACTTTATTTCATGAAACCCGCGTATAGAAAATGAAATACAGAAAAATTCACAACTCCATCTCCCCCTGAACTTATACCACCTGTACCTGTCTTCTCTTGTCACATCAGATGCACTATTAGAAATAAACACAACCAGAATTACCAAACCAACCATGGGAATCACCATATATTGCTCCCTCTATGATGATACATTACTAATTCCTATAATGTATCTCACATCACTCCTGCAATCATTATGAGAAGTACACTTTAGAAGCGGAAGACTGCAGTAGGGTCAAAATTCCCTACGTTTTTTACTAGGGCTTCTTCTTTTTCGAGCTTTGCTAGAAATTCTCCAATTTCTTAGATCTTTTCATCATACTTAATCTGCATTATTTTTCTACATGCCCATACTTGTTACAAGCATAACATCTTATGTGACCAGAAAAGGGAGCATAGGGATCATAATTTTTTTTTCTTATCTTTCTTCTATTGCAATCAATTGCTTTATGACCAAAATTGCTGCATGAAAAACAATATCCCTTAAAGAAACCTGAGTACCTGAGAGCTAACTAACTTTCTGTGTAGTGTCTATTTGTCTTTGACTGAAACAATTTGCTTCTGCACTTGGCTAAAATATGTCCATAATTATGACATATAAAGCATTCAACATTATTGATCAAAGGAGAGAATCGATTGATACTTCTATATTTAGGAGCGAATGATTTCCTTTGAGAATTCATGATTGTTGGTTTCCTTTTTGTCTCTTTAAACACTTCAGGTTTTGCATTGATATCCTTTGAATATTTAGCTTTGTCTTGTGAACTAGATTCTCATTTCACAGTTTCATGAAAACCAAGACCAAATTTAATAGAGGGAGACCTTTGACTACTAAGAATATTATTTAGAATCTTAGTACTATCTTGAAACCTCAAGAATTTATCCTTTTCTTCTAATTTACCTTTTAAAATGTTTACCACAACCTCCAATTTTTAGCATTTCTACTTCATACTTTCTTCGACCCTTCTCCCTTCTTCTACTTTTTCATTTAATTTTAGAATCTCTTCTTTCAACCCTTTTTCTTGTTCTTCAAATGATTGTAGAAGTTCTTCATTCTTCTTATTTGATGTTTCTAGATCTGTGTTGAGAGAGATGATTTCTGCATCAAGTCCTTCACTGTGATTAGTTACTTCATCCTGTAGCCTTTGATACTTGTTTATCTGTCCATTCATTCTAGAGATCATATCTCTGTAGATAGATTCCCTCTCATTAAATAATCTTTGTTGATCTTCAACTTTAATCTTGAGATTTGCAATTACTACTTCTAGATCCATAACATTACTTTCACTTTGGTTTTCACCATCTTCACCATTGCATGCACAAGGAAGTGAATCACAAGAACAAAAATCAATACATGTTTCATCTTCTTCATTTTTTGCTGTACATGTTTTCTGAGATATCTTCTTTCTTTGAGTAGCCTTCTTCGTTTGCTTCCTTCCCATTGTGATAGATCTCCTTCAAGTGATCAAGCTCCTTCAGAAGGACCTGCTCTGACACCAATTATTGGGAAAAATACTGAGAGGGGGGTGTGAATCAGTATTTAGAGCTTACTCAGAACTTTTCCTTTTTCCTTATTAAATTCCATATGCGACTTTAATGAACCCAACTCGCATATACACACGGATATCCTTAAGAAAACTTGTGTATTACCAGAGATCTTATTATGCATATAATTCTTTACTTAGATCAATGCATCATTCATTCATCAAATGTTTAGTAAGCAGTAAGCATGTGCAGTAAGAACAGAATAAATCATCATACATAAGCAACATACATGAACACCAGGATTTAAGGTGGAAACCCAATTCAGGAGAAAACCACCACTGTTGTTGTCTCTGTCTTTAATATTTATTATAAAGAAAACTTCTTACAATCATGTACTGGTGCAAACTCATACCATCACGCAGGCACCCACCTGTAGAAGGCTACAACCTTCTCTCGTTCTCTAGCTACTATTGGAAGGGAGCTTCAACCCCCTGATCTTGTTTATCAGCCACTTCTGGAAGGGAGCTACGACCCCCTAATCTCATTTACCAGCCACTCCTGGAAGGGAGCTACTACCCACTGATCGTGTTTACCAGCTATCACTAGAAGGGAGCTACAACCCCCTCACTGAAGGCTTTGACTCTCAGCTCCACCATGGACCACGTTTCATCAATTTTCATACTGGATCCAACAGCTTCCACACAACACACCTTGTAGGCTTCTTTTCATCAGATTTTCAGACTATACCAATTCCACACATTTAAGCTCAAAGAACATACATCAAATTGAAGCTTATGACCCATTCAATTCATTCATTGAATCATCAACCAATCAACCAACCAACCACTGATCTTTAATCATAATAAACTAGCAGGATAATCAGTATTCAAACAACCCAGATCTGTAGGAAGACATCATTGACAGACAACAGTAATACAACAAAACAGATCAGAGATTTCCTTATGCACACTTCAGCAAAACCCTAGATTCCATATGCGCTTTTACTTCACCGAACCCGCGTATATATGCGCTTTCACAGGGAAAAGACTGTATATATATCTGCAACTATTTCAGGACTAACCTTAGATTCCATACGCGATTTTGCTGAAACTAACCTACGTACATACGCGCTTTCGCTGTGACAAACCTGAGTATAGATCTGCAAACATTGTAGGGTTGCGCAACTCTTCAGAACATATAAACAACTCATATCTTTACCCTTCACTTCAGAAAACATTCAACACATCTCAGATCTAAACATTCCATAAACAGATCTAGAAGATATATATTCATTTCAGGTCTAGAGATCCTGATCCATCATTTTATTCATAGGTTCATTATTAATTCAGATCTATCAATAAACTGAAACCCATTCTATGTATATATACTTCAAAGTGAAGTACTCATTCAATACCTAGACACATGAACACTCTTTCACTATGATCTTCTTCTCCTTATATAGTTTTAGCCTTTATCAATACCATGAGCTAAAACCACACAACTTCCGATGGTATTCTTGGACGGAATCAAATAGACAAAATAATGCTCAATATTGTGGGCTAATACCATGGTAATGCCTCTTGGTATTATAATTTTAGAGCGCAAAAAGGAATACGCAACTTGGGATGTACTTATCCACTTACATGCGCGACTTGGCCTTTACAAACCCGCGTATACATTATGATATATTAAAAATAACATTTCTCTGGCATATACTGGAATTATTTTCTCTGTCAAGTAGGTTTCCATCAAGGACAACATCATCAAGTAGGTTGCCATCAAGGACAACACATTACATCATATTGCCAACACTTTAAGGTGTTTGGGACATTTTAACACATTAAATAAGATTAATTATGCACTAGATGCAAATTTGCATGAGTATTGGATGCACAATGACATTGTAACACATTAAAGAAGATTAAATATGCATTGGAGGCAAGTTTAAATGAGTATTGGATGCACAATGACAATGTAACACATTAAAGGAGATTAACTATGCATTAGATGCAAGTTTAAATGAGTATTGGATGCACAATGGAAATTGCTACAGGAGTCCTTGATTTTCTATAGGAGATAATCTAGCAAGTAGGAAAATGTAATAAGGATGTAGTTTGAAGGTAAAATGAGTTATTTGAAGGCTAAAGGATGATCAAGAATTCATTTCCATGTCCTTTTGTCAATGATAAACATGTCTATTTAATGAATGGATGATTGTAAAATCTCTTATACCTCTGCAAAACAGGAAACTATACAGCTACAACACACAGAAATGATGAAAAACATCTAAAGATCAACAACCATGACCAAAGTGAATTTTAATGCACGAAAATAGGTTTTGATTGAACAAAATAATCATTGTCACGACTACTATCTAGTGTTTCAAAGTACTATGTAAGAAACATTGTAAACAAGCTAATTAACTAAATAACCCTACATAAAACAATATCTAGAAATGAATTTGCAAACATAAATAAATGAACGATTGCATGAAAGATAATAGTACAACAAGGTCTTGAGCACTTGGGTGGGCCCTAACCCAAGAAGACTCATATCCCTAAAGAGTCAATAGTATAATATCCAAATATACCTTTCATTAATCAGAAAAAGTGCTTGTACATGAAAGTTTGCAGAATTGGAACTTATAGGCTAATACCTCTACTAACTTGACAACTGCTAGCTTATTTTGATTTCTTTGTTATCCCAATGGGCTACTTGAGCCCTCTATTTATATAAGATGAGTGAGGGGAAACCTCCTTGAAAGGAGGACTACTTTCCCTCCAAAACACCTAAAAATAAAGATCATGCTCCCTGAGTGACCTCGCAACTATAGGGAGGATTAATTAGTGCTTCAAGCCAGCCGAGTTTGATTATGCAACAAGGGACAAGTTCCATAATTTGTTTTTACTAGATAACCTTGTGATATGTGCCAAATCTTCTCAATATCCCACATCATAAGCACATTAGGCACATAAATTATGACACATATCTCTAACATTCCTAAGAACTTACTTAAGCTAAGAAAATGTTATTAAGTGTAGAAGGAAAAATCTAATATAATATTTATGTGCCTATGAAAGGTTAGATGGATCTTATATTTTACCTAATTGGGAGGCCCATCGCTACACTAATATTGTCCATGCCTTGTGCTCAAAGTTGGGTATCAAATACTTTGATTGGAACCTAGTTCTAAAGCATCATAGTGGCCTACATAGTTACATCCAAACATAGATGGATTTCTTGGACATATCCTTACTAGGAGCCACTTATCAATATGTTGTTGAAATTGAGCATAAACTGAAGCATATGAATAAGCAAGATTTTGGGTATGAAAATCCTCAACAAGTGAAGCTTGGAAAAGGTGGCCTCAACTCATAGAGTAAGGCACAAGGCAAGGAGATCCAACCTCAAGAAAACCAACCCAAGTCACAAGCAAAGAAGGACATTGGAAAGTGGTGTTAGATCCAAAAATGTCCTTGGCACAACATTAATGAATGTCACTCAAGAAAATAATTTTTTGTTGAGCTTAAAGAGATGGATCCTAGCTCAAATTAGGATTCAGAAGAAGATAGAGAAAATATCATCATCAATCTAGAACCTAGTGCTACCTCATAACTGTAAAGGTCCAACTAGAATAGTAAGAGGATATCGAGGAGGGGGAGTTCCTCTTTCATTCACAAATGTGGATGAAGGGGACCCCACTACATTTCATTCTTGACAATGAGAGCCAAAATAACCTAATCTACTCTGAGGTCATCAAGCTATTGAAGTTATTGCTAGTGCCACACCCTCAACCAAACACCATTGGTTGGTTGAGTCATGGAAGAGACATTCATGTTAGCCAACAAAGTTGCCTGTCCTATGACATAAAACCCTTCAAAGGTAAGGTATTTTATGATGTTACTTTACTCAAAGTTTGTGATATTCCTCTAAGACAACATTACATGTGAGAACATTATGTTATTTACGAGTCTCAACCCTGTAGTGTCATTGTTACTGTAAGAGATGAACTCTATAAGACACCGGAGATCTACAAGATATTGTAAGTTTTTTCCACTCCTCACTGATTATTCATATAGGACAAACTTCCTCGACTTGGTAGAAAATATAAATTTGCGGAATTCTTGCGGATGAATAGTGCAATTACCATTATGAACCAATATTTTCAACAACTTTATTTTAAATTATTAAAAAGTGATTCACTAAAAGTAATGATGCACTTCACTAACTGATCAAAAGACGCTTTGTCTTTCTTCATTACTTCAGACGTCTTATTGTCCTCTCATTACTTAGCAACATTTGTGGTATAATTTAAATCCATCTCAACACAATAATAAAATGACTTCCTGGACAACTTTAAAATAAGTCTTTGATATACCTTGATAATAAAATGACATACTCATGCACTTTAAAATAAATCATCATTATGATAAATCTTTGATAAGGCTTTTTTTATACTTACGAAAAACACATCCTCAACAATCTTTACATATTTAAATGGTTGAAACATAAATAAAATGAACATAGGAAACAATTTGACCAAATTAAACTCTTGTACGAAGCCATTGACATAAGTTTATGTTATTAGTCCTATAGTAATCGAAATTGATTGTAAAGCATTATTTTATGTGGTAATTAGGTTATAGTTTTTAGCTTTGTTTTGAGATGAGCATAGCTTTGAGTTTCTCATATTATTGGCCCCTTCCTGAGGCAGAGACCTTATAACTATATATTAAGTTGGATATGTTTAGTTTATATTTGGAAGCTGTGAACTAATTACTTCCTAATATTTATAAGGAAAACAACCATAAATACATAAAATAAGCATAAATCATATGAAAACTAGAAAAAAGTGATATTAGTGATAACCATCAATACATAAAATAAGCATAAAGCATATGAAAACTAGAGCCTTCAATATATTTCTCTTTAAAATGAAATTGTATTTCTTAAATGAAGTGAAATTTTTTCAAATGGAAAGAAAAAGTAATCCCAAGGAAAGTAATCTCGAGAAGTGAAACAAAATAAACATAAAGCATACGAAAACTAGATCGTTCAATGTGTTTCTCTTTAAAATGAAGTGAAACAAAATAAGCATAAAGAATAGAATTAGTTAGCCACTGTTAAATGTTATAGTGTTATGCTATTGTTATTATAAGTTGTTATCGTTATTATCAGAGAGCCTAAATTGATAAGTGCCATGTGGTGAGTGCAGTGAGTCCATGTTGTTGATGTGGTGTCTACTGAGGATCACAGCACAGGGCTGTGTTGCCATTCTAAAGCTAGGTTGGTTTTGTCAGTACTAATAATTTGCATAGAAGGGCTAGTATTATTATAATGGCATGCAGAGTGGTGAAATCTCTGGTGGGTTTTCTCTTGTTGTGGAACTTCTGCATGTATGTGGGTGTAGGTGTTATTGTAGGATGGGCTCTCAACAAATCCCTCGACCAAATATTTTTGAGGTTCTCATTTTATTGGCCTTTTCCCAAGGCAGATACCCTATAACTATATATTAAGCTGGATATGTTTAGTTGTTATTCGGAAATTGTGAACTAATGATAGCATTAGTTAATAAGTGTTAAATACTACATTGTTATGTGATTGTTATTATAAGTTGTTATTGCTATTATAAGAGAGCCTAAAGTGATGAGTGCCATGAGGTAAGTGCGGTGAGTGCATGTTGTTGCTGTGGTGTCTACCGAGGATCACAACACAAGGATGTGTTGCAATTCTAAAGCTAGGGAAGTTTTGTCAGTACTAATAACTTGCAGAGCAGGGATAGTATTATTATAATTGCATGCAGAGTGGTGAAATCTCTGGTGGGTTTTCTCTTGTTGTGGAACTTTTGCATGTATGTGGGTGTAGGTGTTATTGTAGAATGGGTTCTCAAGAAATCCCTCGACCACACTTATTCTACTGTTAGCTATTAATGTCTAACCCCAAAATCACGTTATTCTTCTTCTATGCATACTTTTTTTTTGTGTTGTTAAGAGTTTTGTTGATTGATTGTTTTATGAAAATTTGTAGGTCCTGGAACATCTCTTCCAATTGGATTTCCTCCAGTAATTTTTCCAATGGGGAATGAAGCCACAAGATTCATGGTTTTTTCTTTGATAGTTTCCGTGCTAGGAGTTGCTTCAAGCCTTTCGGGGCTCCATTTCCTCCGAGTTTGGGCTGCCCATAGTTTGGCTTCTAGTAATGCATCCACCATGAACTCTTGGGCCTTCACATTACTCGCTATGGGGTATGTATATATAATAGATATAAAGCTACAGTACGTGTGATAACATTATATAATATTTGAGTCGTCTATGAAATGAAGATGGGGGATGATCAAAATATTTTTCAACATGAACTGCAGGTTGGCATGCAAGAAGATCATTATCGGTCCCTGAAACTCAAAGTTGGTCTGGATTTTATCTCATCATTAATGTTTTTTCTCATAATAGTTGCGAAACTCAAAGCTGGTCCGGATGTTATCTCATAATTAATGTTTCTGCTCATAATAGTTGCTTATCGAATTGATCATTAATGATGTTTTATATTAATATTGGTAACTTTTCATTTGTGTGCAGAGAATGTTAGATTTATTTCTTATTATTCTGTGTGGAACAAATTTTGTCTCCACTTTCCTCATTCAAGGTGGATTCTTTGCAGAAAATTATTGTTTTTACCAGGATTCTTGGATGCTCTGATTTTTCTCAAATGCTTTCATTCAGGAAATTGGATCTCAAACTACTTGGTCACTCAAATATTTTTTCTTGACCTTCCCTACTAGGCCTTCACAGGATATATTCCAGATTCATTTTGATTTTAGGAATATGTAGAAAACTTTGTATTATTGTATTATTTATAAGTAAAAATACTACGATGTTAAGGAGTTAAACCTCGAAAAGATACTCAAGATACTTATTAGCTTACCTTGATCATTGGCGTAGATATATTCTTTATAGACTTGCCTCTTGAACTCTGGTAAATATTCTTTTATGGAATAGAGGACAAAATCTCAGCTCGGAGTGGCATACAGACTTGTGCTCATCATGGCTTCTGCCACACTTTTATCGCTTCCCACCACTTCCAATTCTTCCATTTCCTGCTCCCGCGGTGCCACATTTGTGAGGATACGGAGCACCTCCCCATTGAATCCCTCCATTACTTCCCTACCTTCCACTAGGTTTCGAGTGCTTGCTTCCACGAAGGGATCCTCTATTCTATGGGAAATACATTATCAGAAATATGCATATGGGTGAAGGCTTTTAAATAGAAAGGATTCAACATATAGATATCAATAGATGAGAATCTAGGGAGCTTCCATTTAAGAGGGGGTTCAATCTATTATATACTTAAAAAATAATTATTCTCATCGAAAACAAGAGAAAAAACTTTCACTAAGTCTTCCATACAATATTCAGGACCTTAAGGTGAAGTCATGGTGATTATAAAAACCTACCAATGGGGCCTGACTTTGCGGCACAAGCACCCAAAAATAAAATTCAGTAAAACATTGCAACGGGCTGGCTTTTTGAGATATCCTTATGACTACTCTATATCTATGAATAAATCTAGTAGTGGAGTGAACGCTCTGTGTCCCAGCCAAGAGAAAAAAGGCAGAGGCACTAATAGCACCAGTAGAGGCAACATATAAAGCAAGGGCTATAGCACCCATGCCTTTACTAAGCTCAGGTAAGTTATTTACTTTTAAGCAGATCCCAGGTCTATATCCGGGGCAGTGAAATGATCTAAGTTGAAGTTTGTGACTGTAGATAATAAGAAAGTTCAAACGATCCCGTATAGCCACAAAAATAGAGTTGTAAAAGAAGCTACATAAAGGGTAACCTTCACTTCCTCTACCTACATCTGCTATCAACTAACATTTTTTCCTTGGCCAAGCAAGAATTGTATCTGGAGTAGCAGGATTTGATTGCATGTTGTATTCTATTGCATGTTGTAGAAGGATTCGATTGCATGTTTGTACCGGCTACCTATGCAGCTCAAAATTCTGATCTACATGCATGAGTTGAAGCTCCATTTGGCAATTTTTATTATTTATTTAGCCATTTAACCTTATTTATTAGTTATTCTATTTATTTATATTTTTAAAGCTTTTTACTTTTAATTTAAATATACTAAAAAAATAAAAACCAAAAACTTTACTCTATATGACTTGCATCTCCCTTTCATGTAGGAGACATGTCTATGGGATGGAGTCATGTATTAATGAATTTTGTTTATTGGTTTCTTAGCCTATTGATTTATTATAGAATTACTTCATGCTGATTTTTTCCTTAATGAACTATAGAGTTCAAGTAGTACCCGATATTGTATTTATTGGCATCAATCACAATGCTTCTTGAATTCTGAAATCAATATAATATCACTATATAGTATTGTTATATTTTCTTTCGCATTAAGTTTGTGTGTGCGAGGGACACATAAATAAACAGTGGAGGAGGAGACAGGGAGAAGCCGTTGCGATGTCAGGAGGGAGATATCCTAAGAAATATTTGGCAGCTAGAGCTCCCTCCCCTCAAATGGGAGGGATGGGCACCACATCCTACAGACCACGATACATAAAATTTTTTTTCCTTTGAATCATTCATTAAAGTTGTGTTTAATTTGAGATCTGTGTGCGAAATCATTCTCTCTTTAGTAATTATTTTTAGAAGTTTATATTTCTTTTAGATTATAGTAATTTATATTCCAATCCTTAGCGATTCGATTGCTGCTACAACAACAACAAGTACTTGACAGAACTCTTGGCAGTGCGTCATAAGCTCAGTCTGTTTATGCACGTCCTAGCCAATTGCAGTCGTCTTCTAGATCAAGGTGAGTAAAATACTATTTTCCCTCCTAGTGATTTTGTAGAATTCATAAAATTTGCAGGCAATAGAAATTCAATTGTTAAAAAAATACCTTCCCCTTCATTGGTTGGGAGAATTATTATTATTGCGATTAATATTCTAAATGTCCTTTGAGGCCTAATTTGGTGTATAGGATCTATTCTCCCAAAACCGAAAACTGAATTTAGTAAGAATAATAGATTAAAATTTTCTACCCAAGCCAAGCCTTTGGTTTTTCATGTCATGTCATCTATAGGCTTGCATCTTCTATCGAGAATGCATTATCCAACAATCTTCTATTGAAACTCCTATTTTTCCAGCGAATTGGTGAACTCAATGATAGAGAAAGGGAATGGATTGTCACCTTCTGTTGAAACCCTGCACTGTCAATGAAAGGCTCCATAATAAGAAAATAAATACTCACTTTCTATTTGTTTCCTCTCTTGCTGGGATTTGAGACTTTTGTGGTTTTAAATTTTGAACTGCCGAAGCTCAGGGCTCAAACATAATTGGATGCTTATTAGACCTGAAAGTCTTTCTCTAACTTGGGGGATCCGCATCACAGGCTTTCGAAATCTTGGTTATCACGGTTTATCCACTTCACATTTTATTTATTTTATCTTCATTACATTTTATTCATAGATTCTCAGATCTTTATTGCCTACAAGAAAATAGATTTGCACCTTTCATAGGAACCTCACACTACCTTAGCATTAATTTTCGACAGTAATATAGATTTGGGATTTTCTTCCAGAATGGTGGCAAGGAATTCACTATTCAAGTTATTTTATCAGCACCATTTGTTGGAGATATGCAGTGCCAAAGATTTCATTGGCACGAAGTGTATAAATGTATATTTTGGTGCCTTCGTTTTGAACACTGTAGTGCTAGAGAATATAAATTCAACAAACAATATCTGGGCATTTTTAGATTTGTGTTACACCAATTTTTGGTCATCTAACCATTTAAAATTAGATGGATTGAAGTACACCATGTAAGACCAATTTTAACATAGTAAAACTACTTTCACTATAATAAATAATTTAATAAACCATATTTTATTAAGTTATTTCTCGTTCAAACGGGAAACCCCATGAGGAATAATTAAATAAATCCTTATTTATTTGGTTTTTCTCTAGGAGTAATTAATTAAACCACTGTTTAGATAATATTCCTGGTCATATTTAACCCAATTATGAGAAATAATTAGATAAATCATTATTTACCTTAATTTTCTCTACAAATAATTAATTAAATCATTATCTAGTTATTATTCCTTGTTAAATTTGACTAAATCACCTAGAAATAAATAAACAAATCATTATTTGTTAAATTATTCACTAACCCCATTCTTGAAATGATAAATAAACCATTTATTTGTTTATTATTTCTAAATAAAGCTATTTAAATAATTAAAATGCCTTTTCCCTCCAACAAAATATAATAAAATATTCCAAGCAGTTAGATCTAGATCTTGGTTAATAATATTTTATTATTCGCCATTATTGAGGATAACTCAATATTTTGTTATAAATAGTAGGGTTTTCCATTCATTATTCACTTTGATCACTTTCATTGTCGCACTTTGATCATTCTCATTGCTACTACTACTTTCTTTTCTTCTCGAGCTCCCATAGAGTTCAACATATTTTGGGTTTCCTACACCATTGAGAGAGAGAAATTTCTGGATCTGAAGCATTGAGGATAGCCAATAACCCATCCCATTGAGGGGGACTGGTAAGATCATTCTTTTTTCCTTTCCTAGGTGTAATAATACAAATAAAATTATTTATATCTTGTCTTGTTCGTTAGATGCATGGAGCAACTCTTAATTTTTTTTACTGTTTAACTGCTTATATTGCACAGATCTAGGTTTTTGTAGCATTTTTTTCGATTATCTATTGCATATCTAAGAAATTTAAGTAGCCATATTTTTTTTAGGGTTTTTTTTCACACAGCTAAAGTGAGCTCTTTTCGTACATTTGCATTAAGAATTTATGCTAACAAATGGTGACTCCATAGTTGTAATTCATATTCCTATGTGACTAGTTGCTTCAGTAACTAGGGTTTTTCTTTAGCTATTTTTAGTCTCTTGATGTTGTTTTTTACCTTTTATACCCTAAAATAGTAAAAAATCTAACTTTTTTGTGTTTTCGGGTGTTTTCCGTAGGTAGCGGGTATCAGTCACGTCAGAGATGACAACTTTTTCCACAACCTGCCACCCAAATATCCCGAATATGAAACTTGCACTTTTTGGCCCATAACTTGTGATTTTTGCCTGAACTGACATCAATCAGCCCAAAAACTGCAATTTCCACGGTTACAGGTCAGTACCTACGAGTTGCAACTTTTTTTTGAATTTTTTCTATGACAGTAAGGGTTTTCTGCAAGAACCGTTCAGGCTTCTATAGCCTCTGTCTCAGCCAATATTAGGCATGGATATGCTTATTTTATCTCCCTAAAGTAGAAATAATCCCCTTAGGGTTTTAGTACACTTCAACCTTTCTAGGAGATTTTTAGCTGAGTAGGTAGTCTGAGATTTTGCAACGCTTTCAGCCATTGTTTAGGGTATGATCTATCATTATTTCATGTCCCTTTGGATTGGTTATTATTCCATCTAAAACTCCCTCTAGAGTTTTTTTTGTTCTTTCCCTTAGGGTTCCCTTTGTTTCCCCTAGGGTTTTAACTTGTTGCCTCCCATTTTGCAACAATTTTCCCCTGTGGTTTTTTGTTGTTTTCTGCACCTTTTCCAGTAGATCTGAGTCATTAGATCCCTGTCCCTTACACCTTAGATATTTTGGTTGTTTAGTGTTTTTTGAGTCAATTTCACCTACCTTTTAGACTAGTTGTTTGGAAAGGCTTCTTTTGGTTTGAATTCATGCATCTATAACTATTTGTTTTACTCTCCTTTCAGTTTCATTTACAACATTTCAGAATTTTTCTTTTTCTTTACACAACCATCTGGGCTTAATTACAATTAACACATGACCTGCACACACGCACACCTAAAGCGAAGAGCACTTCGTTTACACTACCAAGCCAAGACATAAACATTGTAATTAATTTATCTGCCTCACTAAGCCTTTGTTTATCACTCTTCAACCTTTTCGTGTCATTTGTGACTTGCTATTATTGCAACCACGAGGCATTTATCTTGGAGACTCCAAGGTCTTCATCCTTAGTTTCTGTTAGGAAGAATTACTCCACTATGTATAATCCGAGTTAGTGCTCCGCTAAGTCACCATACTGACTCTGATACTGGTTCATCGGGTTCTTCCTCTGATTCTGAACCCAATTTCCCTCCACCTCATTTCATCACCATGTCAGGCACTAATGCAGGTGTTGGTCCTCAAGTTGGTGGTGGACCCGACCATAATGCTATAGCTGGTATTGGAACCGTTTTGGCTACTCCTTTTCTACCTTTTATGATAGGTTTAAGCCTTCTCAATTTTAGCAAGTTAATTAACGACCCTATCCTCCATAATCTAGGTTGGCTTGCTATGACAACTAAGCTTCCTTCCGACATTCCTAAGTATGAAGGAATAGCGGGAGAGGACCCTACTAATCACGTCTACTCCTTTCACATGTCATGTTCTTCCAATTTTATCACCGATGAATCCATCCACCTTCGGTTATTCCAACGTACACTCACTAGAGAAGCTGCAAAGCGGTATGTCGACTAGGCCACTACCTCTCATTCCACTTTCACGACTCTTGCTAAAGCGTTTCTGTCCTACTTCTAGCTACCTCTTCGCTATGATACTATTATCACGTTGTTGACCGTATTCCGTCAAACTTCTGCCACTTGCCTTTCTGACCATGTCCAAGAATGGCATAGAAGGAGGAGGTTGTGTCGAGCTCCTACATTCGACAACCGTGTCTATATGGATTAGTTTCTTAGAATGATTTTTCCTTCTATTGGTAAATATGTCATGTCTCACTTTCCTTAGATCGAGGAAGAATCTCTCCAAGTCATATTGAAATAAGACTTGATATACGCCCAATCTAGCTATTTTTATACCGTTTTACCAGATCTTCCTATAACTAGTGGTGCCAACGCACCGAGAGCATCTCACGCCACTGATGGTATCGTTGGATATCTTTCACATCCGTATATTCATCCTTCTATGGGTTATGGTTTCCCTTAGGGAGGGACAAACTCCTCTAACACTTATCCCCCTCTTGACATCATGTCTCTAGGAAAAAGTATGCCTTACACATTTTCCCAACTGCATCAACCGATGCTAGGGCCAACTGTTGCCCAAATTCCTCTCCAGCCCCTCTGACTTCAACACACCAGCCTCTTGTGCCTTCTTAACCTCCACCACAACAACCACCGCCTCCTCAAGGTTAGTTTTGTGCAACAGAGTTCGACTAATCCTCCTAATTCAAAGAAAAAAAGGAAATGCAACCAGAACCAACCAGTGCAATATAATCAAGGATGCCAAGGTAATCAACCAAATGCACCCAAGGAGAACCAACCTAACACTACAAACCAACAACAAGGTGACCATACCAAGTAGAACATTCCTCTTCATACGAACAAGTCTTGTTCTTGTTGTGGTTTCCATGGCCATTGTACTCATGATTTTCCCCTCTTACCCCAGCTGTACCAGTTGTGGAAGCACAAGCCGCATTTAGAGGACAACAAGCCACTGCTTCAGTTCGTCCAAATACTTTTCCAACTCAACTGGCTGTGTACACTAATCATTTCCCTTTGCAAGGATATTTGGTTACCCAACCCCCTCAAGGTTAGGCCGCCCCTCAACCTTTATAGTCTGGTACACTAGAGTACCAGATTCTCATGATGAATTCTGAAGAGGTTAATATCGCTAACGTCAACCTTCAGACTCGGTTGCACTAATATGACAAGCCACCCGCTACATCTGCAATCTAGTCCCAAACCAAAGTTTCCATAGAAACCCTTTCGACACCCAATGCTCCCTTACATATCCTTCATCCTCGGGCAGAGGTCATTCACAAGATCCCCAGAGGGCCATTACGCTGAAATGTTTCTTCTGCCAAAGCCACCCACACCTACATCATAGTAGATGACTTGGCACAATCTCCTACTGCCATGTCAACGTTGGAAGTCCTCCAGTCATGCCCATCTCAATGAAAATATCTACTATATTCTTTGGGTGATGTGGATCCTTCAGATGATCGTTTGGTCATATTTGATTTTGACAAGTAATAACATCACCCCTTACCTTCATCTGTTGCCTTCCAAATACCAGTCAAGATTCGTAATGCTAATGTCTTGCAATGCATCATTGACGAGGGCACATCCACTAGCATGATGTTCACCTCTGTTTGGAATAAGCTCAGATCACCCGAATTACCCCCATCCACCATCACTTTGTGTGCTTGGGACGATCACCCTTCTCAACCCCTTCGCATGTTCCGCAATTGTCCTATCACTATTGCAGGCAATATTTTTTGTATTAACATTGAAGTCATTGATGCCCCCTTGGATTACAATATCCTCTTGGTTCATAGCTATACCTATGCGATGTTTGCTGCCACATCTGTGGTTCACCATAATATGCGCTTTCCTCACAATGGAAAAATCGTCACCATCAATCAGTTGACATATTATGAACCGAAGTCTCAGACCTCCCCCAAGTCGATCATATCTTCGGTGGCTGATAAGCAATCAATTTCACCTCTCACTAGTGTTTCATGATGAGTCTATAAATATTCCACCTTACTTGGTGCATTCCCTAGTCATCCCCTTCTTATTACTGACCCCAGATCTTCAAATATTTGCATGATAAAATCGTCTCGGGCAAGCCCAGAAGCAGTTCCGTTCAACCACCTAGCAGCCTACACCTCCGCAAACTGCTAGTGGTCACTCGACGGATCCTTCAGGACCTTCTCCTCAAGGACCTTCTTCCTCTACTAGTGTCTCTTCCACCCCTTTTCAACTAGGAATGGTTCCACCTAGCCTTAACCGTTTGGCAGCCATTCTGATAGGATATTACACTTCAAGTCAGATACCATTTCTAACTCCCCACTCTGGAGTATTTTATGTGCCTGTTATGGCTACGTTGAGTCTTCCCAATTTGATCACCCTGGGGATCCCAGTATGGTACCTTGATCCTGTAGCCAACACTCTGCCTAGTCATCTCAAACCTTATACTACTTTGACCCTGGTCCAACCAGTTTCTATGACCCCTCCCTTTGCTTTAGTGCCTCATCCACCTCAACAAGAATCTACTCCTATTGCAAAAGCATCTAGTGAAGGGGGGAAAGAAAAAAGGAAGGAACCTAAGGACAAGGCCCCCCACAAAACTCCAGCTCCTCCTAAGCCTCCAAAGCAGTCACCTCTATGCACTTTATGTGATGCTATTGGGCATGCAACCCATAATTTTCCTGAGCTTCCTCGTCTCAAACTTGTGGTCAACGAGACGTTTCCTGAATCCAATATCTTGGAGGTCCATGTTACCTTACCTGATTCAACTAAGAAACTCAAATTGTTGTGCACGAACCACCCTTGTTATTTGTGTGATCTTTATGCCCACTATTCCCATAATTTTCCCTATCTCAACAAATTTCACGACACTCTCGAGGTTTTTTTCCAAATAAAGGCCGCTCATAGTAGATCATGTACTCCTCTACTTATGAGTTCGGCTTCAACATAACTGGAGGAAAATTCCACACACATTGTGATACCTCCGCCCGATGTCAAGATGATGGAACCGTCAACCACTATCATCTATCTGTTGTCATCCATGAGATCCATGGTGGAAGACCCCTCTGGGGCATCTCCTTCTGTTTCGATGAAACTCCTTCGACGATCACTATGGGCTCAACAACAATAGATGTTTCATCTACTAGTTTTCATCTACCCTCTGTAGCGATGCGTATGTGAACCATATCTCTCATGATGGTGTGTCAGGTAGCCCTGTCGTGTCATGTGGTCTTTCTTCTGCCAATCCTCCCATCTTCCATTTTGATGAAGACATTATGGAAGTTATGACCACCATTGCGTGTAATTCCTTCCGCAAGAATCCCATGACCAATATGTTTTGGAGTCTAAAGACTTCATCCATAGTGAGTTTGATCAGTGTTGTGCCCCCTTACATCGAACCCATGAATTTTATCCACATACACCTTATGACCATTACATTGACACCCAATGTTTGGGAAAGGGGGCATACAGTCTAGAGGATTGGGAAGGCCAATGCCTTCCGAACCCTCACAATGCACTCTACCTTAAGAGATTTTACCTATAGCATTTCAAATTAAGATGTGCATTTTATTTATGTCATGTAATTAGGTAACCTTCATTGTTCATCATCATCTCATTTGTTTTCTTCTGGCACCTTTCAGATGGATCCATCATTCGCACTGTATATCAGCTATGCCGACTGTTGATCAGTGGTTGTCATTGATGTCAACCCAAGCAGCACTAGGGGCTAACCCAATATTGCATGGGAATTTTGACCTACCAAATTAATATATTCTGGGTCAATAATTCTTTTTATGGTTTCTACTTGTCGATATGTTTCCGTTGATATATGGCACGCCATGTAATTCTTCACGGTTTGAGAGATATTCATGTTTGAAGTTTGTACCCCCAGTTAGTGGGCTAAAACCCCATGGGGTTGGGGCATGGGTAATTGAAAAGTCATAATTAATATTTTTTAAGCTCCTAAAATCCCTCCCACGTTCACTTGTTGAAGCCCCTCTCAACTTAAGCATTCATATAAATTGTGATCTTCGTCTCCTCCTTAGGCAAGAGATTCGGCCATCTGAAACAGGTCATCATGGAACTTTCGCTCTAACATGTTTTCTACGAAGGTTCAAAAGCTGAAATTTTTATGAGACGAAGCCGAAATCCTGAGGAAGCTACAATAAAAAATTCAGATCAAGGTGCGCAACATTTTTGGAGATATGATCTGTGGAATTCAGGGTTTTTGCAGGCTCCTGAAATTCATCTCAAAGAAATGACCTTGGTAAAATCATCATAACTCTCTCTCTGAGTATCGGATTGGAATTCCATAAAAAGTGATAGATAGCACACAGTATTTAGTTTTTTCTCTATCAATTTTAGAGCCAAATGAAGAAACAGTGACATGTGGCACGCCGTACATGTGTGCTCTGCTGAAACAGTCCATAATTAGGGCATTGTGAGAAATTGGGTATAACTCTCTCTTGAAGAATCCAAATTGGGTCAGACTTGTGGCATTGGAAAGACAACTCAGAGGAATACTACAAGACCAAAAATTAGATATTGAGGATATGAAATAACAGATATACACTAGATTCAATTTCGAGCTCCTAGAAGGCAAGAAAAAGCTAGATCAGGTGTTGTCGGGGGTGCAAAGGACGAGTTTCCTACGGAGAAAAGACAAGCAAGGTCACGTGACAGGTTAGCATGACAAGAGCAACAACCAAGATGCATAACAGCAACAAGAAGTTCATCATATGAAGTCTTCAAGTGGGCAGCACTAAATACAATCATTGTAAAGGTATCATTGTACTTAATCATTGTAAATATATTATTGTACAAATTGTACTAGTGTTTATCTGCCAAGGGTTGAAGAGGCAGTGTTGGGAGGTCTAGGATCATCATTAGGTGGTTGTGTCAAAGTTGGGGTTATGGTCTAGTATATCTTCTTCTTCTGCATCATTCTATATCATTGTAAAGTGGACCATTTTCCCTAGTGCGGGAGTCCATTCTTCTTTTATTATTCTATAGAGATTGCTAGGGTGGTGCTAAGGTGAGTTGTAGCTCATTGGGTGTTGAGGCATCCATTCAGTTGACTACTGAAGCATCTCGGGCATTGGAGTGTCCATCCAGTGGGAGCTAGAGAAGAATGCTTTTCTAGATTCTAGGAATTTGGAGCTTTATTTTCAATTGGAGTTGAATATTAAGGAATTGGTAAAGAAAATCATTAGGTAATGTTTGTCTCGGAATTGGGTGTGGAACTTAAAAGCGTGCGCATTTATATTCCTCTTGTTGTTCCTCTTGTTTGCTATCATTGTACAAGCTCTTGATAATAATTGAAGATTAACTAATGCTCTAATTGAAGGAATATTGATTCACCCCCCTCTTAGTATTTTGAACAATTGGTTTGAGCTTGGTTCCTTCAATAGTAGTTTTAACAGTGGAAGGAGGTCATGGAGCATACCAAGAATGGTGTACCTCTATTCAATGAAAATAATTATGCACACTAGAAAGGAAGAATGGAGGTCTATCTCTTGGCGCAGATTCTGATATGGGACAACATTCAAAATGGATACATCTATGGATGAAACGAGTAGAAGAATTTGGTAAATGATGCAAAAGCAAAGAATATTATTATTAGTGGACTTATTTAATCTGCTTATCATAAGGTGTTGGGTTGTAAAACTTCCAAAAATGTATGGGACAAGCTTGATAATATATATGCAAGTGACTCAAATGTCAAAGAAGCAAAGCTTCAAATATATAGAGAAAAATTTGAGCAACTCAGAATGAAAAAAGATTGCAACATTGCTGCATACATCCAATACGTTGATGAAATAACCAGTACTCTAGAAGGATTGGGAGAGCCAGTTGATGAGAAGACTGTTATACGGAAGATTATTATAACGTTACCAGGGAGATTCAACCCAAAGGTATCGGTCTTAGAATACAATGAAAATCTAGACAAACTCAGCAAACAGGAATTACATGGAGTTCTCATAGCATATGAAATGAAACTTGATGAAGAATAGGGTACTTCGCATATAGAAACTACATTTCTTGCATCTAAGAAAACCAATAAGGATAAAAAAAATTCAATTGAAAAGACATGCACTTGCAAGTGTGAAGAAAAGGGAGATGATGAAGAAGATCTTTCAGATGAAGAATATGCTTACTTCACGAGAAAACTAAAAATTTGTAAGGGAAAATTCAAAGGTAAAATTCCATTTATATGTTTCAATTGTAATGAGGTTGGGCATTTTGCAACAAAATGACCAAACATAAGTAATGGAAACTCAAAAGGAAAGAGAGGCTTTAAGAAATTCAACAAGAAAGGATCCAAAAGGAACTTTCTCTCTAAAGAAGATAGCTCATCATCAGATGAAGACAATGACCGTGAAGAAGAAGCCAATGAGAGAATATTTTTTATGGCCAAGCACAATAAACAAGAGGTATCAAACAATGAAGAAGAAGGATGGACCATAGACGAATTTTATGAGGAAGCAATCAAGCTTATAAAAGATCTCAAGGCGAAGAAGATCCGTTCCAATACTCTTGAAGAACAAGTTCAAGGTCTCAAAATTGAATTTGAAGAACACAAATGCATTGAAGAGTAACTTCAAAAGAAGTTGGAAGAAAGCAACCAAGAAAGGGAAGAATTAGAAGCCGAAGTAGTCTTGCTGCATGAGGAAGTGAAGAAAGGAAAAATTATCCAAAACTATGCCAACAGCTCAAGGGCATTAGAAGAACTCATCAACAATCAACGATCTTACAACGAGAAAACTGGCATCAATTACAAAGAAGAAGAAGCAGGACCTTCTACAAAAAAATACAATGAACCTATGAGATCTGACATGCATGTAGACTTCATTGGACAAGATTCGCAAGAATAGCCTTGGAAGACAATTCCTCGACAAAAATTTTCATCCAGGAACCAACATATGTTTTATGGCTATTGTTATTCATGTGGAAAATTTGGTCACAGAGCTGTAGAATTTCACACGTACCCTAGGAACCAATACAATTCCAAGAGATTCTTCAAATATGAACCTCCCAGGGCTCAACGAAACATCAATAGATTTGAACATTTAAGAAATAATATGGAATGTTACAAATGTCAGAACTTTGGACACATAGCCAGAGACTACAAACTTGAAAAGCCTCCAGAAGAATCTTCGAAGCCACAGAATGAACGAACATGGAAGAAGAAGAAGACTGATAATTGTGCTCTCGCTCTCAAGGCTCAAAAAAATAAAGATGTGTGGTATGTTGATAGCGGTTGCTCAACGCATATGACTGGAGATAGAAGGAAATTTGTATCTCTGAAAGAGAAGAAGGATGGAACCATATCCTTTGGAAATGATGGATCTTCAAATGTTATAGGATCAGGTACCGTCACTCGCAGAAGCAAAGATGTTATAGCCAAGAATGTTCTATTGGTCGAAAACATGAATCACAATCTACTTCGTGTTGGAAAAATGTGTGATCAAGGACACACAATGCTATTCAACTCCACAAAATGTGAAATCAGGAAAGGCAGGTATGGAAAAATTGTGGCTATAGCAAGTCGAGCTCCAAATGACATATATGTTCTGGATGAAGCAACTAAAGCATGTCTACTAGCTAAAGAAGATGAAAGCTGGTTATGGCACAAACGAATGGGTCACATAAACTTTGACAATATTGTC
Source organism: Pinus albicaulis (assembly GCA_034641835.2). Lineage (NCBI taxonomy): Eukaryota > Viridiplantae > Streptophyta > Pinopsida > Pinales > Pinaceae > Pinus > Pinus albicaulis. The sequence continues at coordinate 664,420,556 of CM076576.1, read as the reverse complement.
AGGATAAGCAAAAAGGAAGCAGTACGATAAATGCCGAAAATCTCAAAACCTTCCAACACACTATGTGAGGCATATCGGCATGGCAAGAAGACAAAATTCCAATTTAAAACAAAAGAACACTTTGCATCACATCCATTGGAATTGATACATACTGATCTATGTGGTCCTGTGAGAAAAAAAGGCTTAGACGGAGAATTATATTTCATGTTAATGATAGATGACTATACCAGTATGATAGCCGTCAGTTTCCTAAAGAAAAAATATGAAGCATTTGAGTGCTTTAAGATCTACAAGGAGTTGATTGAAAATGAAACTGATTTGAAAATTAAGTGTTTGAGATCAGATAATGGTGGAGACTTCACTTCCAAATTATTTCAGCAATACTGTGACGAAAATGGAATAAAAAGGCAATTTTCAATGGCACGAACACCTTAGCAAAATGGAGTTGCTGAAAGAAAGAACAGAACCGTATAGGAAATGGGTAGAACAATGTTGAAGGACTCAAAATTGGATGAAAAATTCTGGGTTCAAGCAATTGATATGGCAGTCGTCATTATCAACTGAAGTCTTCTCAGAAATAATTGCAACAAGACTCCATATGAATTATGGAAAGGAAAACCAGCTAATGTAAAATATTTCAGAATCTTCGGAAGCAAATGTTATATCAAAAGAGAAGATCAAAATTTGGGTAAGTTTGAATCACGTGTTGATGAAGGTATCTTTGTTGGTTACTCACGCAAAAGAAAGGCCTATAAATGCTATAATCTAATACGAAAATAGATAGTGGAGAGCATAAATGTTACATTTGACGAAGATGGTGTTCTAGCGAGTAATGATGAGGATCTAGAATCTTTGAAACTTGAGATAGGGGCTAAAAAGGACAAAGAAAAATTGTAGAACAAGAAGCAACTATCAACGAGGAAGAAGTAAACAATGATCATCAAGATATACCAGAACAACAACAAGAAGCTCCTCCAAGGAGAACAAAGGAGTGGATTCAAAAGAACCATCCATCAAATCAAATCTTCGGTGACATAAATGAAGGTCAACAACTTCATTCATCACAACAAGCTCACGTTGCTTTTCTAGCAACCTTTGAGCCTAGTAGTTTTGAGGAAGCCATCCATAATGAACATTGGGTAGCAGCTATGAATGAAGAATTGGATCAAATTGAGAAGAATAACACTTGGGAATTAGTTGCACGACCAAAAGATAAAAATGCCATTGGGACTAAATGGGTGTTCAGGAACAAATTGAATGAATATGGGCAGGTTACCAGAAACAAAGCAAGATTGGTTTGCAAAGGCTATGCACAAGTGGAAGGAATTGATTTCGACGAAACATTTGCACCAGTTGCCAGAATGGAAGCCATCCGAATGTTTCTTGCCTATGCATCTTCAAGAAAAATCAAAGTCTACCAAATGGATGTTAAGTCAACATTTCTGAATGGAGAATTAGAAGAAGAAGTTTACATCGAACAACCTGAAGGTTTTCTACTATCACAAAAAGAAGACTATGTTTGCAGATTAAAGAAGGCTCTATATGGTCTCAAGCAGGCTCCCAGAGTATGGTATGCTCATCTTGATGGATATCTGCGTCAACAAGGGTTGAAGAAAGGTACTGTTGATAGCAATATTTATGTACAAATAGATAAAGATAATTTAACAATCGTTGAGCTATATGTGGATGATATAATATTTGGTAGCAATGATGATCGACTAAGTAAGAACTTTTCTAAAAAGATGAAAAGTGAGTTTGAGATGTCTTTACTTGGTGAGCTGACATAATTCTTAGGGCTTCAAATATCTCAGCAAGAGAAAGGAATAGTTATATGTCAAGCCAAGTACATCAAGGAAATGCTCAAGAAATTCAAAATGGAAGATTGCAAACCCGTCCTTACTCCGATGGTAAAAGGTTGCAAACTGAGCATAGAAGACTCATCTAAGGATGTGGATAAAAGGTTGTACATATCTATGATTGGTAGTCTTCTATATTTAACAGCCTCTCGGCCAGATGTTATGCAAGTAGTTGGACAAGTAGCAAGATTCCAAGCAGCACCAAAAGAATCACATATTATTGTCATCAAAATAATTCTTTGATATCTAAAGGGCACAGAAGAATATGGCTTCTGGTATCCCAAGGGTAACAATCTCATTATTCAAGCCTTTACAGATGCAGATTGGGCAGGAAGTGTTGATGATCGTAAGAGTACTAGTGGAGCAACATTCTATCTAGGTGGTTGTCTCGTATCATGGTTGAGCAAAAAGAAAACTTCAATCTCGTTATCTACAGTGGAAGTAGAATACATTGCAGCAATATCATGTTGTACTCAAGTCCTTTGGATGAAACAAACTTTGCAATATCTTCAAGTACAATTCAGTGAGCCTATTCCCATATTTTGTGACAACACTAGTGCCATCAACATCTCCAAGAATCCTGTCATGCATTCAAAAACAAAACACATTCCGATCAAATATCATTTTGTTAGAGAACAAGTCGCTAAAAATAATGTCAAACTTGAGTATGTTTGTACAAAAGAAAAAATTGTTGATATCTTCACTAAACCTTTACCTCATGAAGCATTTGAATATCTTTGTCAAAATCTTGGGATTCTCCCAAGTTCTCATTAGATTACACGTCTGCAGGACGGTTGTGTGTCAGGGGGAGTGGAAGTGTGTATAGGTCCATAGGATGGTTGTGTTTTAGGGGGAGTTACCCTTTGCCATTGATGTCAAAGGGGGAGAGAATGTTGTAGGAAGAGGTGTCACGATCGCAGGGGGAGTACTTGTGTTGCCATCAATGCCAAAGGGGGAGATTGTTGATCAGCGGTTGTCATTGATGTCAACCCAAGCAGCACCAGGGGCTAACCCAATATTTCATGGGAATTTTTACCTACCAAGTTAATATATTCTAGGTCAATAATTCTTTTAATGGTTTCTACTTGTCGAGATGTTTCCGTTGATATATAGCACGCGATGTAAGTCTTCACGGTTTGAGAGATATTCATGTTTGAAGTTTGTACCCCCAACTAGTGGGCTAAAACCCCATAGGGTTGGGGCATGGGTCATTTAAAAGTCATAATTAATATTTTTTAAGCTCCTAAATTCCCTCCCACGTTCACTTGTTGAAGCCCCTCTCAACTTAAGCATTTATATAAATTGTGATCTTCATTTCCTCCTTAGGCAAGGGATTCGGCCATCTAAAACAAGTCATTGTGGCATTTTCTCTCTAACTTGTTTTCTACAGAGGTTCAGAAGATGAAATTTTTATGAGGCGAAGCGATATCCTGAGGAAGTTTCTGTAAAAAATTCAGATCAAGGTGCACAACATTTTTGGAGATATGATCTGTGGAAATCAGGGTTTTTGCAAGCTCCTGAAATTAATCTCAAAGAAGTGACCTTGGTAAAATCATCATAAATCTCTCTCTAAGTATAGGATTGGAGTTTCGTAAAAAATGAAAGATAGTGCACAGACTTTGGTTTTCGCTCTATCAATTTCAGAGCTGAATGAAGAAATAGTGACACGTCGCACACCGTACAAGTTCGCTCTGCTGAAACAGTCCATAATTAGGGCATTGTGAGAGATTGGGTATAACTCTCTCTTGATGAATCAAAATTGGTTCAGGCCCATGGCATTGGAAAGACGACGCAGAGGACTACTACAGGACCGAAAATTAGATATTGAGGATCTGAAATAACAGAGATACAATAGATTCAATATTGAGCTCTTGGAAGGCAAGAAAAAGCTAGATCATGTGTTGTCAAGGGTTGCAAAGGACCAAACTTTCTACTGAAGAAAAGCAAAGCAAGGTGTAGCAGAGGGTAGCATGACAAGATCAGAAACAAAGGCGCATAACAGCAGCAAGAATTTCATCATATGAAGTCTTCAAGTGGGTAGCACTGCATACAATCATTGTAAAGGTATCATTGTACTTAGTCATTGTAAATACATTATTGTACAAATTGTACTAATATCTATCTGCCAAGGGTTGAAGAGGCAGTGTTGGGAGGTCTAGGATCATCATTAGGTGGTTGTGTCAAAGTTGGGGTTATGGTCTAGTATATCTTATTCTTCTACATCATTCTATATCATTGTAAAGTGGACCATTTTCCCTAGTACGGGAGTCCATTATTCTTTTATTCTTCTATAGGGTGGTAGGGTGGTAGGTTGGTGCTAGGGTGAGTTGTAGCTCATTGGGTGTTGGGGCATCCATTTAGTTGACTAATGAAGAATATTGGGCATTGGAGCATCCATCCAGTGGGAGCTAGAGAAGAATGCTTTTCTAGATTCTAGGAAGTTGGACCCTTATTTTCAATTGGAGTTGAATATTAAAGAATTATTAGAAAAGCATTAGGTGGTTTTTGTCCCGGAGTGGGTTTCCACCTTAAAAACTGTGTGCATTTGTGTTCCTCCTATTTGCTGCTATCATTGTACAAACACTGATAATAATTTAAGATTAACTAATTCTCTAATTGAGAGGAATATTGATTCACCCCCCCTCTCAGTATTTCCAACACCGACGGTGAAAGCCGCTTCTCCAAGAATCTAGCCTCGGAAGCTTGGGCCATTTTTACCCCCATTCATTCATTATTCCTCTCCAATGGTGTATGAATTGGATCTACCACCAATAAACAGGCTAAATATGATGCAATGATAGGTTTGTTAGTTGATTCCCTTGATCATCGCATCCTTCATCTTCATTTTTGTTTAGATTCCTTGCTGCTTGTCATGCCATTGAATGGTGTGTATCATGTGAATAACCATGACCTTTTTAGAAGATATTTATGAGTGAAGTTCTTAGTGTGTGAATTTGAAACCATTACTTTCAATCATGTAGCTAGAGCCTAGAATCAGTACGTACATAGCACTGCAAACAATATTCTAGATTGGAACTTAACACAAGACAATAATCACAATAGAAATGGGGAACCATATACTAGTCATATATAAATATATGCATATCCATATTATGTATCAAAAAAATCATAAATTTTTTGGAGTCCACTACTATAATACATCCAACATGCCCATAGCATAATACAAAAATCAAAACTGGGGGCACCACATAGCAATGGATTAGCTCTAGCAGCCCCCAAAACGCTCACGTCCTGTCTGACCATTTCCATGCACCGCATGACCCCTCACCACTCAGAGGGTAGCCCTATACATCCCTTGATGTACTGGTCCCGAAGATCATGCCATCCATGCTCAGATACATTGGTCAACGTCAGCTCACACCTGTGATGGACATCCTCCAGCAAAGCCTGATAATCATGTCTCTGATCTCCTCTCACTCCACTATACTTTGTAGCCCCTAGAGTTGTGGTCTATCCTATATACCTTGTTGGATTTACTGGTGCTATATCTGCATACCAAAAGTAATGAATCAATACCGCATACATATTTTAAATAATTTAAAATGCATCATAATATATAACAAATTTTATTTACCATCTTGTCCCCATGCTTGACTTGGCCGAAGTGGCAAGTCAGGGTCCCCCTCAAAATTCATACCATTGTATAGATAATCGTCTATATACATTGGCATCTTATCCCAATGTGCAAAGAACTCAGGTCAGAACTCCCGTCCGACTCCCCCACCTCCCCCTATCCATAGTAGCTGCCCCCAGCGGTGCATCATAGGCTCCCGTGGGCCCCCATCCTCGATATTTACATGAGGTCGAAGTGTGGGGATCTTCTCGAAGAAGAAAAATCATAGCATTGTACAAAAAGCACAGTCATGGTTCACCTATCGCTTGCATAGAGACAACTGTCGTTTCACCGACGATAACTTCATCTGGGCCCACCCATAGTAGGTCCCACTCATTACACTCTCAACTAACATCATCTGCCCCCAGTGATGTGGTGGAACACCTGGTTGCCCGGGATATGCAGTGCTGCTGCGATGACAGCCTATTTCTCTAGCCTCACTAGATTTTTGATTAGTATGGTCGTGCCGTTAGCACGAACATCTAGTGTGCAGTGGCATTCCATGAAATCTAATATGTTCTGCCCTCATGGTAACAACAATGCATATTTCCCACTACCTATAGTGGAGAGTGTCTGGTGAAGAAGTAAATGTATTGTGTGGTCAACTCGATCCAGTGGCCCTAAACTATAAAGGCTTCCTAGTCTGGATCCTAGTAGCTGACTATCCTGGATAGCAAGGGCTCCCCAACCCTCATCAGTGGGTTCTCAACCAACTTGAGAACCCTGTACCTCGCAAGTGCCCCTCGAACCACCTGATCACCCTGGATCTTGGCACATAGTTCATCCAAATCCCTCTCTCTCAAGTTGATCTTCATCTCTACCATACCTATACAAACCTATCATGTTTTTCAGCTCAGAGAGAGATAAAATGCATCCCAAATCATCAATTCCTAGTCCCCAATTAGAAAATAGGAAAAAACCCACTTTTTGGCCAACTCACAATTTTCAAGCCCTGTACCTGCAAGCTCACATTTTTTCCCTCTAGAAACTACGAGTTAGGTCACAGTACAATGTCCAGGAAGTGTGAACTGGCCGTGAAGATGGGCAGAGTGTTTTTCCTGGCCTCCAACACCTAATATGAAAAATTGAACAGCTAAGAAAGTAGAATAGGGTTAGGCACCAACCTGCAACTGAGAAATCTCGTTTCCAACAATCCTTTTATCTGCTATGATCACCGAAAGGTTTAGGGCCTTCTCCTCCCCTCCAAATTCACCATAGCTCCACTAGAAAATGAATCAGATTGGAGGGAAATTACCCTATTAAAAGAAAAACCCTAATTTTTCTCTAACCAATTGTGACCAAATCGTAGCTCGGTTTGACGAACTATTATCACTATTGGAAAGCTATCACCGAGCTCTAAAATGTGTATCATTTTTTTGGCGATTTGATACTTCACTCGAAAGCCATTTTTCCAAGAAGGGTCACTTTATCACCTCTCAAAATTGGATTTCTTCACTTGTGCTGCTTGTACTTGGGGCACGATTTTTCCTTCATACTTGTCAATGCGTGTGTCAATATTAGTCATGAGTAACCATATTTTTCTCATGATTTTATTTCCCCATCAGGCATATTCTGTGTGGCAGACTCATCGAGTCAACCTTGTTCAAAGTATCCGAGTTGAGTCACCATTGCATTCATGGAGTCTGCCCCGAGTCCCTTTTCCTCTTGTTACAGTATTCCATCCATTTTTTCCTTGTCCCTCTCTCATGTCGCCCATTTTGGCCTCTAGTCATACTATCTCCCATCCCCTCCGGCATTGAGTCAGTCGCTACTAGGTCATCCATGATTTTCATGCTTTGAAAAGGGAAGTCATCCATCCGCTACTTAGTACCCCCCATTCCATCATCATCCCTGGTGCCAGTCCATCATTCAGTTTACTATGATCCCTCGTGCCTTAGTTGATGATTCCTCATTGCCACACCTATGGCGGACCTCCTTCTTTCAACATCAACACATTCATTCCATAAGACAAGTCTAGAGGGTGGTGTACCTTAGTTCTAGCTTCCATTCTTGTTTGGTGCCTCAAATCGAAAAAAGGGACTCATCATTTCACTTTGAGTTGATTTTTTCTCATCCACTTAGCTTCAGCTCATCGCCTGATCGAGATTCATATAATTGATGGTTCTATGATCCAACAGATTGTAGAGTGATTCCTGGGTGTGTGTGAGATGTTTCAGACCTCATGAGTGGGTGGCCCTTCAAGTAGCACTCGACATTCCCGGATGACCTCACCTTATGCTACAGCCTCAGATGGAGCTCCATAGATTTGATGGGTTCGGTTCCAGCCGCTTGCACCGCCCATAGCATGCATGCATCACTCAGATGATCCGTTCATATTTTTAGAGCCATTTCCTATTTATTAGGGCTTCTTTGGATGTTATTATGTCTCATGTACTCAGATATTATTGTATTCAGTCTTGGCTATTGTCCCAGGCAAAGTATGTATGTGGGATCCATTATATTTTGTATGGCACATTTTATGCGAGTATGTCATGTACCATTTATCATGTACTTTATAGCTCAGTCTCAGTTTCTAGGCACGACATTATTCTTTGTACTTTTTCATCTCTGTGGGCATAGGTATGCCTCCCTCACCTCACTGAGAACAAGTACCCAAACATTAAAGGAGACATATCATTTGTAGGTCTTGCCCCCTCAGTTATTTTCCTCTCTCGATTCACTCCATCTATGTATCTCTCTCTCTCTTTGACTCCCCTTCGATGTCTAGTGATTGTGTTCTTACAATGTACTTCAACCATATGATTAGCTCCTAATGCTCGCACATTGGGGGGAAATCTGTTACACCAATTTTTGGTCGTCTAACCATTTACAATTAGATGGATCAAAGTACACCATGTAAGATCAATTTTACCATAGTATATTTCTTTCACTATAAGAAATAATTTAATAAACCATATTTTATTAAATTATTTCTCATTCAAACAGGAAACCCCACGAGGAATAATTAAATAAATCGTTATTTATTTGATTTTCCTCTAGGAATAATTAATTGATCCACCGTTTAAATAATATTCATGGTCATATTTAACCCAATTATGAGAAATAATTAGATAAATCATTATTTTTCTTATTTTTCTCTAGGAATAATTAATTAAATCATTATTTAGTCATTATTCCTTGTTAAATTTGACTAAATCACCTAGAAATAATTAAACAAATAATTATTCGCTAAATTATTCCTTAACCCCATTCTTGAAATGATAAATAAATCATTTATTTGTTTATTATTTATAAATAAAGGTATTGAGCCAATTTAAATGTCTTTCCCTCCAACAAAATATAATAAAACATTCCAAGTTGTTAGATCCAGATCTTGGTTAATAATATTTTTTTATTCGCCATTATCGAGGATAACTCAATATTTTGTTATAAATAGGAGGGTTTTCCATTCATTATTCACTTTTATCACTTCCATTGTCACGCTTTGATCATTCTCATTACTACTACTATTTTCTTTGCTTCTTGAGCTCCCATAGAGTTCAATATATTTCAGGTTTTCTACACCATTGAGAGAGAGAAACTTCTCAATATGAAGTGTTGATGACAACCAAGAGCCCATCCCATTGAGGGAAACTAGTACCACCATTATTTGTTCCCTTCCCAGGTGTTATACTACATATAAAATTCTTTATATCTTGTCTTGTCCATTGGATTCGTAGATCAACTCTTATTTATTTTTACTATTTAACAACTTTTACTCCTTAGATCTTGGTTTTTGCAGTATTTGTTTTGACTATATATTGCAAATCTAAGAAAGTTAACCAACCATCTTTGTTGTTAGGGTTGTTTGTCACACACAACTAAAGTGATCTCGTTTCATACACTTTCATTAAGAATTTATGCTAACAATTTTCCTCTCCATCATTATTCTTTGTTGCCACATAACACATCGTTTGTAGTTTTTACTAAAACTTTGTTAGCCTCTTTCTCATAAACAATTATAAATCCAAAGTTAATTAAATTAATTAAATATTGAAAATTAGGATTTTATGCCTAATTTTCTAGATTATGTTAGGTCCTCTTAAGTAGGAGTTAGTTTAGGCCTACCTAACTTAGCTCCTAGATTAGTGTGTGGTTGAGATATTTTCTCAACCAAGTTGTCCAAGATAGACGCACTATCTTGAGACAACTTCCTCATCTATTTATGTGTATTATAACATTATTTTAATGATAAATAATATGTGAGGAATGTCGTAAGGGTCTCAGGCCTTTTCCGCCAGTTCCATGTCTCTGTTGTTTTATGTGTTTTATGAATTAATTTATTTTCTACATTTGGTATCAGAGCTTACTGAGATTTTGGGTGTATTTGAGTTTTTTTTTTAAGAATGAATTGTGCATTGTGTGAATTCATGGAATCTGCATAGAATTGTTGCCATGAGCGTGAATGTGTATATGAAGAGGTTTCTTATAAGTTCATCTATTTGGATCGAATTCTGTAGGCAAATTTGACAGATTATTAGGTCTGATCTTGTGGAGAGTTTATCTACGTGCCCATCCCATCTACCATGCACGGTGTTATAAATCTCTGCGAGCTTCATCCTTCAGTAAATTTCTCAAATGTGTTTTATCAACATCTGCAACATGTTCCCTTAAGCATTTCCATTACCCAATTGCGCTGATAAGATTAGAGCTTGCCATTGAGAGGATTTCAACTGCAGCTTCAGACAGATTGTACAAGCATAATTCCCCTTTGGACGAAGGAAACTGGATCATGAAATGATGAATTTAGAGCACAATTAGTGATCCTCTTCCTGAATGATTTGAGTATTGTAATTTCTCATCAACGCTTCAGAGTTATTTTGACAGCAGGTGACTCCTTAGCGCTCAACCAACTTTGTTCCGAAATTTGAAAGTTACATGAACACGTGTGTATCTCAAGACGGAGAAAAAATCTGAAATATCACAAAACTGGATCAATTTCAAAGTTTTATTCCATTCCAGTAATTGCAAATTGGATCTATTTTTCACCATTTTGTATGTATTATCTATGCATTAACCATTGTGGATTTGCGCTATTCTTGCATCAATACCAGATCCTATGTAGGGAAGGAAAGCCAGATCTATTGTCTTGATTTATGGAAACACGATGGTTGTAAAGAGCGTGAAAACGCCAATCGTCGAGCTAGAATCTCACCCAAGATCTCAAACAGAAGCTACTTCATTGCGAGCAGAATCCACCATTTTTTCCTATAGCATACAAAAGTTTGACCATCCTTGGGTTTCAGAGTTTGATCCCCAGCGAAGTGAAGTGAAATGAAATGAAAGATACCTGTGCTTTATGTTCCTTACTTTGCATTACCCTCGAGAGCCATGAGCTGAAAATATTATTCCTTTTCCGTCTTGACTTCTTTAAAACAACTAACTGATTTTTTCCAGGTGTCATGTCAGTATTGGAGCGAGCTCGTTATTATTTATCTTCAAGAGAAATTTCAGATTCAAAAGAATCATGTTCTGACATGAAGGATTGCCTCTCTCTTTGAAGAGTCCTTTCAAGTGCTTCTATATCCTACCCTTTTCTTTCCATATCTACAATTTTGCGGCTAACTTCTGCTTGCAAAGATTCAGTTGCATGCAACTTTGAATCTACTGCAAGAGCATTTTCTTCAATACTTGCCACAAACTCACGAGTTTACGCCAACTTATTCTCAGATGTGAACTTTAGTTCAGCCATTTCTGCACGCATCTCATGTAAAGAATTTTCAAGATTCATAACACATTATTTCTTGACTCTTAAGGCCTTCTTCAAACTGACTTCTTGTTTTTCAACTTCCGATATAGAAATTAAGTGAGCATATTTATCTCTCTTCAAATTTTCTTTAGCTTCGGCTATGGAAACTTTCATTTTCTCATACTTAGACGTCCATTCTTTGTGCTCAATTAGAAGAAGCCCCATGTTATATTGGTAGTCAAAAAGCTCGGCTATGATTTTGGTAATGTGCATGACCAAAGTGGCTTGATATTTTCTCTCGAGGGATTCCTGGCCTAGAGATCCGGCCTGCTTGAAATGCCTCTAGATCTCAGGCTCACCTCCTGTGGCCACGATTTCACCATTATTGTCCAACAAATTCTACAGTGGAGCCTCCACTAAGGCCCTACCTCCGCTTCTCCCTCCTGCTGTGCCTGCGAGCATCGCGACATGACTCTGGTCTTCGCCATTGATCCTTTGCATTGCGACACACTTTCAAAATTTCATTTGATTGTTGATTGCCAGCAGAATACCAAAAAGGGTAGATTGTGAAGGTGAAAAGGTTTTTTTTTGTTTCTCTTTAATGGTTCTTACTTCTCCAACAAAATATAGAATGCCTTTATACTTTTATATGTATAAGCTTAACACTTGAAAGGTTAATTCACCATTTAAAATTCGTTTCTTAAAATATAATTCACCTTTTCATAGGGACTTCATCAATTCTTTTTCCAACGTAAGGTTAAAGAGATTAAAGTTTTTTATTAGAGAGATAAGGAATGTTGGTGGAGTGAAAAGTGATTTTGGAAGGAGTGCTTAATAATATGGAATGATGAGTGATTTTTTCTCTTAAGGGAAGCTTATTGTTGTAATCAAAAGTAGTTTTTAACTTTGAGATAGATTAAGTTCACTTCAAATTCAAAATCAAAGTTAAACTTGTAATTGAGTAGTCACAATGTCAAGTGAGCCAAGTGAGAAAAGTGAGGGTTGAGGTGAAAGATAAGTAAAGAAAATTTTGAAGTGAAATTTGAAGCTAGAGTTTGGCATTATCATTGCTTTAGATGTTGAAGGATGATGTACTCCAGTAATAAATAAAGACATGTTTTTTATTGTACTTGTGTCCTAGATCCACCTAAATTGAATAAGGGGATCTTAGGTACACCATGTGTAGTGAATGCATGTGCATGATTTGTGTCCAGTTTTTTACACTCTCTTTGTAATATGGTTCACAAAAACTTAAACAACTACATGCACATAAGCAAGCTTAAGTATACAATTCATCAAGCTTAATTACTCAAGCACAAACAATCACATGAATTTGTGCAACACATCGTCAAGTTGATAAAGAGGTCTTCTACAACCATATTCCACATCCTGAAATAAAAATAATCAAGTTAAGGACGCCACAAAATCAAGCATTCCAAGACAAGACGACATCAACAACACTTTTTGTATCACTTGCAGATAAAAAAATTTGTAACTGAGTTGAATTATCAGGGTGCATTCTCGGTTGAAACCAACACCCCAATTTGAATTGATATGGTGGTCAAACTAAGACGATTACATCAAGTAAGTCTTCAACTGAGTCATATTATTTGAACTTTTCATTTGTCTTTTGAGTGCATTTTTTACAGTGTTCAACACCCTTTGCCAAAAAGCACAATCAAGTCAGGAAATAGTTCACAACATCAAGTGAGCTGGTGTAAATTTCATTGAAGAAAAAATCAAAGAAAGTGAGTGAGTTCAACTCTAACATAAGTAAATGTAATATTAAAACAACAATCAAGAAAGTTGAAATCTACAACAAGCGAGTGTGAGTTCCAGTGAGCATGAAACAAGAAAAACAAGTTTCACCAAGCAAGATATCACACAATTCTAGAGTAAGCGAGCGTGTCATTCAGATAAAGTGACTGAATTCAATCCAAAAAGTTCAAATCAAGTAAGAAATTTCAAGATAAGTGAGACTGAATTCAAGCGAGCGAGTTCACATGGTGAAACACATCCAGCTGTTACAAATTCTTCACAATTTGATCCTATCAGGTGCTGAAGACGTGGTGCAAATCAGCAAAGAAACTCTTGTTGATATTTCATGATATCTACAATAGACAAATGAAATGATTGAGTTCCTTCAAATGGAGTTGCAACTACAAATAAATGAGTTGCAAGAGAAGAGTGATGCTTCTGAGAATTTGAACCATACAGATAAAGATGATTCTAAGCCATTCATCCAAACAACGTCAAGTGTCGAGTTTGTTCAAGTTCAACTTTCTTCCAAACCAATCATCAAGCCATGGGAAGAAATCCAAAGTAACAAAAATCGACGAGGATTAGGATATGTCAAATATGACGACAACTTACATATCCCAGATTATTCAAAGCCCATCAAGTTCATTAGTGCAGGCTTTCTTGAACAAATTACATCAATAAATTTTGCGAAATTTGTAGACAAACCAACATGCATGCAAAATGAAGTTGCAGTAAAACCAAAATGCTCCCATTTTCAATGAAAAATTCATATGGAAGATCACTTTTTTTATCTCCATCCTTGTCGCCATTGTCACAAGCCGAATAATTCATCAGAGAAATGCTGCAACCAAAACCAACCGGCCAGATTAAAGATCAATTATGAATGAATTGATCCTTGGGAATGGTCGTCAACAGTCAAAATATTGTATAAGTTATACAACCAAATTCAATCACACCTATTGTAGCCGACAATCAAATGATGATGGTACTCTCATGCAGATGAATGGGGGAGTACACCAGTGAAATTCTCTTACACTTGAAGGGGGGGAGTTCAGAAATAATTTCCAGATGATTGTCTCTCCTTTCAGCTAACAAAGGGGGGAAAATGTTAATGAAATTGATGATGGTTGTCAGATTGAAATTCTTGACAACATAAGTAAAGTAGCCAGTGGGCATCTTTAGCAACTAGTGGGCATCTTCAACAGCCAATGGGTGTTCAAAAATACAAGAAGCTAGTGGGCATCAACAATGAACATTTTCCAACAACATCAATAAAATAAACAATGAGTTTTTTTTTGACATCATAAACATCATCAGCCAATGGGATATCATCATCAGAAAATTATTCAATGGGCATCTTCAAAATTTTGTTAGTGACAAGAAAATTTGCTAATGCACGTCTTCAACATTTGTCAATGGACAAGCAAATTCACCAATGGGTGTCATCAATTTTTTTGTCAATGGACAAAGGATGTTGATTGAAAAAAAAAGGAAATATGGATAATTTTTTAGCTTGGCATGTGATGGAGTTTTCAAGAAAAATTTAGAGATGAATCAGACATACAGTTGACTCATGGTCTCTTCAGATTGCAGTTTTTTTGGCATCCAGTTTTAGCGATTTTTCAGGCAATGTTTTTTACCATCAACAATTTTAGTGTCAGAACTTGGAAGAGGGTTCCTCGTTCTTATTTTGGATTTATCATTGAGGGGGAGAATGTTTTCCTCTTTCTCATAAAAAATTATAAATTAATTAAATATTGAAAATTAGGATTTTATGCCTAATTTTTTAGATTATGCAAAGTCCTCTTAAGTAGGAGTTAGTTTAGGCCTACCTAACTTAGCTCCTATATTGTTGGGTATGTGTTATATTATTTACATGACTAGTTGATAGCCCCCCTATATGTTGCGTTGGGCCCTTATTTTTCGGTGGGCAGACCCGCCCATGGTTTTGTGCATGGGTTTGCACATGGTTTTGGGGCATGATGGTTTTTGGTCCCTGGTATTTTGTAGATCTGGTCAATAGAACTATGGTTATGTTCTAATCCAGGGTTAATGGATTGGGGTTTATGTATGCTTTGGCATGTATATATATGTGTTGTAACACTAAAAGGAATATAATGAAAAATCAAGCTGGTCATCCCGATTTGGGATCCAGGGGAAAATATTTGTGTTTATCTGTTTTATGATTTATGCTCTTGCTATTGTTTATTTTTTGTTTTAAGATTCATTTGTAGATAATTTCTGTACAGGGTTAAAACCTACATTTGGTATTAGAGTTGTTTCGGCTTCAAGGGGATGCCTTTGCTGCTAAGGGTTTTTTTTCTTGGGCCTGTGGTAGACACTGTTCAGTGGGAGATTTGCAGGATCGATTATTGTGGTGAAAGAAGATGGCGAGTAGCGGAAAAATAGAGATCGAGAAATTTAATGGTCAGAGTTTTGAGTTGTGGAAACTCAAGATGGAGGATCTATTGGTGGATAAAGATCAATCGATCACGGTAGATCCAGGTAATAAACCAACAACAATGTCAGATGAAGACTGGAAGAAGGTGGATTGGAAGGCAAAGAGCACAATACAGTTGTGTGTCTCAGATTCAGTATTGTTGAATGTATCCGGGGAAGCTACGACGAAGACCTTGTGGGACAAGCTAGGGACTTTCTACCAATCTAAGTCTCTGGTGAATAAATTGTTCCGACGGAAAAATATGTATAACCTAAGAAGGAAGGATGGAGACTCAGTGACAGAGCATATGAACGGCTTCAATACTATGGCAAGTCAGCTATCATCTGTTGATATTAAAATCTCATATGAAGATAAGTGCATCAGTTTTTTGTGTTCTCTACCAGACTCGTGGGACAGTCTGGTTATTGCAATAGGTAACAATACA
The DNA here is from genome assembly GCA_034641835.2 of Pinus albicaulis. NCBI lineage: Eukaryota > Viridiplantae > Streptophyta > Pinopsida > Pinales > Pinaceae > Pinus > Pinus albicaulis. The sequence goes on along the minus strand of CM076576.1, from coordinate 664,404,731 downwards.
ACTACCTTGAATTTTGATGACATTGTCTCAGCCTTATTTTCGGAGGAAATGAGACAAAGAAATATGGAGGGCCAAAATGGAGATTCCTTATCTGTACGAGGAAGGTCCCAAAACAGAAACAAGAATAAGGTTTTGAGTGCGAGATCTAAATCTAGAGGAAGATCTAAATATCCTGGAAAGTTTGTAAAGGTGTGCTGGAAATGCGGAAAGGAAGGGAATTACAAAAATTATTGCAGATCTAAAGCTCCTGAGAAAGGAAAGGGATCTAATGATGCTCCTTCTGCAGAGGCAAAAACCACCTCGAATGAAGGTGGGGATGTGTATTTGGATTCTTCTTCAAATACACATGTAGATCACGAGTCATGGTTTATTGACTCGAGTGCATCCTTTCAATTCACTCCCCATAGGGAGTGGTTCTGCGAGTATGAGAAATATGATGGTGGTGATGTCTTCCTAGGGGATGATAGGAAGGCCAGAATCGTCGGACGTGGAAAAGTCAAGCTGAAGCTACAAGGTGGAAGGATTATAACACTTCCTGGTGTTCTGCACATTCCTGCATTGGCCAGAAATCTGATTTCTGTAAGAAAGATGGATGATGTAGGTGTAAAAACAGTGTTTGAGAAAGATACTTGTAAGATGGTTCAGGGAGAACTGGTATTAATGCGGGGAGTTCAGATTGGAACTCTGTACAAGCTTCAGGGTAGCACTGTTATTGATGGGTGCAACAGTTTTGTGGTTCCTGAAGGTGGAGTGGAAAGCCTAGTGGTCTCTAGAGAAAATACCATGCTATGGCATCAAAGGCTTGGACATATTGGAGAGAAGGGCCTTCGAATACTACATGGAAATGGTATGGTAGAAGGTATGTCTAATTGCTCTCTGGATTTCGATTTCTGTAAACATTGTGTATATGGGAAGGAGAATCGGGTGAGTTTTCCTTCTGGTGCTAAGAGGTCGAACAAGATATTAGAGTTTGTGCACAGTGATGTGTTTGAACTTATGTCAGTTTCATCACTGGGTAAGTCTGTGCACTATGTTTCATTCATAGATGACTTCTCAAGGAATACATGGTTATATTTCTTGAGGAATAAATCTAAAGTCTTTGAAAAATTTAAAGAATTTAAGGCTCTGGTAGAAAACCAGACAAAGAAGAAGATAAAGGTGCTGAGGATAGATAATGGTGGGGAGTTCTGCAAGAAGGAATTTGAAGAGTTCTGTAAGAAGTGTGGTATATCATAGTAGAAGACTACTCCATACACACCTCAACAAAACGGAGTTGCAGAAAGAATGAATAGAATGCTGATGGAAAAGGCAAGAAGCATGCTCAGTGGTACTGGGTTAGGACAAGAATTCTTGGCAGAGATAGTGGAGACTGCATGTTACCTGGTTAACAGATCACCTTCATCAAAATTGGAGGATAAGACTCCACATGAGGTATGGACTGGTAAGAAACCCTCTCTTTCATATCTGAGGGTATTTGGATGCAATGCATATGTACATATTCCGAACGAGAAATGGACCACGCTGGATAATAAATCTGAAAGGTGCATCTTTATTGGATATAAGTATGGTTTAAAGGGTTAAAATATTTGGAACCCAGAAACAAGGAAGGTTTTGTACAACTGAGATGTGGTGTTTAGATAGGTGAGATATGTTGTTAAACATGAATTCATACCAAAGGAACCTGGGAAGATAGAGTTTGAGCTAAAGGAGGATGAATTAGACTCTACAACAGAAGAAGACTCGAAAGAGGAAGAGCCACAAACTCCAGCTGTGAGAAGATCATTCCAGGAAATAAGGCAACTAGAAAGGTATAGTCCATCTACTTTATGTTCAAGTTTTGCCTTAAATATAACTGATGATGATCCCAGAATGGTCAGGGATGCAGTATATTTAGAGGATGGAAAACTCTGGAAGGAGGCCATGGTTGATGAAATGGCATCCTTGCATAAAAATGAGGCATGGGATCTGGTGGAGTTGTCGGCTGGAAGGAAGCCCATCGGGAGCAAATGGGTCTTTAAGAAGAAGATGAATGTAGAAGGCAAGGTGGAGAAATACAAAGCTAGGTTGGTAGCAAAAGGTTATTCCCAGGTGTTGGGAATTGATTTTGGTGATATTTTTTCTCCTGTTGCCAAAGTTACTTCTATTAGATTACTTTTATCTGTTGTTGCAGCATTTGATTTTTAGGTAGAATAGATGGATGTGAAGACAACATTTCGTCACGAGGATCTAGAAGAGGAGATCTACATGAAACAACCTGAAGGCTTTATGGTGAAGGGTAAGAAAGAACTAGTATGCAGGTTAAAGAAGTCTTTGTATGGGTTAAAACAATCACCAAGAATGTGGTATTAGAAATTTGATACCTATATACGGGGACTTGGCTTCAGCAGAAGAAAGGAGGATCACTGTGTTTATTTTAAATTAATTGGTGACCGTGTTATTTATTTGGTCTTGTATGTGGAGGATATGTTGTTGATTGGAAATGACAAAGAAATTATCCAAGATTTGAAGACCCAACTGTTCTCCAAATTCTACATGAAGGATCTTGGTGCTGCAAACCATATTTTGGGCATGGAAATTAAGAGAGATCGGGCAAAGAGGAAGCTCTGGTTAAAACATAGGAAGTATGTCGAGACTATATTGCATAGGTTCAATATGCAGGATAGTAAACCGGTGAATGTTCCGATTCCTATAGGAACAAAGCTGTCTGCTGAACAGTGTCCCAAGACACAAGTAGAAGAGGAGGATATGTCTCGTGTTCCATATGCAATTGCAGTGGGTAGCCTGATGTATGCAATGGTCTATACTAGACTAGACATTACACATGTAGTGGGAATATTGAGCAGGTTTATGACAAACCTTGGGAAGGAGCATTGGACAACAGTGAAGCGGGTTTTCAGATATTTGCGTGGCACTAGTGATTATGGCTTGTGCTACCAAGAAATACCAGGATTGGAAAGAGTGTGGGACATTCGTGGTTTTGTTGATGCGGACTGGGCAGGAGATCTGGACCAAAGAAGATCTATAAGTGGGTATGTGTTTAACCTATTTGGAGGTGTGGTCAGTTGGATGTGTAAAAGATAGTCTGTAGTGCCTCTTTCAACGACAGAGGAAGAATACATAGCAGCCACTCATGCAAGCAAGGAAGCAGTTTGGTTGCAGATATTGTGTTAAAGTATGGAGTTGGTGCAGCAAGCTATAAGGATAGACTGTGATAGCCAAAGTGAAATTTTCTTGGCTAAGAACCCTGCTTATCATTCAAAGACAAAGCACATTGATGTTCAATATCACTTTGTGAGAGATATGGTTGAGGCTAAAAGGGTGTTGCTGGTAAAGGTGGACACCTTGAAGAATGTTGCAGATGCATTGACGAAGTATGTGAGCACTCACAAGTTCTCTTGATGTAGAGAAACAATGGGTGTTGCAGAACTAGGCTAATGACTAAGCTCTCCTGTGGCTCCCTGCAGAAAGAAAACAACAAGTGGGAGAATTTTTGGTATGTGCTATATTCTTTCCATGACTAGTCACGCGTGGGGGGGTCACAGGGGGGAGATAGCCCTCCCTGTACATTACACCGGGCACAACAGGGGGGTCACAAGGGGGGCGATAGTGCCCCGGGACAAAAAAAATTGGGCTTTATTTTTTGGTGGGCGGACCCGTCCATGGTTTTGGGGCATGATGGTTTTCGGCCCCTGGTATTTTGTAGATCCGATCAAGGGAACTACGGTTATGTTCTAATCCAGGGTTAATGGATTGGGTTTTATGTATGCTTCGGCATGTATATATATGTGTTGTAACACTAAAAAGAATATAATGAAAAATCAAGTTGGTCATCCCTATTTGGGATCCAGGGGAAAATCTATGTGTTTATATGTTTTATGTTTTATGCTCTCGCTATTGTTTATTTTCTGTTTTAAGATTCGTTTGTAGATAATTTTTGTACAGTGTTAAAACCTACATAGATTAGTGTGTGTGGTTGAGATATTTTCTCAACCAAGTTGTCCAAGATATATGCACTGTCTTGAGACAACTTCCTCGTCTATTTATTTGTATTATAAAATTATTTGAATAATAAAGAATATGTGAGGAATGTCGTAAGGGTCTCATGCATTTTCTGCCAATTCTATGTCTCTAATGCTTTAACTATGCACCAAGATCTAGAATAACTCAATATTTTGTTATAAATATAAGGGTTTTTCCATTCATTCATTACCTTTTGTTTCCTAAATATCACTCTAGATTTATACTCTTGGTCTGACTCTGATCCTCCATCATTGTCATATTTTTCTATCTTTTTGCTTGTGAGCTCCCTTTGAGATCCACTTTTGTTTGGGTTTTCTACACCATCAAGAGAGAAGGATCTTAGATCTGAAGTGTTGAGGACATACAAGAACCCATCCCATTGAGGGGGACTAGTAACATCTTTCTATGTTCCCTTCCCAAGTTTCATAAATACAAAAATTCTTTAAAAGTATTCTTGTCTTGTCTATTGGATGCATGGAGAAACTCTTCCTTTTATTTGTTGTTTAATGTCTTTTACTGCATATATATGGATTTTTTAGCATTTGTCTTGGTCAACTAACTTCATATCTAAAGAAATTGGTAGCCATCTTTGATGTTAGGTCTATTTGTAATGCACAGCTAAAGTGAGATTTTTTCGTACGCTTGCGATTAGAATTCACACTAACAATTGGTGACTCCACAAGGGTTTATAATTATGGCCACTATCGTTTCTCAGATCCCTGCATGACCAGCTGTTTCAAACCCCAGGGTTTTTCTTCAGCTTCTTTTTTTGCTTTTCTTGATGTTGTTTTTACCTTTAAAACTCTAAAACAGTAAAAATGTTAACTTCTATGTGTTTCTGGGCCTATTGCGTAGGTGACAGGCATTAGCCGCAGTTGAGACGACACTTTTTTCTTAAACTTGCTCCCAAGAGTGCCAGAACTGCAGGTCACACTTTTTGGGCCAAAAGCTGTGACCTCAACCTTCAAGATGCAGAAAACAACCTCAAACCTATCACCTCTGCAGAAATCAGGTCAGAAACTGCAACTTGTACTTTTTGCGGCAATTTTTCTGTGATTTCTCTGGGCTACCATTCAGGGTTTTCTGACCTCCGTCTCTGCCCATTTTGGACATGTACTTGCTCTGTTTTACTCATCGAAGTAGGAATCTAGCCCCCTACAGATTCAATATTCTTGTGCCTTTGTAGGAGGATTTTAGCTGAAGCAGGTCGTTTGAGATTTCAGTGTTCAGCCATTTCTCAGATCTGATCCTGTACCTTCAATTCATTTCAAATTGGTTATTCATCCATCCAAAACACCTATTTTTAGTTTTTTTTGGTCCTCCTCTAGGGTTCCCTATGTTTCCCTTCAAGTTGTAACCCTTCACCACCTCATTTGTAGAATTTCTCCCTCCAGATTTTTTGTTATTTTATGCACTTATTTCCAGCAGATCTGACCTTTAGATCATTGTCCCTCTCGACTTTAGATCCATTGGCTATATTTGTGTGTTTTGACTAGATTTTTTCCCACCCATAGACTAGTTGTTGGGAAGCTCGCCTCCTGGGGTTTAGATTGATGCATCTTTAGCTGTTTATTTTCTGTTATATTCTGTTTACTTTACTGTTATTTGCAGATTTATTTACAGTTATACAACACACTTTTTATTTTTTCTCTACACACATTTGGGTTTACAGATTAAAATTAACACACTTAACACACACACCCTAAGTGAAGAGCGTTTGGTTTACACTGCCAGGCCAAGACTATAACATTGTAATCACTTGATCCCACACCTCTCTGCCCTTGTTTCGACATTGTGATCATTTGTTCTTGCACCTCCTTACCCTTGTTGGTATCTCTTCCTTTTGTGATCCATGTCTATTCTTCCATCATTATGCCCCCAAGGCATTTATCCCTGAGAATTCTTGGCCTTCATCCTCAGTTTCCATTAGGAAGACTTACTGCTCTGCATACGATTCAAATTATTCCTCCACCGAGTCCCCATTCTGACTCTGCTTCTGGTTCATCAGGTTCCCCTTCTGGTTATATCCTCGGTTCTCCTCCTGTCACCTTCACCATGTCTGGTTCAAGACCTAACGTTGGTAGTAACCCTGACCCTAATGCTGGGAATAATACTAGTGGCACTATAACAAGAACTATCCCGACTGCTCCCTTGCTCCCTTATATGGCAGGTCTCAATCTTCCCGATTTTAACTAGTTGATCAATGACCCCATACACCATTATCCTAGTTGGCCTCCTATGCCAACCAAGCTCCCTTCTGACATCCCCAATTTCGAAGGTCTTGTTGGAGAAGATCCTATATACCATGTTAAATCTTTCCCCATGTGGTGTTCGTCTAACTCCATCACCGATGGCTCTGTCCGTCTTCAGTTTTTCCAACGTATGCTTAATGGAGAAGCTTCTAAGTAGTATGTTGACCAGGCCTCCTCCTCTTATAATAATTTTGCAACTCTTGCCCAGGGTTTTCTATCTTACTTCCAACATCCTCTTCGTTATTACACTAGTACCAAACTTTTGACCTATTTCTGTCAATCGTCTGCGACCCGCCTATCCGATCATGTCCAGGAATGGCGAAGAAGAAAGATCCTATGTCGAGTACCTACCTTCGAAGACCATGTCTACATGGACTGGTTTCTCAGATCCCTTTTGCCTACTATTGGCAAAGATGCCGCATCTTATTTCCCTCAAACCGAAGAAGCTTCCCTCAAGATTGCGATCAAATATGACCTGATCTACGCATAGTCTAGTTATGTTTATACTGTCTTACCTAATCTCCCTAGAACCGGTGGTGCCAACGCACTGGGGGAATCCCATGCCGCCGACAGTATCATTGGAGCCATTTCACATCCGTACACTCATACTCCCATGGGTTATGGTTTCCTTCAGGGAGAGGCCTGCCCCTGCAGCACTTTTCCCCCTCCCAATAACATGTATCCAGGATACGGAATGCCTCCTCCTTTTTCCAAACCTGTTTACCACAATGTTCCCCAACCTTCTTGTTGTCCGTATCCACATCCTGGTGCTTCAACTCCTCCAGCATTAGCACCCCCACCTCCCTTGCCTTCTCAACCCCTGCAACAATAGCCACCACCCCCCCAAGGGAAAGTGTATGCACAGCAGGGTGCGACTAATCCTCCTACTTCCAAAAAGAAGAGGAAAGGCACCCAAAATCAATTTTCCCCAGGTAATCCAAGACCTAACTCCCAAGGGAAGGCACCTAACACTATTAACTAGCAACAGGGCACTCAACCCAAGCAAGACAAGCCTATTCACATGAATAAGCCTTGTTCTTGTTGCGGTCTCTATGGTCACTAAACCCCTGATTTCCTTCTTTTACCTCATATGTGTTAGATTTGGGAGAATTAAGAAGCATCGTGAGGACAACAAGCCTCCCCTTCAGTTCCTCCCAATGTTGCACCTATCCATCCTGCATTATTTACCAATCCTTCACCCTAGTAAGGATTCGTGGCTACCCAACCCCGTGAAGGTTAGGCAGCCTCTAAACCTCCTCCATCTGGTACCTATGATTACCATATTCTCATGTTGAGCTCTAACCAACCTGTTACCATTGACCTCAACCTTCAGACTTGGTCCCGTTAGTACAACAAGCCTCCCGCTACGTCTACCCCCGAGCCCCCTTCTTTAGGTTCCACAAAGCCTCTTTCGACAACCAATGGTTCTTTACAGATCCCTCAGCCTAAGGAAGAGGTTCATCCAAAGATCCCTAAGGGACCATTATGCCAAAATTCTATCTCTGGTAAAGCTGCCCATTCGTATAGTATAGTAGATGATTTGGCGCAATCTCCTGCTGCCATCTCAATGCTGGAACTCCTCCAGTCATGCTCTTCCAATGAAAATATCTACTAACTGCCATGGGCACTGTGGATCCTTCAGATGATCGTATGATAATCTTCAATGTTGACTGGTCAGAACATCCTCCCCTTCCTGTTTCCTTCGTCTTCCAAATCCCCGTTAAGATCCAGAATGCTAATGTCTCCCGTTGTATCATTGATGAGGGGGAATCCACCTGTGTGAGGTCTGATTCGATTTGGAAGCAACTCGGATCTCCTGAGTTGGCCCCTTCCACTATCACCCTCCGAGCATGGGATGGCCACTCTTCCCAGCCCATAGGCCTATTTTGCAATTGTCCTATTACTCTTCCAGATAAGATTGTTTGTGTTGACATAGAAGTCATTGATGCCCCCTTAGATTACAACATTCTATTGGGTCGTAGCTACACTTATGCGATGTCTATTGTCCCATCTATGGTTCACCATAAGATGTGCTTTCCTCATAATGGAAAGATAGTCACCATCCACCAGTTGACATATTACGAACTGAAGTCTCAGACTTCCCCTGAGTCCATCATCTCTTCGGTGGCCAATAAACAAATAGTCGAACCTTTGACCAATGTCTCACCCAAAGTCTACAAAGACTCCTTTTTTCTTAGTTCTTTCCATGGTCTTCCTCCTCCTATATCTGATCCCAGCTCGTCAAACATTTGCATAATGCAATCGTCCCTGTCCGACCTCAAGTGGCCCGCTTTGACTAGTCAGCAGCCCTGCCCTCCGCAACCTGATCCTGCACCTCGACTCAACCTTCAGGACACCCTCCTCATGGGCCCTCATCTACAGCTAGTATCCATGGGCCTCTCTACCATCACGTCACGATATCTCCTGGCCTTAACCATCTCGGAGCTGTCCTGCCTTTCCATTATCCCTCCGGTCAGATACCATTCCTAGCTCCCCCTCCTGGATTATTTTCGGTACCTATTATGGCTACCTTATCCCTTCCTAACCTGACCTTGGGGATCCCAGTTTGGTACATTGATCCGCACCCCACTATCCTGCCTGGTCAGCCCAAACCTTACCTTGCTTTGAACCCGGTTCAACCGGTCCCCATGACCCCTACCCTTGCTTCCGTGCCTCAGCCACCTCAACAGGAACCCACTCTTATTGTGACAGCTTTGGGAGAGAGGGGAAAAGCTTGTAAGAAGGCACCTAAATACAAGGCCACCCTCATAAAACCTACTCCTCCTTAGCCTCCAAAGCGTACCCCCCAATGTGCTTTGTGTGATGTTGTCAATCATGGCACCCATCATTGTCTTGAATTTCCTCGTATTAAACCCATGGTCAATGTCGCGTTCCCTAAGTCTACAACCCTGGAAACCTCTGTTACTTTCTCAACTACATCCAAGAACCCCAAGACTATCCACACAAACCAGCCCTATGCTTTGTGTGATCTCCATGGCCATTATACCCACCATTTTCCCTGCCTCACACATTACCTTGCCTCTTTGGAGGTAGTTCGGGAGAAAGAGACTGAACAGAACCAGTTCGCCTCTCCCGCCCTTGTGAAATATTCTTCAAGCCAACCTGAGGAGACCTCTGCTCCCATTGACATTCCCCCTCCCGATGTCAAGATGATGGAGTCTTCAGCCACCATCCTCTACCTATCATCATTCATGAAATCTGTGGTGGAAGCTCCCTCTAATACTTCCCCTTCTATTTCGCTTGACCTCCCTTTAGTGATCACCCTGGGCTCAACATTAGTGGATCCCTTATCTACTTTTTCTTCCATCACCCCCTGTGACGATGTGGATGTGAACCTTTCTTCTCATGATGATGAATCAGGTAGTTTTTCTGCATCATGTGGTTACTCTTGCACCAGTCACCCCATCATTTACTATGACGACGACATCATGGAAGCCTTTTCCACCCCTGAATTCATCTTTCCCACCCATAAGAAGAATGGCACCATCTGTGTCTATGGTGAATTTTGTGACCTGAGCACAAGCTTCCCCCAAGGCAGCTCCCACACACCACCTACCCGTTGATGTGTGGGTGGTAGATATCCTACCCAAAGCACTCCCTCTAGCAGTGTTTGTTTGTTTCTACTATGTGTTTGGGTTGCCAGCATTATTCATCATCCTCTCATTTGTTGTCTTGTGGCACCTTTCAGATGGACCCCCATCCACACCTTATATCGGTTATGCTGATGGTGTAAGTCACTACTTCCAGAATCTAGCCTCAGCAAGTTGGGCGATTTTTACCCCCTTACATTTGCTTGTTCTCTCTAACGACGTATGCATTGGTACTGCCACCAATAACTAGGCCGAATATGATGCAGTACGAGGCTTATTAGCCGATGCCCTTTCCCATCACATCCTTCACCTTCATGTTCATTTAGATTCCTTGCTTCTTGTCATGCAATTAAATGGTGTCTATCGTGTGCATAATCCTATCCTTTTTAGAAGATATTTACGAGTGAAGCTTTTGGTGCGTGAATTTGAAATAATTACATTCAGTCATGTACCTAGAGCACAAAATCACTATGTAAATAACATTGCAAACAATATTCTATATTGGCACTTGTCACATGCATTTAACACAAGACAATAATGTAAAACCATAAAAATGATGCATATCCATTATATGTGTCATATAAAATGTTTTAGAGTCCATTAATTCTGATACATTTGACATGCCCATAGCATGTTACAAAAAAATCAAAACTGCGGGCACCACATGCCCCTACACCTAATAACTATCTCGAGGATCTTAAGCCAATGGCTCTACTCCTGCAGCTCATAGATCATGCATCCCTTATCCGTCCATCGCTATGCGCCGCATGAACCCTTGCCATTCTGAGGGTAGACCAATACATGGCTCTATGTATTGGTTATCCAAGTCTTGTCAGCTGCACTCTGAAACAATGGTCAGAATCCTCTCACATCTATGACGGATGTCCTCTAGGAGGGCCACTACATCCTCATTTTGTGGTGCTCTTGTCCCACTAGGTCCTCCAGCTCCTGATACTACAGTTCATCCCATATACCTAGTCGGTTTTATCGGTGTTGTATCTATATACCAAAAGTGAATGAATCAATACCATATATAATATTTTGAAACTTGAAAATGCACATAAAATATTAGCAACTTTTCACTTACCATTAGGCCCCCATACTCGACCAGGCAATAGTGGCAAGTCCAAGTACCCACGATAACTCATCCCACTATAGGGATAGTCATATATATACAGTGGCATCTAATCCCAATGAGAAAAAACTTGGGTCAGAACACCCCTCCGACTGCCCCACCTCCCCCTCTACACAGTAGCCGCCCCCAACAGTGCATCGTGGGCTCTCTCGAGCCCCCAACCTAGATCTGTATGTGAGGTCGGAGTGTCGGGTTCTTCTAAAAAAAGAGTGAGCACAACACTATGCCATATGCACAGTCATGGTTCACTTACCTCTTGCATAGTGACAACTATCATTTCAATGACGACAACATCATTTGTGCCCACCCATAGTAGGTCCCACTAAACACACTCTCAACAAGCATAATTTTACCTCTAGTGATGTGGTGGAGTGCCTGGTTGCCTAGGATCCGCAACACCATTGCAGCCACAGCACGGGTCTCTAACCTATCTTGATCCCCGATTGGTATCCGTGTCCCCTTGACATGGAGACCTGGTCGGCAATGGCGCTCTAAAAACTCCATGATGTTTTTCCCTCATGATAACACTGGATGTGTATTCCCCACCATCCCAAGTGGTGGGAGATGAGTCATAAAATATATATCCTGGACCATTAACTTGATCTGGTGCCCCTGCACTATAAATACCTCATGGTCTGGATCCCAATAACTGACAATCCGGGCCAACAAGGGCTCCCCAGCTCTCATTAAAGGGTTCTCCATGAACTGCAGGACCCCAAACCTGGCCAATGCACTGTGGACACCATGATCCTCTCGGATCTCCGACCGTAATGTGTCCAAGTATCTCTCTCTCTCGAGTTGATCTGCAATTCTTTTGTATCTACACAAAACCATGATATTTTATAGTGTACAAAAAGGAAAGACTGCATTCAACCATAAAAACCAAACTCTTAGCCAAGAAACAAAATCAAAATCCCCCTCTCTATCAGGTCGCACTTTTTAGGCAAATCCTATGACAGGTCACAATTTTCTACCCAAAACCTGCTACAAAGGTCACAGATATTGCCCCAGAAAGTGTGACAGGCCGTGAAGAAGAGCAGGGGTATCTTCCTGAGCTCTGGGTGCCTAAATTGAACTTCAATCCACTAAAATGAAAGAGTAGGGTTAGGCTTCTTACCTACAACTAAAGGATTTTGATTCCAATGGTTGTTTTGTCCACTACAATCGTCACAAGATTTAGGGCCTTCTCTCCTCTCTACATTCACCACAGGTACACTTGCAAATGAGTGAATTTGGAGGGAAAATGCCTTATTAAAAGAGAAACCCCAGATTTTTCTTTCGCCTGCTGTGGCCAAAACGTAGCTCAGTTTGACAAATCATCCATACTGTTTGAAAGTTGTCACCGAGCTCTCAAATGGGTATCCTTTAGTTTTTTGTGATTTCATACTTAACCTAGACACATTTTTTCCAAGAAGGGTCACTTCACCACTCCTTAAAATCGGATTTCTTCACTTGCAACACTTGTACTTGGGGCACCACTTTGCCTCCATAATTGTCAATGCTCATGTTGATTTTCATCGTGAGTAACCCTCTTATACTCATGTTTTTATGGTCCCCATCATACCTTTTCTGTGTGGCAGCACCATCGAGTCGCCCTTTTTTAGAGCATCCGAGTTGAGTCATCATCGCATACATGGAGTCTATCCTGAGTCCCTTTGTATCCTGCTATAGTCCCCCATCCTTCATTTCTTGGTTTCTCTCTCGTGTCGCACATTATGGCCTCCAGTCATACTGTCCCATATCCCCTTTGATATTGTGTCAGTTGCTGCCAGGTCATCCATTCCCTGCATGCTCTAACAAGAGAAATCGTTAGCCAGCTACTCATCACCTCGCATTCCATCATCATCCCTGGTGTCAATCTGTCAGTCGCTCTACCATTATCTCTCGTGCCTTAGTTGAGGATCCATTATTGCCTCACCTATGGCGGACCCCCTTCTATGAACATCTGCTTATTCATTCCAGAAGACAGGGCTAGAGGGCGGTGTACCTTGGTTCCAGCTTCCACTCTTGTTTGGTGCCTCAGATCAGGAAAAGGAACTTCTTATTGCCCTTTGATTTGATTTTTCCTCAGCTCCATCTCTTTATGGCATGATCGAGATCCATATACTTGATGTTTTAGTTATACAACAGATTGTACTAGTGATTCCCAGGTGTGTGTGAGATGTTTCAGACCTCATGAGGGGGTGGCCCTTCAGGTAGCCCCCAACATGCCTTGATGACCTCTTCATTACAGCCTTCGGTGCAGCTCCATAGATTTGTTGGTTCTGGCCTCAACCGCTTGCAATGCCTTTTAGTTTGCATGTATCATCTAGATTTTCAGAGCCCTCTCTTGTTTATAGGGCCTCTTTAGTTGTACTTATACCTCATGTACTCAGATATCATCGTATAAGTCCTGGCTGTTATACCAGGCATAGTATGTATGTGGGATCCATTATCATATTTTCATCTAGCTCATGTTTATGCCAACATGTACTATATAGTTCAGTCCCTTGTTTACTGGATGCATTATTATTTGTACTTTGTCTCGGCGGGCATAGGTACACCTCCCCCACCTCTTGTAGAATAGGTACTCACTCATAAAAGAGACTTGTTGCACCTGTAAGTCTCGCCTCCTCAAGGTCTTGTCCTCTAGCGCTTTAGTCTACCTTATATTTCTCTCTCTCTAACTTCCCCTTTGGTGTCTTGTGATTGAGTTCCTACAACGTACTTCAGTCATACGATTAGCTCCTAACGCTTGCACACTGCAGGGCAATCTGTTACACCAATTTCTGGTCATCTAAACTGTTACTATTATATGGACCAAAGTACACCATGTAAGACCAATTTTACCCTAAGTAAAATTGCTTTCACTATGAAAAATAACTTAGTAATCCATAATTTATTAACTTGTTTATGGTCTAAACAAGAAACCACATGAGGAAATATTGAATAAATCCATATTTGTTTGATTTTCCTTAAGGAATAATTAGTTAAACAACAGATTAATTAATATTCCTGGTCATATTTAACCCAAAACGAGAAAATTAATTAGATAAATCACTATTTATCTTATTATTTTCTAGGAATAATTATTTAAACATTATTTAAATAATATTCCTTGTTAAATTTGACTAAATCATTTATAAATAATTGAATAAATCACTATTTATTTAATTATTACTCAACCACACACTTAAAATAATAAATAAATCATTTATTTATTTATTTATTATTTACAAATATAGGGATTTGACCAAATTCAAATTTTTTCCCTCCAACAAATATAATAAAATATTCCATAAAAGTTGGATCTAGATTTGGTTAATAATATTTTAACTATGCACCAATATCTAGACTAACTCAATATTTTGTTATAAATAGAAGAGTTTTTCAATCCATTCACTACCTTTTGTTTCCTAAATATCACTTTAGATCTCTACTCTTGGTCTGACTTTGATCCTCCATCATTGTCATAATTTTATATCTTTTTGCTTGTCAGCTCCCTTTAAGTTCCATTTTTGTCTGGGTTTTCTACACCATCAAGAGAGAAGGATCTTAGATCTGAAGCACTGAGGACATACAAGAACCCATCCCATTGAGGGGGACTATAACATCTTTCTATGTTCCCTTCCCAGGTGTCATAAATATAAAAATTCTTTAAAAATATTCTTGTCATGTCTATTGGATGCATGGAGAAACTCTTGCTTCTATTTGTTTTTTAATGTCTTTTGCTGCATAGATATGGATTTTTTAGCATTTTTTTTGGTCAACTAACTTCATATCTAAATAAATTGGCAGCCATATTTGATGTTAGGGCTATTTTTTATGCACAACTAAAGTGAGCTTTCTTCTTATGCTTGCGATTAGAATTCACACTAACAACAACAACAACCTAATTCTATTAAATTGGATCAAAACAACATAAAAATACTCTGTAGAGTCTATTACAATTCAATTCAATACAAACAGCTTCACACAGAGCTCTCCTGAGGCTCTACTTCCTATCGGCCTCTTGTCGGACTGACTAGCCAAACTAACAAACTAGCTACCTATTTGCTCCTGCCGACTGACACTGTCATTCCTTACCTCTTTTGCACTCGTCTACTCTCTTGCACTCCACTACCCTCCATTTATTCTTTATCATTAGGAGTTCTACTATTTTTTTCTTGTCTCCCATCTATGCCATTTGCATCGTTCTCTATGTATGCCCCACCACTTGTCTTCTGGCTTTCCACAACTGTGACTATTCCCCGCCTACCTTGATTGCATTTCGCCACCTATTTTTTGGCTCTCTGCAACTCCAAAACTGTTATGTCCAAACAAAAAAGGCCCCAACAAGCCCCGAACACACGCTATTGACTCATCTTAAGTCAATATTTCCCTGTTTTTGCAGCTTCTGGTGGTCTGTCGGCTTCTAGTGCTGGCCTAGCTTCTCCTGTTACTTTCATCTCTGTCGTTTCTTGTTCCAGTTTGCTCTATTCCAACAAAGGCCCCAACTCGGGAACCTTGCTGAATGTTGATGTTCTCAGTTCTCTAAGCTCAGCTATTTCTTGTTGCCACAATTTAAGCATAGGCTCCGTTTCAATGACGACTCTGTCAGCCTTAGTCGCATCCACCACCTGCGTCAGTTTGTTGAAAACTTCATGGATCTTTGGTTCGGCTTTAGCTACCAATTGCTGAATTTCCTCAGCTTTTTGCTTCATAGGTTGCCTTAAGTCCCTGAGAAGTTTCTTCTTTGATGCTGAGTGTTCTTCAATTGCCTGAATTTTGGTTTCAAGCACATTGGCTTCATCATACAGTTGAGTTCTGCTGACCGAATCTTTGGCTCCTCTGATTTCAAGGAAAATATTCTGAACTTGCTCTGAAACTGGTTGTGCTTTCATTGTCAGTGAATTTGAGCATTTATGTAGCTTCTCCAACAGGCTGTATGCTTCCTTGACCATTTTTCTAAGGGTTTCCTTTATGCTGTGCATCTGTCTCTGCCTCTCCGCTACTTTCTCGGCATATACTATGGAGGGATCTAGAAATGCGGGCTTTGCTGCAAGCGCCTCTTTTAGTTCTTGGTTTACTCGGTTCAGGCTTGTGCATGCCATTTTAACTCGAATGGACCTTTCGACCATTGAGCATGCCGAAATGTCTTCAGGTGTTTTGTTGTCCTAAGTAATGATGGTCACCCATAGGTGTTTAAAGACCTCTGTTACTTGCTCTAGATGCTTTTGTAGGCTATCCTTCTTGCCTTGGAGTTGATTGTGCTCATTAGTAAGCGCAATCACTTGTTGTTGCTGCTGCTCGAATCTCTGTTGGAGGTCATTATGCAGACCTTCTGCTTGTCATGCTGCTGTCTAGATGAAACTGAACAGTTGAATAGGTCCCCAACTTTTCAGGTTCTCAGTGCTAGCCATCTCTTAGGTTGGATGTCTCTCCCTGAGCGGTTTCCTGCTAGTGATTGATCTTTCAGAATTTCCCTGTGGGGATGCTTGCTGACTCTGTCGCGACAGCTGGGGTTCATGGACGTACAGACTTGTAGATGGTATGACCTGTTGCAACATTAGATTGGATTGCTAGAATGGGTTTATCTCTGGTGGGGTGGGCATTGTATGAGAAATGGGGGACTCTTCCTAGATTAATAACTCTAGAAATGTGCCCTGTCCCACCATGGTTTGGTCAACCTCGGGTACTCCTGTTCTACCTGAGTTAACTTCTTCCTCAATATCAACATTTTTTATGGTCCCCGATGGTATCGGATTTGAAATGGTTGCAGAGGTGGATGGAGTGTGGGTGGGGTGGTCCTTGGATATGAATGAGATGTGCGGTGACGAATTGTGGGTATGGAGGGGCGATGAGGTTTGGATGTTTAAGACTGATGATGGATCAAATAAAGGTAGCACAGAGGTGGTATAGGTGGAAACCTCTGGCTCTTCTTGAATCAGTCTTCTTGTCACTCTAGGCTAGGGCTGGTCTTCTCTCGTGAGATGAACCACTTGTTCAAGATTTGTGGTTTGTGCTCTCTTTCCTTTAGGTGCTAGTACATGGGGCTTAGTCGCCTTGGTTTTGTGGATTGGAGTGACTGTGATAATTGAAGGGGAGTTGAATGTGGTGGATGGTAGAGTAGTAAGAATGGGGGTGGTTGTGGACAAGGATGGATAATTCAATGTATGAAACTGAGAAAAAGTTGGAAACACAGTGGATGTGATGCTAAGAGTTTCTATTACCTTATTGAAGCCTTTTACCCTTGTGTCGAGTTGGTCTTGTAGTGGCTGTAGTTGCAGATGTGAGATCCTATGCACTGCTTCTTCCGGCGTCACCCCCAGGAGTTCTTTTGGTATTATTGCATCGAACAAGTAATGTGGGATCCCACTTCTAATCTCCATCGCTACTCCTGGCCATGAAGAAACTTCTATGTGGAAGGCCTCCTCCTCTATTTGGAACTTCAATGGCTTCTTATGGAAAGTATTTTCGCCCATGTAACTTGGTCTGATATAGGTTCTATTATGGGTCACACCAAACCATATCTGTGGATAGTATCTATCTAGTACGCTTCTTGGAACCCTTTGCTGGCTCCCAGCCATGTTGACCATCTGTCTGTACCAAACTGTAAAATATTCCTCATTGACTTATTTGGTACTTGGGTCCCCTGATACTCTCCATAGCGTGAAAATTAGGGCCATTGGTTGCTCTTGAGTAATATCTGCAAGTTGTCTGATCCCTGGGTGACTCCACCTCCAAATTGTGAAGGTCATGATCAGATAACCATAGATGTATCCTGTGGCTCACCTGTAGTTGTCCTCACAAGCCTCAAACAAATCATTTAACAAGAATGTGCACCAATTCAGTTGTGCGCCTTGAATGCAATGCTCCGCATTTGAGATTGTGTCCAGGGTGCATTCCCCCTTAGTGTAGTGCCTCATTGTTTTTCCAGCTATCAAATAGTAGGAAAATTTTATCACTGGGTTGTTTATGAGGTTGATTTTTTCTCCCATTCCTCATCTTCTTGTTTCATACTTTTTGTAGTACTCGAAATCTCCTGTCTTCTTAGCTCTCTTGGACATAGTTTGAAAGCCCATTGAGACGTCGTTTCCTACAGCTTATAATCATGTAAGTATGTGTATGTCTTCTACATGAATAGGGATCTCCCTCCCAAGCCATAGTGATCCATTTTGAATTATTCTCATCAAGAACTAGTGCATTACGTTGTTGCTCCCTTTGTCTCGAATACCAGAAGGCTCCTGAGGTGCATGATAGTTGACCTTTGAATTCATCTGAATTCAGGGTTCATCTTCACTGCTTCACCTCCTCCCTCCATTCCATAATTTTTGATGTACACCTGCCTTTTCATGGCTGGGAATTGGTACGAGTATGTGAAATTTGTATCTATCAATGAGGCATTGTCATATTTTCCTATCAACAACTCCATCCTTTGAATTCTTCCATCGAGCTCAGGCTCGATGACTGAGGTAGCTATCTTTGTCATTTTCTTCCTTATGATGTATACTTGAATTGTTGTTGTTGGTCTACTGCTTTGAACTTCTGATGCTGAAATTTGGATTATTGTTATAGTTGTTTCTTTTTCTGATAACTCATATTTTTTCGGCATTTTGGTGCTTTCCTCCTGCATGTGGGTTAAGTAATGTTACTGGCAGGAATGATGTTGATGCGACCCCATAACTAATTAATTGTTGTTGTATTTCCCGCAGCTATAATCGTGTGATTAGTTACCAGGGTGAGATGTACTCTGACAGTGCTGATGCTAGCTTCGGGAGTAGGGTAGACATGATGGGCAATAATTATGGCTTAATATGGAAACTTTATTACGGTATGGGGGTTACTAATTATGACAGTTATTTTTCAAATTTGGGTGATCCTACGAACTGAAAATGGTATGATGGGTCATTATGAGTGAATGATATTTGACACACTTAGGCTATGTGACACTGTAGACTCTCCCCCCGACCACAATTCGTTGTGATGTGGTCTCCACATTGTAACATGGACGATTGTTGTTTTTTCATGAATTTGTGGGCTTCTTATTGAGGATTCCTACTCTAATGGGTTGAAAATATTAACACATAACTATTCTATGGCTCATCTCAGTTGCGAGAGAGTTATTGAATCTTTCTACGCTACTATACTCTACTAACTGCTCTCGGTTGCGAGAGTTATTAAAAAACAATTGTCGTGCTTACTCATGATGGGGTTTCAGGTGTGCATCATTCACTCATCCTTGAAGTATTTCTCCATCTAGTTGCACTAGCCTAACCGTGCCTGAGTCTCTTATCCCTATGACATAATATGGTCCCATCTATTACATTCTAAGATTCCTTGGGAACTTCTCGAATTTGCTTTCATAGAGCAGTACTTTTCCACCAATAGTGATTTTTTTGTTCTTGAAGTGATGGTCATGCCAAGATTTTTGTCTCTCTTTCTATACTGATTGATGGAAATCCACGAGAAATCTATCTTCTTCAAGCTCCTGTAGTTCATGGAAGCGTGCAGAGATGGAGTCTTCCTTTCTCATGTGTGTTGTTAAAGAAATTAAGAGGCTTGGTATGATAAACTCGGTTGGTATTACTGCCTCTTTCCTATATACAAACTGGAATGGAGTATGATTATGTAGTCTCTTTATGGTTGTCCTGTATGCCCACAACGTGGTTGGTATCCTTTCATCATAGTCATCACGGTTACCATTGCATATCTTTGTTAGTCCTTTCTCCAATATTTTGTTGAATGCCTCGACAGTTCCATTTTCCTGAGGGTGGTACGGGCTGCTCTTGTGGTGATGTATCATAAAGTTGTCTAGCAGTGATTTAATTGTAGCATTAATGAAATGTATGCCTTGATCACTAGTTCGGCTCCTTGGATAGTTGAACCTGCTAATATGTTCTCGAAAATAAATCTGGTTGATGTGTCTGTTGTACAGTCCCTTACTGGTGCTGCCTCTGCCCATCTTGTGAGATAGTCAATTGCAGTGATTATATATCTTGCTTGTGAGTGTCGCACCATTGGTGAAATTGGTCCAATGAAGTTGACGACCCATTTCTAAAAGGCCTACATAGCCCTGACAGGTTGCAATGGCAACTCATCGTGGTGTGATAGTCATTCTATTCTTTGGTAGACATCACATTTTTTCACATATGCTTTACTATCTTTGTGCACTGTGGGCCACGATAATATTGCATGTAGTATTTTCCTTGCGGTGGGTTTTGCGCCGACATGGCCTCCCGTAACTCCGTTGTGACACTCCCACAATATTTCTTCTCTTTTGTGATCTAGGACATCTTTGTAGGACATGATCTAATCCAATCTTATATAACTTCCCCACTATGAATTGATACTCAGCCGCTTTAACTACCAAATTTCCTTTTCGGGTTGTTGTGTATTATGTTGGGCATTGCTCTATGGCCAACTATGTCGCTATCTATTCTAGATAATCTGGGATGGCTTCTACTCTGAAGAGATCAGCATCTGGCAGCTGGTCATCAAGGGATCCCACATTTTCCTCATTCTTCAATCTTGATAAGTGGTCAGGCCCAAAAATTAGCCTTCCTAGTTTTACTATTACTTCAAAAGTGAACTCTTGGAATAGTAGGAGCCATCTACAGATTCTACCTTCAAGTACAGATTTGTTTACCAGATATTTTAATGTTGAGTGATTTGTGAAGAACTTGACTGCGCCTCCCAATAAATAGTGATGAAATTTCTATAGAGAGTATACCATAGAAAGAACCACTCTTTCTATTATTGCGTAATTCATTTCAGTCATTGACAACTTCCTGCTTGCGAAGTACACTGGATGATCTATAGAGGTTTCTCCTGCCTGACCTAGCACCACTCCCAGAGCAATAAATTAAGCGTCAATGTGGAAATGAAACTGTTTATCCCAATTGGGATGGGCCAAAATGGGTGGACTTGCTAGTTTCTCTTTCAATGTGTTTAATGCCTTAGTCCATTCATCGTTCCATATGAATTGTTCTGACTTCAAAAACAATTTTTCTAATGATGATGTGATTTTTTCATAGTTACAGATGAACCTCCTGTAGTATCTAGTGTGTCCCAGTAGTGACCTCAACTATTTTACAGTCTCTGGTGCCTCCATGTTCACAAGGAATGCCACTTTTTTTGGGTCCACACATACACCTTGCTTGCAGACGACATGTCCCAAAAGTGTTCCAAAAGGTACTGCAAAGATGCACTTTTTGAGATTGAGAGAAATTTGAAGTTGTCTACACTTATCAAACATTATTCTAAGCACATTTGCATGGTTTTTCAATAGACTGTACACCGTCCAATCATCCATGTATACTTCTAGGAACTTATGGATATAGTCTTTGAATGTTGCTATTACTATCCATGAAAACACAGTTAGTGCATTCTTTAGTCCAAAAGGAATGACATGATAGGAAAATTATCCCCATTCTATAGTAAAAGTATTTTTCCTTTCGTCTTCTTATGCTATTATCACCTGATGATATCCTAAGAAGACATTTGTGAATGAGTATGATTCGTTTCCCGCTACATTGTCAAGAACTTCGTCGCTAAATGGAGTTGGAAATAGATCATGAATGCATTCGTTATTCTGAATTTTGTAGTCCACACATACTATAATTTTTTATTTCTCCTTTTTACTTTATCACAATTGGGCTGACCCATTCTGCTTCCCCAACTGGAAAAATCAAGCCTGCCTTCAGCATTTTGTCTATCTCTACCTTGACCTTTTCTTTTACTCTCAAACTTAGGTGGTAAGGTCTATGTTTTACTGGCCTCGCATATGGTTTTAGGACTATGCGCATCTCCCTCGGATCTCCTTTGATCCCTTTGAGCTGTACCACTAAAGATGGGAATAAATCTTTGTACTCTTGTAGTAGGTCAAAGATTTATTTTGATGTCTATGTATCTCAATAATCTTCGATGGATGAAATCTTGGGCTTCTCTGTGCTTCTGATATTTTTCTTCTTTTTCCTCAAAGGTAACAGGTGAAATCCCTCTATAGTTGGTTCTTATTGTATTTCCCATTCCCCTTCCTTTTCTTCAAAGTATAGACGTCGAATATTCTCTAACTCATCATCATCTATCTCCTGATATATCCTTTTACATGCTACTGAGTCTTTGAATTTATGCTCTGATAAAGATATCTCTTCATCCTCCTGAATATCTGGGAAGAACAATATTCTTTTAATCGCTTGAAGGGTATCTGTAACTTGTTTTGTATCTCCCCTTAAAGAAAAACATTGTGTAAACCTTTCCACAAATTTTTCCCAGGTACCAGTTCCTCTCTTTTTCTCTTCTGTCAAGTACCAAGCTTGTGGAATGGTGTCCACTGAATGTATGAAGTTGTGCACCCATAAAGATTCTGTATATCCCTCTTTGCTCCACTTATATTCACAACTACTTAGATGTACAATGGGGTTAGAATTTCCTTGGTACTTTTCTTCGATTTGCGGTCCTGAAGACGCATGGAATATCGTTCTTAATTCTCTAGCAATATATTCCCATCACGAAATAGAGTTGTGATGGGTTTCCCACCACCTTGCTAATGTGGATTGTAGTGATACGTCCATGAGAGGGACTCTATGTTCTACTGGTACTTTTTCTTCCACTTTGGTAATGAATGTATTCATGGCTTGCATATTTGAAAGAGTTGAATATTATCTAACCTCTGTACCAATCTAGTTGACTCCTCGAACATTGGCACATCTTCTGGTGTTAATTTCATATCCTCCCTATTGCCAATCATCCCACGCTACTTATGACCTGTTGGTGTTCCCATGTTTTGGCCAGATTGGCAAGACCAAAAGATGAGACAACATCAGAACCACTTTCAGACATCAGGATCTAGCCCTCCTGGGTCCAAAGAGGGATCTCTCTATATAGGCAACAATTTTATGTCTTTGAAGCTCAAAAGTTGAGATATTAGGCTAGTTATAGGCACGGGGTTTGTTTGTTTGATTTTTGTTTGGTTGTTGGGAATTAGGAAAGAAGGGTTCAGTATAAGACAAGGCTGCATAAAGAGGATTCTAGACAAAGGAGGAGAAAATTCAGAGAGCAATCAGGACCATTGGGCAATGGAGTCAGGAAAGGGTTTGCTTGCTATTCAATATGCATGCTTTCAGTTGGGCTAGTCATATAAAGCATTGGATCTTAAAGATGATAGTGGGGCATGGAAAGACAAGAGAGAAGGTGAAATCAAGGAAACCTCCAAGGTGACCTTTCAGGAATCAGATCCAGGGACAGGACATGCCGTTGGACAACTTGTGATCCAAGACCTAAAAGGTTAACTCTTCAGACAAGGAAACATTAAATATTTAGAACACAAGTTGAAAACCTGAGATCAGAGAGAGACTTTGAACTCTCAATGCTTTGGTATCCAGCTTAAGGGAACTTAGACAAGTTTAATTAATTGAAAAGGACCTTGGTGAGACACAGACAGAGTTCTAAACTCCTAGTATCCCAATTCATTCAATTACTGCCTAACCAAAACATCTAAGGAACAGATTTCATTAATTCAAAAATCAGCTAGTAGTATATATTTGACCACTACACTGGTTAAATTAGCTTAAAATCAATCCTCAGATAACACATACAGCAGAAAACATTGAAGGCAGGGAGAGCAGAAACATAGGGTACCTAACAAGGGTAAATCCTATGCCAAATTTTTTATGCATGCCAGAAGAACTGAAATATGATGATCTACAAAGGAAAATCAAGACAAAGTAAAAAAAACATCACCGCTGCTTTAAATCAGGATCCAAATAAACGTGCTTGTCATATTAAAGAGCAACACCAATTATGTAAAACATTGCCAATGACTTGATATTCAGTCTGAAAACATCTTCCTCGGCCTATCTTACAACTTTACACAGAGCACTATGTCTCAAGATAAAACAGCTTACAGTTCACAGATATCCGATCAACAACCTTTACAATGTTTTCTCATGAGTTTTTATATCAGAAAGAGAGGCAGAGGAGGTAGATGAAACACTAAATGAAACATTAAACAGAGTAGGAGCAGTGGGTCTAAACCCATTCTTTTTTAATGCCTATGCATCAAAATTTTGTACTCTTTGGGTGAGAGAGTGGTCTTTGACAGGCTGCAATTTACTTCAAGTATGTCTTTGATGTATCCACGGCTGCAATACTTGTGGTACTCTAGTGAATTAAACAAAAGGTAGAACAATGATTCTAGGGTATGCCATACTGTGTAACCAATGCTTCTGGTAGCACCAGGACGGTTGTCAGGACAGAGATCTCCTCTGGAACACGATATAGAATGAAAACAGTATGGAAATTTCGTCCTTTCATGGGAAAGAACGTTCTGCTGATGGTGACACTGGTGTATTGTTTTCGGTGCCCTAGGCCCTATCGGGACCTCTGTGTTAGTCTCTAGGTATTCAATCTGGTACATTTCCTTTCAATTACTGAATTAAGGCTGCAAAAATCTCTGATTATCGGCCTTAAATTCTCTGATCTTTCACTGATACTCTTTGTTGCTCTGGTACCGTCCCTGTTTGTGAAATTTGAGCTTTAATGGCACTGGAGAGGTTTTGCAGAGTTGAACTCTATCCACTCGATGGAGAATCATGTTCTAACACCTTCCCATGATCCTCTATGTAAAATCAAGCTCTGAACCCAGCTTCTCTATGCTTTGTGCCACTAAAACAGTGACCATGAATCATGGCATTTTCCACTTGGCTGTAACCCTGCAAAACACACAAAATCGTTAAGAAATCCATGCTAGAGGGGGATGGATGTAGTGGAAAGCTTGCGGAATGGTGGTGTAGCATGGTAGAAACAGTGGGTACGAATGCAAGATGGCAGAAAAAAGGTAGCGAAATGGACCAATTATAGACCAGGGGTGGCGGAGGACACTTGGTGAAGGCCTGGAGGACAGGTGCCGCAATACCAAGAAAATGGGGAAAATGCGATGAAAATGGGTGACGTGGAGTACTGGTGGTGGGACCCGGTCAAAGGCGAGGTGTTGGTTTAAACTGGATATTTCAATCTTAGGAGGATATCGATGGCGATAAGTGCGTAGGAGGGCAACCGATTGTGGGTGAGGGGTCCATTTTTGCTCTGGTTATCTCTCGAGCATCTTTGGGATGCGATCACCGTCGGATGGCCCACCTCAGATCGGACGACGCACATGCATATGGCGCCGAGTCTGCCATCGAACTTTAACGCGCGATGAGGGTGGGTTTGCAAAATAGCCAGAAGCCACGTGTCGGCCAGTGGCGTTGATCACTGTCAATCGGAAAAAACCACTCTCCTTCCGAAAGCAGTGCGATAAAAACCGTCGAGTTTGTACAGTGATATTGTGGGGACTACCAGGGCGGCTAAAATGTGGGCCATCGATCTGCAGATCAGATTGACGGTTGAGATGCGATCAGAGGATGAACGAGGGGAGTGACAGGCGCGACGAGACTTGCGAAAACCGTTGGATCTATGTAGATCGACGGCAAGTGTTTCACCCGATCATTGATCTGATAAGCGCGCTACAGGCTAGCGCCTGGTTTTAGCACTAGGTCATGTGGGGAGAAGCGGTTCTGGGGCTGAGTCGAAAAGGGGCTAATCCTGTTACAAAGTAGAAAGTGGGTTTTTTAGCCAAAACAGAGGGTTTTTAAGGCTGGAAAGGGGGTTCGGTAAAGGGAGCAAGGGATTCCTAAGCTAGACAAAAGGTATTTGAAGGGTTTTAAAGGGGATTTAGAATGACTACGAGGATTGATGAGGGGATTTTGGGGGGAAGGAGGAAAACTTTGATGAAGGGAGAAGAGGGTTAAAATGGGACATTCTGCAGGGATACAGAAGGCAAATGAGGGCCTTTTGAGCACAATTTTTTACAGTCAGGGAGGCTTATTGACTTGGAAACAGTAGTGGGGACTTATCAAAGGCAAAGGGCACAAGGAGGCTTCAAGGATGATGTGTTTTCGGGGAGATGCATTCCTTGAAGGCTCAACAAAAAATTTAGCCCCCTGCTTGCTTGTCAAGAAATTTATAGGGGGCTAACAGTGGCTCCACATGGGGATGGCTTCTTCTTGAAGGAGTCAAGAATTCAGAGAAAGGTCTTTGGCGTAGGCCAAATGCTTGCTGCTTGTACCACTTTCTTTCCTTTGACTTCAGCTGTTGCAAACATGATGGACATATTAATTAGTAGAAAACACACCCCAAACAATCTACTTACCCATCCTACAATCCTAGCATTTTTTCTTCAAGGTGAATTTAGACTAACAGATCCTTTTCATCATCAATTTTTACAAACAGGAAAATAAACCTATTCTATTTCTACCCTTATTTCTCCATGAGACCAGATTAAACTTTTGGCCTCTTATGTTTCTCTACCTAATCTAATATCTGTTGGGATTAAACTGTCCAGCAGATTTATTCTCTACATTCTACGTCAGAAATTTAAAACAATCAAACTAGGATTAGACAGTCTAGTTCGCTGTGGATCCATGGCATAAGGCAAAAATGCTCTTGGATTGAAACTTTGCCAAACCTGAAAACAAAATCTGGAAGGCTTGAAATCTGAAATTTTGAAGCATCCTTTTTTTCTTTGTGACTCAAGTTTTGAGCTTGTTAGAGTCACTTTCTTCTCCATTTCAGCTCTGGTTTTGGGCTTGTTAGAGCTGATTCTTCTTCCTTAATTGCTGGTTTAGATTTTGGGCATGTTATAACCAACTGTCTTTACTCCTTTTGGCTCAGGCTTTGATCATGTTAGAGCCAATCTTTATACTTTGGAGGTTCATGTTTTGAGCATGACTGAACCTCTCCCTTTCTCTTTTTGAAAGTTTTTTTTTTTTTTTTTGAAAACAAAACACAGCAATGGTATTTACAATGGAAATGGAAACCGGAAATTGGAAATCAGCAGTAGTAATGTTTGAGCATCCTAGCATTGACAGGATCCCCAAACAACTCTGTACTGTCTAACCCCTGCAGAAAAAAGGCATTTGGACCAACAGTGGCCTGGATGATGTATGGACCCTACCACAAACTGTCAAAATTTCCATGCTTTCCTTTGTCTTCTCTCCTTAAAAAACCTACCAATATTTTTCATTATTAGGTACTGCAGGCCTGAACTTTGTCTGAATGATGATTTTTGATCGCTGGGAGGCTTGTGAGATGAACTAGCTATACAAGCTAACCCATTTGCAATTACATTCCAGCTCCTAGGAATAAACACTAGTTCATATTCCACGAAAGTCTTCAATAAATCCATAGCGTCATTCCTGTACGCTCTCAACCTAGGGTGTTTCGTTGTGTATTCACCATTCACCTGTTTTATGATCAACTCAGAGTCTCCCTGCACAACTACCCTACCGGCTCATAATTTTTTCAACAGATTCAAACCCAGGATAAGAGCCTCATAATCAGCGATATTATTTGTACATTTGAAGTTCAGATTAAAGGCATGGATCGCTGCATAGTCACTCTCTGT
This sequence comes from Pinus albicaulis, assembly GCA_034641835.2. Taxonomy (NCBI): domain Eukaryota; kingdom Viridiplantae; phylum Streptophyta; class Pinopsida; order Pinales; family Pinaceae; genus Pinus; species Pinus albicaulis. Next base: position 664,377,308 of record CM076576.1, on the reverse strand, counting down.
GTTATGTAACCACACCCCTGCTCCTGCAGTATTTCTAGTACAGGACCCATCGAAATTCATTTCCCATAAAGGTTCACTCTCAGGCTCAACATCGTTTCGTTCTTTGTGTGGTGCGTGAGTTTGTGAGGGGTGACTAGCCAGTTGTTTACATTCTGTTTCTTGTTTACTCGGAGTTTCGTTTTCAATGCACTGCCCACAGGTCTCAGCATTGTTTCCCTCTAAGTCCAGAGTGGCCATTATGTTGAAATATATAGGCGCCATCTCATGTTCCGTGACTCTATTTTCTAGTGCTGGCTCCTCTAAGGATTCATCATTGCAAAGGATAAAGGAGTCTAAATATGTGTGCACAAAGTACAGAGGAGAATTTTCAGGCTTTTCATGGCTTCTGACCAGGAATTTCATTTGTTCCTCTCTATATAGTCTTCTAAGTTGGCTAAAAACAGGAATTGTGGCATATGCCCCATCCATCTACATCGTACCTTGCAACTTGGCTCCCCATGACCTTGACAGCAACATGCCATACTTAGGTGGCACATCTGCCACTACAACATCCATGACCATACACTTGGCTGGAATCTAGGTAAGGCTTACACATAGGTCTTTGATCAGGCCAAGACACTTCACCCAGCTAGAATCAAATGAATAGAGGTCTTTATAGGGACGGGTTATCTCTAGGCCTAATCTCTCCATGACTACCTTAGGCATTAGGTTGTGTGAGGCCCCAGAGTCATGCATTGCATTGTGAAGGATCTTGTCGTGGATATTGAGACTGATATAAAAAGGAGGTACTACCCCTTCCTGAAACTTCCCTTCTATCTTTGGACCAAACAGAAGGGCTGGTTGATCATCACTCAGATTGATCGTGTCACTTTTTTCACCTAGATTTAAAGCTTTCAAAATTTGGCCGTTATATATATCTTGAGTGGCCAACTCAGAGAGTGGGACATAGATTTTAATTTTCGCAATCTCACTCTCCAAATTAAAATTGGACTGACTCTTTGGAATGTTCAACTTTGTTTTGTTAGCCACCACCTTGGTGGCAGAATCAGTGGGCTGATTCTCACTATGTACAGTGTTTGTGGCAGTTTTATCAGGAGCCCTAAATACAGTGCTAGTGCTGCTAGTTGGTTGAATTTTTTTATCAGTGTTTTTGTTGTTCTCACCTTTATTATTCCTAGAACCCTCATCTGTTGATTTATTACTTTCAGCAGTTACTTTAGAAGTTTTCTCAGGCCTTTTGTTAATGGTGATCTCAGAAGTTTTGGGTTTGGAATTGTCTAAGCTCTTTTTTCTTCTAAGTTCATACTGTTCTTTGAACTGCACGATGGCACTTTCGAAACCTAGCCTGTAATCCTCAGATTCTGATCCTTCCTCATCCCAATATGAGGATGAGGGCTGATCTTCCTCTATGGAACACTTGTGGATTTAGTTCTCTATTTCAAACATGTTTATTGTGGTTCCCTCAGACTCTTCTATGATTCCCTCATCTTCATCAAGAAATTTCTCTTGAAATGGGGGAATAACTTGCTAATCTGAGTCTGTTTGTCTGTTGGGAATTGTGTTATTTCTTCTAAAGCTCTAGTTCTGGTTATGATTTTGGTTTCTGTTATGATTACTGACTGTGACAACCATTTTTTCCATCATTTGCTGTAGTTTTTCCACGTTTTTAGATAGACGGCCATAATTAGGGTCAAATGTAGAGGCTACAGTGTCATCTCTATATGTTACCCTTTTCTCAGCTCTCAATCTTTCTTTTTTCTCAATCAGATTAGCCTCTACACTCACTGCTCCCTTTTGCATGTCTTCCAAAGTGTTGTAATCTCTCTCCCTAAGTTGGTAGGCCATGTCAGCATCAAAGCCTCAAGGGTATTTCACTAAATCCATACCTTGGGGGGCTTTCATGTGTGGAGGAAGAGCATTATAAACGTTGTTAAACCTTGTAGAGTAGTCGTGGACACTCTCTCCTACGTTCCTTTTCAGGTTCTTGTATTCTGCTAATATTTGGAGAGGGTTGGCCTTAACTTCCCATTTATTTATGAAGGTATGGTATAAGGAGGGTAGATCTTGTATGCTATTAGGAGGTAAGCCTTTAAACCATTTCTTCACATCACCTCCTAAGCTCTGGGAAAATATTCTCATTTTGAATGTATCATCATCTATCTCCATGTAGTCAAAAGAATCTTCCATCCTATCTACATGGTGCTGAGCTATGGTAGACTCCTTTGTAGTGAAGTGTGGGATCTTTGATTGATAATCGTTGGGTAGGGGTTGTTTGTGCTCAACCTAGTGTTCCTAAATTGAGTTCATTAATTGTCAACCAGGGTTGGTAAACTGCTGAAGTGTGGTGCACTATATGTGCCTAGGTATTTGTTTCTCATTACGTTGTGTTTAGTGTTTTCTGATGTTTTTGGTTTTATGGTTTTATGTTTGAAAAGGGAAAGAACTAAATGCTGGTGAAAAGAAGCTATTGGTTATATTGAAGCAGAACAAGGCCTAAACTATGGATGGCAAACAACAAATGCAAATACTAAAACATAACAAAGCCTAAACTATGGTTGGAAAACAACAAATGAAAAGCTTGATAATGACTTCATTGCAAGGAAATAAATCACAACATGAGCTTGAACTTATCCAATTCATTCATTAAAAATGTGTTGGAAGAGCTTGAGAAATGGACAAGTTAAGTGTGAATGAAGTTCTCCTAAATAAACAATCAACTTACAATGTTACAACATCTCATCCATGATTAAAGGTTTATTGGAACATATTTGGAAAAGAACATTTGTAGCACAATAAGATTTTTACTCTAAACTAACTGCTAATTCTGTTCTGCAACTCAATTTAGCACCACTCTATGGGAAACAAAACTTGCTTTCCATAAACAAGTTCATAAGGAGTATGACCTGTTGTGCTTCTCCATGTAGTTCTATAGGCCCACAAGGCTTCAGGAAGCCTATCTACCCAATCTCTTCTATGTAAACGGATAGTATTTGTTAGGATCCCTTCAATAACCTTATTAGTAGATTCCACTTGACCATTTGCTTGTGGATGATAGGGAGTAGATTTTCTGTGTCTGATTTTGTACCTCTCCATCATTTGTTCCACTAGCCTTGATGTGAATTGAGCTCCTTGATTTGTAACAATTTCCCTTGGGACACCAAAAATAGTAAAAATATCCTCAAAAAGAAAATTAACTACAGATGCTTCAGTAGCAAAAAGTAATCGCTTGGCCTCTACCCATTTGGTAACATAATCAGTGCAAACTAATATATATCTCTTTTGTCTTGATGGAGGACTAATAGGTCCTACAAAATCCAAAGCCCATTTTTCAAAAGGTTCAATATGTACCTGAGGTTGTAATGGCATCTCACCTGAAGGAGAAGGTTTTCCTACCCTTTGGCAACTGTCACACCTTTTGACATACCCTTTAACATCTTTAAACAAGGATGGCCAATAATATCCTAAATGAAGGATCTTATAGGTTGTCCTTTTATCAGCAAAGTGTCCGCCACAAGGTTCATCATGACATGTTTTGAGAATCATAGGCATCTCATCTTCCCGAACACATCTCCTAATGATAAAATCTGGACCTGTCTTGTACAACTCATTAGCAACCCATGAATATTTTTCACTGTCATAAATGATTTTTCTTTTATCTCTTGCATTCATTATTGAAGGAAATTTTCCTGAAACTAAATAATTAGAAATGTCAGCAAACCAAGGAGTTTGGGTAGAAATTGCAAAAATATATTCATCAGGAAATTGATCTTCAACTGGAGTGTCATCTTTGATGTTTTGGAGTCTAGATAGGAAATCAGCTACTGTGTTTTGTTTTCCAGGCCTATCTAGAATGGTAATTTTGAATTATTGTAAAAGCAATAACCATCTTATGAATCTGCCATTAGTAATTGATTTGTTCATTAAGTATCTAATTGCACAATGATCTGTGTGAACAAAAGTTTCATAGCCTGTTATATAATGTCTGAATTTGTTTATGGCATGAACAACAGCTAAAAACTCTTTTTTAGTTACAGTATAGTTTAACTCTGCAAGAGTCAAATTTTTACTGGTATAGTAGATGGCATAAGGAATCAAGTCTTTTTGTCCCAATACTGCCCCTAGAGCTGTATCTGAGGCATAGGTGCTTCAGAAATTTTTGTTTTCAGGGTCTCAAAGGCTAACTGGCAATCAGAATTCCATTTGAAATCAGTCTTTGGTAAGTAATTTGAAGAGTGGAGATGCTATCTTGGTAAAGTTTTCTATAAATCTTCGATAATACCCTGTAAATCCAAGAAAACTCCTAACATCGTTTTGACAACTTGGAATAGATAAGTTAGAGATGACTTCAACTTTTGACTCATCAACTCTAATCCCATCCCCTGAAATGTGATGTCCTAAAACAATTCCTTCAGTAAACATCATAAAACACTTCTCATGACTAAGTGAAAGATTTGCTTCTTTACATCTTTTTAAGACTTTTTCCAAGTTTACTAAGGCTTCTTCAAATGTGTTTCCATAAACTGTGAAATCATCCATATATACCTCTACACAATCATGTATTAGATCTGAAAAAATTCCTAATATTGCCCTTTGAAATGTTGCAGGTGCATTGCATAATCCAAATGGAAATACTCGGTAAGCATAGGTACCCCAAGGACAGGTAAATGTGGTTTTTTCTTGATCTTCAAGTGCTACTTGAATTTGATTATAACCACTAAACCCATCTAGAAATGAGAAGTACTTTTTTCCAGCTAAGGTATCTAACACCTAATCTATGAAAGGTGGGGGAAAATGATCTTTAAGAGTAGCTTTGTTTAATTCTCGGTAGTCAATACATACCCTCCATTTACCATTTTTATTTGGCACAATTACCAAAGGAAAAACCCACTGACTATCTGAAATAGGATAGATAAAATTGACATTCAACAATTTCTGCAATTCTTCTTTAACAATCTCCCTAAGATTTGGATTCATCCGTCTTTGAGGTTGTCTGATTGGTTTAAAATTTTCCTCTATGTAGATGTGATGAGTGCAAGTCTTGGGGCTTATCCCTTTCATATCAGTGTACTTCCTTGTATATGCAGAAGAATGTCTCTGTAAAATTTTGACTAGCTCTTCTTGTTGAGATTTTTCTAGGTTCTTGTTTATGTTTAAAGTTTTGCCTGGAAATATCTCAATTGTAGAACTGCCAAATTTATCCATGGAATAGAGAGACATCTACCTTGATGAAAAAAACTCAATGTTGGATTATTCTTCAAATTGTTCATGTTTATGTTCCGAAGAGGATTCAAAGTTTTCTAAAGTATTCAGAATTTGACTATCTTCACTAATTTCTGAAATTGTGAAGAGAGGTTGTAAGTCTTCTGGGGGGGTTGAATCAGTATTTAGGGCAAACTGAAACTTTTTACTTTTTCACTCTCCAAAACCCATACGCTACTTTCCTTTAGTAAACTCACGTATATACGCGGATATCCTTCATACAACTCGCGTATTAGTAGAGATCTAAATATGCAGATATTATTCGCTTAGTTCTTTTGCACTATTCAATCATCTGATGTTAAGTTAACAGAAAACATGTGCAGTAAAAACAGAATAAACCATCACACAAAGCATCACACATGAACACCAGGATTTTTAGGTGGAAACCCAAGTCGGGAGAAAACCACCACTGCAGTTGCTCAGCCTTCAATATTTTATTATAGACAAAACATCTTACAACATATGTGCTGGCGCAGACTTGACCAGCACGCAGGCACCCACCTGCGCTCGTTTACCAACCTCTCCTGGAAGGGAGCTCCAACCCCCTGACTCGTTTACCAACCTCTCCTGGAAGGGAGCTATGACCCCCTGCTCTCATTTACCAGCCTCACTTGGAAGGGAGCTACAACCCCTTGACTGAAGGCTACAACCTTCATTACCTCTATGGACCACGTTTCATCAATTTTCACACTGGATCCAACTACTTCAAAAGAGCACAACTTGTAGGCCACGTTTCATCATATTTTCAGACTGGACCCTCTCCATACATTTAAGCACAAACATACATCACCAACAGATACTTATCAACACAGATCAGATAGCAGAAACACAGCAGAACAGATCAGATATTCCATACCCCATGCTTCAGCAAACCCTAGTTTGCATACGCGCTTTCACTTCACTGATGTCGCGTATATACGCGCTTCCGTTCACACAAACCAGCGTATACCTCTGTGTATATTTCATTGCGCATACACGCTTTCTCTTCGGCGAAGCCATGTATATACGCGCTTCCTCCGCGGTGAAGTAGCGTATAGATCTTCAATCATTATAGAGCAGCATACTTCTTCAGATCAGATATTCAGTTCAGATTCAACCCTTTACTTCAGACAGATGTTCGCCTCATCACAGATCTAATCACTCCATAAACAGATCTAGTAGATACAAATACATTTCAGATCTAGATATCCCGCTTCATAATTTCTTCATAGGTGCATCATAGATTCAGATCTATCATCAAACCTTTACCCTTTCCATACAGATATACTTCACAGAGAAGTATTCATTCAAGCTCAGACAGCTTGCACCCACACCTCTCATTTGCACAATGAATTTCTTCTCCTTATATAGGTTTATCCTTTTTCAATACCACGGGCCCCTTTTTTTCAATACCATGAGCCAAACCAATACCACGAGCCTTCAATACCACGGGCCTCTTTTTCAATACCATGAGCCAAAATAATACCATGGTGGTTACCCCTGGTTTTGCACTTTTTGAGCGCTTTTGCCCATACGCGACTTGGAACGTTCCTTTCCGCGTGCATACGCGACTTCCCCTAGGCCAATCCGCGTATGCCTAGAGACATACTCTTTTTCATCATAGAATTAGCACATGCTGAATTCCTTTCTTCATTGCCTTCTGTATACACTGTAGATACATCAGATTTAGTTCATCAAACCATATTCTATCAGGCACAACTTCATCAAGTAAGTTGCCATTATCTTCATCAAGTGGGTTGTCTTTCAAAGACAACACTCAGCATCATATTGTCAACAAACATCATATCACATCAGATTTACATCATTTACCAAGTCCATCAAGTCAAGAATAACTTCATCAGGTGGTTTTCCATTAAGGACAACACATGTCAACAGTCGCATGTCTTCATCTTCATTTAGTGGGTTGCCATCAAGGACAACACTCTGCATCATATTTCCAACAATCTCCCCCTTTGGACTTGATGGCAACCATGATGGTGTTTGGTTACCACAACAGATAGATACATTAAGACACCATGTCACTCTCCCAAATATTTGACACCATTCTTTCTCTTCATTCAAACACCATGTCACTCTCCCCCTTTGACATCAAGGGCAAAGGGCGGATCAAAAACCAACATACTCTTCCCCTTTTCTCCTCATGTGGAAGAAGCGTTCTGCAGATCTGATATGTACTGAAGTGGCCAAGCTCCCCCTGAGTTCATGCTGAATCTTCAAACATATTTTTTTTTCAATGAAGTACATGACTTTATGAACTTCCTATCACCAAAGACTCATACTTACATCAATTATCCATCCAAGTGGATTTACATATGAGACTCAACTACCCAACCAAGTGGGTTTACAAATTTGACTCAGCTACCCAACCAAGTGGGTTTACAAAAATGACTCAGCTACCCAACCAAGTGGGTTTATAAATTTGACAAGTCCTTACATGACTGAATAATACAATTTTACAACATGGGTCTCAACAAGACCTTTTCATCAAACTACAAATATAGCTTTTAAGACCAACACCAGAAAGTCCTCAAGAAAGAGAACATATTTCAGAACCATCATAATGCCAACACTGCATTATACTCAGCAAAGCTAATGCTCCCCCTGAATCTGTGCTTCCAAGCATCCTTTCCATATGACTAAGGCTCCCCCTTAGTTTGTCCATCCTGAACACTTTCATCAACAAATCATCAAGGCATCTTCATCAAAACATTAGAAACAGAATTATGAGAACTGGAACACCACCAGAGATAGCAAACAGCACTGCAGCTGTGCTGAAGAGAGCTGAACCAACCAAAAATTGCCAGCAACCAAACATACGCGGTTTCTTGTGCAGGAACTCGCATATATACGCGACTGTGTTTCATGAAACCCACGTATCCAATGCCATCTTCTAAGTTTCAACCAGATCTGATTCTCTGTGAGGCAAAGACAGTGTTCAGCTTCTTTCTGAGACATTTGAAAGCTTTCCTGGACTATAGATAGATAGAACAGTGTAGTTGTGTCTTCGAGCGTCATCCAACAGTTGTAGCATCAGCACAATAGTAACCAAGCCTTCAGATTCTTTGCAGCATCAATACAATCTTTCCAAGAGATATTTTCATACCAGAACATCTTCACATAGGTGTCAAACAATCATCCATGTGGTCCAACATCACCATGATCTTCAAAATTTGACATGAAGTAACATATGTAGGCAAAAGATCTCTCAACCATAGTAACAAACTCTGCATGATTTATTTCTGAATCAAATGACATCCAACTCATCCATGTGTGAGTACAAAAGATACTTATCAGCAACTAGGGCTCAAAAACTCATCATAATAAACCATGTACCAAGTCATCATCATTTGAGCATGAGTATCACAAAAACCAAAGAATAAGCAGTCATATTGCCAACAATGCAATCATTAGTATTCAACCTGCTGCTCCCCCTAAACCAGTGCTCTTCCTTAACTTGTGAAATCTGAAACACCTTCAATAGCAAGTCATCAGCAACAATCTCTGCATGATCTGTCCTCATCTCTGAATTATAAGACTTTCATCTCAACAACGAATGCTCTTCATCATAAAGCAACCAGGCTTCATCCATAATCTTCAACACAAGAACCCATGTATCATTTCATTATCATGAGTATAACCAGAATAATGCTAACAGTGCAATCATCAGCAGTCAGACTGATGTTCCCCCTGGACCACTGCTCCAGATCTTCAGCTATTAGATAAATTCTCTTATCATCAATGCATATGCGGCTGTGTCTGCTGGAACTCGCGTGTATACGCGACTTTGTTTCATAGAACCCGCGTATGGAAAGTGAAATATAGAAAATTTCACACCTTCATCTCCTCCTGAAATTTTACCTTCTGTTCCTGTCTTTTCTTCACACCAGATGCACTGTCAAAAATACATGTAACCAGAATAATCAAATCAACCATGAGAGACATCATACATTGCTCCCCCTGTGACGATACATTACTAAATTTGATAATGTATCCCACATCATTCCTGCAGTCAATAAGAGAAGTAAGCTTCAGAAGCGGATGACTGCAGTAGGGTCAGAATTCCCCACGTTTCTGATCGTTCCTCCATGTTTTTCCAGATTTGTTTGAACTTTCTATTTGTGTGCTGGAAGTTATCCAATTTCTCATATTTGTTCAACCTGCATTCCTTTTCTATATGTCCATACTTGTTACAAGAATAACATCTCATGTGTCCAGAGAAATAAGCATAAGAATCATAATGATTATTTCTAATCTTTCTCCTTTTGCAATCAACTGCTTTATGTCCATACATGTTACATGAGAAACAATATCCCCTGAAGAAACTAGAGTACCTTTCTGAGTAGAACCTGTTTGTTTGTGGCTGAAATGATCTGCTCCTGCAATTTGCTGCAATATGCCCATAATTATGACATTTAAAGCATTCAACATCATTGACTGATTTCCTTTGAGATTTCATCATTGTTGGTTGACCGTTTGTCTCTTTCAACACTTCAGGTTTTGCATTGACACCCTCTGAATTTTTCGCACTTCCTTGTGAGCTAGATTCACCTTTAACAGTTTCATGGAAACCAAGACCAAGTTTGATAGCAGGAGACCTTTGATTATTTAGAATATTGTCCAAAGTGTTAGTACTATCTTGAAACCTCAAAAGTTTAACCTTTTCTTCTAATTTACCTTTGAGAATGTTTACCTCAACCTCCAAGGCTTGACATTGCTTTGTCATGCTTTCTTCTTTCCTTCTTCCATCTTCTACTTGATCCTTCAGATTTAGGATCTCTTCTTTCAACCAATTTTTGTTTTCTTCACATGTTTGTTCTAGCTCTTCATTCTTCTTATTTGATTTTTTCAGATCTTCTTTGAGAGATATGATTTCTGCTTCAAGGCCTTCCTTTTCAAATGATTGTAGAGGTTCCTCATTTTTCTTACTTGATGCTTCTAGATCTGCCTGCAGAGAGATGATTGCAGCTTGAAGTCCTTCATTCTTCTTGCTTGATTTTTCAAGATCTGCTTCTAGTTCTTTAATTCGATTGGATGCATAAGTATGAAACCTTTGATACTTGTCCACCTATCCATTCAACATTTCTATTTGATCTTTCATTTGAGAGGTCATCTCTTTGTAAATAGAATCTTTCGTATCAATTTCCTTTTGTTGTTCTTCAACTTTGATCTTGATAGCTTCCACAACTTTACTATCTTCACTATTGTTTGCACAAAGAAGAGTATTACAAGTGGCCTTCTTATTTTCCTTCTTTGCCATGAGTATTTGTAGAGCTTCGTCAGAAACTTCTGGATCCATACTGTCACTTTCACTATCATAATCTTTGCACATGCAATTAAGTAAGAGACAAGAACAACGATTAATACCTGGTTCATCTTCTTCAATTTTTGCTATACATGATTTCTGAGGTATCTCCTTGTTTCGAGTAGGCTTCTTCTTTTGCTTCTTTGCCATGAGCACTTTCAGATCATGGTCAGAATCTTCTTCATCTTCATTGGACACTTCATCATCATCTTCTTTTGCATAATAACTCTTTCTCTTTTCAAATTGTTTCCCTTTACCATGCTTTTCTCTATAAGGACATTTAGCAGCATAATGACCAACTTTTCCACACTCAAAACATTTGAAGGGAAGCTTACCTTTGAATCTTCCAGTACCTAGTTGGAGCTTTCTTACGAAGTTCGCTTCTTCTTCATCGGATATATAGCTGGATTCTTTGACAACTTCCTTTTCTTTTCCTCTTGTAGATGCCTTAAAAACAGCTTCTCTTATTTGAGAAGGACCTCCTTGTCTCATTTCAAAAGCAGTCAGAGTACCATGTAATTGAACAATAGTAAGAGTTTGCAGATCTTGCCTTTCTTCAATAGTTGAAACTTTAGAGTCAAATTTTGAAGTCAAAGATCTTAAGACCTTTTCCACCAGAGTAGTATCAGTTATGGTTTCACCCAAATTTCTCATCCGATTTACAATATCATCTAGACGAAGAAAGAAGCTGGCAACACTTTCATCACTATGCATCTTCAAATTTTCATATTCAATTCTAAGAGTTTGGAGTTTTGCATTTTTTACCTTTGTATCTCCTTCATAGCTCAGAATGATTTTGTCCCATATTTCTTTTGCTGAATGTAGCTGCATCACTTTAGCAAATTCTGATTGAGACATGCTTCCTAACAAGACATTTACTGCTTTGGCATTGGTTTCATACTTCTTCCTTTCTGCTGCATCAGTAGGAATACTTACCGGGTATTGATAACCTTCTTCCACGATTGCCCATACATCTGCACCTAGACTTTGCAGATATGCTTTTGTTCGTACCTTCCAGAATATCAAATTGCTTCCATTGAATAGAGGTGGCTTTATAGACATCACTCCTTCTTGACTTCCCATTGCGACGGATCTTCTTCAAGCGATCAAGCTTCTGCAGAAGAACCTGCTCTGATACCAATTGTTGGGAAAAATACTGAGAGGGGGGGTGAATCAGTATTTACAGCATATTCAAAACTTTTTACTTTTTCACTCTCTAAAACCCATACGCTACTTTCCTTTAGTAAACTCGCGTATATACGCGGATATCCTTCATACAACTCGCGTATTAGCAGAGATCTAAATATGCAGATATTATTAGCTTAGTTCTTTTGCACTATTCAATCATCTAATGTTAAGTTAACAGAAAACATGTGCAGTAACAACAGAATAAACCATCACACAAAGCATCACACATGAACACCAGGATTTTTAGGTGGAAACCCAAGTCGGGAGAAAACCACCGCTGCAGTTGCTCAGCCTTTAATATTTTATTATAGAGAAAACATCTTACAACATATGTGCTGGCGCAGACTTGACCAGCACGCAGGCACCCACCTGCGCTCGTTTACCAGCCTCTCCTGGAAGGGAGCTCCAACCCCCTGACTCGTTTACCAGCCTCTCCTGGAAGGGAGCTACGACCCCCTGCTCTCGTTTACCAGCCTCACCTGGAAGGGAGCTACAACCCCCTGACTGAAGGCTACAACCTTCAGCACCTCTATGGACCACGTTTCATCAATTTTCACACTGGATCCAACTACTTCAAAAGAGCACAACTTGTAGGCCATGTTTCATCATATTTTCAGACTGGACCCTCTCCACACATTTAAGCACAAACATACATCACCAACAGATACTTATCAACACAGATCAGATAGCAGAAACACAGCATAACAGATCAGATATTCCATACCCCATGCTTCAGCAAACCCTAGTTTGCATACGCGCTTTCACTTCACTGATGTCGCGTATATACGCGCTTCCGTTCGCACAAACCAGTGTATACCTCTGTGTATATTTCATTGCGCATACGCACTTTCTCTTCAGCGAAGCCACGTATATACGCGCTTCCTCCGCGGTGAAGTAGCGTATAGATCTTCAATCATTATAGAGCAGCATACTTCTTTAGATCAGATATTCAGTTCAGATTCAACCCTTTACTTCAGACAGATGTTCGCCTCATCACAGATCTAATCACTCCATAAACAGATCTAGTAGATACAAATACATTTCAGATCTAGATATCCCGCTTCATCATTTCTTCATAGGTGCATCATAGATTCAGATCTATCATCAAACCTTTACCCTTTCCATACAGATATACTTCATAGAGAAGTATTCATTCAAGCTCAGACATCTTGCACCCACACCCCTAATTTGCATAATGAATTTCATCTCTTTATATAGGTTTATCCTTTTTCAATACCATGGGCCAAAACAATACCATGAGCCCAAAACTACCTGGACGGGGTCAATTAGGCGGATCATTACCCAATACAATGGGTCAATACCATGGTGGTTACCCCTAGTTTTGCACTTTTTGAGCGCTTTTGCCCATACGCGACTTGGAACGTTCCTTTCCGCGTGCATACGCGACTTCCCCTAGGCCAATCCGCGTATACCTAGAGACATACTCTTTTTCATCATAGAATTAGCACATGCTGAAATCCTTTCTTCAATGCCTTCTGTACACACTGTAGATACATCAGATTTAGTTCATCAAACCATATTCTATCAAGCACAACTTCATCAAGTAAGTTGCCATTATCTTCATCAAGTGGGTTGTCTTTCAAGGACAACACTCAGCATCATATTGTCAACAAACATCATATCACATCAGATTTACATCATTTACCAAGTCCATCAAGTCAAGAATAACTTCATCAGGTGGTTTGCCATTAAGGACAACACATGTCAACAGTCGCATGTCTTCATCTTCATTTAGTGGGTTGCCATCAAGGACAACACTCTGCATCATATTTCCAACATCTTCTTCATCCTCTATCCATTGAGTATCATCTAAATCTGTAATTGTCCTTGCTGGAGGATACAAAGTGAATTTCTTAGTTGAACTACCATCAGAGATGTACATATCATCGGATCTACAACTAATGAAAGCATCAACCGTAGCTAACCAAGGTCTTCCTAATATAATTGGATGCCCTCCTAGATTATTCTTAGGAGTTAGGATCATGAAATCCACAGGGTACTCCCAAGAATCTAGGGACACTAGAATGTTTTCTATTACCCCATCAGGTTTGATCACAGATCTGTCTGCTAATTGTAATAATGTGGGTATAAAGAGAAGATTAGGAAGTTTCAGTTTATCCATGATTTGTCTACTCATGATATTGATTGCTGCTCCTAAATCAATGAGTGTGTTTTGGATCTCAATTCCATTGATGTGAATTTTAACAATTGGATTTCTTGGGTCTAGATACTTTGGAATAGCAATCTTACCCATCATGATATCTGCTATTTTTCCTGCCAGTTGAATTTTCTTTGTCTCTCTTATTCTTTTTCTTGTTTTCTTCATGCTCAACTCCTTTATTGTCTTTGCTAAAATTGGAATTTCTTTGATAGCTTGTAATAATGGAATCTTAATATAGACATTTCTTAGCTCATCTAGGAAATCATAATTAGGCACCATAATTTGTTTTTCTACACCTCTATCAATTTGTAATCTTTCTGGAAAGGGAGGTGTAGGAGTGGATGTTGATGGCTGCTCTAATACAAGAGTTGAAATTATTGGTTCTTTTTGTTTTAATTTTGAATGTTTGGGTCTTGAAAAGATGTGTCTTCTTCAAGACTTTTATTTTCCCGTAGAGAATCTTCCTCAGAGTTATCTTGTTCTTGTATGATCACAGAAGGTTTCCTCTTTTCAAGTATTCTTCCAGACCTAAGTTGAACATCACTAAGGTCTATAGGAGTAATTAAATAAGTTGGAAACTGTTGGCCTTCTATCATGTATGTGTTCTGAGGATTTTTATTTTTGGGGTTTGGTATGGGTTGAGCAGGCAAATGATTTGATTTCTGAGGAAATGGTAAGGGGAGTGGTTGATTTTGATGTTGTGGATTTTGAGGATTATTTTGAGGATTTTGTTGAGGATTTTGAGGAGAAAAATGTGGGTATGGTGGATAGGATGGTGGATATTGATAGTACTGGGAGTATCTTCCATAGGGATTTTGTGCTCCTTGTGCCCAAGCTTGAGATTGATTTTGAAATTAGGGCCAAGGTTGCTGCCAAGAATTCCAATTTGGTGGGGGTTGATTATACATTTGATCATGAAATCCTTGTGTTTGAGGTCCTTGCCAAGGCCTTCTAGAGACAAAATTGAGAGATTCTATGGAACTTACAGGAGTATCTTCTTGAAAGACAGCTTTAAGACCAGGAAGTGAAGGAAAACTCTTGGTCTCATGTTTTTCTGAACAAATCACACAGGTCTCTACAACTTTTTCATTCAAAGGACATTCTCTCAAGGCATGCTTCTTTCTACATTTGGGACAAAAGATTGCTAAAGCATCAGATTCAGCTTTTTGCTTGTTTTGTAGCTTAAGGGTGTCTATTTGTTCACTAAGACTCCCTAAGATGTCAGATTTGAATTCATCAAGCATATGCCCTATCTCTGCCCTACTTACTGTCCCAGAAGCAGACTTACTTACCCTTGCAAGAGCAGGGTCTCTTGGTCCTTTCATAGTTTTAGATTTTCCTCTTGAAAGGTTGATGCATAACTCAGATATTTCAGGTAATGTGAGCTGAGATATATCCCCTTTTCCCATCATGTTAAGGATATCCAACCATTCATCCCTAATTTTCTTCAACAAGAGAGCTTTTAAGGTGTCTTGGTCTAAGTTTTCCATTTTTTCTCTTTTGATGTTGTAATGAAATATCTCCAACAAATCCTCCAAGTTTTCATCCTATTTTTGTATCATCTTGAACACTTCATCCTTACGATTGACTGGCATACAATAATCCAAATACCTTTCTAGAAATGCTTGTTTCATGTCTTCCCATGTCCTAATAGAACTGTTGATCAAACTCATAAACCACTTCAATGTTGCTCCTTTCAATGTTGAAGGAAATATTTTAAGTTTTTGAGCATATTGTAAGTAGTAATCAGTTCTACATAAGACTTCAAATTCAAATAGGAAGGTTTCAGGATCTTCAGTTTTAAGTCCATAGAAGTTTTGAAGGACAGAGGGTGAAATGTTTTTCATAGCTTTATTGGTTTCTTCATCTAATATAGTAAACCCAAAAGAGCTTCCCATTTCTCTTCTACCTCTTCCTCTACCTCCTTCTCCTCTACCTCTACCTCTACCCCCTCCAAACAATGTGTGTTCTCCATTAAAGACTCCTCCTCCCCCTTCTTCTGCCATAGTTGATTCTTCTGTGGAAGTGGAAAAGTTTGTGTCTCTAGCATGGGTCCTTGAATCTTCTTCTAAGATAGGTTCAGTGGATGAAGTGGAAGGTCTTTCTAATGGAATATCTGATCTTAAGTCTTCTGGAAGTCTAGGATCAGTAAAGGATTGAATGTGGGTCTAAGTTGGAGGTGTGATGGCTGTAGGTCTTGATGAAACAAGTGGTGTTCTAGGAATCAAACTTCTGCTTCTGCTTCTTATGAATCTACCCCTTGAGTCTCTCTCTCTACGCATATCATTGTTTTTGGGAGTTAAGAAACAATGCTACCTAGTTACACTTCCCCAACAACGGCGCCAAAATTTTTGTGCTCAACCTAGTGTTCCTAAATTGAGTTCATTAATTGTCAACCAGGGTTGGTAAACTGCTGAAGTGTGGTGCACTATATGTGCCTAGGTATTTGTTTCTCACTACGTTGTGTTTAGTGTTTTCTGATGTTTTTGGTTTTATGGTTTTATGTTTGAAAATGGAAAGAACTAAATGCTGGTGAAAATAAGCTATTGGTTATATTGAAGCAGAACAAGGCCTAAACTATGGATGGCAAACAACAAATGCAAATACTAAAAAAGAACAAAGCCTAAACTATGGTTGGAAAACAACGAATGCAAAGCTTGATAATGACTTCATTGCAAGGAAATAAATCACAACATGAGCTTGAACTTATCCAATTCATTCATTAAAAATGTGTTGGAAGAGCTTGAGAAATGGACAAGTTAAGTGTGAATGAAGTTCTCCTAAATAAACAATTAACTTACAATGTTACAACATCTCATCCATGTTTAAAGGTTTATTGGAACATATTTGGAAAAGAACATTTGTAGCACAATAAGATTTTTACTCTAAACTAACTTCTAATTCTGTTCTGCAACTCAATTTAGCACCACTAGGCCTCACTCAAAAGTTATAGATTTATTTTTAGAATGGTCCTTGAGAAAAGGCTTATTTGTGAAATGGTAAAAAGGTTGCAAAATACTCCAGTCCTTAGATTGATACTAGCTTCTGTCCAGATGATTATGTATTAATATGAGGTTGGAACAAAAGAAGTTTTTGTAAATAATGAAGACCGTGGTATCTAAATTTAACAACTAATAAAATTTAAAATGCAATGGATAACAACTAAACTAGAATGCTAATACAGTGAGCTAAGACTAAACTAGAATGCTACTAATCTACTTGAAGTACAGTGAACAGAGTTAAATTAAAATTCCATTATCAAACTTGAAATGTAGTGACAGAGCTGAACTAAATGAAATCATCCTCCGGAGTGTTATGACTAAACTAACATGCAGCTAGTCTATTGGAATTGTACAACCCATCTTGTTCAATGTGAATGATATTTTGGAAGAGTTTGTAAAAAAAATTATGGCTATATTATTCAGTGCAATTGAACATAAACATAAGATTTGAAAGCAAATACAATTAAAACATAAGATACCACAGCTGTTTCTTATTCATTGTTAATGATGTTTTGGAAGAGTTTGTAGGAGTAAGACCGGCTGTGACACTTAGTGTAAACAAGTATAAATCATAAAATTCGAAAGGAAATGAAACTAAAACCTACAACACCACAGCTATGCCTTATTCATCGTGATGATATTTTGGAAGAGTTTATAAGCATAAGTCTAGCTGTGATGATCAATGTAAACAAGAATGAAACATAAACTTCATAAACATGCTTAAGCTAGAAATGAAAAAACGAGACTAAAATACTTATCTAAACCGTATAAACAAGGCTGCTCAGGAGGCAGGGGCCCTCTACCACCAGAGTAGCATGAAAAATCTACTTCAATATTGACTCAGTGCTTTCAATAAAGTGATACTTCTTGCATTAGAGAGAAATTACTTCAAAACAGAGTGTTTTTCGTACTTCTGAAATCTAGCAGTCAAATACAAAATCTAACCTTGTCCCTCAGTTTCTCGAACCATATTTATAATCAAAATTACATAACTGTCTTGAGATAACCTAGGGATAATTGTCTTTCCAAATAAAAACCAAACTAGGACTCTAATGGTGGTCACGTAATAGAATTAAGGACATCTGGACTGTCTTTGTCCTATTAGGAGTCTCTTTCCTAGTTTGAGCTCCCACGTACATAACCGCCTACAGAATTTCGTTCAAACTTCATGGAGAGAAAAAAATGATGAGGCAATGATGTGGAATACGCCCATATGTGTTTTTCTCCAAGATGACACCTGGAACCTGCGTAGACATGAAGACAGCTGCAGAATCGGCAACTAGGTACAGAATGTCTGCATTCTGTAGCTAGATCTAGTTCAAAAAGTACTACAATGACAAAATCATAAAAACATAGCAAGTTAGTCATGATATTCATTCTTAAAGAAATTTTAACTAATTCTACTGATCATTTGAGCCTATGATTAATAATGGACAAAGGAAATGGAGTGGAATGTGGTGGAAGAAAGAACATCTTTGGAGCTCAACAGGGGCACTAGAGGCTGGGGTAAAACCAGAGGTGCATACCAGGCTGCCATGATGGTATTTTGAGGAGGTAAGGGGTTGGCTTGAGCAGCTAGTATATGGATGGCAGGGATACTAGGACTAGTCGAAGTCTCTTGGGTAGATTTAAGGTGGCAGAGCCCCAATTTTTGAATGAAGTGAATATCAGGAGGTGTAGATGGAGGGGTCTCTCCGTCCCTGATGTGTTTACCACTTTGAGGTGGTGAACCAGGAAGCTTAAGGTTTGGCTGGTCTAGAGCATTGAATGACCTAGCTCTAGGTACACTGTTTTGAGAGTCTAGGTCAAGAAGTGGGTCTGATAGAGCTGCAAAATCTTTCGGTGCAGAGTTAGCTCTATGGATATGACTGGAAATAGTTGGTCTTTTAGGTGTAGGAGACTTCTTGAGGATGCTCTCAGGGTTATCAACTATTCCAGGTGGGTTTGGGTTGGGATAAGCACTTGTGTGAATGGTTCGTGAAGCCAGAATGTTGTTTTCCAACAAAGCAACTTAACCCTACTTGTTACTTCTATTATGGCTGATGTTGTTATGGAGGCTCGTCTCCCAATGGAGTCTTATGTGAACCAAGATAATCAACAGGCCTACTGATCACCAGTGAAGTCTTTGATCTTTAAGGAACTATGGAGTCACCAGGTGAAAGGTTTAGGGTGTTTCTAGGAGATACATTGTCCACCGCAGTGCTTATGTAATGTCCCTTTTCAAGGATATCCTGAAAACAAAGCAAACTCTAACTAGAGATGGACTGGGAGGGATTTTACCAGATATTTCACCTTTAAAAGAGAGTGAGATCTGGAGGCTACCTGGCCATTTCCAGAATCTGTCTAAGAGTGTGGGAGAAACACAACAAGTGGTGTAAAAGTGAATTACAAGCGGAAGTGTTTCACTACCAACCTAACTAGAGATCATTGGCTTTCTAAGGCTCTTATGATGTAGTGAGATGGAAAATATTCAGAAAGCTTTCCCCAGTGGAGTCGTCATTATGTTGGTGTCCCCATGTTTTGGCCAGATTGGCAAGACAAAAAGATGAGACAACATCAGAACCACTTTCAAACCTCAGGATCCAACCCTCCTGGGTCCAGAGATGGATCTCTCTATATAGGAAACGATTTTATGTCTTTGAAGCACAAAATTTGAGATATTAGGCTAGTTATAGGCACGAGGTTTGTTTGTTTGATTTTTGTTTGGTTGTTGGGAATCAGGAAAGAATGGTTCAGTATAAGACAAGCCTTCATAAAGAGGATTCTAGACAAAGGCGGAGAAAATTCAGAGAGCACTCAGGACCATTGGGCAATGGAGTCAAGAAGGGGTTTACTTGCTATTCAATATGCATGCTCTCAGTTGGGCTAGTCATCTAAATCATTGGATCTTAAAGATGATAGTGGGGCATGGAAAGACAAGAGAGAAGGTGAAAGCAAGGAAACCTCCAAGGTGACCTTTCAGGAATCAGATCCAGGGACAAGACATGTTGTTGGACAACTTGTGATCCAAGACCTAAAAGGTTAACTCTTCAGACAATGAAACATTAAAGATTTAGAACACAAGTTGAAAACTTAAGATCAGAGAGAGAATTTGAACTCTCAATGCTTTGGTATCTCGCTTAAGGGAACTTAGAAAGGTTTAATTAATTGAAAAGGACCTTGGTGAGACATAAACAGAGTTCTAAACTCCCAGTATCGCAGTTCATTCAATTACTGCCTAACCAGAACATCTAAGAAACAAATTTCATTAATTCACACATAAGCTAATAGTATATATTTGACCACTACACTGGTTAAATTAGCTTAAAATCAATCCTCAGATAACACATACAACAAAAAACATTGAAGGCAGGGAGAGTAGAAACATAGGGTACCTAACAAGGGTAAATACTATGCTAGATTTCTGATGCGTGCCAGAAGAACTGAAATATGATGATCTACAAAGGAAAATCAAGACAAAGTAAGAAAAACATCACCGCTGCTTTAAATTAGGATCCAAAGAAACGTGCTTGTCATATTAAAGAGAAACACCAGTTATGTACAACATTTCCAACGACTTGATATTCAGTTTGAAAACATCTTCCTCAGCCTATCTTACAACTTTACACAGAGCACTATGTCTCAAGAGAAAACAACTTACAGTTCACAGATATCCGATCAACAACCTTTACAATGTTTTCTCATGAGTTTTTATATCAGAAAGAGAGGCATAGGAGGTAGATGAAACACTAAATGAAACATTAAACATAGTAGGAGTAGTGGGTCTAAACCCATTCTGTTTTAATGCCTATGCATCGAACTTCTGTACTATTTGGGTGAGAGAGTGGTCTTTGACAGGCTGCAATTTACTCCAGGTATGTCTTTGATGTATCCACGGCTACAGTACTTGTGGTACTATGGTGAATTAAAAAAAAGGTAGAAAAATGATTCTGGGGTTTGCCATACTGTGTAACCAATGCTTCTGGTAGCACCAGGATGGTTGTCAGGGCAGAGATCTCCTCTGGAACACGATATAGAATGAAAACCATATGGACATTTCGTCCTTTCATGGGAAAGAACATTCTGCTGATGGTGACACTGGTGTATCGTTTTCTGTGCCCTAGGCCCTTTTGGGACCTCTGTGTTAGTCTCTAGGTATTCAATCTAGTACATTGCCTTTCAATTACTTAATTAAGGTTGTAAAAATCTCTGATTATCGGCCTTAAATTCTCTGATCTTTCACTGATACTCTTTGCTGCTCCAGTACCGTCCCTGTCTGTGAAATTTGAGCTTTAATGGCGTTGGAGAGGTTTTTCCAGAGTTGAACTCTGTCCACTCGATGGAGAATCACGTTCTAACACCTTCCCAGACTCCTCTCTGTAAAATCAAGCTCTGAACCCAACTTCTCTGTGCTTTGTGCCACTAAAACAGTGACCACGAATCATGGCGTTTTCCGCCTAGATGTAACCCTGCAAAACACACAAAATCGTTAAGAAATCCATGCTGGAGGGGGATGGATGCAGTGGAAATCTTGCGGAATGGTGGTGCAGCATGGTAGAAACAGTGGGTATGAATGCAAGATGGTGGAAAAAAGCAGCGAAATGAACCAATTATAGACCAGGGGTGGCAGAGGACACGTGGTGAAGGCTTGTAGGACAGGTGGCGCAATACCAAGAAAATGGGGAAAATGCGATGAAAATAGGTGATGTGGAGTACTGGCGGTGGGACCCGGTCAAAGGCGGGGCATTGGTTTAAACCGGACCATCCGATCTCAGTAGGATATCGATGGCGATAAGTGCGTAGGAGGGTGACCGATGGTGGGCCAGGGGTCCTTTTTTGCTCTGGTTATATCTCAAGCATCTTTGGGATGCGATCACCATCGGATGGCACACATGCATATCACGCTGGGTTTGCCATCGAACTTTCATGGGCGATGAGGGCTGCTTTGAAAAACAGCCCAAAGCCATGTGTCGGCCAGTGGCTTTGATCACTGTTGATCAGAAAATACCACTCTCCTTTCGAAAGTGGTGCGATAAAAACCACCGGGTTTGTACAGTGCTATTACGGGGACCACCAGGGCAGCTGAAATGTGGGCCATTGATCTGCGGATCAGATCGATGGTTGAGATACGATTGGAGGGTGAACGAGGGGAGTGACGGGCGTGGAAAGACTTGCGAAAACTGTCAGATCTGTGTAGATCAACGGCGGGTGTTGCACCCGATCATTGATCTGATAAGCTCGCTACGGGCTAGCGCCTGGTTTTAGCACTGGGTCATGTGGGGGGAAGCGGTTCTAGGGCTGAGCTGAAAAGGGGCTAAGCATGTTACAAGGTAGAAAGTGGGTTTTTTAGCCAAAACATAGGGTTTTTAAGGCTGGAAAGGGGGTTCGGTAAAGGGAGCAAGGGATTCCTAAGCCAAACAAAAGGTATTTTAAGGGTTTTAAAGGGGATTTAGAATGACTACGAGGATTGATGAGGGGATTTGGGGGGGAAGGAGGGAGACTTTGATGAAGGGAGAAGAGGGTTAAAATGGGACATTCTGCAGGGATACAAAAGGCAAATGAGGGCCTTTTGAGCGCAATTTTTTACAGTCAGGGAGGCTTATTGACTTGGAAACAGTAGTGGGGAATTATCAAAGGACAAAGGGCACAAGGAGGCTTCAATTTAGCCCCTGCTTTCTTGTCAAGAAATTTATAGGGGGCTAACATGACCCTAGGTCATAACTCTGAATGCTTCTCCATCTTACAATCCCCCCTGCTATAGGATTAATGTAATCCTCTCTACTTCCTGCCGTCATCTAGTAGAGTTGATCTAGAAGTTGTGTGTCTTCTCTTTTGTCAGTAGTCTCTGTGTATCGGGGTCCTTGATACGGGTCCAATGGCTGAACTACTCTGACCTCACCATGTTTGAATATCATTAATTCCTTTTTTAAATCAATGACTGCATAATTTTCAAAGGCCCAATCTATCCCCAAAAAAGCAAGATAGGGACCCTTGTCACCCATGATGTCTATTACTTAAAAGTCTATATAGGTCTTTACTCTCGTGTCATCAACCTAAATTTCTTCCATCCTTCCTATTGGTACAATACAATATTGATTTTCCATTCTGAGTTGTATTGGTAAGTATGTGAGCTTTGGTTTTCCTAGTGCTTCCCATGTCTTTCGGGGTAGAATGCTGACATATGATCTAAGATCAAGCATTGTATCCCTGATTTGGAATCTCGCAACTTGAGTGTTTACACAAAATTCCTTTCCAGTCCTTCTCTTATTTCTTTTCACTTTCCTTATGTATTTTTCTGTTGAGCTACTTGAGTCTCCAGGTTCTGCTCCTCCTTGAACAACCATTTCTAGAGTTTGTTTTAGTTGTTCCAGCATTTGTCCATTGTTTACAATCTTCAAGAAATCAGAACCATTCTCCTATCAGTGTGCTTGTATGGATTCCCTTCTCTCTTTCGCTATATTGTTGTGGAAGTTCCATACTCTGATGTCTTCCTATTTGTGAAAATGTTTCTAGTGCTTCTTTGAAATACTACTTCTGTCGGTCTAGGCTGAAAGCTTTATTTAGAGATGTAAGTTTGATTATATTTATCGGGTCAATGTCTCGTACATCCTCTCCTGTTTTCTTTCCTCCCCATGTGACTATAGCTACACTTTTCATGGGCCGAGCCCCTACTATTCTTGGTTCTGCATTAAACAGGTTAGCTCCCCTTTGTCTCACTCTCTCTTCCCATCTCTTAATTAGCTCTGGGAAGTCTTCAGTTTCATGTGCAATGACTTTGCATTGAGAGCACCATGGTCTCCTGGGTAACAAACATTCTCTCACTACATGCCCTTCCTGATCACAATTATAACATCTTACTGGTCCTTTTCCTCCAGTTCTGCTACCTCTCATTCCTCCTCCTCACCCCCTTGGATTTTCATTTACTCTATAAGAGAACTTGTCTAATCGTTCTGCCAATGCATCGAGGGCTCTGCATTGCTCCGAATTATGTGTTGTAGAGGCACAAAATTCACAGTAGATATTTTTTGGAACATTTGAGTATTTTTGTAGAATTGGACACAATCGTGGAGGATGACCAATACCTTTGCATATTTCACAGCATTCTGCTACTGTTTGAGTATGTTTATTGGGAAACCTTGGCAAGTGGGGTTGCGGTTGGTATAGCCCTTGAGTATTTATCTACATAACTCCATCCACTGGTGGGGCCCCTTGTGTTTTGGTTGCCAAAGTTCCAACATTTGCTCCTCGCAACCTCAGACATTCTGTGGCCACGTGTCCTTCCATCAAGCAATGTGGGCACCACACGTTCGGCCTTGTAGGTCGTATCAGTTGAATATATTTCAGTTTCTCCGTTAAACTATCTATTTAATGTTGTAGTCCCAATATGGATGGATCTTGTACTGTTGCCCTTCCTCTGAACTCCTGCGGTTATCCCGCCATAGCTTCTATCTTCATGGCTTGCTCGAGAGCATCCTGAAGGGTATCAATATTCTATTGTGTTAGTGATGTCCTTGTAAATGGTAGGAGTGATTTGATGAACCAATCCCGCTGGTGATTTGGATTGATTGGGTAACTTAGCTTTCCAATCGCATCTTTAAATCATCTCATCAAACCCCGGACTGTTTCTTCTTCCCGTTGTTTGATTTCCCTTAGCCCAGACAATCCTTGTTGATTCGTCAAAGTCAGTTTGAATTCTTGGACAAACTCTTTCTTAACATCGTCTATTGTTGGGTTCTGGTGTGCTTTTGACCATTTGATGAACCAGCGCAAAGCTCTTTCCCTTAGTGTGGTTTGAAACTAAATTAACTTGACTGCATCTCGTGTCTATCGAGCTCTCCAAATTGCTTCACAGAGATACCAGTGCTATTGTACATCATCGTTACCTTTTCCAGAGAATTCTGGGTATTGGGTGAACGATCCCGCCATCTTTCCTTGTTTTGGTGGTACTAAAACAAAAGCTCTTCTTCTCGGCTGAGAGATTCCACTACCAGCACTATTGCTAGTAGATATCTATACTATAGATTTAGTACTACTTAACTTGCTAAACTCCCATAACTTAATAAAGAACTTATAAGGTGGATGATAGAGTACCAGGGGAAGGTTAGGACTGGTGCTAATTAAAACTTGGGGAATAGGATTACCTTGCATTATGGGTGTCGGCCTCTCTTGGAATAGTTTCTCCATCACAACATTCAACTCCACATCAGAGTCCTCCTCGGGGCGCGCGTCCTCCTCATTGGACTTTTCTCCCCACTAGTACATTTGGGGGAAATTTCGACACTTGGTTTCGACACTTTTGACCAAATGTCAGAAATTTCCCCAAATGTTTTCAATCCCGCCCGAAACCGTCACTATACTGACGTCTAGAGAAAAGTGTCTCAATACCGACACTTAGACAAAGTGTCACAATTGCGACGTTTGGAGGAAGACGTCGCAATTGCGACACTATGCCCCAAAGCATCGCTATTGCGACGGCTGCTTCCAAACGTCGCACTTGTGACACAATGTCTAAGTGTCGCAATTGCGACGTTTGGAGGCATCCATCGCAATAGCGATGCTTTATTTGCGACACAATTTCTAAGTGTCACAATTGAAACATTTGGAGGCATCCATCGCAATAGCAACACTTTGGCCGCCGTCAGTATAATGACACTTATATGCAATAAACGACACTTATATGCCTTTGCAAAAATGGTTGGCTCACATAGCAGCGCGAGGAGTAGTTCATGGAGGCACCTTTGCGATTGCGCATAATTTGGAGATAAAATAGAAATAATGAGAGAGGCTCCTTTAATTGCATCTTTGATTTGCGAAGGTATGGATTTTATAGCTTGCAATTCTATGCTGTCGAGAAAAACTCACAATCCTCTGGAAACAAGACTGTTGTGAAGATGCCTAGCGAAGAAACGGACATCGGGTTCACGACTGTTGATGAACACATCATAGTCTGACGAAGAAGGCACCAAGGAGGGTATTCTCAGTGAATGAGGGATGTTGAAATATTAATTTCAACTACCCTATCCTCTGGGTGCTTTCTAAATCTGTTTGAATGGCTTTGTCAAACAGTCGCTTTCTAAAACTGATGAACAGTCAATTTTGGTTTTGAAATCACAGTCCCTGCACACTTAAAAATAGAGCGCTGTATTTTTTTGGAAACAGAGAAATTTAATAGTAAACGCGAGAGATTTTAATTCAGAAGAACGTGGTCCCATAGACCACAGACCAAATTAGCCATCCACGTGGAAGCAGGTGATTCGATCGCATTATTTTTTGGCCCATTTGCATTGTGGAATTCCGGACCCGAAACATTATAGGGCAGACTTAATTTGATTTTCGCGTCATAGTTTTCCTCAGTACACGAAGCCAAAAAATAGACTCGAATTTTTATATGGCGTATTCTATGAAGTTTTCGCGTCACAAATTAGGGTGACATCAACAGGCTATTTTGGAACGCGAATTTGTGATTGAAATCGGGTTTTTTTTTTTGAAGTCCGGACGTATGATATAGTTTTATTAATATTTTGTTATAAGTTTTGTTTCACCGCCGGATAGTTATTTAAACCATTGGCTCATATATAACATATGCACAAATATTTCACTTTGGGCATTTGTAATGTGGGTCCCGAATACTTTAAATAGGTTTGGTTTAATAGTTTTTTGTTTTGTTATTATATGTAATAGCATGTGTTTTAAAATAGCCCGAAGGCTAATGTAAAAGGAAAAAGGGCTTATTATGTTATTTTAAAACATATACATTAGACAATTTAAAAGTTTTGAGGATTGCACCCCTGGTGCAAATGTTTGTTTATAAGATTATATGATACATGTGAGATAAAGGTTTATTATTTATCATATATAAATAAATTTTATCAATATTGTACATTTACACTTTTATGAGGTGATGTTATAAGTAAATTCATAAATATCTCTTTTTAATCCTCATTTTACTCCATGAATATGTTTGGAAATGAAATTTCAATGGATTAATTTTCTCCTAACCTATGTATCATCAATATTGTACATTTACATTCTTAATTATGAGGTGATGTTATAGGTAAATCCATGAATATCTCCTTTTAATCTTCATTTTACTCCATGAATATGTTTGGAAATAAAATTTCAATAGATTAATTTTCTTGCTATTATATGTTTTACGAAGATATGGTAAGGAATTCTCTCTTGTTCTTCTTAGAAATAATTATATATAATTTTATTTTATTTTCAAAATAGATTAAAAAAATTATATGAGAAAATTTATTAATTCATCAATATGTGTGTGTGTGTGTTGTGAGGAATAATTTCATAGTTCAACTTAATGTTTCATTATATAATCATGTGATCATCACCAATGATATATCTTAAAAAGCAACTGAAAAGCCATGTGTACAAAATCGATGTATACTCTAGAGAGTGGTTCTCATATCACTATGTAAATTGTTGTATGCTACTTCAACAAAATTATAAGATAAATTGTAATACACATCATATATTCACCATAACAATTGGTGTAGGGTAAAACCCACCTGCCACACCTTTGTACTGGATCCAATTTTCTCTGTCAACTCTTCTAGCTGTGGGAGTTTCCTCCAAGGATCATAGTACCCCCAAGGCATGTTATCACCCTAGTAATTCTCAGGTTGTGGGATGGGGATTTTTGTAGTTAAGAACACCAGGGGTAACCAAGAACTGCTTTGGGAATTCAAGATCTAGCCTCCTTGAACTCCAGAGAGGGATCTCTCCGTATGATTTAGCTTTTTTTTAGTAACAGATATTAGGCTAGCTATGATTGTGTATTTGGGTTTGATTTTAAAAGATTGGTGGGAATAAAGAGATTTCAAGGTAAACCAGAAGGATCTACCAGAATATTGGTCAATGGAGTCAACTCTCTAGGCAAGCAGAACTAAGAAATAAGGCTCAAAGATGCAAATGTGCTAAGGGCAAGATAGGTGACCTTCTAAGGCTATGTATAGGCTTGATTTGATGGAGTGGATGGAATCTGAGCAAAAGGGCACTTAAGAATCCTTAAGCTACAGATAAGAAGATTGAAGAAGGGGATCTAACTGGGACCTAGAGAAATTAAGAATTCTATGGTCCAGTTATCAAGTAGAAAACATTAAAATGCCAACAAGTTTCGAAATAGGGAGCTTATTATCACTAATCCTATTTAATTTTTCCTTAGTTGATCATTATAGACTAGAAAAACATAATATGAATGAATGTAAACTTTAAAGAAATACATTGAAAACAAGGAAAGAAACGAGGCTTATCTTGTCACCACGAGAATCCTTAGCTATGATGTCTCTAATCTCTTTCCAGTCTGCTTCTTTCACTAATTGACTCACCAACTTCAATATAACCAGCAAATAAGACTATAGCTGTCTTGAGAAATTTTATTCACACTGAATACTTCAAATTGTGAAGTATTTATACCATTTTTTTTTTACAAAATATCTCAGGAATTGAGATAATGTTTTGATAAAAAATAGGAAAGAAAACTTTAAAAGAGGGACAACTGCAAAACAGTTTGCAAGATGTTACCTTTTTACAAGAAAAAATAGAACTGAATATTCTAATTTGAACTGATTGCTGTTGTGTTGTGTGTACTATTGGCATTAGGTGCATCTTATCATGGAAAGTGGTTGAAGAAATTTCCTTTCCTCTAACTTTCAACGCTGATACTCTTTATTCATCTTATTTGAGCCGTTTTGCTGTGATAATTAAAAAATAACCAACAGTAACTTTATTTTCATTGATACTCTTTCACCTATTGATACACTTTAACCCTGTATTTTTACCGTTTGAGGTAAAAATAAAAAATGAATTTCCAAGTGAATTTCCTGTTTTTTATCCATTAAATTCACAACAGATCTGTGAATTCTTGCCACTTTTCTGCATAGGGGATCTTCATAGTCTTCAATTTTCTGTAACTTTCATCTGCCTCTGTATACTTGGAAAATTTAGGCTTGATAGTGAACATATGCCTGATCTCATTATCTAAAAAGAACATATTTTCAAAATACTGAAGAAGTATTTTACCTGTTGGTGATCCTTGAGGCAGTGGTTGTCTGGCTTGCTCTTTTGCATGATTTCTGATTTTTAGATCATAATATTTCTGAGGCATTAACTTGTCATTCAATGCGTGAATATCAGGCAAACCTGCTTTTGACAATGTTTTGTATTTGGCTAAAAATCTTGAGATGGATACATTCATGTCTTTACACCGGTTCTCTAGATTACGCATTATGTTTCTTTTGTTCAGGACCTTTTTTATTTGAAGAATGGTTTCTGTTCTATCAACAATTTTCAATTCTTCCAACTCTTCCCTATTTTTAATTTTTAAAAAAGCTATGAGTTGGATTGCTTGGGCTAGTTTATTGTCAATTTCCCTCTTAGTCTTGTCAATCTCTACACTAGCAACTTGAAGTAACTCCCTCTGTTCATAAATTATCCGAATTGAAGGCCATTGAGAATGAATGCCTTCAATAATTTTGGTCCATAAATGATTTTTTATATAGGCCACTTGATCTATAAGATTTACTTGTGCTTGCAGAATCTTTACCTGTTCTTGTAGTCGATCTGCCCTTTTCTCATGTCCTTTAGAAGTAATCAAGGCATCATTTTTGGAATTTTCTAAATTTTTAATAATGCCTTTCAAACTAATAATATATTTATCTTTAATAGATATGTCCTCCATAGCTTTGATCATGGCTGGTTGGTCTTGTAGTGTGCTCCTCTGTGAGGAAGAAGAAGAAGAGGCAGAGATTTCTTGAGAAGTAATTGGCACTGCAGTTGCCAGTACTCCTTTTGGTGCCAAGTGTTCTGCCAAAGTAGATGGTGTAGTAGTGTTTACAATGGGGATCACTGTAGGAATGACCATCGGTTGTGCTTTTCTTAGTTCTTCATTCTCTTTCATTAGAGCTTCTATTTGAATTTCCATTGTTTTTATCTAATCTGTCATTTGATGTACAAGCTGCTTTAATTCATCATTCTCTATTTTTTGCTGTAGAATTTCTTTTGCTTGAGAGTTTTCACTCTGAGGCAACTTCAACTGTTTTCTAAGAGCAACTATATCCTCATTTTTCTGTTTAATTAAGACTTTTTCCCCTTCAATGTTGGATGGGTCACCCCCTACTTCAATCACTATATCTTCTAGTGATTTTATTCTTAAATTATTAGCATACAGTGAGGCTTTGTCCAACTTCATTTGATTTTGGAGGTTGAGCACTGTTTTCTCAAGCCTAATTGATTTCATAGTTTTACTGACAATTTTGGAATATAGCATTTCAGTACTGCTCCTATGAAATTCAATTTGATCTATTTCATGAATGGCATATGCATCCACTTCAAAATCTGTTTTGGAATAATCTGCCATTGATTTTGGCTCAGCCACTGTAGGCTTCAAGAATGACATTACCAATTTATTGGATGAATAATCAAATGTTGAAAGAAGCCTATCTTTGTTTCCAGGCTTTTCCTTAAGAAATCTAGAATAAGCTTGATTCTTGATCTTTTCATTCTTCTCTTTAATCTGTCTGAATCTGATCTGAATCTTTGACTCTGTATTGTCAGTTTCCTAAGAAGAAGGAGGCAAATCGACGGTAGCCTGGTTTTCTTTCATGATTGTATCTTTTTGTTGTGTTCCAATTTTTACATTTTGAAGCTCTTTTAATGTTTCAGTGACTATTCTTGTTGCTTCATCATCTGATTCAATATTTACAGCCTTATCCTTTTCTTCTTCTGTTGACTTGCTTCTTTTACTATAAGGAATTTTGAATTTTTTGTCCTTAATAGTCTCAGCTATGAAACTATCTCCTTCTCTATCTCTTTTATGTACATTATCGGTATCTTTGCTTGTAGAAGCCACCTGTGTCTGTTCAATCTGTTTGCCTTTGCCACTGTCTACCTGTATTACCTGTACTTCCTGTGAATCATCATCAGATAGGGTGTTTGGATCCCATTCAATTTTATTTACATATCTTTCAATATGGGGCTTAGGATCATGCAAGTAAACATGAAACTTACATTTTACCCTTATTGTACTCAAAATACCTTGTGGGTCATGATTCCATGTAAAAATACATGGGAACTTATACTCTTTAAGTTTGACATTTATCTCATTGGCAGCTTCTCTGTTATTCATAATGAATGGCCCAATTTGATTTTTCAGCTTAAATTGGGTCTTTTTCCTGGAAGCTATGAAGTTGATTTCATCTACATTCAATAGTTGTCTTAGATATTCTAAAGCAAATATTCTTGTAGTAACAAATCTAGGTAACTTATATGGGGCCAGGGATGAGCCATACACTCTGATTTCTGTATGATTTTTATATAAATACCAATCTCCAGTTTTGTAGCTCTCTGATAACTGCAAAATTCTTCTTGTCTCATCATTGATCCTAGGGATCTCCTCTTTTTACAAGAGATACATAGCAGGGGCTATAAATGAGTCATTGAAATCTATAAAACTATACTCTCTGTTCCATTTCCTTAGAATAGATGAAAAAAATACTACTGATAGAACTTTTCCTTCTGCATCCACTTTCTGACATTCAATTGGAAACTTATCTGTTTGATAATATAGGAAGAGGTGGAGTAGATAAGAGGAGTATCAGAAAACTCCTTCTTCTGATAATCTGGATAACCGATAATGCATACTTTTAGCAATAAATCTAGCAAAATTGAACTGAATGGATGGTGATTGACCAGGGCTTAGAGTTGACAGAAAACCTAGGATAGCCACATCAGTGAATTCATCACTGGTGTGTCCTAGTATGAAGGAGAGCATTGAGACAATCTGTCTAGTCTCATCTGGGAAATCAAAGGTGTCGAAAGCAGGATTTAACTTAGGAATATCAACTTGATTTGGACAAAAATTCTGGTATATTTTGAATCTAGTATTGAAATCCAAGTCAAGATATAGTTGGGTTAAATCTTCTATTGATAGGGAAGCAGAAATGGGGTCATGATTCATTTGCAGCATCGAATTTATCGACTCTTTAGTGATGTAAATCAGGATCTCTTTTTCTTTGTTTACAATACATCTTTTTTTTGGCATATAATAGGCTTGGCATAATTTGATAAATTCAGGAACAGAATGAGTGAGAGGGAAAATATATCTAGGCAGATTGGATTCCAAAATTGGAATATCTTTGTCACCCTTTTCCACTGATTTGCCATAGCACCAATTATAGACATCAAGCAGGTTAAATTCTACATTAGGGTCTAGTATTCTATAGTCTAGGTCAACTAAAGGGCTATTCTCTGGAGAAGTGACTAGAGGCTGGACTGGTCTAACCACTTCTATAGAATCAGTCGTGAGTGCAGGAGTTGGTTTGTCGATTTTGAAGGACATAGACTAAGGAATCTTTGCAGAAGACTTCTTTTGAGATTTTGGGCATCCACTCTTGGGGGTTACCTGTTTCTTGGTCATTTTTAATATGAACGAAGCAAGCTTAAATGGTTTGCTAAGTTCCTTTACGAGAAACAGGGGTTTCTTGGCGAATTTCTACTGAAAATGGGGTTTCTAAGCAGGGTTTTTAGGAAATGCAAGGAATTTAAAGCTCAGAACATGTATTTAAAATCAATTTCAATAGAAAAACAGACCAGGGTATGGAAAAAAATACGAAAAAGGGAAATTAGGGATTCGAGGGAAATTTTGACAGAGTTTCCTTTGAAAAATGGACACTTTTTTGCAGTAAATTTGGTAATTATTTGAAATCGACAGGAATTTTGAAATCTCAGAGGGAAATTTCGAAGAAAAATACGTGGAGAACTAGCGGAATTCGGTTGAAGACGTTGCAGAGGTGCTCAGTCTTCAATTTTTTGAAAATGTCTTCGCAGAGGACAATGTAGTACTTTGTAATGGAAATTCAGGGCAATGGGCGTCGAAAAATGGTACTGGTAGGTTGAAAATGGCTCTGCAAAGTTTCTCAGGGTTCAAACAGCGTGATTTTGAGGAAAAACAGTTCTGCAATGTTTTTACAGGTTTAAAGAAAAAAGGTGAAAACTTCAATGAAAAATATAATTTTAATGTATTAAACGATGGTATAACCATAGTTAAATGACATTAAACTCGAGTTAAATGGGTGAGGTTTAGGGAATACCGCCAGTGGTATTTGCATGGGTAAATAGTGGTAAGCGGAAATTAGCTTTTCGAACGCGATACAACATGGCAGCGACACGTAAGCATGGGGTGGTTTGGAAAAACCACCCATTTCGCGCGGCTTTGCCAAAACATCAAACGATTACTTTATGAGCGCGAAAATGTATTAGCGCCGTTGGATCTGGATTCAACAAGCGAACGGCCATGATCAAAAGGAAAGGTGCGGGGAAAAGGTAAGTTATCGGGTTCACTTTGGGCCATTGATCTTGGGAGATGAAGGATAGATCGGACGGTCGGAATTTTACGCGATGGGGAGAGATAAATGTATTAAAAAAATTCGCGCAAGTGTATTACCGTAGGATCAAATGGATTCTAGGGATCGGGCGGTTAAAAATGAATCCGACGGGAGAAGGTTTGGTTTAGTCATATATACAGAAATGACTTATTCTTATTGAAAAATCAAGTGTTCGGAAGGATTACCAAGGCTTCGAACTGTGGTTAGGGTTTGGGATTTAGGTGTAATGTATGTGGGGAAAAGGTAAGGTTAAGGTTCTAACCTTAGGTTAAGGGACTTGGGGCGGAAAATATACAAGGGAAAGGGTCATTTTTATTGAAGTTTAGTTTAGATGAAACTTTGGGTGATTTTTGATTTAAAACATATATAACAGATGTTTTAAACTTTTTCTTCATATATTTTATTTATATGGTAAACCAAATCAAGAAAACTTAATTACCATAGGGGCGGGATTAAATATACGGATAAACTTTTAGCCAAAGGAGTTATAAGGCGGGTTTTATTTAAGCATGTGGGAATAAAATACTTTGGCTTAAGTTATAATAAGTGGGTTTTTGGGATTTATTTATAAAAGGAGTTATATAATAGGAAAAGGTCAATTGTAGGGAGTTAATACATAATTTAGAGTTAATATGACAAGGGGACAATGTATATTCAAAAACACATAAATATAACTAAGAAAGTGAAGATTAAAAATCAAATTTGCATTATAATAACTTCATCACTTAGACTTAGGATAAAATGTGATTTTGAGGGCTTTATGCTTTGAAATGATGTAGGAAGTTAATCAAATGAGGATTAGAGTATATTTAAGTAAAAGTGAAGTTTTACTTAGGATTTTTCAGGGGAAATGAGTGCATGAATGGTAAATGATGTGATTTAGGGATTAATATAGACATTTCACACTTTCAACTGATCAGTCATAGAGCCTTGGGTCCGGTCCCAACAAAATTCAAGGAAATGCCTTGGGCCTTTCTGACTGATAGTCTAGAATGTTTCATGACTATGGGAAGGGGAAGTTAGTTATTTTGCAGCCCAATGATGATGAATGATATTTACATTGAGACTTTTCACCTCTTCTACCTACCCATCTTACCATGCTAACATTTTTTTCTTCCTTTGTAGTAGGTGCATTTAAGCTAGCAACCTTCACATCATTTATTCTTTCTGAAAGCAAGTAAAACTATCTAATTCTACACTTATTTCATCCATGAATCCAGATTAAACTGTTGGATTCACTTTATTTCTCTACCTAACTACTGAATTGTGAGGATTAAACTATCTAACAACTCATTATTCTCTATCTATAACAAAGGAAATTGAAACAATGACAAGTTAATATTGAACTGTTTAACTCATCATGGACTAATGGCATTTATTGACACTCTGCCATAGTCAAAAAGTAAAAAGTAGTGGCATTTATGCTTGCTCACTTTCATGTTTTATTCATTTTTTCTTTGGGGCATCTTATTTTTTCTAAGTCCTTTGATTGTTCTTTTAGGACTTTTTTACCCTCTTTTGGATTTTTTTATTTTTTTTTACAAAATATGTGAATGCAACTTGCAGAAGGAAAAGTTTGTACAAATTTACAAAATTACCAATAGTCAAGTCAAAATTATGACTCCTATACTATAGGTTGCTAACAAGGCCTATACCATGCCATCTCGCATGCGGAACTTCTTCACTTGATGGTTCTAAACCATACTATAAGTCCCCACGTTCTATGGTCTAATCCCCATCATACCTATCAACATTCAACCACTCTTTACACACCCTGAATATAATGACTAGCCTAATATCATTAATATATACCCCAATATATACAATCCACTTAGGAATTAAACCCCAAAACCTTGGGCTCACTCATTTTACATATTCGAATTGATATTCGAATGTATCAACTGCTCGACCCTCTCGTATTTCAACCGTGATGTTTTATGTATGTCGACCTTGTCAATTCGAACTCCGTCACTTTGTTTCAACCAAACGCATGGCCATTCACATAATTATACAGTCCTCCTTATTATAATCTCTACCAATCGTCAAAGATCATAACAAATCTAGACTTTGGTCTATAACTCAATGGTCATACATAAACCATTCTTGGCTCCACAGTAATTTACCTCTCAATCTAACGACCGATGGAGCATCGTGCCGGTTTGGAGGATCCAACGGACACAACGAAATCTCACGTAACGAACATGCCCAAGGGTTAATCTGTGATGAGAGCGGTTTTATAATTCCGTCCTCGGCCACGTGTCTCACGAAGACATATGTCGTGTCCTTTTCACCAATTCTGCTTACCAACTCCAAACTTGCGCGATATCGCCGATTTTCCAAACAATAGTTTTACTATGCACTTCGGTCACGGTTCCGCCTCTTATCTTCCAGGTTCTGTCGAGCTTTCTTTTATTGTACTCCGCCTCCTCTCCTTTTAGTCGCATCTTCCTGTACTAGTTTTTTTTTCTTCAATTAATGACTCGCACTCCATGAGGTTCCTTCACATGTTAGTTCTATGTATGTGGTAGCACTGATCGAACCTTTAATTGAAGGCTCGAGCACAATTATCTATTAAACTATGGGGCGATTCATAATTTGGACCTGTCGACCCTCTCTACCATGGAATTTCCCACTGTATTACATGAGTCTCGACCACAACATTGCCATACCACTGTCCAATGCTACACCGTCCACTGTCATGGTGCTTAACATGGGTTATCACAAAACTTTATTCGTCCGGAAATTCTTACACCGAGTTAAACTAATATCCAATGGGTTCGGGAAAGGATAGAATCTCTCGCACAGAGGCTAGTAATTTAGGAAAGGACTCGGTTCCTGTTTCAACATACAGGACCCCATTAAACCACAATTATCGAGTATGTATTCTAGACTACTATACAGTTGATTATCGGGACACAGAAACCATTCATGCCATAATTAACTCGACAAATTCACAATACCATTGAAATAATTCTACATTTATGCAGTGAAGTACTTACAACTTTGGCTCGACCAGATCTTCGAATTACTTGGCCCTTCTCCTCTACTCTGTCTCTACGATAGTCCTATGCAGCCTATGCAGTTCTCTATGTAGGTCTGCCTTATTATGCCTATAAGGCTTATTTTTATACAAACCCTGAATCGACTCAACTCCTCTAATGCTCAAAAATCTTCATATCTCTAACTTTGAGACTAACCCTCTAACAGACAAAGACAGACTCCTAAAATTAGCTTAACTTCTAAAACTGACTATCTCTTCAAGTGCCCATTAATCATTCGGGCAGTTACATTTTCTTATCTAATTAACTAAAAATAACTCAACTATGAATAAATACATGGGGAAATAAAACATGAGACCCCCCTTTACATTTATTTATGGACAAAGGTTGTTTTGAGCCTAATGCCCGTGCATCAACAATTGCCATACAACTAATTTGTTTTAGGATACATGTGGCATTCTAGGGGTAGATTCTGTATGATGTGTATATCAATCTATTAGGTGTTGGTAAGTTGTGAGTATCTAAGAAATGATAAGGAATATCCATACATCATGATCTTGTAATGTGATTATAAATTGTGTCTATAATTTCCATAAAATGTATAAATGATTTGTTTAAAAAGAATCAACACAATCAACCATAAACAATGCTCATGATGTTGAATGTCATTGGCGAAACCAAAATTATGGTAACATGTCCCATTTCTATGGTAATGGTGATCATATATATGTTGTAGCGACACTTGATGAGTAATTAAATAAATCTCAGAGTGTGACTCATTGTGCCATATTTTTTTAAAGCATGATTTTTTTTCCTAGTTTTTACTAATTTGTTAACATATTTTATTCATTTGGAAAGTTAATTAATGATGCTTTAAGTAATTAGGACCTAATGAGAGATCATCTTCACATCTTCACTGAAATATATTTGGTAATTATAGTCACTATATGAACCGCACATGCATGCTACTTAAGAAAAATTGAAATATAAACTATAATACACATCTTATATCTGCCATAGCAATTGTCATACAACTTATTTACTTCTAGATACATATGAAATACTTCAGGTAAATGCCATATTATGTGTATACCAATATAGTAGGTGTTGGTAAGTTATGAGGATCTAAGAAATGATAGGGTATCCACACATTATTGCCTTGGTGAATTTTTTGCATAATTTTCTATTTGTTGTAATTTTGTTGCCTGGATTTGTTATAGATTTCAAATAATACAATTATCTACCAATTGTTCTTTATAATGAATAAGTACAATAAGTAGTCACCTAAAAGTGAGCCATGTGAAAATATTGGTAACATGAGTAACCTGGGAAGCTGTAAATGAAAAGTGAATAACCTCCACTCACCAACAGGTGGCAGGCATGGTTGGAATTTGGATTTCTCTTTATCTGTCACACAAATTTTTTTGACGTTTTGGTCATTATTTTTCTAGTCAATAAACGTTACGTTTAAAATTTTTCACTTCATTAATGGCGTTCTCGTAATAAATTAACCCTTCACCAATAAAATTTTGATTAAAAAAATTGAACGCTCTTCCATTTTCTTTGGATTTTGGAGTGTGATATATCTATGTCATGGAATTTTAATACCTAATGTTTCAAGAGAAATAACTGATTCTTGTCAAACTAATATTTCCTCAATATATGCTATGATATACTAAAAATTACTTCAAAAAGAAAGTAACCTTCCAATATAAAGAAAAAAACATGAACGAGCTTTCCCTAAATTCCAATAAATTTATGTTTATTATTAATATTGCATAATCTGTCTTATAAAAAATGCATAATCGGACTAAGAACATATCCTCAGTGCATTTTTTATTGTTGTTGTGATTAAAATAATGAGCCAAAGAACGCTAAGGCACTCAGAGAAATCAATCTATGTATTATTTCTCACAAAATCATGTTGAGTAGTGGAGACTAAGCGCTAGATTTTTTTTGTCCTCAATCTCTCTATTAATTATGTCTATGTAGTTATAAGAATAACAAGCCAAAGAAATCTCAGGCTTCCAGAGAAATTAGTCTCTGTGTGCAAAAATTAATGATTATTGTTGACTAAATGTTATACCATTTGAAATTGCTGAGCGAAATTAATCAGGCCATGATGTACCATTTGTCAGTATCTATTTTCTCATGTATGAAAGTTGATGTACCATTGAAAGTTTAATAATTCTATTGAAAGTTTAATAACTATATATATATATATAT
The DNA here is from genome assembly GCA_034641835.2 of Pinus albicaulis. NCBI lineage: Eukaryota > Viridiplantae > Streptophyta > Pinopsida > Pinales > Pinaceae > Pinus > Pinus albicaulis. Next base: position 664,338,774 of record CM076576.1, on the reverse strand, counting down.
ATATATATATATATATATATATTAAATTTAATGATTAATAATAATTAAATTAAAATTCTTAAAAGACAAAATAAAAGCCTAATAATCACGAACTATTATGATAATTTAAAAATATAGAACTCAGGCTGAACATAGTTACAAAGATACGAAGAAAAGAAGAGTGCATGTGCATGATAACCTCTTTCTTGACAACCTATGAATGCCATTCTCAATGAAGACTCAAGAATCAACTGGATTGGATTGTGTATCAAAATAGTAGGAATGAATCAAAGTTCATTGAATGAATAACTTGATCGAGAAAATTTATAGGGAAAGGTAACTTGACTATCAATCTATAATAAACCTCACTTCCATGATTAAAAAAACACCCCCACCTTCTCAGTGGTCCCATAATGGTCCACCTATTGAAAAAAAACCAACAAATATTATTTTTTATATATTTTTACATGGCCATTGGACAATGATTTACTATGGTTTTCCTAATTAATTCCAATGGATGATTATTCAAAAATATTGAGAATTAGTTTAGTCTCAACGCATAGCCAAGAGTCTTACTGGATAATTATAGATTACCTCTCCATTGGATGATTGTACATTTTTCATCTACTTTTTCACATGAGTTTCAGTTGATGCTAGATCTTTTCCTTCTATTTCTTTAGTGAAGCTAAGAGTTAACTTTGATCTTACATTAATAACTATACTTGCATGAATATCCATGCTTTTATACTTCCCCACTGTGGTCAATGTTGATGTATGGCCTTGGCCCATTGATCTTACAATTAACTCACTATTCATATTCAATTTTCTACAGTTCAGCCCAACAAAATAAGGAAAACAAAAAATGAAGTCTTGATTTTTCTTTCCAGTGCTCCTACATAATACAAATACTCTTAAAAACCAATTCATATATAAATTGTCATCATTCATGCTAAAATTAGTTTGAATTTTTTTAATGAATCTGCTTACAATTAATAGATTACATTGCTCACAGAATAAGAGATAATTTAGAACTATGATTTCAGAATAATAAATTACCCTAGCAGTTCAAACTTCGAACATACCTTATGAAATTAAAATATGGCAGGTTAATGAGCCAATCTAGGTTCCTCGGAGCCAATCTTGAGCTCGGCCTAAGTCTGAATGCCTTGAGAGTGCGAGTGTAAGGAACTAGATGCCTAAAGCTTTTATTTTGTGCTTGTGTAATTCACTGTTTGACCATCAAGCCAAGCCACCAGCTATATTAACACTACTTCATGTTGGGGCAGATTGGCATTCTAATTTTTTAGTGCTATAGCCGTACTTTTTCACTGCTTCACTAATCACAACCTTGGAAGTTTGCAGGGCAACGATCTTTATTATTTCTTTGGTGTTTTATGTAAAAGAAAGGATTTGTGAACTTTCTGTAATAGGAAGGGGAAAACTAAATTCATTCTAATTTTAAAATATCAATAATGATAAATGGTAATTCCTTTATTAAATTTTTAATTTTGAGTGAGCCAAAAAAGTAACTTTCCTTACTTTTTGAGTACATCCTTGCAATTGCGAAGAGGACTAGTGTTTCAAAATTATTGGTAAGTGGAAATTTAAGGGCGTAAGAACGTTTTTGAAAAAATTTCAAACGTCAAAATTAAGTCTTCTATCCTTCCTAGCACCTCACGGAAAACGGGAACCCAAAAATTCTAGTCATCAAATACATGCAAAATGCCTTATGACAGGAAAAATGGAGGACTGGTCCTATGCTGCTACATGAGTTAGGGTTTCATGTGGCAACAGGGAACCTTGTATAGTTTTTCAAGGATAGGAAAGGAGAATATTGTCAGTTAATCATCACATGAAACTTCATCACCATTTGAAAATTGTGTCCTAATTTGAAACAATAAGACTACCCAACTATTTCATTATTTAATTTTGATTGTGTAATACAAAAAAATATCCTAGATAACTTAAATAATGTAAGAAATTTTGCAAAAATTTAGTGGAGAGAACCTTCAATTACATTTATTTTGAAGTTCCACTTGCATTTTAAGACATTTTAATTAGTCTTTCATGGCTATTCGAGTAAAAATTTCAACCTCTTGTAGAAATTTGTTTGTCACTTGTATTAGAAATGAAAAAATCAAATGTAAATAAAAATGATTTGAAATGCAAAAATCAAATGTGCGCTACATAAAAATGATTTTTTAAAAAACTACATTAATGTCTGATATCACGCGCGCATTCGCCCTCAGCTCTTGCAGAATAGCATTCGCCCTCAGCATTCGCCCCCAGCTCTTGCAGAACAAAATTCGCCCTCAGCTCTTGCAAAATGGTAATTTCTTACTGCAGGCCCTTCCTCCTATAGTAGGATTGACCCTATTTGGGTGTTTTTGGAGCCTCTGAGAATACAAAGGTTGTGATTGATTACGGGGCACTGCCTATATTTGTGGAACTTCTTACCTCTGGGAATGATAATGTTCGAGAACAGGTAGCACATTTATTTTAGAGGCATAAAATTATTCTTCCCAACTATCTTTATATGTCTGTAATTTTGGAATTTGATTTAAAAAACTAGTACCCAACTTTGAGTTCAACTGGTGTTCGTGTAAGGCTATTTGGGCTTTGGGAAATATTGCTATAGACTCTACAAAATTTAGGGATCTTTCCCTCAGTCATGGAGCTCTGAGGTAGGTGCTTTCCCAGTTGAATGATACTGCCAGAATTTCAATGATAAGAAATGCTACATGGGCTCTGTCAAATTTTTGTCGTGGTAAACCCCAACCACTATTTGAACAAGTAAGCAGAATACATTTTCTGCTTCTTCTTCTTAGTTCACAGATACTGTGGATTTCTTTTATAGATCTTGGTGCTTGGTAGATCTGGACATAATATGGACCTAGGCGCTTGTTCATTACAATGACTCCGTCATCAGGTTTTAGAAAATGCTCATAAATTTGGGTTTCACAAGGGGATTACCCTTGCTTGCAATTATTGATTATTAATCACATTCAAAAAAATTATTTCGTAGCATTGCTGAGCTCTTTGTAGGTGAATTTACGAGGAAATTTCACAATATCTGAACTAAATTTGTCTATCCTTTTCAATACTCTGCGCTTGTAATAGAACCAGACAAACAATCTAGTGGCCAATGCAACAACAACAACACCTCCTGTTGCAATGCCTGCAATTCACCCTCTCTGCACACATGAAGGACTATGTCACCCTCTTTTGTGAACAGGTACTGGAGCTGAAGGTACTGGTTTCCATTAGGATCGTGGAATTCAACATCCAAAATAGTATCAAATTCCACTGCAATAGTATTCCCCGACGAGGGCAATAGTTCATTGAGACCTATTGGACTCATCACCCCCAAATATCCTCCAGGGCTACCCAGAGTGTGATCATCTGGAGCAATAAAAAATTCTAATCCATCCCCAATTGAAACAAGAACAGGACCCACATTGGTTACAGAAAACGAGAAACACGTTTTGAAAGAAGAAGAAACTTTTGTATTAGGGTCCAGAAATCTAACTGGTCTATTGTACAATGCCCTACCTGCACTGCAAATTGGTACTCCCAACTCCATGCTAAGGCTCATTGTGCCATTCTTCAGATGAGCATCTTAACCTGAAGTTTGATTCCAAAAAACCCAAGTCCCCTGTTCTATGCCCAAGACCTCTATTACAACGAGTAGAGTTCTGAGCGAAATACTTCACAATAGGAAGCAAAAGAAACATTGCGAAAATTCTTCTCTTTAGATTGATAATTTTCTATGCGAAATTTCAACTGCAGACAGTAAAAAAATAATATCAAACACAGCCAATCCACAATGGAATTTGAACATGAGGATTTATAACCATAGAAAACCCTCTCCAGGTTAAAAGAATTCCAGAATGGATTTAAGATTCTACTAATGAGCACTTACAACACCATAGCAATTACTATCACAATGAAATCTACTGGAAGCAAAGCCGTTGTACAGTTTCCACATTTCAACAGTGGAAGCAAGAATCTTGCTATCTCTCATGATCTGGTTCTATGGTCAAATCCTTTTCTATGGTTGTCTTGCTCTGCTAAACGTGGATCTGTCTTAGTTTTGGCTCTGGTTCTCATTTAGGATCGTGGCTATCTGATCTTGATGTGGATTTGACTATACAAACTTGTTCAATAGGAAAATGTTGACTCTACTATATATAGGAGCTTCAATGGGTGCTCTCAAACACTTTTTTGGGCAGATTTGTTTTGTCTCTGATTCAAGGCAGAACTATTTTGGCGTTGGTTTTTTAGTCCTTGGAACTTAGTTCTCTCATATTTGCCACCCTATCCCCAGTTTGCTACCGAGAAAGACATAACTTCACGATATCAAAATTGACTATTTTTGGCCATTTATCTTTAATAATGGTACATCTTTAATTTGGTGAATTCGTACAGTATCTGAAGAGCACTCTCAAGCTGTTATTTAGTATTTTAGCATAACTACTACATTTAACTGCCATGCTCTAATATTTATATCAACCATAAGCATTCTTAAGGTAGTTCCATGTTTCTGAAGCAGAAGGAATGATTCTGACAGCTTCTTATCATAGTGGTACAATTCTGTTTGCATTTTATCTTTTATAAACCTCCAATTTTCCAAACATAGTAGAGACTACAGTTTGCATCGCAAATTTTGGACAAATCTGTTTAGTATTCTACAGAAAATGCATTAAGAATTAAAAAAGCCCACAATTTGTAAAAAGCCCACAATTTTGTAAAAAGCTCACAATTTTGTAAAAAGCCCACAATTTGTAAAAAGCCCATAATTTTGTAAAAAGCCCAGATTTTATTAAAAATATAAACAATTTGTAAAAAGCCCACAATTTTGTAAAAAGCCCACATTTTGTAAAAAGCTCACAATTTGTAAAATGCCCACTTTTATTTTCTTTTTGCTTATATATTGAGCTCCCATTGAGTTCAACAAGTCTTGGGTTTTCTACACCATTGAGAGAGATTTGTTATTTTCTTTATAGGATAATTTGCATCAATGGAAGAAAACATTAGAGGTGGAAAAAAAATTCAAAAGGGTGAAAGGGGTGACGATAGAGTTTATTGCCCTTGTAAAAAATGTTGTATGAGAAATAATGTTAGAGTTTTAATAGCAACAACAACAATGCATTGTAGGAAATATGGGCACATTGATGGTGGATCGAATGACTATCATCTCGTGGTAATTAATTATCTATCTTCATTTTGATTATATCGTAAAATTTTATATTATTTTAATATTTTTTATATGCGCACTAATGTTTAATTATTAATGTTTGTAATTTTCATAAAGGCACAGTTGCCCCCCAACTTTTTGCAGATGATCAACTAGCTTCCACAGCAAAATAGTAGTAGATTAGATGATGTTGCACCAGTACAAAAGAATATTGCAGCAAATATTAGTATTGGAAATGATGTTGTACAAGGTGAAGAACATGAAGCGAATGATGAAGGTAATTTTAATGATCCCATGGAGGTAGATCATGATGACAGTAATGAGACATTTCACATTAATGATGGGAAAAATCAAATGCTCCAAGACTTGTATGGTGAGTCAGATGATGATGGTGGAGATAGCAGTGATGGTATTTATGATGTACCTCTGATTGAAAGGTCAAGTGAACGACTTTTTGAACACTCAAATGCAACTCTTCTCTCTGCTACATTGTTGCTGGTGAACTTAAAGGTTATGAATAATTTGTCGAACAGATGTATGACACAACTCCTAAGGTATACAATATGTATATATGATCACATATATGTAAATGTTGATTATTTTCCCTTTTTTTAGTTGTAATGAATGTGTAAAATAATAACTTATATATATATATCAAAACCGGACGGTCAAGACGACTGCCGGTTGGAATCGGCCTTGAAACCCAGTCAATAGCCTATTCTCATCTATTTTGGCTGGTTAACCAGACCTAACCGGCTGGTTAAGTAAGGAACCGGCCGATTTATGCATAAACCAGCCAGTTCCGTACTTAACCGGCCGGTTAGGTGCTCCTCCATGAGTTTCAAATTCCTCAGTGTCTCCTCCATGAGCTGCAAATTCCTCTATTATAATAGCAACACAATTTTCTAATAACTCATACTCAACACCTTATAGTAGCAAAAATACACATGATGACTGATAAATACAAGGCTGGCTAGGATAAAACCCCTGGCAGCATGCAACTCATCAAGTGTACTTGATGACAATTTCTGTTCTCAAAACAATCAGCAACAACCTTATTTCACACTCAGCTAGGAATTGTCAGACCCTCTCTCTCTTCTCACACATAGCAGCAGCATAAATACAAAACCTTTGACACAACATATAAGCAATTTGATCATGGCATCAAGACTGATGAAAATGGTCTGACGCCACTCAAGGGACAACAACATACAACCTAATGAAAATGTGACTGGAAATAATAAATTGACCACTAGAAAATTCCCGCTTGGAAATGCACTAAACTGGCTACTGAATTTTCTGGGTTTTAATGAATCTTTTCAGTGATAAATTTTGTCAAACACATTGTGAGCAGACTGTTGAAGTTGTAATGCTCTCTCAACTTGTTACAAATAGCACTAATAGTGGGTTTCATAAACCAATTCAATACCTCTAAGTGTTGTAGATGTTTTTCTAGAAATTTATTTCCAAGCAAACATAGATAATGAAGAATACAAGATCTTCAAAATGTTGGTCTAATATATATATATAATGAACCCTGAATTGTCTTTAAAGTTGATACAATGAATTGAAAACAGATCTGAGCAGGGACAAATTGTATATTATAATATTAACTCAGCAATAAAACACAGTGAATAATATAAGAGAAACCGGATACATTACTTCAACAAGTTTGCTTATGTATTTTTCGATGATATGTATTGCATTTGGTGCAATTTTGATATATTCACCTTTGCATGGTATATAAATGAGAAATATTTTCATATTTTGTTCTATTGGCTTGGAATCATGGTTGCAAATCTTAAAAATAGTTTTTTTTATTAAAAAATAATTATTTAATGTATTTTTTTTAAAACCGATTCATTGAGATCTGACCGCTACCGGTTAGACCGGTTCCGGTTCGAAACCCAGTTCATTATCTCCACCGGTTCCAGTTTTAATAACTATGATATATATATATATATATATATATATACACACACACACACACACACACACACACACTAGTTTTTTTTTATGTTGTAGATTGTTGGGTGAATATTTGTTACCTTCGCCAAATACTTTACCTCGAACATATCGAGATCTACGTGCTATTATGAAACACTTTGGAATGGAATATAACACTATAGATACATGTCCTAAAGATCATATTATATATTACGGAGAACATGCGTTGAAAACAGAATGTCCAAAATGTGGTACTAGTAGATATCGAACAGATCAACTAACCAAAAAGGTGCCTCAAAAGGTTCTTCGTCATATTCCCATAATTCCACGTTTGCAGCGAATGTTCAGGTGTAACAACATAGCACAGTTTATGGATTACCATTCAAAGAATAGAAGTGGATATGGTGTTCTTCGAATGCCTGCAGATGGTTCTGCATTTAGAGAAATCGAGGAAAAATATGTAGATTATAAAAATGAACCTCGTAATGTCAGGTTTTCATTGGCAGCTGATGGTGTTAATCCATTCGGAGAGCTTAGATCTACTTACTCAGTGTGGCCTATTTTCGTTATCAACAATAACATTCCTCCTTGGATGTCAATAGATAAGGAGCACATAATGTTGACTATGATTATTCCAGGTATTTGATACATTATTTCTTTGAATGTAACATTTTCATTTCTCTCGTTGTTTGCATAAATATACATTTTATTTACTTACTTACTTATATATACATATATCATGGTAGTAATTATTATGTACTGTAATTTTGAACAATTAGGTAAGTACCAGGTCAAAGATATGAATGTATATATTGAGCCTCTTATCGATGAGCTAATACACTTATGGCATGGCATCACTAGGTATGACATCACTAAACCAATCAAGCAGAAGAGATTTCAATGCCGTGGAATGCTTGTATGGACAATTCATGATGCCCCAGGACTAACACATGTTTGTGGTATGTAATATTTCATTGCACTTTAATATAATACATAATTATCTAAATTATATATACCATATTGCATGTTTTAAAAATGATCTCATAGTATATTAATTGTTATTGATCCATCTATTGCAGGTTTTCAAACAAAGGGTAGATTTTCATGTCCAGTTTGTGGCCCTAAGATGAAGTATCTTCATTCGCCAGACTTAAGAAAGATGGTGTTTGATGAGTTTAGGCACTTCCTTCCTAGGAACCATAAGTATTGTTCTACTGAAAAACATGTTTTCAATGATAAAGAAGAAACTAGATTAAAACCACGAAGAATGACACCTCGGTTGTGGATGTTGGAATATAACAAAATTAATAATCGTCAAGCAGCTAGTACGTAATTTGTGTATATATATATATATTATTTGTTTATGTAATGTTTGGAATTTTTGTTTTAACTAATGAATTTATTTTATTGTATTTTATAATTAATATTGTTCTGATTTATTTTATTCTTTGATATCAAGGTCATCGTCACGGTGAAGATCCTAATATTGTACTTCCACCTGGAATGAAATGTTATCCTTCTCAATTCGCGAGGTTTCCCTACTATGAGGACCTAAAAATAGCTCATTTGTTTGATACAATCCATGTTGGGAAGAATGTGATAGAAACGTTATGGCGAACCATAGATGGTGCACATGATAGAGATAAAATTAACAAAATTTGTGCTAAGATTGAGAAATCACATCATGCAATGAAAAGTGTGATCAACACATCAAATAACAATGGAGGTCGAAATTATAATAATATTCCATGGTTATTAACAGAACAAAAAATCAATGATGTAAAAGAGGTCATTAGAAGAATTAAATTTCCAACAGGTTTTGCTTCAAACATAAATAATATCTTAACCAAGAAAGGTGGCTTCAGTGGGGTGAAAACACATGAATGGCATACCTTTGTTAAGGTAATTTTTTTGGTATACATTTTTGTATGTTATTGCTTGAAAACATATTTTAAATTTTCCTTTTTTCTGTTTAATTTGGAAACCAATAACGATTCATTTTTTATTGTTATAGTATTTTCTACCTGTATCTCTCCCAAACGACTTCGACAACAATGTCAAGCAAGTTATATATGATCTTAGTAAATACATGAGGTAAGTAGTTTTGATTTATACGCAAAATCCAATTGCTACAATTTCTTTTCATACTTGATGAAATGATGTATTAATTTACTTGTAATGAAATATATATTATGTTTCATTGAAATAACCTTGCGTAATTATTTGCAGACGGTTGTCATTGAAAGAAATCCATCAAGATGAAATAAAGTATTGGAAGAGAGAAATTCCTCGGCTAATGTGTGAAATGCAAAAGTATCTACCTCCAACATTTTTCAATGCACAAGAACACTACTTGATACACCAAGTTGAGGAGATTGAAATGTGTGGACCAATGCACACAAGGTCAATGTGGATGGTCGAGAGGCACCTGAAATCCTTGAAGGCTTTGGTTAGACAAAGAGCACGACCTGAGGGTTCTATGGTGGAGGGATATGTCGTGTATCAATCCATGGTGTATATTAGTCATTATCTTCCTATATTAGCTGCGCCAGCCATGAAGGCAGTGGATTTCATTTGGGATGTGAACTCCATCAAAAAATTTGAAGTGGAGCACCTGTTGGGAAAAGGTAGAATGAAGAAAGTGAGAGGTAAAAGATTTATTATGTATAATACATATAATGTTTCATTTTTTTACATCATGTATATGATCATTATATTCATTCAGGTCTTATTCTTTCATATTTTATTAATTAATATAATTTACCATGGTTATAAGTAATATTTATTAATATTGGTGAATTATTGTTTTTTTATTCAGGTGCTCAAGATTATGAGGCACTACTTTTATACATTGAAAACAATCTTGAGTGGATGAGTGAATGGATTGAAACATGTAAAGCACGTAATGACAGTAGGTTATCATGGAAACTACTGTTTGAATTGATTAGAGAAGAGTATCGTAGTGGAGATGGAAACATTACGGACATGGAAATCGATTTAGCATATGGTTTGAAAGATAGAAAGGTAAGAAATTAATTCACCTATTTTATTCATTACTTATTTTATACTATATTTATAATGTGACAACAAGTTTCATTTTTCAGTTAATTTTCATGCTGTGTAAATTATATGATTAATTATTAATTGAGAATGCATCTTTTCATGTTTGGCATATTGCAGTTGAAACACCACAAGGCTATGTGGTGCAATGGTCGTAAATTTTGCGTTAAATAGTTGGATGATAACTAAAAAACTTATGATGATGGGATAACTGCATTATTCCAGGTCACTAATGTTTCCTCCAGAAGTGACAGACATCCTCGAGAATCTGAAAATAGATATTATGGTTTCTTAGATGATATAGTTGAGTGTGACTTTAATTCCTTCAAAATAGTTTTGTTCGACGTCAAATGGTATAGGTTACGAATGAATGTACGTGATGATGATAGAACACTTATTCAACATGACAATGGATTTCCAATGGTTAAAACATCGCAGTTTGAAGCAGGAAAAGATCACTATGTTTTTCCAAGCCAATGCGAACAAGTCTTTTACTCAGAGGTTCTAGGTGAGAACGAATGGTCATTTGCTATTAGATATGATCCAAGAGGAAGGCCAGTAGAGTATACTGTAGAGGAAGAAGATGATATTGATCAAGAAGAATATGATGTAGTGGCAGATGAGCAGGAAGATGCATTGACAGACGAAGAAGATATCTTAGAAGATGAACTAGGCATAGGAGATGAGGCAACAATTATTGATGATGATGTCGATGAGGATATTATTGAAAATGACATAATTGATGATGATGATGACATGGTCGATCATTTCAACACCGTTTCCGAATCATATGTTGATATAGATGTCGATTAGTTGGATGAATATCAAGAAGATACAGAAGAAGAATATTGATACAGATGTTATGTTCGAGTATGAGTTGGTATGTTATAACTTTATATTTGAATATGTAGGAATTATTGTCTTTAAATAATTTACTAGTTATGTGGGTTTGTTGCATGTTGTTTATTATTTAAAACCAATAAATAATGGCCTTACTATTGTTTATTATTTTGCAGGATTCACAGGATTCATTTGATTCTATGGTCAGGTCTCTGAAAAAACCAATTAAACGCTTAAATAGTCAAGATCTGGAAGACAATCTTTACCCCCACCATAAATTGCTAAAAAAACGGCCTTCAGTTCAGCTTGCTGTGCTGAAGACGAGAGTGGATTTGCATGATCAGTTGAATGAAAATGATTCTTCGGGATGTTTTTTAGGGCAGATCCATAAGCCCTATAGATGAAGATCCCATTGCTGTAGAATTTTTGTCTGCGTTGAAGCACAAGTATAGGTGTTGTATCGAAATACAAATCATAGGACAACTATACCAAGTCTAAATCAACTGAATCCAGTTCTAGTGCTCTTGAAATTACCGAATTAAAGCCAGAAGTAGGATTTACAATCTCTAATGGGAACAGGTATGGCAGTTCCAATATTGGATTGGATGTTCAGAGCTCTGCAATAGGCACTAGACCTGATCGTAATGAACCCCAACTAATTCAATGTGATGAAAATATGGTCTTTGATGATGATCAGGAAAACAAGCCAGAGCATTTTGGCAATATTGAAGAAACTGAAGAGGTTTCCTATGATCGATTGAATCAACTCAGCCATAAGACATCTACTGCAGGCTGGTTTGTATCAGAAGGAGAATCGGTTTTGCTTTCCCATGATGATGGATGTTTCTCTTTTCACGATATAGCAAATTCAGAGGTGTGGAGGTTTTAATTATTGTACATAATTTTGGGGTTTATGGGTGTTATAATTTATACATTTTGGGATATTCTATTAGAAATAGGGAAATCTGGAAGACAGGATTTACCCCCATCATAAATTGCTGAAAAACCAGCCTTCAGTTCAGCTTGTTGTGCTGAAGACGAGGGTGGATTTTCATAATCAGTTGAATGAAAATGAATCAGATATTCGGGATGTTTTTGAGGGCAGATCCATAAGCCCCATAGATGAAGATCCCATTGCTGCAGAATTTCTGTCTGCGTTGAAGCACAAGTATAGTGTTGTATCGGAATACAAATCAGAGGACAACTATACCAAGTCTAAATCAACTGAATCCAGTTCTAGTGCTCTTGAACTTACTGAATTAAAGCCAGAAGCAAGATTTACAATCTCTAATGGGAACCAATATTGGATTGGATTTCCGGAGTTGTGCAATAGGCACTGGACCTGATCATAATGAACCCCAAATAATTCAATGTGATGAAAATATGGACTTTGATGATGATAAGGAAAACAAGCCAGAGCATTTTGGCAATATTGAAGAAACTGAAGAGGTTTCCTGTGATCGATTGAATCAACTCAGCCATAAGACATCTACTGCAGGCTGGTTTGTATCAGAAGGAGAATCGGTTTTTCTTTCCCATGATGATGGATGCCGCTCCTTTCACGATACAGAAAATTCAGAGGTGTGGAGGTTTTAATTATTGTACTTAATTTTGGGGTTTATGGGTGTTATAATTTATACATTTTGGGATTTTCTATTATAAATAGAGAAAATACTAGGAGTTAGATTATTCTCATGGCTTAAATTTCTATATTTGAAATAAAATTCACCAATTTATATTTAAAAAAATGATTTGCCTAATATTTGATGTAGTTTAAATAGGATGTAGTTCATTTCAAAAACTGTTGAAATTTTCTAGAAACTATGATTGGGATTTCAAGAATATTTATGCACTCTTTAAATTTTCCCTTAACATAAAGGGTAGTTGATGTATGAGTATTACTCAGTATTTTTTTTTCCACTCTCCAGGAGAAGGCTGAATATAAAGCTCCATATGGGCTTACCCCAAACATGTGGGGTGATTGCTGGTTGATCAGAGGAGCTGGTTCAGATGGTTGCTCTGGTAAATATCTTGTGGCAGCATCTACAGGTTGTACATTGGACTCGGGTTTCTGTTCATGGGAATTTTATAATAAATAAATTATGGCATTCCATACTGAATCAGAGGCATTCACTTCAACGTCCAGTACCATCTCTCCATTTTTGGCAGAGAGGGATGTCTCGGGGAGAAATTTTGGATTTGCAAATGTTGTGCCAGAGAATCAACATTGGTGGTACAGGCCATGTGGGCCTCTTATGGTATCTACTTCCAGTGCCCAAAACACATTTAATATTTATGATATTCGTGATGGAGATCCTGTGATTTCAATGTGTTTCTTTTGAAAGTTTAGGTTTCATAGTAAATCATCAATGGGCTCTGAAATAAGGCACATTGAAATCTTGGATACATGTTTCATGCCAAAATCAGTTGTATCTTCCATAAATACACGATCTTGGACCACTATGTATAAATATGCTTCTCAGACAATATTACATCTCCCTCATTATACAGGTGGTGTTCTTACATGCATAACAAAGGCATTTTTTTGGCAATCATTTTATAAGTCACTAGATATTGTGGGTACAAGGATCTAGGGTCTCCACTTGAAACTGTGTTGCCCAGAGACTCACTCTGCCTGTCCTTAAATTTGTAAACATGGTAGTATGCCAATGCTTCTTTCATTTTGTATGCATAAGAAATTTTTTGTCAAAGTCCATAATTGTTTTTCAGTTTTATCCATCCCAGTTTTGTTGTGAATGCACAGGTTTTTGGCTCAACAAAAATCTGTTATATCTTTGTACTTTTCCTTTACTAACTATTTGAAATTTCTAGTTATATTTAGAGGTGTCTTTTAAGGGATGAGGGGAATTACTTGGATTTAGTGCTGCCCACTCTCAATAGAGGCTTACAGTAAACTATGACACATTGTGATGTATATCAGTGGTAGTTGGGGTGGCAACAAAATCAGTTTCATGCTTCAGTAGATTTATTCTTCTTGGAAAGCTTTCAGCTGACAAAAAAAAGGGAATGAAACACGCAACCAGTCCCCTTCCTTTTATTGGACCACCTGCTTTCTTTTTATGAGAGCATCTACAGGATAAAGTTACTAGAAGTGGTCAAAAGTGAGTTTGGTTAGTTGGCAAAGTCCAACTATTCTTAGCCCTCAACAATGTTTAAATACTTCATAGGCATGTTAACCCCTCCTAGACTGTGTTGCATAAGTGGGTTTTGCATAATTTTATGCACTTAGGGTTAGACTCAAATTTTGAAATTTGATGTAATAAGGATTATATTCAAGTGCTGGCCAAATTGGTAAAATTGATACTCAGCCATAGCTGAAAGGCAGTAATATGCAGTGGAGTCATTCTATGAAATGATTCAATTTGGCATGTGAATCTCACATCTAAGGGCCATTAAAATCCCATGGATGGAGACTGATCAGGATTCAACATTGTTGCTACTATTAGTGGAGTTGGGTATGGCACAAGTACAATAAAAATACTGGCAACAATAGTAACATCATAGATTCAGAATCTTAATCTCTATATTAAATGAGCATTAGAATGTAACTTGATTTCAGTAAAATCTCTAACAGGTTTGTTCTAAATCGGACCTGAAATGCTCACTTGTAAAGATATTTGAGGCTTGAGGTTGTATGACACTGCAACAATTGACTTGTTGAGTACATGATGACATTAGGTCATTGTGAAACTGAATATATGCTACTTCGGTATGAAGATTGATTGCACAAACTATGTTTTCTAAATAATGTTTCCAATGAAACCTGAAATGGCTCTTGTTACACTGAAAACATCTGTCATCTTTAATCTACTAACAATTTGAGTGACAAGGGTAGCTAAACCACATGAAAATGCTCTGAAGATGTTACAGATGCATGGAAGCTCTGGAAATTTAGCCCCTCACTATGTTATCTGATGCAAGGGCATTAGGCCCAAGACAACTTTTGCACATAAATAAATGTAAAGGGGGGTTTCATGTTTTATTTCCTTATGAAATTATCCATAGTTGAGCTAATTTAGTTAATTTGTAGAGAAAATGTAACTACTCGAATGATTAATGGGCACCTGAAGAGATAGTCAGTTTCAGAAGTTAAGCTAATTCTAGGAGTCTGTCTCTATCTGTCAGAGCATTAGTCTCAAAGTTAGGAATTTGAAGATTTTGTGAGTCATTGAGAAATTCGAATCAATTCATTGTAATTGATATAAATATAAACCTCCGTGAGAGAGTCGATTGACCTGCACAGAAGACCTGCAAAGAGAACTGCATAGGGAAGAGGAGGCCATTGTATCGAAGATCTGGCCGAGGACCAGGAGACTATAAGAAATTTCATTTATATAAGGAATCTGTTAGTATTATATGTGTGTTGATTGAGTAAGTTTTCTGTGTGTGAATATATGTACGCATCCTGGTGAAAGATAATTGAAATCCCGTGGTAATTAAGAAACCCTATGATGAGGTTATGTGCATATAGACTGGTTGAGTTCTCGGTGGTACATGAGCTAATGACTCAGAACTTATGAGCATTGGTGAATTCCACAGATAATTATGTCAAACAGTTGGGGAATTTCTCTATAATCAGTTGTGTGAATAGAGGGTGAATTAGGTTAATGACATTTCTGTGTGCCTGTGGTAGAGCAAGGAGATGTTGTGCTCGAACCTTCGTGAGCTAGGTAAAACCTCGTAATGTGTGTTGTGAATGTGTAGGCAATTGAATGAACCAAAGACAGGTGTATCAATTTGCAAAGTCGATACTAACCTTGTCGGAACCATAAGACATAAACCGTGGCATATGTAATGCGTCATGTCTCCTCAAAATGGTCGTGCCCGAGTTTTTTTGGTATGGTCGCATGAAGGATGAACAACGAGGCAGAGTTCAATGGTTGTAAGGTGTTGGTAAGCGGACGGAACCTGGATTAAGAGTAGTCGAAACCTTGAGGACCGCACAGTAAAGACGGGTTTCCGGCATATCGCACCGCCTTTGTACGGTAAGCGGTATTCCCTATTTGGACGCGATCAATGTCATAGGCCTACACGTGGCCTTGAGCGGTTTTGAAAACCCACTCTCATCACGAGTTAACAATCGTGCAACTAACTCGCATGATATCCAGTTGGATCGTTGGATTGTCAAGGCCAGAGCGACGTATAATCCACCGTTGGATGTGGAAACGCCGCTAGCACTGGGCCCCACGCGTATATATGTTAACTATTGTTGTCCTAACTAAGGTTCAACGGAGGTATTAATATTTCACAGTTGAATTATGTTCATAACAATTGGAATGCCCACAATTCATAACAAATATTGGAGATTTACTGTCCTGTTTTAAAGTTTCATTTTTTTTTTAAATTGAACTCGTCGTCGGTATACTGATGCTTTGTAAGCGTCGCTCTTCCGACGCCTTATAAGCATCGGTATTCCGACGTTTTGAACGATTTCCATTTTTTTCGGTCTTGTGACATCCGTCGATATTGCGACAGTTCTTCCTGGCGTCGGCATTGTGACGCTTTTGGAAAGCGTCGGTATTGCAACGCTTCTGGAAAGTGTCGGTCTTGCGACACTTTTGTACGGCGTCGGAATTGCGACAGTTTAGAGATGTCGGAAGAGCGACAATATAAAGACGTCGAAAGAGCGATGTTCAAAACGTTGGACCACATTTCGTCAGAATTGCGACAGTTCTTCCTGGCGTCGGTATTGTGACGCTTTTGGAAAGCGTCAGTATTGCGACGGTTCTGGAAAGCGTCGGTCTTGTGACACTTTTGTAATGCGTCGGTCTTATGACACTTTTGTACGGCATCGGAATTGCGACAGTTTGGAAACGTCGGAAGAGCGACAGTATAAAGACGTCGGAAGAGCGACATTCAAAACGTCGAACCACATTTCGTCGGAATTGCGACAGTTCTTCCTGGCGTCGGTATTGTGATGCTTTTGGAAAGCGTTGGTATTGCGATGCTTCTAGAAAGCATTGGTCTTGCGAAAATTTGGCAATGCGTCGGTCTTGTGACACTTTTGTACGACATCAGAATTGTGACAGTTTGGAAACGTCGGAAGAGCAACAGTATAAAGACGTCGGAAGAGCAACGTTCAAAACGTCGGACCACATTTCGTTGAAATTGCGACACTTTACAAACGTCGGAAGAGCGACGGTTTGGGAAACGTCGGAAGAGCGACGCTTTTTTGGAAGCGACGGAAAAAGTGTCGGTATTGCGACACTTTGTCAAGGCATTGGAATTGCTACGTTATTGCAAACCACATTTTGTCCATCCTCGAACTGTTGCTCTTGCGACGACTATATGTAGGAATAGCGATGAAGTTACCGTCGGAAATTGGGCCAAATTTTCTAGTGCCCTTTTCTCTTTGGGCAGGGCTCCTATAAAATTTCCTAACTTCCTTAATGGTCCCTTCCATTCCTTGGGACCCCATCTGACCTTCTCTTTCCTTTGTCATTTGCGGTGCCTTTTCCTTGTTCTATCGATTCTTCTCCTGCTTCTCAAATTCTTTCATTGCCCTTTCCCACCACCTCTCAGAAATCTGCGCCCTCCAATGTGCTCTCCACTCTCTCAACGTACTATAGGTTTTGACATCCATATCCCTATTCCCCCCTTTTCTTTACTTGTAGCATCTTTCCCTCAACTCCTTCACCTAGTACTGGAGGTTTAGGTTTCCATCTCAAGGTTTCGGAATGACATCAGGCCCTCGTCCACCATTAGAGCTTTAATCCACAATGAGATTTCTTTCAACCATTATCTCTACAACCCAAATCTAAATATGTCCTTGGATTTTGTAAAATATTGGTAGCACTCAGCTGCAAACTCCAAAATGTACCCCTCCAAGGTAGTTTGTACCCAAAAATCTACTGCTCGGGTTAGATTTTTATGTATCCGATGTAGTGCTACTAGATTTGTGTGAGTCCAATTGCGAAAAACCCTACGCAATCCTTCAGGGAGTGACTTGATCTGAAGTCTCTACAACTAGTTGTAAAGTTCTTCGGGAAAATTTCCCCATAAAATTTCATACAGGTCACTCGCAGTTTCAGAAAACACGACTCGATCTTTCACAGTATTTTCCCTCTGCTGCCAAATTTATTCTTGTTGCGTTATGAACTAACTTCGTAGTTGCGTTATGAAATAACTTCGTAGTATTATACCACTAGCTCCGTAGTTCCTCCTCATAAATCCTTGATACCATGATCTAGCTTCTAAATAAATTTTCAAGTCCCAGCAATGGAACAATTTGTTGGCGAAAAAGGAGGTCTCTAGGAAAGACCCAGGTTTAGGTTTGAGGCCAACAAGGTTTCCGCAGTAGTCTAGGACAACTTCGTCATTTTCACCCTGCTCAAGGGAGCAGGGTGTCTCACCCGAGGCATTCTGTGACCTTAATAAGATTAGAGACTAGATCGTTGATGTTGAGGAAAGATTATTAACACAGATAATAACTATGAGAATCCAGAATCCACACACACACACACACACACACACACACACACACACACACACATATATATATATATATATATATCTCAGCTCCAAGAAGTAGCTATCACTCATTGTGACATGTTCAGAGCATTAAATTAATATTTAAACTAAGCATACATTCACCATAATCGATTAAGCATCAACCAATTCATGATATACAACACAGGAACAACCCAATTCTATTAACTTGGATCAAAACAACATAAAGATACTACACATAGTCTATTACAATTCAATTCAATACAAATGGCTTCACACAGAGCTCTCCTGAGGCTCTAATTCCTATCGCCCTCTCGCCAGGCTGACTAGCCAAACTAACAAACTGAATATCTATTTGTTCGTGTCGATCAAAACTGTCAGTCCTTGCCTTTTTTGCGCTTGTCTACTCCCTTGCACTCCACTTCCCTACGTTTATTCTTTATCACTGGAAGTTCTATTGTTTGTTTCTTGTCTCCCATATCTATCATTTTCATCGTTCTCTGTCTATGCCCCACCACCTGTCTTCTGGCTTTCCACAACCTCACAACTTCTTCCCTACCTTAATTGCATTCCACCACCTATTTTCTAGCTCTCCGCAACTCCAAAATTGTTCTATCCAAAAACAAAGGCCCCAACAGTCTTGCAGTCCGGGGATGATTTGTTTGAAATTGTCCATGTAAGTTAACTATTTTTATTCTTATGTATTTATTTTTTAATTATTTTATTATTGTTTTTTATCTCAGTAATACTTAGTTGTTTATATAGAGCATTTAGACCTCGATCATTGTCGCAACAATTGCTCCAAGTTGGTGCTAGACCACAACTCAATGAACCCATATTTTTACTTGTATTCTTATCTAAAATTTTGAAGAAATTGTATAAGTTTTTTTAATATATAGGATCCTCATTATAATGGTTATCACAGAGGTTGTTAGTTGGTATTGTTAATCTTGATATCCATCTCTAATTTTTGGCTGCGACTCTTTTTCTGGCTTCCTTAAAAGTAATCGACATAAATTAGACATTTTACCCACCCTTTAAGGTTGGCGTCGAATGGATGGTTGTCTTCCCCATTACTGCTTCTTTATTTCTAGTGCGGTGTAATTCAACTGTTGGCAGCCCTTCTCTAATCTACTTTATTTTGCTTTGTGTCTCACTTAATTGGTTCGTAAGGAGGAAAAATATTACTGTTGGAGCTCAAGCACTTAGATGTTCACACAATTTGTTGGAAAATATGCTAAAAAAGAAACTGATAAAATTATTCTGAAGACTACAAAACTTCTGTGCTATTTGGCTCATAAAGCATTTACACCATAACTTGTGACTTAATGAAGTTTGGATTTTCTTACATATCTAATTCTATGAATTACTCAACAAAGACTACTTGGCTTATGTTAGGCTTGAATTTTCATGTCTATGTTCATAGGATTGAAAACCTTTTGCTTATGTTGACTTAATGCATGACTCAATTGCTAGTTTTGGCTGCAGGTATGATAGGTTATGCCCATTTTACATGTCTATGTGGATGACGTGCTACCGACATGGTAGAAGAAATTATTAGGTTGCAAAAATATTTATAAAAAACATTAGTTTGGAGCATAATGGCTTGGGAATTAACGTCAAATAGTGCATAAGGCACAATACTCTTAGGAGTCTTAAACTTTCTAGGATACATATTTAATAACATAAGGCTTGAAAACACCAAAAATCTACTTGAAAAAACAACTGAGATGAACCGATACTAATAATTTGCTCATATAAATTCCATAATGTAAAAATTAAAAGAAAACAACTTTAGCATTGTCTTAATCTAATTTACATGAGATAACAATTTGTGGTTCTTTTGAAAATATTGTAGTGAAAAGTAAAATGAGAATTTGTATAAGGAGATATTTTTAGTGTTATTAAACTCAGATTACTAGTTAATTTGGCCAACAACTTGTTTTCATTTCATTTCTGCAATGTACATTTTGATTCAGTCTTTCTAGATTTCAGTGGGCATATTCTAAGTTCTTAACCATTCTTTGAACTTTTCACTTGAATAGTTGATGTTAATCTCACTATCCAGTTTCTAAGCATGATGATTTTGAACCAAATCTTAAAAAAATATGTTTGTAAGAAACATTTGTATCTTTTATTTGGTTCCCTTGTTTCCCTTGTTCAGTTTTTATTTTTTTTCTTGTAGCTACTACGTTTTTTACATGCTAAATGTTTTCTTGAAGCTCCCAACCTCAAGGCAGGGAGTTGTTGCGGTGCAGCCCTTCTTGTTTCTTTAGAAATTCTAAAAGAGTACATTTACCTTCGTAACAATGTTCTTGTTTCTTTATAAATCGTAAAAGAACCCATTTTCATTCATAACAGTGTTTACATATGTTTTCAATCTAAGGTGTAACAATATCTTCCTTACATTTTAACACCTATCTATAGACGGTGAGCAACACTTGTGTTTTGACCTTGAGCTTCTGGGACGTAGACCAAGATAGTGTAGATTTAAAGTTCAATCCAAGTTGTCACATGGATTATAATTGTTTTTTATTTATTTTATAAGTAGTGTTATTGATTTTCTAGAGGAATGAAATCTAGAGGTGTAAATCTCTTTTTTTTAGTGAAAAACATGAGAAAAAGTTCGCATCTTAAGAGATTTGATCCCTTAAGATTTATAATTATTAATTACTTTTATTTTTATATTCATATAATTCTATTGAGGAAAAATGTTTTGATTAATAATTATAATTAATAATTTTATTTCTTATTTTAATTTTAATTTTTATGTAATTTGATCAAGTAAAATGTTTAGATAACATAACATAATAGGATGTTACAATATCTCTTCTATACTTGGTTGGAGAGTGTATGGGCTAAAAACTGTGATAAAATTATATTTTAAAAAAATTATAAAATATTTTTATTGTGAAATGACAGATGGTTTTCTGGCATGTGGTATTGATGAGCCATGATATTGGTCCATGGTATTATAACAAAGCCTATTTACTATTTAATACTATCCATAGTAATTTCGGGTGAATATCCATGATTAAAAATCTTGTTATATGGTAATTATTATGTTTTTATGTACTTATTAACGAAATTTAGATATGGTTACAACATTATTATTTTAATTTATATGGTAAATGGAACTTAATTATATTTACTATTTATATCTTATATATTTCAATGTGGTAGAGGGTTTACATATATCTCAAAAGTAATTCTAATAATTTAATTTTTAGAATTAATTTAAAAAATATTATAAAATTAAATTCAAATAAAATAGCCCATGGGGTGTAAAAAAAACGGTGACAGGGTGTACTGTTAAGTCACTCCGTGATGTGAAGGTCACCGATTCGAAAATCCATTGGCAAAAATCTAGCCATGTTAAGGGTTGGTGTGGTCCAGACTGGGTGCGATCTTTGAGTGATTTTGATGCCTTAGATGCCCCTGGTCATGGTTTCTCAAGCCATAGGTAAAGCCTTATGTAACCTCTAGACAATTCAAACAAGTTGACAAACAAACAAAATAAAATTCAAATAAAATATTATACCATCTTAGATCCATCTAACACCATATATATCATGCGCCAAGAGGGATCAAATCCCTTGAGGCACAAACCTTCTTTTTGGAGTGTAGAACTTGAGGAAAGGTTTGCACCTTGAGGGATTTGATCCCTCTTGGTGCATAATAGATACGGTGTTAGATGGATCTGTGTTGGTTCCAGTTGAGGGAAAAAATGTAAAATTTTTAGATTATCATTATCATGTATGTGTTTAAGATACAATTCAAATTTTACATTATGTTTTCTTTGCCTTTCTTGGCGATATCATTCACTTCTTTAATTTAGTTTGTGTTGCTTGCCTAGAATGGTTTGTACATCTATGTTTGGATGCTTTGAGTGGTTTGTGTGTTTATGTGTTTGGATTTAGATGGTAATGTTTATGAATGTTGCAGTTGTGTTATATTTTTAGGTGTATGTATTGTCTATTAATAATTAGTTGGTGATAAAGGGAGTCAATGTTGTCAATATTTTGCAGGAGGATTGATACTACATATCTATTTCATTTAGTTTTAGGTATCACAACTTCTGAAAACTAATTAATTATTAATAGTGCCCCTCTAGGTATTACTAAATATATCCTGAAGATTAGTTTTAATAATTTATTGCATCAATATTAGTCTAATAATTTGTTCCTGCCATAATGTTTGAAATAATTTATTTCCTTAAAGAATATTTTGATGATTTTTTTTTTATCTATAATATATTTTGCAAGGTAAGAAATAATGCATTTTTTATTTTTTTTAATGTGTGACCAGGTTTATAAAATATTTACATTATTTTTTTCTCCAAACAATTATCACATCTCCTTCAAGAATATTTTTATTTGTTTTGAATGTTTATAAATATATCTTTTTCATCTTATAATTATTTTGAATGCATTGATGTATGCAATTATCTATTATTAATTTTGAATATATGTAATTATCTATTACTAATTAGTTGGTGATGAATAAGGAAGACCATATTGTCAAGGATTAATTTGCACTTTACAGGAGGATTGATTCTACATATCTATTTCATTTTAAGTCTAGGTATCACAACTTTCGAGAACTAATGAATTCTTAATAGTGTCCCCATAGGTATTATATATATATATATATATATATATATCTATATATATAATCTACAACCTTGATATTAACAACATCTAATACAAGAAATCAAATATGATAGAAATAAAAAATCTACACTGGAATCAATGCATATATTGAATGTAATCAAATGAGATTAGCAATGAACATCTAAACTGAAATCAATACATCTATTGAAAGAAATAAAATAGGATTAGAAATGCACATCTACACTGAAATCAATGCATCAAGTGCAAGGAATTTGCTTCCCCCTCTCCGCCCTTTATATATATATATATATATATATCCCTCCATCTTTCCTTCTTTTTCTCTCTATCTCACCCGCACCACCCCCTCCCCCTGCCTCCCCAAACACACATGTTCTCCCTCTCCATATCTATATATCTCCATATATCTCTCTTCTTCCCTCTCTTCACCTCCCATCTATATCTCTTTCTTACTCTACCTCTCCTTTGTCTCTCTATATCACCCCCAAAACATACACACTTATTCTCCATATCTATCTATCACTCCCTCCCTCTTCCTCTTCCTCTCCCTCCCTCTTCCCGTTTTCTCCCTCTCTTCCCCCTGTATCTCTCTTCCCTCCCACTCTCCTCTATCCATCTCTCCCTCTATCTCCCTTGTCACTCTCTCTCTCTCTCTCTCCACCTTTATCTCTCTATATGTATTTCTTATTACCTCCCTCTCTCTCCACCTTTATCTCTCTATATGTATTTCTTCTTACCTCCCTCTCTCTCCCTCTCCAACTCCATCTCTCTCCCCCCTCTCTCTTTCTCTCTCTCACATCCTCTCTCTCTTCCTTCCTCTCTCTCTCCCTTTCTATCCTACCTCCCTCAGCCCCCCCCCCCCCCTCTCTCTCACTCTCTTCACCCTCCAACTCTGCCACTATCTCCCTCCCTCTCTCTTTTTCTCCCCCCTTCCTTCAATCTCTCCTTTGATTCACTATATCACCTCAAAATTTACATAATCTCTCTCCATAACTACCTTTTCTCTCTCTCTCTCTCTCTCTCTCTCTCCCCCTCCAACTCTGTCTCTTTGTACCTCCCTATATTTCCCTCCCTCTCACCTTCTCTCTCTCAATTCATCTCTCTGGTACTTCACATCTCTCCCTTTCCCTTTCACCTCTCTCTCTCTCTCCCCCATCTCTCTCTTTATATCTCTCTCTCTCTGTCTCTCTCTCTCTTTGGCCCCTCCAACCTTGTCACTATCTCCATCCCTCTCTCACCCCTCCATATTTATGTATGCCTCTCTCTCATCTTTCTCTCCCTCTCTCACTCCTCTCTTTCTCTCTCTTCATTCCTCCTCTCTCCTCTTCTTCATTGTATCTCCATCTCTCCCTCTTCACTCCCTCTATCTGTCCATCTCTATCACTCTATGTCTTTGTTATTCCCTACACATATATTTAGAGTTAATATATATCATGATATATCAATATATATTATAATATACAAAATTGAATAATATATTAAATTTAATAATATTAATATTATATCTAATTTTAATTCTAATATTAATATTAATATTAATATTAGATTTTTCAAGTCCCACTAGCACAATTGGTTAAGGATGGGCCTCGTCAGCAAAGCGACCCAGAATCAAACCTCATGGGGGGTGGTTGTGCCCTGTGCTAGGGGGAGGAGACATGCTAAAAAATATAGTCAGCTAAAGGGTTGGTGTGGCTCAGGCCAGGTGTGATCCCCAGGTAACTTTGACGACTTCAATGCCCCTGGATCATGGCTCCTAAATCCACAGGTAATCTGGAGGATCAGAGACAACCTGACACAAAAAATAAAATATTAATATTAGATTTAATGATGTTTTTTAAATGGCATGATAAAAAAAATTATAATAAATCTACATCAAATTAATATTTTCAAATATTACAAATTTTATGTGGAAAATATTTATGTCTTTAAAGATTTTAATGTATCCATAGGATACAAGTTTTCCTTTTAAAGATTCATTTTACAAATATTTAATTAAAAGAAATATTAAAATATTATGGAAAATATTTTATATTCTTTGTGTAGAATTAAACTTTTTCCTTTAATTTTAAAAATGGTATTGATTTATTAAAGAGTAAATATTTAGAATTTTAATTAATTTGCAATTTTAATGGGGTAAAATTTTTTGTTATAGGTAAATTTAGATAAAAAAATGGAAAGTCAAATTAGGAAGAATCTTATAATTTGAAACTAGCAACTTACAGGTGAGATGAGCTACACTCGAAGACTGCCCAAGCAGTACTACTCTATTCCATTGATCATAAAAATCAGAAATAAATAAGATTACATTCATTTTAGGGAGATCAAAACTATCTCCTAGGAATTAGGAACTAAGTCTAAACTAAGACACACACACAACTATAAAACAAAATTTAACCATTAATTTCAACTCTCCCCCTTAATGGAGAAAGGGTTCACTCGCACACCTAACATCTCCTTAAAAAAATCGAATTTGATCTTCAAAAAAGGCTTGGTGAAGATATCAGATGTATTTTCACAAGTGTTACAATATTCAAGAAAAATCTCTTTGGACTAAACCTTTTCTCTAACAAAATGAAATTGAGTACCCACATTTTTTGTGTTTTTATGAAAAACATGATTATTTTCCAGCTTGATTGAACTTTGGCTGTCGCATTTAATCACCATAGAATCCTTTTGTTTTTCTCCTGCATCATGAAGAAGTCTTCTCAACCAAATTGATTCACAAGTGGCTACACATACAACTTGATACTCTGCTTCTGTTGATGATAAAGATACAATACTTTGGATTTTACTGCTCCAAGAAATTACCCCAGACCTAATATTGAAATCATACCCAGTTATGGATCTTTTATCGTTCAGATTTCCAGCCCAATCTGAATCTGAATTCCCTTTCAGTTTAACTTCAAGAGAATAAACATATTTAATTCCAAAATTTATGGTTCCTTGAAGATAACTTAAGACACCTTTTGCTGCCATCCAATGATTTTAAAGAGGTTTTGTCATGAACTAACTTAACACACTGACTGAATATGCTAAGTCAGGTCTGTTTGTAGTCAAATAAATAAAACTTCCAACCAGTTGTCTATACAATGTGGCATCCACCTCTTCAGAACCATCATCACTTTGAAATTTAACATTTTGTTGTATAGGTACTAAAGCAGCTTTACACATGATCCATTCTGTGTTTAGTTAACTATTCCTTGACATATTTTCCTTGAGTAACAAAAGTTTGGCCAAAATCCCTCCATACTTCAAGACCCAAATAATAATGTAGCTCTCCAAGGTCCTTCATTTCAAATACCTCTAACATATAAACTTTAATTTTTTCAACGAATTCATCAGAATTTCCAGTAACAATTAAATCATCAACATATAAGGAAATCAAAACAATACTCCCCTTTGAATAAAATTTGGTATACAGATTTGGATCATTTTTACTTCTCTTATAACCATGTTGTAAGAAGAAAGAGTTTATTTTCTCATACCAAGACCTACGAGCCTGTTTCAGCCCATACAATGCCTTCTTTAATTTATAGACCAAGTGTTCTTGCCCCTTTATAATTAACGCTTAAGGTTGTGTTAAATATACTTCTTCCTTCAATTCTCCATTTAGAAAAGAATATTTTACATCTTGCTAGTGTAAACTCAAATGGTACTTTTCAGCTAGAGCTATTAACACCCTAATAGTATTTAACTTAGTTACGGGAGAACAACTCTCCTCATAATCAATCTCTTCTTTCTGTGAGTACCCTTTGGCCAACAACCTAGATTTATACTTGTCTACAATACCATATTCTTTGAACTTAGGTTTATATAACCATTTGCAACCTATGGGTTCTTTTTCTTTTGGAAGTTCTACTAATTCCCATGTTTTATTTTTAATTATGGACTCATACTCTTATTTCATAGTTCACCTCCATTAATTATACTTATTTGCTTCATTATAATCCATGGGCTCAACAACATTTAAAATACTATTCATAATAGCATAATATTTGTACCTTTTAGGTAAGTGAGTGTGTCTTCCTGATCTTCTTGGTAGCGAAAATGTCTCAATTATGTCTTGTGTCTCTTTCTCACCACTGAATGGACTTTGATTGTTGAATGTATCCACTTCACTAGATTCCTCTTTCTGTTGTTGTTGATGTAAATGGTTGTCTTTGGATTCATCATTATTGTCATCAATCACTAAAGGCATGTACCACTCTTCATAACTTCTATCTTTATTCCCTTCATCAACATTTTCATGGAAGATAACATCTCTACTTGCAAATACCTTATGATTAGATGGATTAAACATCTTATATTCTTTTAAATTAGAACAATACCCTAGAAATATGCATTTTATAGATTTGGTATCCAATTTATTCCTATCTTCCTCAGGAATGTGTGCAAAAGCTCTAGAACCAAATACTCTCAAGTGATAGACTATAGGTTTAAAACCATAAAAAGACTCAAATGGAGTCTTGAGATCAAAACACCTAGTTAGACTTTTGTTCTTTAAATAAACTGCAGTAAAAATTTCTTCTGCCCAAAAACCATTTGATAGGTTCTTACCTTTCATCATGCTACGTGGTTATGTTCTTCCTTTCTACAACCCCATTCTTTTTTGGAGTGTGGGGTACTGTAAATGGTTGTTCTATTCCATGATCTCTGTAGTATTTGATGAAGTTCCCAAGTCTATATTCGCCTCATTGATCTGAGCGGACAATTTTAATGACTTTCTCTGTCTGCTTTTCAACCAAATTTCTAAATTCTTTAAAGTACTTGAAATTATCACTTTTACTTCTAAGAAATTATACCCAAGTATACATTTTGTAGTCATCAATAAATAAAAACAAATAGTAAGCTCCACCTAAGGACCTTGTCTGCGTAGGTCCACAAATATCAATATGCACAAGTTCAAGTATATCTTTCTTTCTCCTATTTAAGCTGGACGGAAATTCATCCATGTGCATTTTTCCAAGTGCACAACCTTCACAATCAATATTTTAATTTCTTAAAATAGGAAGTCCATCAGCCATACCTTGCTTCTACAGTAACAATAAATCATGAAGGCTGGTGTGGCCAAACCTTTGCTGCCAAAGATTCTCTGTTGTCATAGTCGTTGAAGTTAAAGCTTGATGTGGCATGCTTGTAAAATTCAACTTATATAGGCCTCCAAATATTACTCCTGATGTAACTAGCTTGTGATGATGCAACAAATCCTTTACAATGTAGTAATTTTTTAAAAAATCTACCTTTAAATTTTGATCTATAAGAATGGATACATAAATCAAATTATTTTCAATACAAGACACATGGGTGAAATCGCGAAGTTGGGAAACACTTTTTGGCGGATGGCTAGAATATGGGAGAAATTTTTAATTTCTCGTCCGAGAAAATAGTCAACTCTATTTCTCGACCAAGAGTTTTAAAAACTCTCATCTGAGAGTTTTATTGGGTTTAACCGGAGTTAAAAATCTCTCGGACGAGAGTTATGCATTTTCTCGTCCGAGAGTTTTATTGATGGAAACTCTCAGGAAGACTTTCGGACGAGAGTTTTAAAAACTCTCGGATGAGAGTTTAAAAAACTCTCGTATGAGAGTTTAAAAAACTCTCGTATGAGAGTTTTAAAAACTCTCGTATGAGAGTTTTAAAAACTCTCGTATGAGAGTTTTAAAAACTCTCGTATGAGAGTTTTAAAAACTCTCGTATGAGAGTTTTAAAAACTCTCGTATGAGAGTTTTAAAAACTCTCGTATGAGAGTTTTAAAAACTCTCGTATGAGAGTTTTAAAAACTCTCGTATGAGAGTTTTAAAAACTCTCATCCGAGAGTTTTATTCCTATAATAAAACACAAAAAAATTTAAGTTTTTAGAATTGGTACGTTATATAATTTAAATAGTACTTGATTAAAATTAAAAAATGATATAAAATAATAAAATTATAATTTTATTTTAAATTATTTTATTATTATTAATGATAAAAAATACATGAAGATTTAATTAAATAAAATTTGTTACAATATTTTGTAATATCAATGTTATATAAAAAACTAAAAATATTTTATATAAAACTAATTAATATATTAATATAAATAAAATAAAATTCTAAAACATAAATCAAAATAAAAACAACTATATATAATTTATATAATATTTTTTTTGAAATTAATGAATAAATTTAAATTTAAAAAACAATTGACTAAATGCAATGAGGTGATAAAGGCGACAATGCATAGCACCTTAATATCGTTATAAATTCTTGGAAATCTCGAGAAATTTTTGAAGTGAGATGAGCTTCTTGGAATGGGTCACTTTATCTTCCACTTCAGTTTCACACAATTAACTTGAAAGGAAGTCTATTTTCCTAGGTATGGTTGTAAGGGAATGAACAATATTATTTGAACATTGAGTGAGATGCCCTTCTTGGAATGGGTCCTCCTATATTCCACTTTAGTTTCACAAGATTAAATTGAAATGAAGTTTATTTTTCTAGGTATGGATGTAAGGGGATAAAGAATATTATCCGAAAAGGAAATGAATGTTAAGTGTGACATTCCAAGCAGAAGTGTATGGGATTGGAGAATTATGTTATTGCAGAAAAATAACCCTTGACCCCTTAACCCTTGACCCATAACCCTTGACCCCTTAAACCCTAATTCCTAACCCCTAAACCCTTAACCCCCTAACCCATAACCCATTTAAGGGGTTGAATGGGTTATGGGCTGGGAATTAGAGTTTAAGGGGTTATAGGTTCTGGGTTTAGGGGGTTAAATGGGTTAGGGTTGGTTTAGAGGTTTAGGGGGTTAGGGGATTTAGCAGTTAAGGATTTTAGGGGTTAGAAGTTAGTGGTTAATGGGGTTAAATGGGTTAAGTTTTTAGGGGTTTAGGGTGTCTAATTGGTTAGGGGTTGGGAATTAGGGTTTTAGGGGTTAGGGGTTAAGGGTTTAGAGGTTTAGGGTTTAGGGGGTTAAATGGGTTATAGGTTTAGAGGTTTAGGGGGTTAGGGGATTTAGCAGTGAAGGATTTTAGGGGTTAGGGGTTAGGGTTTTAGGGGTTAAATGGAATCCACACTTAAATGGGTTAGGTTTTTAGGGGTTTACGGTGTTGAATTGGTTAGGGGTTGGGAATTAGGGGCTTAAATGTGTTAGGGGTAGGGGTTTAGGGTTTAGAGGTTTAGGGTTTAAGGGTTAAATGGGTTAGGGGTTTAGAGGTTTAGTGGGGGTAAATGGGTTAGGGGTTAAGGGTTTAGAGGTTTAGGGTTTAGGGGGTTAAGGGTTTAGGGGTTAGGAATTATGGTTTAAGGTGTCAAGGGTTATGGGTTTGGAATTAGGGTTTAAGGGGTTAGGGGTTAATGGTTTAGAGGTTTAGGGTTTAGGGGGTTATATGGGTTACAGGTTTAGAGGTTTAGGGGGTTAGGGGATTTAGCAGTGAAGGATTTTAGGGGTTGGGGGTTAGGGTTTTTGGGGTTAAATGGAATCCACACTTAAATGGGTTAGGTTTTTAGGGGTTTAGGGGGTTGAATTGGTTAGGGGTTTTGGGGTTTAGGGGCTTAAATGGGTTAGGGGTTAACGGGTTAGGGGTAGGGGTTAAGGGTTCAAAGCTTTAGGGTTTAGGGGTTAAATGGGTTAGGGGTTTAGAGGTTTAGTGGGGGTAAATGGGTTAGGGGTTAAGGGTTTAGAGGTTTAGGGTTTAGGAGGTTAAATGGGTTAGGGGTTAGGAATTAGGGTTTAAGGGGTCAAGGGTTAAGGGGTTGAATGGGCTATGAGTTGGGAATTAGGGTTTAAAGGGTTATAGGTTTAGGGTTTAGGGGGTTAAATGGGTTAGGGTTGGTTTATAGGTTTAGGGGGTTAGGGGATTTAGAAGTTAAGGATTTTAGGGGTTAGAAGTTAGGGGTTAACGGGTTAGGGGTAGGGGTTAAGGGTTTAGAGGTTTAAGGTTTAGGGCGTTAAATGGGTTAGGGGTTAGGAATTAGGGTTTAAGGGGTCAAGGGTTAAGGGGTTAGACGTTTAGGTGTTTAAGGGGTTGAATGGGTTATGGGTTGGGAATTAGGGTTTAAGGGGTTATAGGTTTAGGGGGTTAGGGGATTTAGCAGTTAAGGATTTTAGAGGTTATAGGTTAGGGGTTAATGGAGTTAAATGGGTTAGGTTTTTAGGGGTTTAGGGTGTTGAATTGGTTAGGGGTTCAGAATTAGGGTTTTAGGGGTTAGGGGTTAAGGGTTTAGAGGTTTAGGGTTTAGGGGGTTAAATGGGTTACAGGTTTAGAGGTTTAGGGGTTTAGGGGATTTAGCAGTGAAGGATTTTAGGGGTTAGGGGTTAGGGTTTTTGGGGTTAAATTGAATCCACACTTAAATGAGTTAGGTTTTTAGGGGTTTAAGGTGTTGAATTGGTTAGGGGTTGGGAATTAGAGTTTAAGGGATTAGGGGTTAAGGGTTGAGGGGTTAGGAATTAGGGTTTAAGGGGTCAAGGGTTATGGGTTGGGAATTAGGGTTTAAGGGGTTAGAGGTTTTGGGGTTTAGGGGCTTAAATGGGTTAAGGGTTAACGGGTTAGGGGTAGGGGTTAAGGTTTTAGAGGTTTAGGGTTTAGGGGTTAAATGGGTTAGGGGTTTAGAGGTTTAGTAGGGGTAAATGGTTTGGGGGTTAAGGGTTTAGATGTTTAGGGTTTAGGGGTTAGGAATTAGGGTTATAGGGGTCAATGGTTATGGGTTGGGAATTATGGTTTAAGGGGTTAAGGGTTTAGAAGTTTAGGGTTTAGGGGTTGAATGGGGTATAGGTTTAGAGGTTTAGGGGGTTACAAGATTTAGCAGCGAAGGATTTTAGGGGTTAGCGGTTAGGGTTTTGGGGGTTAAATGGAATCCACACTTAAATGGGTTTTGTTTAGGGGGTTAAATGGGTTAGCCCGGTTAGGAATTAGGGTTTAAGGGGTCAAGGGTTAAGGGGTTAGAGTTTTAGGTGTTTAAGGGGTTGAATGGGTTATGGGTTGGGAATTAGGGTTTAAGGGGTTATAGGTTTGAGGTTTAGGTGTTTAAGGGGTTGAATGGGTTATGGGTTGGGAATTAGGGTTTAAGGGGTTATAGATTTTGGGTTTAGGGGGTTAAATGGGTTAGGGTTGGTTTAGAGGTTTAGGGGGTTAGGGGATTTAGCAGTTAAGGATTTTAGGGGTTAGAAGTTAGTGGTTAATGGGGTTAAATGGGTTAGGTTTTTAGGGGTTTAGGGTGTCTAATTGGTTAGGGGTTGGGAATTAGGGTTTTTGGGGTTAGGGGTTAAGGGTTTAGAGGTTTAGGGTTTAGGGGGTTAAATGGGTTACGGGTTTAGAGGTTTAGGGGGTTAGGGGATTTAGCAGTGAAGGATTTTAGGGGTTAGGGGTTAGGGTTTTGGGGGTTAAATGGAATCCACACTTAAATGGGTTAGGTTTTTAGGGGTTTACGGTGTTGAATTGGTTAGGGGTTGGGAATTAGGGCTTAAGGGTTTAGGGGTTAGGAATTAGGGTTTAAGGGGTCAAGGGTTATGTGTTGGGAATTAGGGTTTAAGGGGTTAGGGGTTTTGGGGTTTAAGGGCTTAAATGGGTTAGGGGTTAACGAGTTAGGGGCAGGGGTTAAGGGTTTAGAGGTTTAGCGTTTAGGGGTTAAATGGGTTAGGGGTTTAGAGGTTTAGTGGGGATAAATGGGTTAGGGTTACGGGTTTAGAGGTTTAGGGTTTAGGGGGTTAAATGGGTTAAGGGTTAGGAATTAGTGTTTAAGGGGTCAAAGGTTAATGGGTTAGAGGTTTAGGTGTTTAAGGGGTTGAATGGGTTATGGGTTGGGAGTTAGGGTTTAAGGGGTTATAGGTTTAGGGTTTAGGGGGTTAAATGGGTTAGGGTTGGTTTAGAGGTTTAGGGGGTTAGGGGATTTAGCAGTTAAGGATATTAGGGGTTAGAAGTTAAGGGTTAATGGGGTTAAATGGGTTAGGTTTTTCGGGGTTTAGGGTGTTGAATTGGTTAGGGGTTGGGAATTAGGGTTTAAGGGGTTAGGGGTTAAGGGTTTAGAGGTTTAGGGTTTAGGGGGTTAAATGGGTTATAGGTTTAGAGGTTTAGGGGATTTAGCAGTGAAGGATTTTAGGGGTTAGGGGTTAGGGTTTTGGGGGTTAAATGGAATAAAAACTTAAATGGGTTAGGTTTTTAGGGGTTTAGGGTGTTGAATTGGTTAGGGGTTGGGAATTAGGGTTTAAGGGGTTAGGGGTTAAGGTTTTAGGGGTTAGGAAATAGGGTTTAAGGGGTCAAGGGTTATGGGTTGGGAATTAGGGTTTAAGGGGTTATGGGTTTTGAGGTTCAGGGGGTTAAATGGGTTAGGATTGGTTTAGAGGTTTAGGGGGTTAGGGGATTTAGTATTTAAGTATTTTAGGGGTTAAGAGTTAGGGGTTTTGGGGTTTAGGTGCTTAAATGGGTTAGGGGTTAACGTGTTAGGGGTAGGGGTTAAGGTTTTAGGGGTTAAATGGGTTAGAGATTTAGAGGTTTAGTGGGAGTAAATGGGTTAGGGGTTAAGGGTTTAGAGGTTTAAGGTTTAGGGGGTTAAGGGTTTAGGGGTTAGGAATTAGGGTTTAAGGGGTCAAGGGTTAAGGGGTCAAGGGTTAGTTTTCTGCAATAACATAATTCTCCAATCCCATACACTTCTACTTGGAATGTCACACTTAACATTCATTTCCTTTTCGGATAATATTCTTTATCCCCTTACATACATACCTAGGAAAATAAACTTCATTTCAATTTAATCTTGTGAAACTAAAGTGGAATATAGGAGGACCCATTCCAAGAAGGGCATCTCACTCAATGTTCAAATAATATTGTTCATTCCCTTATATCCATACCTAGGAAAATAGACTTCCTTTCAAGTTAATTGTGTGAAACTGAAGTGGAAGATAAAGTGACCCATTCCAAGAAGCTCATCTCACTTCAAAAATGTCTCGAGATTTCCAAGAATTTATAACGATATTAAAGTGCTATGCATTGTCTCCTTTATCACCTTATTGCATTTAGTCAATTGTTTTTTAAATTTAAATTTATTCATTAATTTCAAAAAAAATATTATGTAAAATATATATAGCTGTTTTTATTTTGATTTATGTTTTAGAATTTTATTTTATTTATATTAATATATCAATTAGTTTTATATAAAAATATTTTTAGTTTTTTATATAACATTGATATTACAAAATATTGTAATAAATTTTATTTAATTAAATCTTCATGTATTTTTTATCATTAATAATAATAAAATAATTTAAAATAAAATTATTATTTTATTATTTTATATCATTTTTTAATTTTAATAAAGTACTTTTTAAATTATATAACGTACCAATTCTAAAAAATTAAAATTTTTGTGTTTTATTATAGGAATAAAACTCTCATACGAGAGTTTTCAAAACTCTCATACGAGAGTTTTCTAAACTCTCATACGAGAGTTTTCTAAACTCTCATACGACAGTTTCTAAACTCTCATACTAGAGTTTTCTAAACTCTCGGTCGAGAGTTTCATCAGGTAAACTCTCGGGCGCAAACTCTCGTCCGAGAGTTTTTAAACTTTCGGCCGAGAGTTTTGCCATGCGTTTAAATGTAACTTTAGGCGGGTTAAACTCTTGGTCGAGAGTTTTATAAATTTCTCGTCCGAGACATTATCTCGGCCGAGAGTTTCTGGTCAACGAAAAACACAGAAAATTTTGCAGTTTTCAGGAACCTGCAACTTTGGAGGGGCAGAACACCTATAAAAACAAAATGTTATATGTCGGAAAAAGTACCATTAGATTCATCTCTGAATCTAGTTTCTGATGATATGAGATTTGTGGAGTTTCATTAAAAAATTCAATTTTTTATTAATTTTTTACTAAACTGTGTCACTGTGGAATTTCATTGTTCGAAAAATTGCACTGAATGAAAATTCAATAACTTTCAAATGAGGACACCAAAAAATTCAAAAAAATCATATTGCACTTCCTCTCCCTATCTACTTCAAAAGGGTACTCTCATTTTTCTTATTGACGATCACATTGAAAAGAAAATCAAAGGATGATAAAATGTACTGAAACATCATTGTTTTTTTGTCTTCGTCCATTTCAAAAAATAATAAAAAATAGTGATTTAATCCAAAAAATATTCTGTGCACTAGTGCAATATATGCAGATTATGATGCTATGGTTTTTTTCCAAAAAATGAATAACCTTCCCTAAAAAAAGTAAAGGATAATAAAGTGACTATTTATGTTTGCCTGAAAATTTCAAGTATATGCAATTAGTAAACAAGAAATTTACCCCTCTATATGTCAATATTTAAATAAAAAAAAATATGGGTATGGAGGTAAGACAATTCTCTACAATTCTTGTTTTTATGTCAAAGCATAATTTGCAATAAAAATATGAGTTTAGTGGAGTTGAAATTGAAAATCATAGAAAATTACAATTTTCAACGTCAAAAAAGGGCAAAAAGTGTTTCCCAAAAATGAGGACACCAAAAAATTCAAAAAAATCATACAACACTTCCTCTCCCTGTCTACTTCAAAAGGGTACTCTCATTTTTCTTATTGACGATCACATTGAAAAGAAAATCAAAGGATGATAAAATGTACTAAAACATCACTGTTTTTTTGTCTTAGACCATTTCAAAAAATAATAAAAAATAGTGATTTAATCCGAAAATTACCGAAAAATAGTCTATGCACTAGTGCAATATATGCAGATTATGATGCTATGGTTTTTTTCCAAAAAATGAATAACCTTCCCTAAAAAAAGTAAAGGATAATAAAGTGACTATTTATGTTTGCCTGAAAATTTCAAGTATATGCAGTTAGTAAAAAAGAAATTTACCCCTCTATATGTCAATATTTTTTTTTTTTTTAAATATGGGTATGGAGGTAAGACAATTCTCTACAATTCTTGTTTTTATGTCAAAGCATAATTTTCAATAAAAATATGAGTTTAGTGGAGTTGAAGTTGAAAATCATAGAAAATTACAATTTTCAACGTCAAAAAAGGGCAAAAAGTGTTTCCCAACTTCACATTTTCACTCACATACATGAAATTTTGGATGCGCCTGATATTTCCACTAGGGAATATCACAAGAATATCTCCATAGCCTTTAATATGATATGCTTTGCCATCTCCCAGGTAGTTGTTAGCACCATTGTTGGTCAACTAAATTTTTCATACTAGTTCTTATTACATGTCATATGATTTATGATTGGATGCTCCAGAATCCACAAAACAAGTTCCAACCTCATTGATCTCAACAGAAAGAGAAGAATCATACACAAATAATTTAAGATCATGATTTAGATCTTCGCCAACAAAATTCCTTGTATGCCTCTTGTGCCTATGTATTTTTTCATCATTCTTCTTTTTATAGCAGTCTCTAGCAACATGACTAGTTCTGCCACAGTAAAAACACATACTTCCTGAATCATTTTTAGCGAACGAGATACCTTGAAATAAATTTTTCTGAGATGGACCATTTTTTTTGTCCTCCTCTTGGTTTTCCTTTGAAGAAATTTTTCTTTACCACCAATGTGAGATCTGCATTTTGAGGCTTCATATTCTTATGTCTCCCTTCTACCTCCATCAAAATCCTTGTCAACTCTTCAAAGGTGGGAACTTTCTCTCTTGCTGCAAGCCCTATAATGAAAATTTTATAATCCTTTTTCATGCCATTTAAGGTAATTGTGGTGAAATCAAAGTTAGATACTTTCTCCCCTATGTTTCCTAACTTGTCTCTTAGTTCTTTAATACATGAGATGAATAAAACTGCATATTCATTCTCTTCCATTCTAATGGAGAAAAACTTGCTCTTCAGAAACAACACATGATCTTTATTTTTCATTTCACAAAAATCCTTGAGTGTCACCCAAATATCATTGGTGGTTTTATAGTCTCAGATATGAGGTATTATATTGTCTTTTACTGACACCTTTAACAACACCTTTGCTTTATTTTCCCTCTTTTCCTAATCTTGAACTGATGTGGTTGTGGGAGCACCGACTGCAATCAGCTTTACTTCATCTCCATTTGCAATTTTCCAAGCACTATAACTATCGAGCATTGTTTGCAACATGAAATTCCAGTTGGTGTAATTTGACCCATCGATTGTTGCTCTCATTAAGGTATGTCTCTACAATGTGATTATTCATTATGAAAAAAAAAATCAATAGTGCTCTGCTTTTAATTCATGAGCACCACCAGTGGCTTGTATGATCAATATATCCATGAATCCAATAACATATCCACTGGTCCAATTTATAGATCTAGTAATTGTGTAACTGATCTCCAGATCCAACACCAGATCCTTCAACAATCAATCTATGGATCTAACACCAGATCCTCCAACATTCGATCTATGGATACACCTCCAAATCCTCCAACAATAGATCTACGAATCTAACACCAAATCTTCCAACAGCTCCAGATCCATGTTCCATGGATCCAACTCTGGATTGGACCACCAACACAGGTGCGTCTGGTCTTAGGTCGCCTCTAATATGCAAAAAGCATCAAAGCGAGTTCACCATGACGCAGGTCGCACTGAAGAAATTTTATATAATTTTTCGCTATCAGCGCAGGTATTAGTACTGACCATCCACACTAAACAACACTCTTTCTCTATGTATTGACAAAAATAGCAAGCATGGCCTCTCTTTGTCTGGGGTGCACTGATGAGATTTATTCTGAAAAACCAACGCTCTGTCACAAAAAAAAATGTACCAGCGTACCTTTGATCTCAGCCACCAAGGCTCTCAGCCCTAAAGGCTCAGCTCACCATAGACCGATCTCGCATAGAGCTCTAGTACCAAGATTAAAAAAATGGAAATTCAAATTAGGAAGAATCTTACAATATGAAACTAGTAGCTCACAAGTGAGACAAGCTACACCTGAAGACTACCCAAGCAATATCGCTCTATTACATTGATCACAAAAATCATAAATAAATAAGATTACATTCAATTTATGGAGATCAAAACTATCTCCTAGAAAATAGGAACTAAGTCTAAACTAACACACACACATAATCATGAAACAAACTTTTTATTTTCTTTTGGAGGAACTCTACAAATATCATTTGGCATCATAAAAAAGGATATGTGCTTATCGCTTCATATTTTTTTTATCCGAAAATAGTGGATATATTTAGGGTTTGATTGACACTTTGCAATAGTATCTCGCATAGGATATGTGCTTATCATTTCATATTTTGATCAAAAAAATAGGTGATATATTTAGGGTTTGATTGACACTCTACAATATCATCTCACATGGGATCACTTCATATTTTGATAAAAAAAATGGTGGATATATTTAGGGTTTACTTCACAGATAGTGGATATTTGTAGGTTTTAATTCTTAATGTGTATGTTTAGTATCAGTTGGAAATGATAAATTATTGTTGGATATTTTTAGGGTGATATTGGTAGTGTGGATAATTTCTTAAAGGATATGTTTAATATTAATTTGAAATGATAAATTATTATTGTATGAGAATATTGTTTCTTTTAAATTTGTAAGTATAGTTTTTTTAGTTTTTAAAATAAATATTGAAACTTGAGTTTTCATAGCTTTTTATAAAAAAATAAAATCACTATGTGAATTTGTGAATTTATTAAATGCCATTCTAGTTAACAAATTGTTACAGAACTTCTCAAATATTACAGGAATTTCAATTTCAGGTTTAATGTTGCACTCTTTCACATTTACAAATAGATTTAATATTAGTATTAAATATCTATTACATGTAGGTATGTTCTCTATAACTTTCTATAATCTTTATAAAATATTAAATTTAGATTTTACAAAACCTTTAATTCATTTAAATGGAAATAAATTAACACAATAATATCATTAAGTTAATTTTAAAAAAAACTACAGTATTTAAATTTAAATTTTAAATAACATTAAATTCATTTAATTGTAATTTTGAAAAAAAATTACAATTTTGCAACCCAATTTTAACCCAAAAAAAAAATTCAACTACATCATTTAACATACACATAATACACAAAATATTTTTATAATACATCATTTAACATACACAAAATACTTTTATAATTTAAATGATGAAAACATAGTTAATCCTCCCAAATTAACTCCAAGTTTCGTGCAGCTGCTATAATAAAAAAAAAAAATGTTTTGAAATTGTATCCTTATATATTTTTATTATAAATTAAAATCATGAAATAGGACACTCTTAATTGTTTTGAACGTTGAAGTAAACACGATTTTATTAGAGCAAAGTGAAACTAACATAAATAAGTCTTAACACTACATGTTCATTAAGGAAAAGATTAAATCAATCAAGAGAGTTAGTGGTCAAATTAATTATCTATTTCACTTTATATTCCAATTAAATACCAAATTTAAGTTACCTTGTAAAAAAATTAAACAACCTTTGCATATCATCTAACTGGTAAGGATTTTTTACATTGTTATTTATTTTATATTAACCTAAGTTAAATAATTATGTTATTTATTTAAAATGATGAATGAATGTTTACATTGTTCTTTTGTTAGTGTATTTATATTAATTTAATTTGAATAATTATGTTATTTATTTAAAATATCAATGAATGTGTTATTTATTTAAAATGATGAATGAATGTTTACATTGTTTTTTGTTAGTGTATTTATATTAATTTAATTTGAATAATTATGTTATTTATTTAAAATATCAATGAATGTGGTTTCAATGGCCGATTTATGAAGTATTGGAAACTTCAATAAATGTGATCTCTTTCCATTTTTAAAAAGCAAAGAAAAAAAAACACAAAACAATTCAACTACACCATTAAAAAAAAAATACAAAACAATTCAACTACACCCTTTAGCATATACAACATACACAATTAATTCTTCTTAATTAGCTTTGAGTTAGAATCACTTGGGAATCAAAGATGTTTTCAGATTATAATTTTTTATTTTACAATAAAAAGTTGTCTATAAGTGAGATTTTTGGGAGTTTCGAACAGATTTCTGGGTAAAAAAATTGTGGTCAAATCTTGATTTGACTACATATATGTATTCAACACCCTCAAAAACTTTTGAGGTACTTTTATTGTGAAGAGTTCACCCTTCAAACTTGTGATTTCAATTAATCCTTGTTTGATTCTTGACAGCTTATATAGGAAAATAAATTGGAAAACTTTTCAAAAAGTCTAGCTTATAGATAACTCTCAATAAAAATACATAGAATACAATTTTAAGACATCTTTCATAGCCAATTTAAAATATAAAGGTGTTTTGTGTATTTTGTATGCTAAATGGTATGGCATGTATTTTTATTATAAAATAAAAATAAAATTTAAATTTAAATTAAGAAAATAAACTAAAATAAAAAATTGATAATTATAATTATCAATAAAACACTTTTAAGTAGGTGAAATTACATAAAATTAAAATTAAAAATAAAATTAAATAAAGTAAAATTTAAAAAACATAAAATTAATAATTAAATCCGCCCAGATTCATTTTAATTTTGATCTGCCAAGCTTCCAGAGGGATCAAATCTCTTTTCACTCTAAAAAAGGTTTGCATCTCAAGATATTTATCCCTCTTAGGGCTTGGTGGATCTGAAGTTAAGATAGATCTAGGCTAGTTACTCTATATGTTGTGTTTATAGGTATTTTAAAACTCTCTTTTAGGTTTTGCAATTTTGTCTAACATTTTACAATTTGAATATGGTTTCAATACATAATAATATCACTTATGAAATATTATGTAAATTCAAATCCATCTGGGTCAAGCAACAATAATAATAATAATAATAATAAGTTAAAACAAAAAAACAAACATATTGCAACATAATTAGGAAGAAATGACATTTTAGAGATCATCTAATTATTGAGAAAAAATGGAAAACTAAGTAGAAGCTAAGAAAATGAATTTCCAAAAAAATTATGAATAGAATTTTGGAATTTATAACATATCCCATAAGTATAATTGAATAAAGTGAATATATATTTATGATGAAATTTAAAAAATATATATATAGATAACATTGGTGAAATTAGGTGGATGGAATTAGGTTAATTGATCATATTTATCTTTAAAAGGGTTTTCGGTAAATGTGGTGAAGTTGTATATATATATATAGAGAGAGAGAGAGAGTAAGATTCATAGATCTTCTTCATTCGTTCATATTCAAAGGCAGGTAACAATCATGAAAGACATTTGGTGGCCTCAACCTGCCCATTGGGAAACTAGGTTTTTTGGCCACCGAAACACATTATAAGCTATCCAAAATGTCGGAAGTTTAAGTCTATCAAACTTGGCATTATAGGCCTGAATGTCTAAGTACCTTTTTGCAGCTACATCTATAAAACTATAACCGTTTTTACTATCTGACATATACAACATATATAAATATCCAAGAAAAAATCTAACATGATAAAAACTAATCATATTTAGAGGAATCCACTAGAGCAGGGTCCTGAGCACTGGAACTGGGTAACTCTAACTCAAAGAGGCACAAGAGTTTCTTTTGATTACAACCAAGGAGGATATTATGTTGTTGGATCTGGAATTGAATCAGTTGCAATTCCTTATGAATGTCTTGAATACCAGGGTATGATTTAGCTGAATGAACTGACACATTCATAATGGCTTTAGCCATTAGATTATTCATAAGCCAATAGAGATGAATTGTTTGTTTGTACTGGGTGGTACGACCACGGGTATGACTCATATCTGGGGCAATAAGACCCCAATCCTCCACTTGCAATTCAATTTCCACTCGTTGGTTGAGCTTTGCCTCCCATGACGAAACAAATTCCTTCACCTAGGCTGGAGTACCAACAATGTAGGCCTAAACTGCTTCCTGAATTACTTGTGCAACCATCCTTCTACTGCTTCTTCTCAGTGGCCCAGCTGAGGAGGAGTCTCTGCTACCTTGGGATCCATTATTCCTACCCCAGTCTCGGCCTCTGTTACCTAACATTCTGACACCAGGGCTTGGAAAAGTAATCTTTCCTATTGAAAATTTAACCAGAAAATGAGTAGAACAATGGAAAGGGACCGACGAGGGAAAATTCCATTTGGTGAACCTGTGGCCACATAACACACTTTTCTTAACACAACTTGAGACAATTACATTAAAAACATGTAAGATACAATTATTTTTAGGTAAAATCCTGGCCATAAAATTGAAGGGAAACCATGGGAGCCTCCAACACCAATGTATGACACGGCACAACACCGTAGGCTCCATATTACCATAATAGAGAGAGCGGCACAACAACTTCTTCCTATGCATAAGCCAAACATTAAATACCAGCTCCCCGAGCTTCAATCCTTTGCATGCCTTCACAGAAACAATACAAACCAAATACAGGAAGGGAACTTTCGATGCGAAGCTAAATGGATAGAGCCATGACATATCCCTCACTATCATCACACTAGCATTTTTCTATGTTACAGTGAACCCAAAAACAATCATACATACCCATTAGAGATGAAGGATTCCGAAGAAGATGGATATATGTAGAGAAAAAACACACACGTAAAAGACATAAATTACAAGAACTTTCCAATTTTCTAGATATCTTATATTGAGCCAACTAACTTTCCAAATGCTGAGAACAATCTTTCCATCACACACAGAAAATACAAAAATTACATTTACTTTCCAAGTATCTAAACACTCATTCTTGGACCTTCCATCATGCCAATTATCAACAACATTATACCCATTTCTGTGAATATCAATTCGAATAGTCCACAATTGCTAAGGTAGAGGAATAGAGAAAGAAACATACCCATATACCAGTGC
This sequence comes from Pinus albicaulis, assembly GCA_034641835.2. Taxonomy (NCBI): domain Eukaryota; kingdom Viridiplantae; phylum Streptophyta; class Pinopsida; order Pinales; family Pinaceae; genus Pinus; species Pinus albicaulis. The sequence goes on along the minus strand of CM076576.1, from coordinate 664,295,894 downwards.
CATGAACTAGAGAGTGATGAGTCAGTTCAAAACCCGATGGAGACTACCCAATCGAACTGACAATCTTGTATGAGCTGAGCGCCTTAAATTACTTTCATTCCCCACCTCTGACTAGGACAGGTGCATTCAAATGGTGACCAGCTTCCACCACTTGGAAATTAAAGACCTTACCGTTCCCTTCCACATTAATCGCCATAACCCCATCTTACATCCCACTACAACTATTCCACATGCTGACGTTGGGAGGTGGCAACCCTTTGACCTATTTTTGCATCCTATCAATCATAGTGATGATCCCGAGAGGGATATTGTATCTCTTCGCACCCCGATCAAGGACCTTGATGAAATTCTTGCTCTAGACCTTGAGTTTGGGGAGCATCCAGTCTCAAGATTTGGAGAAGGGAATCCATCTCCTCTTGATTTTGATTATCCCTCCATTGGGTATCTAGAGCCGAACCCATGTGCTAACAACCCCAATTGGCCCGATAATCAATTGATTTGTTACTAGTTCTTAGGACATATGATGGGATGATATAGTCAAATAAGGGAGTTATTTCTCCGATCTCTTGGATCAAGCAGATTGTTTTCCAACTCTGACTCAATGGTTCCCAATTTTTAGCCTGAATCAATTTTTTAATAACTTCTATCACTAAGTTTGAGTCTCCTTCAATCATTAGCTTTTAAAATCCTTCCCTTCTTGCAATGAGAATATCATGCCTTACCACATTGAACTCTTCCTCATTATTGGTGGCAAAGCCACAGTCTGCTACATAGTATTCAAGAGCCTAACTTTGAGAATCTCTGAAAAAACCTCCATAGGCTGCATCACCTGGATTACCTTTAGAGGCACCATCAAAATTTAGCTTAATAATACTATTAGGGTGGAAGGGACCTAGAAGGAGAAACCCTAGGAGAGACCAAGATTTTCCAGGAATACGAAGCGATAATTTGTGAGGAGAGATTCAGAATTGATAGGATCTTGGCTTCATGAGGGGTGGCCTGCCAATCATCTGGGTGTCATTTGTCCGCTAGTATGGTTTTTCTTATGGTTTGGATCATTCCTGCCTAGATATCTGCCAAAGGGAGTCTTTGATATTTTATTACTCTTAGTTTCTTTCTTTCTAGATCGCCCAGAGCATAAAACCCAAGGAAAGATTCCAAGCACTATTTAGGATTAGGCTAGAAAAGATGTCATTTTTCCAAATTTCTATGGAGGACCTGAAGTTGGCATGATCCCGATCAATATGCCCAATGTTACTCTATAATTGGTCTACGACAGGGCATAGATTTAATACATGTTCCATATTCTCCATATTGGCTTCACACATGCTACAAAGTGACAACCCCTGTATCCTCCATTTCAGGAGTTGATCCCATGTGAGAATTCTTCTCTAGCATACCAACCACAAGAAATAACTTACCTTTGGCCAATATTTCCCTGTCAATATTTTCCTCCATATAGTATTGAGATGATCCATTGGTTCGTCTTTTTCTAGCCTATAAGCTTCCTTGATTGTAAACATGCCTCTGGTTGAATAGCCCCATCTGAGAATATCCAATCCTTATAGAGTTTCCAGCTTCCTAGAATTAAGCTCTTTTACCAGCAAGTCCCATTGAATTGATTATGGGGAGTTTAGCCGGTCTTGTTTCCTTTTCCATTGCCTCCAGGCTTATTCCATTTCAGGCTTCCAATATTGTTCAACCAACGTAAAACTTTGATTATTGGTGTAGATAAATATTTCTGCTAGATCTTGTACACTAAAGATATTTTCTCTCTGTTGCCATGAATCTTTCCAGAAGCATGTCTGTTGCCCATTTCGGATTTCCAAAAAATTATGAGATCGAATCAAATATTTTTTTGTCACTTTTAGATTCCATATTGAGGATCAAGTCAGGGTATTATGAATTCATAAGATATCTTTTTCTGAAGAGGGAATTTGGTATTTACATGTCGATATTTTCTTCCACAAATATGTACCCCCATGTATCCATCTCCACCAAATTTTCACACCCATTACTTCATTAAGAGTGTAAGGATCACATAGCCATAGACCCCCTGCTATATTAGGTTTAATGATATTGGTTGAGGCTACAAGCGCCCACTTTTTAGCTTCTTGAGCTCTTCTCCACAGAAATTTCTTAAAAATATCAACCATGTTGACAAATCAAATTTTAGGGGAAGATAGCCCTGAAAGTTGATATATGGGCATATATTGCAGCACTTCCTTCAGAAAGACCACCCAACCAGCTAAGTTTAGGGCTCTAAAGGACCATTGATGAAGTATTGAATTAATTATATCCAAAAGATCTTTCTAGCATGAGGTTCGGAATGATTTGACCACCATAGGGATGCCTAAATACTTGGAAGGGAGGGATCCAATGTTAAAACCCAGAGTCTTGGAGAGGAAATATTGGGTAGGGACTGGAGTTTTGAAAAATAAATGTTTCATTTGTCATTATTGATCACAGTACCTGAAGCTTGCATAAAATCGTGAAGGATGGATTTAATTTCTCTAACCTCTTGGAGAGATACATGGAAAAAAAAACATTATGTCATCAAAAAATTGTTGATGAGTGAGAGGAAGATCATTGCCCCATAGATGTATTCCTCTTATTGTTCCCGAGTGAATGACTGATTTGATATATCTCGCCAGACCTTTCGTTTCTAGAATAAAAAGGAAGGGAGAGATATGATCACCTTGGTGTAGACCTCTTATGGGGTTAAAAGTATTGTTCGGGGAGCCATTAAGAAATATTATTGATAACACCTATGAGGAGATGAAGGATGAAACCCAGTCTATCCACCTAGGTTCAAAACCAAAGGATTTCAATATTTTCAATAACAAGGACCAATTGAGATGGTCGTAAGCTTTGGAGAGGTTAATTTTAATCAACATACCCTTAGCTTTAAGATGCTTGAGGGAATGGATCGCTTCCTGGGTGGTAATGATGCCATCTATAATTTGGTGACCTTGGACAAAACTAATTTATTCAGGAGATATCAGAATATTTCAGGGCTTTAAGTCTCTTAACCAATACACTAGAAATGATTTTATAAATAACGTTACACAAAGAAGTTGGTGAAAACCTTTGATGCTACTTCGATTGAGCAGATTTAGGAATTAGAGCAATAAAATAAGAGTTCAGAGTTGGATGTACCTTATGAGTTCTACAAGATTCCTCCACTTCTTCCAGAATATCTTAACCCATAAAGGGCCAAGCTGCTTGAAATAACTCCGTCGTGAATCTTTCTGGTCCATGTGTTTGTTCCTAGCTAATCCTTTTACAACATCTTCAACTTCCTCCAGAGTGACCACTCGCATTAAAGGCTTGTTTTGATCTCTAGATAATAGATGAGGGATATTTTGTGTGATTCTATGGATAGCTTTTGATCTTTCCTACCTAGGTTTAGAGAGAATGGTATGAAAGTGATCCACCAATTTTTTTTCCATTGCATCATGTTGTGTCCAACGATTTCCATTGGAATATTTTAATGAAAAGATACTATTATGCTGACGATGCTCGATTATGGAATTTTGAAAGAAACATGTATTTATTTCCCCTTCTCTGAGCCACTGAACCCTGTATTTTTTTCTTCATAGTATCTCCTCTTGCTTTCTTCTCTTCTCTAACTGAGTTAACAAACATACTTCCTATGCTGCTACAGTTCCATACTGACCTTTTGTTATCATTTGTTATTGAATGTTTTTCATAAATTCTTGGAGTTGTTGTTGGTCCTTCAGAATGTGACCAAAATATAATTTATTCAACCTTTTGATCAACTTCTTAAGCTCTTTCAGAATAATTTGAAAGCTATGCATGTTGTTCCGTCCTTACACTTGTGAAGTTGTCCACTATCTTTCAATTTTTCCAAGAAAGGATGGGTCACATAACCAAAAGGCCTCAAAGCGGAAAGGTCAATTTCTTAGTGCTAGTTTCAAATCTATCTCGAGCCTAATTGGCCAATTTTCTAGCCCTAGGCATGGTAAGATTGATGCCTCAAAGAATAGGTCTCTGCTTATTAGATCTTCCATGAAAATAAAATGGTTCAGATGAGAAGCAACCTCATGAGGTCCCCCACGACGATTATTACACTTGTACACACCATTATTAGTAGGGATTTCTACTAATTTTATATCTGAAAGCAAGTCACAAAAAGACTCCATTTCTAGATCTTGTCTTTTGTTCCCTCATTTTTTCTCTTCCAATGAAGTGATAAGGTTGAAATCCCCTCCTATAATACACAGTTCTTCTTGAAACATGGTTTTCAACTTTCCTATATTCTAAAGGAAAGTGGTTTTCTCTCCTGGAATGTGGGGGCCATAAACATCTGAGATTATTTCCCAATCTCTAGTGCCTATATGTTGGAATCGTCTCGAGAAAATTCGGGGCATACTTATCGAATAATCAAATATTATTTGAGAGGAGTTCCAGAGAACTGCCACTCCTATGACACTACCTTGAGCATCTAGAGATACCACTTTGTGTGAGAGCCTCATTTTACTTATGATCTCCTTACGACACATTTCAGAGACCTTTGTTTCCTGAATCAACACGATGTTCGACTTTTCCAGTATTAACCTTTCTTTCAAGTGTCTTTTTTTTCCTCTATTTTTTAGGCCCCTAACATGCCAAGAGAGTACTATCATTGAGAAGATTTATTAAGTTGGTGGAAAACTGCTGAAAGCGGTACCACCTGTCCTAAATTCACTAGCATATCACACACCATCTGAACTGATTCTTGTAAAATTTATTCCTATAAATTATTTCTACCACACTTCTTACCCCCTTTGCTTGGTCCATTTTAATCCAAATTACTTGCGACTTGGGAACCCATTGGATCTGGTTGTTTTTGAAATTTTTTAGCTTGCTATTGTTGAAATGTTTCCCTATATAGTTTTTTTTTTGTCCTCTGGGATAAATCTCTCATCTAAAGGTTGTTTTTAATTCAACAATATTTTCAAAACTTGTTCTTTTATGCTTAAGTCTACCTTAGATCCATTGATCTCGATAATGGTTTGGTTCGCTTTAAGATCTGGTCCGTCTTTTTCCTGAGGCTCATTTTGTGCCTTCCTTTTTGTCTTTGGATTCGTTTTGGGTGGAACCCTAGCTGCAACGTCCGATGTTTTGGATGTTTCCTTAAAATTTCCCCCCATCTCTTGTAAAACCCCAAAACGATTCTGAGTTTTTTTTTCTCTTCCACGACGGAACCGTTGTATTAGCTTGTGACTTCTTTGTTGATCTTTTTTTTATGTACTACTTGAAAACCTTCATTATTCTATTGTTTTTTCCATCCTTTAGAGGGGGCATTGACATCTCTTGTTTCCATTTGCTTCAAGGGGTCATGCCTTGTATAAATGGCCATATTCATGGCACCTTCGACAATAGAATGGTATATGCTCGTAATCGAAAGGTTTTCTTTTGTACCTCGTCCTCGTATTCCATCTCAAAAAAATCTTGCAAAGGTTCAGCAATATTCATATAAACATAGATTCGGGCAATTGAAGTATATCTCCCTCAACGGGTTGAATCTTATACTTTGAAAAATATTCCAATGTAATTTTGAATCCCTTCCAAGGTGTTAGGGTCCCAAAAATATACAGGTAATGGAAACAGACGTACCCAGACTTGCAGCCATAAATTGATCACAATCTGAGTTATAGAATTCTTCCTAGAATCGCATAAAGAGCCTTGCATTGTAATAGAAATAAGGTCCATTTTAAAAATCCTCTCTTTATCCTCCAGTCTCACAAAATAACAATAAATAAAACCCCTAGCTCCCAATTTGAGGTCAATATGGCCCTTCGGTTTCCATTTCAGCTGAATCCACTTGATTAGATCTCTTTCTAAAGGCCAAATCCCTATTAATTTACATATCAAGGCATGATATTTCATGTACATCTGGTATTTTTTCAATTTGTTTGCAAGAATCACAAATCTCGTCTTCTTGGTTTCCTTATGAAGGCATTCCCTCAGAGTCGATCTTGCCATTGAGATCCCATGACTGGACCATCATTAGGGCTAACTCCAAGAGTATGAGACATCGAGGCACCACATTTATCGCTTGACTCGCCAACAGTGATGTCGCGATAGGAGGGGACCTCTCCCCTCCCAATAGGGCCACTCATGGGACCTGTAAGAGTCCCAAGTAAAGTGAAATAGAGAAAACAACTCCAGATATTACACTAACCAGACTTCAGAAATTTTCCAAAACCCTAGCAGAGCATGTGAAATTCTTATATTGAAATAAAGAAATAAATTATAAATAAGAATGAGAAATCGAACATGTGCATTTAATTAGGTAAATTTTTTATTATAATATCTTTGTGAAAATGTTATATGAAAATTTCTTAGTGAAAATATCCCCATAAAATTGCTATAGTGAAAATGTCTTCCTAAAAAAATAGCTCAATGAAAATGTCCCATGAACTTTCCTTGTGAAAATGGCTCATGATAATACCTTAATTAGAAAAATGCATTATAAACAAGAATGAGAGAAGCAACTTGTGCAATGGCTTATGAGAAGACCTTACTTAGAAAAAATTCCTTATAAATAAGAATGATAGAAGGAACTTGTGCATTTGGTTAGTGCAAACTCATGCCTTTGTAAAAATCCCTTGCTAAAAGAAATGCCTCCTAGTGAAAATGACCCATAAACATGTGTTATTAGAAAAAATGCCTATGTGAGTAAAAATGCACTATGTATGTATGGGGAATTTAATATTTTTTCTATATTCATGACATTGTGTTATGGATTAAGAATACCATGGGAAAAACTACTATGGGTTGTCAAAACGGAAGCTGGAAAGGACATTACAGCATCACTTCCAAAGTGGGCCGGAGGACACAATAAATTAGCTAACTTATAAATAATAAATTAGTTAATTTTAATTAAGCTAGAACAATATTTGCATAAATAGTTTTAGAACAAGAGTCAATAAACTATTGTCCATGAAGTGTATATTAGTTGGTTTGAGTGGGGTTTTGTCCCAAAGTTTCATCTTCAAACCTCATGAGGAGGGGTTGAGGATGGATGCCACTTTTGGGGAAATTAAACTATCTCAAGGGGAGTTTAAGTTTGATTGAGCTTCACATAGTCCTTGGTGGTAGCATCCCCAGTAAAACGTCACACAATCCTAGTGATATCATCCTAAGTACAATGTTCTTCCATCCTTGGGGATAGCATCCCTAGTAAAACCTCACACAATCCTACTGATATCATCCCAAGTATAATGTTTTTCCATCCAATAGACAGGATGGATAGGCTTAGGCACAGGCTCAACCTACTTAAAATGAAAAATAAATAAACAATATTGAATGCACTCTTAAATGTTAAACTTAATATTGTTATAGATTTTGTTAGACTTAATAAATGAATTTTATTAAATGTAAATTGATTGAATATTATTTTTAAAAAGATTTTTAAAATTATATGCTTAACTTCCCCGGATGCAGGTGACATGACGCGAACGTGCAAAGCCATTTCTTCCCATGCACAGGCTGACAAAGTCTAGTGGCGCCAGCTCTAACCTGATGCAGAACCTCCTCTCAGCAATCATTTACATGATCACCCTGATGTACATGATATTCTGCCATACCTTAAATCACATGCAACGCCATGAGAACTGTCCCAACTCACATATGTGAGCATGTCACAAAATTGCACAGCATCTACGCTTGTGCCACAGGTATTCAAAAGGCGAGGTATTCCCTCATTGTGGCATCCCCATGTTGCTCTAGTTGGCCTCCAGAGCCTTTTTCCCTTCGTCCCTTGTCATTTTTTTGCTGCCTCAGTCTCACTGCGCACTCCCCCAGCTACACGCCCTCCCTCTTGTCTGCCACCATACTAGTGTTAGCCCACTGGGAGCCCATCCTGCTATTTCCCTCCAGGCCGTGCGATCCCCGCGGTGTCCCCCTGGCTATGCTCCCCCATCTGGAATTCCCTGCTTCTACAGATTCACCCCGCTACGCACTTTCAGAGGCAGGCTCCCTCATTGCGTGCCCCCCTACTACATAGTTCTCAGTTTTTCACCCCCTTGCTCTACTTTTCTGTTGAGCGCTCCCCTGTTGAGCAAGTCACCACACTTGGATTGGCCTCCCTCTCTCTGTCGGTTCACCCCCCCATGGCTTTGTGTTAGCGTTGAAAGACCATCAGGGGCAGCCAAAGAGGCACGTTCTCGGGTCACTATCAATGCAATCAGGACAATTGTTTAGAATCCATTGGGGCTCCTCTTCTAGCAGCCATGATAGGGAAGCACCACAATGGTTTGAGCGCACCCAGGAGAAGATCGCCCTAGCTCAAGAGAATAAGAGGGGAAAAACGGGCCCGAGGAAGTCCACCATCACGCACCCTGAGCAACCACTCCTCGCAAATCCAAACGTCTCCTGGTTCAGGAGGCCTCGGGGGAGGACACTAATGTGTGGATTATGGACTCGGATGGAGTTTGGACACATGTTCCTTATGCTGAGTACCCAGTCGCTCCCATCCTCTGCGCAACTGCAACAAATACCCCATGCATGCCTTCCGCTGAGGAAGAGGCCATTGTGCAAGAATATGGATGCCGCATAGAGGAGGAGGACCCTGCTATAGAGGATGATGAAGGAACACCATGACTTCACGATTGCTCGGCTCTTTTCTGTTTTCTGTTATTTCAGCACATACAATAGATATTTTATTTTTTTATGTGTCACGACACAACTTGTAAATATTGATTGTTTGAGGCTATCAAGGGGTTGGTTTCCTCCTAGGAGGCAACCCCAAATCTGTCCTATCTTGAAATCATCGAAGGCTGGGATTGGATAAGCACATCTTACCATCTCATCCCAATGCCTATGTAAAGTTTTACTTTGAATTAATATATTTTAGCCTAACTTACCCAAAAAAAACAATTATATGGTTAACTTAATAAAACTAACCTAGATCCATCTTAACTATGTATCTACCAAGGGTTAAGAGAGATCAAATCTATTTTTATTAATTTTATTTTTATATTAAAAATTTTTAATTAATGATTATAATTACAATTACAATTATCTATATATATATATATATATATATATATATATATATATATATATATATATATATATATATATATATATATATATTAATATTTGTTTTGTAATTTGATGGAGTTAAAATGTTTACATAACATAACATAATCTTACGACATCACTTACACACTGGACTTAATGCCTCTCCACCCAATTATAATAATTTAGAAAAAATAAAATTCTATCATAAATATAAAAATAAAATTTTAAAACAAATTAAATAATTTTACACTTTTAAAAATTTTATAAATAAAAATTTATGTTAAACAATATAAATCATCATTACTATCATTATTATTAAATTAAAATAAATATTAATAAAAATAATAAAATACTGAACCACATTTTAAAAAATCATAATTATTTGAACTGAGGAACCGCATGGATGCTTTTTCCACTTTTATAAACACCTCTTCATGGTTCCCGTATTGAAATTATTATTTCTTTATTTTTACATCAAAGGTGTTCCTATGATGGGTTTGGTTAGGAAAATTTGACCAATAAGATCTGTCTATTTTCCTCCTCCTCCCTCCAAATAAAAATTTACACATGGGGCTTCATCCATCATGGAATTAGTTAGGAAGTATGTTTTCCTTTAAATTTTTCTAAGTCCCATCATAAATGAAAAAAAAAATTCTAATCTCTAATTTTTAAGATATTTTGATTTTTCATTGCTTTTTAAATTAATTTATCAGAAAATTAAGTTTTAAGTATAAGTATTAATATATAAGTATATTTTATTCTTTTATTATGTGCATACTATATTATGATATCCTAAAAGAGGAACAAAAAGATTTAACAACAATGAAGAAAGACCCAGAGATGTGATGGAGCTTCAGCTAGAATGTAAGGAAATGTTTAATTCTTGTAGATTAATCATTGAGTAATGTCGCTTGTAGAAATTATACAACATGCATGTATATATTAGATTCACCTGATCTAACAATGTACTAAAGTTAAATACTAAATCGCTTCTACAATTCTTTTGCGGAATTAAAAACAAAATTGCCAATCACATGAAGTAAAGAATAATCAAATCACACACAACACAGATAATTTCTTGGGGAAAGCTTATAGCTAAAAACCCCACTATCTTCTATTGTATATTCAACATGGATCATGAAACATTGCATACAAAACTCTTCTCACAACATCCCTCCAGTACTTAGCTAATTGTCTCACATTGTCATGAACAAAACTAACTAACACATAGCCAATTCTCAGCCTCTAGACAGCCTACCTGCCTTGCGCAATCCCTGATGAATGCAATCCCTAAAAGGTAGGAATTATTGCCTTCCTTGACTGCGCAAGTATAATGGGCACTCCAATGGGTGTTTGGTTGCATGTGTGCAACCCAATAATCCTACAACTGATAGTCAACTTCCCTTTCACCTAGAAATCAATTGGATCTCCACTGGATCTGACATGCATGCATCTAATAATAGTAAATCCTCAATTTCATGTGAGATCATTGATTGTGAATTAATTAACATTTAATTCACTTGATCTCTCATTTGTGTATCTTTAGTTCCAACTAGCACAACTGATTTTAACTCACTTAACTGAGTTAAACTGATTACAACTTGCATTAACTAATGCACCACTGTACTTCGAACTCTATTACAACTAGAATTACTCTGCATGCCTCACCAACTACGTCTAACTCGAAATCCACTAGCTAACTGAGTTTATCACTCTCAGATAATTATTTCAAGTTATCATTGAGAATAGATTAAATTTTATTGTCCATCTTAATTAAGGGATACCTAAAATAAACATGCACCCAAAAATTGCACTATGGGTCCCACCCTATTGTAGGTGCTTAATGCACTAGGCATGGGTGCTGAAATTTTCTTGTTGAATCTCAACATCGCTTTTGTGCCACCTTCTTTTAATCAATTTGATGGATTGGATGTGCCTGTAATATATCAAATATTTGGCAAAAATCAATGTCATTGGTGTTTCTTACCCCAAAATTGATCTAGGTGGATATTGGTGGCCACCTGCCTATTCCACTTGGGGTCGTACCATTGTTTCTAACAAGAAAGGGATTATCCTTCACCCCGATCCTGTCTCTATGGTATTCAAATTTGATCTTCGTGAGCACCTTTGTTAGAATATTTGCATCCTGATCTTCCATGGGAATGTCCTGAAGTAACAGTATTCTTCTCTACACACAATCTCTGAGATGATGGTACCAGATATCTATATGCTTGGACCTATCATGAAACATAGGATTAATTGAGAGTTTAATGCAACTCTTATCATCACAATGAATCACTGTCAGATCCATGTGAGAACTAGACAAACCAAACAAGATCTTTCTCATCCAGATAGCCTCACATGTAGCTTGACTTGCTACCATGTATTCCACTTCTGCTGAACTGAGTGCCATAGATTGTTGTTTCCTGCTGTACTAGGAATTTTTTTTTGATCCTATGCTAAAGATCCCTCTTAATGTGCTCTTTCTGTCTGATGGATTTCCCGCCTAATCTACATCCATGAAGCCTTGAAGCTTCACTCCCTCTGTCTGTGTGTACCATAGACCATACTCCGATGTGCCCCTCAAGTATCTCAATACATGCTTCCCCGCCTTCCAAAAGAGCATGGTAGGCTTAACCATAGCTTGACTCAGCTGGTTAACTGCGTAGCAAATGTCTGGTCTGTTGTTCACTAGATATATTAGTGAACAAACTAACTGCCTATAGACAGTAGCATCCACTACCTCTCCAAAAGTAGCATCCTCTTTCCTCCAATTTCCTGGAAGAAGAGTATCCATGGGTTTGCAGCTCTCCATGTGAAACATACCCAATATCTCCTTTGCATAATTTCCTTGAGACACAAAAATTTCACCATCCCACTGCCATATTTCCAATCCAAGGAAATAATGAAGGAGTCTCGTGTCCCTCATTTCAAACTCCCTTGCAAGATCCTCCTTGCATGAGTGTATCAGCTACTCATCACCAGTCAAAATTAGATCATCAACATAAATAAAAATAATAAATAGCTTACCCTAAACCACAATTGGGTATAGGTTTACATCTGCTTCATTTTTGGTGAAGCCTAGTCCGGTGAAATAGTTTTCTATCTGAGTGTACCTAGCACGGGGTGCTTGCTTCAGCCCATATATTGCTCTTTTGAGTCGACACACATGTGACTCACTCTTGAATATTTCGAAACCTTCAGGAAGCTCTATGTACACCACTTCCTCAATGATCCCATTGAGAAACATATTTTTCACGTCCATCTGATGAATGCACCAACCCATCTGCGCTGAGAGTGCAAGGATGGATCTTATGGAAGAGTACCTTGCAACAGGTGCAAAAGTCTCATCATAATCTATCCCCTCAATCTGTGAGAATCCCTGGGCCACAAATTTGGCCTTGTATTTCTCCACACTCCCATCAACAGCTTGCTTTACCTTGTAGATCCATCTCGATCTAACCATTGATTTTTCGATCAGTCTTGGGATCTCCCATGCACTGTTTTTAACAATGGATTCATACTCCTCCACCATTGCATCAACCCGAGTTGGTTGTTGCACTGCTTCCTGAAAGGAATATGGCTTAGTCACAATAAATTTTCTCATAAGAGTCATGTATCCATTAAATTGGTCAGTATACTGACTCTGTCTGCACTGTGAAGTAGGGGCTCCTACATTCTCTGTAGCATCAAGTCTCATTCTATCAACTTCCATGGTGCGCCTTCTGCCATTTCTGATGGATGGCTCTGCATGAGTGTTTTCCTCCACTCCATGAACCTCCTCATGTGTTTGATCCCCATCTTGAGACTCATCCTTGGGAACCAATAGTTCCTCCTCTTCATGCAATTCCAACTCCCTCTAAAGGGACAATGGCATGGCTTTCTCCTCGTCAAATTTTATATCCCGTTGCACAACACTCATTATGTTGTTTGGAAAATACACATGATAATTATGGGGTGTTTTAGTGTACCCCACAAAAATCTCGATCTTAGCTGTCGGTTCCAGCTTCTTCCTCGCATCCTTGGTCACATGCACATAAATAAATGAGCCAAAATTCTTAAAGTGTGAAACATCAAGTTTCTTACTAGTGAAAGCCTCTTCAGGTGTACTCATACCAAGTATCCTATGAGGACAACAATTCTGCACATGTACCATTGTGTTGCATGCTTCCGCCCACAGATGCATCGATAGGCCTTGATCATGCAACATCACCCGTGTTGCACCCACGATCATTCTATTCTTTCTCTCTGTGACCCCATTCTGTTGTGGGTTATGGGGCGCTATGAGTTCTCCTTGAATTCCTTCTTTGCTGTAGAAGTTCTTGAATTCGTTAGAGATGTATTCTCCACCATTATCGCTCCAAAGAGCCTTCACTTTCTTCCACGACTCTTTCTCCACCAGTTCCTTAAACTCCAAGAATTTATAGAATGTTTGATCTTTCTTCTACATGAATAATATCCAACACTTATGAGAAAATTCATCAACAAATATTACATAGTACTTATGTTTTGTTGTTCAAGCAACATAGAATGGTCCACACACGTATGTGTGAACTCTCTCAAGGATCCCTGAAGCTTGGTTCTCCTTCTCATGAAAGGTAGCCTTTACATATTTTCCCATAGTGCGTCCCTTGCATATGTCTGACTGTCCAAGTGTGCCCCTGGGAAGACCAGTAGAAATATATTGCATGACTTTCAAGGCTCCATGGTGAAGATGGCCCAATATTCTATTCCATAATTCGCCCTCATCTTGGCTCACCACATGATCTGCCTTGCAAATCATTGTTGCGCAGCCATATACCTCTAGCTTGTAGATATTATTAACTCGAATCCATATCCTCTTGGCTTTTCCTATTGTTTTATGTCGCAGGAAAGCTTTTCCTTCACTAAAAAAAACATCATACCCTCTATACTCGAAAATTGTGATTGAGACTAAATTTTTCTTCAGACCTGGTACATGCATTACATATTTTAATTGAAAGGGTTTACCTGACTACCTATAAAAGGTAATGGTACCAATCCTTGTAGCACTATATCGCCCATCATCACCCATTTCAATATGCATCTGGAGATCCTTCTCCTCCAAGTGACTTAAAATTTCCTTGTCTCCCGTCATGTGAAAGGAAGCACCACTATCCAAATACCACATAGATCCTAATGCACTAGACACCATGCATGCGATCAATGAGAAGTTAAGCTCAAATTGTGAGGCAAGGGTCTCACCAGTTGCAGATCCTCCAACCTTCTTGTTCTTCTTCTTTTGTGGACAGCTAGTAGAAAAATTCCCATGCTCGTGACAGTGAAAACACTTCACCTTGGACATGTCTTGCTTCTCCCCATTCTTGGACTCAGATTTAGAATGAAATTTCTTCCCCTTCCCCTTCCTTGCCTTGGCATCCAAAGCACAATCCTCTTCATCTTAATTCTTAGATGAAGATCCATCTCTGGTGTTCTGTCTGAACTCCTCTTGCACCAAATTTGACCACAATCGTTCCCAATCTGGAAATTTTTCCCTTCCATTGATAGAGTCTTGATAACTGTGCCAACTCTTGGGAAGTCCTAGGAGATCCAATCTCACCAAATCATCATTAGTGATTGTTATTCCAACGCTTCCCAGTTCATCCCGAAATTGGATAAACTTTGTTAGATATTTTGGAATGGTGTTGCCCTTTTCCATATTGATCTTCCTGAGTTTATATTTGAGCGCCAATTTCATATGGTCACTGCTATTTTGTAATAGATTTGTCAAAGCATTCCACATTGCATATGGTGTGGCATTCCCATTGAGGCTTGAGACAATGCAGTCTCATACTCTCTCCAACAAGATCCTCCTTGCATTTGCTACTTTCTTTTTCCATGCATCAATATTTGCAGCATCTGCCACAGTAGGTTTAGGAACATCATTGTCAATAAATTCCTTCAATCCATTGTCTTCAAGTATTGCCTCTATCGTGTCCTTCCAAGAAATATAGTTTGAGTTTCCCTCGAGTGCATACTCCAAACTCAAGCCATTCAAATCCATTTTGATCTCGAATCAGATGTAGCACCAAGGAAGTCTTTCTACAAATTCAAATTTTATCCAATCACAAACTCAGCTCCTGGTTCACTTCTGCAAATTCCTGTGCTCTCATACCATGTCAAAATTATACAACATGCATGTATATCTTGGATTCACCCGATCTAACAATGTACTAAAGTTAAATATTGAATCGCTCCTACAAATATTTTGCGGAATTAAAAACACAATCGCCAATCACATGAAGTAAAGAAGAATCAATTCACACACAACACAGATAATTTCCCAGTGGAAAAATTACAGCTAAAAGCTCCACTATATTTTATTGTATATTCAGCATATATCATGAAACAATTACATACAAAATGCTTCTCATAGGAGCCCTCCAATACTTGGCTAATTGTCTCACATTTTCATGAACAAAAATGACCAACACATAGCCAATTATCAGCCTCTAGATAGCCTGTCCTACTTGCGCAATCCCTGATGAATGCAATCCCTAAAAGATAAGAATTTTTTCCTTCCTTGACTGCGCAAGTATCATGAGCCCTCCAATGGATTTTTGGTTGCATGTGTGCAATCCAATAATCCTACAACTGATATTCAACTTCCCTTTCGCCTAGAACTCAACTGGGTCTCCACTGGATCTGACATGCATGCAACTAATAATAGTAAATCCTTAGTTGCATGTGAGATCACTGATTGTAAATTAGTTAATGTTTAATTCACTTGATCTCTCACTAGTGTATCTTTAGTTACAACTAGCACAATTGAGTTTAACTCAATTAACTGAGTTAAACTGATTACAACCTGTTAGTCATCAGTGATTTTTTGCCTTTTCTAATGACTAAATGATTGACCCGAATGGAAAATGGCATCCACCCATGGTATTCATCTACCCATGTTATCCATCCACCCATGGTATTGTAAATGTCATTGAACCATGGTATTCATCCACCCATTATATTTATTCGCCCATGGTATTGTAAGTGACATCTATCCATGATATTCATCCACCCATGGTATGTATCCACACATGGTATTCATCCACACATGGAATTTACCCATGGTATTGTAAGTGGTATCTACCTATGGTATTGACCCATGGTATTGTAAGTGTTATCTACCCATGGTAATGACCCATGGTTTTGACCCATGGTATCCACCTATGGTATCTACACATGGTATTGTAACTCAAAAAAGGCTATAAATAACAAGCCTCAATTTGTAAAAGGATGGATTTGTCCACCACAATGTAGCTTCTAAATTTATTCTCTGTTTTAATAAAACAAGTTTCTTTGTGGTTTAAAAAAAAAAGGAGAGAACACAAAGAATTGTAAGTGGTATCTACCCATGGTAATGACCCATGGTTTTGACCCATGGTATCCACCTATGGTATCTACACATGGTATTGTAACTCAAAAAGGATATAAATAACAAGCCTCAGTTTGTAAAAGGACGAATTTTTTGACCACAATGTAGCTTCTAAAGTTATTCTCTGTTTTAATAAAACAAGTTTCTTTGCGATTTAAAAAAAAAATGATCCAAATGGAAAATGGCATCCACGCATGGTATTCATCCACCCATGTTATCTATCCACCCATAGAATTTACCCATGGTATTGTAAATGACATCGACCCATGGTATTTATTCGCCTATGGTATTGTAAGTGACATCTATCCATGATATTCATTCACCCATGGTATGTATCCACCGATGGAATTCATCCACACATGGAATTTACCCATGGTATTGTAAGTGGTATCCACCCATAGTATTGACCCATGGTATCAACCCATGGTATCCACCTATGGTATCCACTCATGGTATTGTAACTCAAAAAAGGATATAAATAGAGAGAACACAAAGAAAATAAAACCACAAAGAAACTTGTTTTATTAAAACAGAGAATAACTTTAGAAGCTACATTGTGGTGGACAAATCCATCCTTTTACAAACTGAGGCTTGTTATTTATAGCCTTTTTTGAGTTACAATACCATGTGTAGATAGCATAGGTGGATACCATGGGTAGATACCACTTACAATACCATGGGTCAATACCATAGGTAGATACCACTTATAATACCATCGGTAAATTCCATGTGTGGATGAATACCATGTGTGGATACATACCATGGTTGGATGAATATCATGGATAGATGTCACTTACAATACCATGGGCGAATAAATATAATGGGTGGATGAGTACCATGGGTAAATTCCATGGGTGGATGGATAACATGGGTAGATGAATACCATGGGTGGATGCCATTTTCCATTTGGATCAATTATTATCCCAATATTTCTAGAAACAGAGTTCATAGACATTGTGAGTTCTACAAATCTCACTGCCTTCATTATCCTTAAGATGATTTTTCACTATTTCATCATTTCATCATGTCAAGCTTTGACTACCAGTCTCAGAAAACCCATTAGGAGCCCATGTCACTCATATTATGTATATGTTATCATATTTTCCCCAAATCCTCTGTTTTTCTTTGCCTAAAACCCCACAACTACCTAAGACCACCTGTCAAACATCTCTATTGTGTCTCCCAAAAATACCCCTAGCATTGATGATCTCCAAAATATCTATGTAGGCTCTTTAGATAAATCAAGTACATTGGATTTTGGATCTTCAATACATCAGTTTATCATAAACTCTATCTTACACTTGATTATCCAAAATTCTAGGTTTCATTCCAAAAAACCAAGTCCAAGAAGCTCTCCACTAGGTCACCTAGGGTTTCACAAGGTCATAGGGTGGATTTGGTATCCTAACAACTCTGTTTTGCTTGCATAAAGAATCTGCACTCAAAGAAGAAAAGGACAAGTGATCTTGTCCAAACTGGTCAAAGAGGTCACTCAATAAGGCCTTTTGGCCTAAAGCACAAATCTTGCAGGGGGACAGTTGCCCCTTGCTCACATTTTCTGCAAAAGAATCAAATGGCCATCAACCTGGCAAGAGGTAAGGTAATGGGAAAATCATCACAAGAAGACCATTCACAACAAAAAGAAGGCAACAAGTATATGTTTGAAAAGAATCATGGTTTGTGACAACTTTGACCAAACAAGGAATCAGTACTAGGATTACAAGGGAAAAGGTCACATCCACTCAATCAGTGCATAGTTAAATATTCTTTAGAAATGATAAATGAATTTTGATAAGTTTCAGAGAACTTAGAAGACAACACTATTTAATTTTTTCTAAGCAGCCCTAAAACCTAGGAGTTTGGGAAGAATGACCAAATAGGTCAAATGATGATAAAGAGCCTCCTTCATAATAGAAGATGGCATGTCAAGGGTTTCAATTTTCCCTCTAGGGTTTGATAAGAAGCATTGTATCCCACTTCACCAAAGGGAAAAAAAGGGCCAGGAATAGCAGTGCAAGGGTTTGACTTCTCAAAAGAACAGTTAGAGGCATTTTCAAAAGGTCAAAGGAGGCAGGCATGAGGTAAAATTGCCTAAGGAGGTAACTATGACAAGCATAGGTTCATTGTTGATAAAATGAGGTGTTAAACTCCAAAAAGACAGTGCTCGAAGGAAAAATTTGTCTAGGCACATGCAAGAGTAGAAGTGGCCAAACGAGACACAAATATGGTGTACATTTCTCACCTCCCTCACCAGAGATATATCATTGTCAAACTGGTATGAAGAACAAACATATGATTGGTCTAAAAAGCAGAGAAACCTACCAGAATGGTTTCCTTATAAAAGGTATATTCTGCAAGAGATAGATTAAACCTGAGTGACACTTTTGCAAGACTATCACTAAAGGTTACCTACAGGAAAATTGGTAAGGACAAAACAAACAAAATATTTCTCACCAAGATGGCACACATGAAGACTAAAAAAGTTGATGTTTTGCTGCTAGGATTTTTCCCACCAGGGGGATTTCTCATTGCCTCACAGAGAAAACATGACAGCATGTTAGTCAAAGGAAGACATGGCAAAATAATCACAATTTTGTTGGGTATAAGTGTTAAAAATCATGAAAAGGGTTCATATTTCCAAATATGGACAAGAGGCACAGTTTTAGCTTCTTCAAGGAGTTTGTCAATCTGAGGGGTGACATCAGAATGCTTAAGCAAGAGAAAAAGTGCAATATTTTTAGAACACTGCCACCAACAGGAGAAAAGGACCCAAAAAGATAGTAAAAAGGTAAGAAGATAAATAAAACCTTATAAAGTGGGTTTTGTTCATGAAATAATTTTCAAAAGGAGCATAAAGTCTCCTCTCCCTATCTACCATTTCATATTCAAAGAAGAAGAAAGTCGTGGAAGAATTGTTTTAGGGTTTCTGGGAAACTTGGGCAAAATTTTTCAGGCGCTGCACACCGATGGAGGCGCTACGCAGCTGGTCGTTGGCACTGCACACAAAGGAGGTAGCAATAGTGTTAATTTACACTGCGTTGCGCATCGGGAGGGTGGTGCTACGCACCTATGAGGGCGTTGTGCACAAACTCAAACCGACCCGACTTCCCATCATTTCACACGGCGTTATGCTCTGACAGGGCTCGACAGGCTGTTTAACCATCTGACTTTCCCACTGAAGGCCTCAGGCGCTGCGCACAGGCCTGCCAGCCCGACCTGACCCGGCGCTACGCACAGGAGGGCCCAACCTAAACGGGTAGTCAGGTGGTGCTATGCACCTACAGTTTTTTGTCAAAATTGCTCAAGAGTTGCCCAAATCAAATTTTTCTGCTTCCAAGCCCCTGCACAAAGTTAGATAAGGTTGGTTTTCTTTCTTCGTTGCCCTCCAAGTGATATTTTTCATAATCTAGGAAGGTATTTAAATCCTAATGTGACCAAGCCCTAAGCTGCAAGGAAATCAAATTATTGACCTTCTAAGGCAGGGTTTACAAATTGGGGAAGTTGTCATTAGCCTAAAGACACTAAAAAAAAAGAAAGCCTCCTCCTAAAAACTCTGAAACTTTCCTAGACCTACTTCATTTTACCTTTCCCAAACGTTTCCCTCACATCAATCATTTGACCTCCCTTGACCTAAAGGCTCTCAACAAGCTAAAAATATTTTTTTTCTAGACCAGTCACCATGTCTGAGGAAGAAATCAATACCAGCAGTGATGAAGGCCAAATGCCTATCAAGCCAAAACACAGGGGACGAAGGGTTAATAGGTTTGAGCCTTTAGATACCATCCAAATCACAGTCTCCCATGATCCTTTCATGTTTTCAAAATGTTGGAAGCTATCAGTTTTGTGAGAGGGTTAAACAGGTCCAAAGCCACTCAGACTTGACTAGGTTGTTCATTCTCAGCCTACAAAATGACCAAGTCAACCTAGCAAGAGTAAAATTTGAATTATCCTCTAAATCCATTTCTAAAGCCACGGGAATACCATATGTTGGTGAGAGATGGTTTAAATAGAAGAATTTGGACTTCAGCTACTATGAGCCCTTCCTCAAACCTAGCTGTCAACAAGGCTGCAAGGCTATTTTCCCTTTCTCCCACCTGTTAGAGAGATATGCCTTACTAATGAGGTAGATCATCAAATATTTCACTTGTGAGGGGAGGTACTCCAGGGTTTATTCATATCACATAAGGCTTTTGATGCACTTCACCAAGGTAAAATTGCTAAACCTACCATACTATCTCTTTTGGAGCATTGATAAGATGGCTTTAGTGGTCAAGAAGAGGAGTTATGCCCACCAAATGCAGAGCCTCTTTCACTACTCCTTGATTAAGATGATTGTCTTGCACCAGCTGGAGCAACAAGGAATTCCTTGGGAAGTTTTTATCTCACATGATGTATTTTCCAATCCCCAAGCCTTCATTCAGCAAAATTTCCCCTCCACCTCACACTCAATTACCTTCACTCCTCCAGCACCTCCTCCTATGCCTTCTACAGAAGAAAACCTACCTCTTTACTCTTCTCCTGATGCATCAAGTGAAGATAATGACAGTGGTAGTGATGAACAAGGAGGTGGCGGTACTAATGAGGAGCAAACAGATGACAGTGGAGAGGAAGAAGACAGTAGGTCAGAGGTAGAGTTTAATGAAAATAAATATGATGACAATAGCACTAATGAACAAGCTGATGACAGTGGGAACGAGGAAAACAATGAGGCAAGTACAGAGCTTAATGAGGAAGAAAAAGATGAAAATGATAATGAGGAAGGAGATGGTAGCAGCAAAAATAAGGAAAAAGATGAGGATGATGGAAATGATGAAAATGGTGAGGAAGAAACAGAGTCTAATGAAGAATACCAAGAGGATAATGAATAAGGAGATGAACATGGCATCCATGAAGTCAAAAACAGTGAGCTCTTGAAGAAAAACATTGATGGTGATGATACAAGTAACTCACTCCCAAGTGCAGAAAAAGGTGTTGACAATGAACAAGATGAGAGCCAAGAGGATGATGAAGACAATGATGAATATGAAAGTCAGCAAGAAAGTGCACAGGACAGCCAACGGAAGAATGAGCATGGGCATGACAGTGATCCTGAGCTTATTGAAAACACTGAAAATATAAATGAAAATGAAGAAACAGAGGAAGATGAGGAAGAAATAGAAGACCAAGAACAGGCAGATGATGAGGCTAAAACATAGTTTGAGCAGGCAGGCAGTGACCAAGACAAAGACACAGATATGATAGTAAATTAACAAGACAACCAAGAAAATATTCATGATATTCATGACAGCTGTCATGACTTTCATGACACTAATCAACCTCTAATTGACAAAGAAAATAAAATTGACAGTGCAGAGAATGATAAGGAAGAGGCAATGATGAAGAAAAGAGCCAAAGTGAGGCAAGTGATAAAGGTAATGATTAGTTTGAAGGCCAAAGTGACAGTGTAGAAAACAGTGAGGAAAATAGAGATGATAGGGATGTTGAAGGTCAAAAAAGCAGTGACCCAATGGGGCATAAGGTAACTCATGAGAACCATAACAAAAATGAAAAGGCTTGTGACATCACCAAAGACCAAGGCAATGATGGAAACACCTCCAAAACCATCATCACCCCTCTCACATGCACATACCACAGAGGAAAAAGAGACGTGTTTACTTCCTCAAAAAGGCAAAGGGCCATCTCTCCTCCAGCTGTTAAGCCCAAGGACAAAGGCAAGGAAAATATAGACAAAGGTGAGCAGCACGTAAAGGTAAGGAGAAGCAAAAGAATCAAGAAGACTTCTCAAGAGCCTCAATTCGTTGATCTAGACAGTGACAATGAGGACAAGGAGTTGACCACTAGATTGATTCTCTTAGACAAAGATGCACAAATTATGTAGTGGGAAAGATATTTTGACATGGAACAAGGTGTAATTCAGTATTATGAGGAGGAACACAAACATTTCAAGAAGGTGAAAAGGGACCTTGCTCTCCGAAAGAAAATGACCAAGCACTATGCAAGGAAAAACATGCTTGCTTGTGCCAAACTAAAGGAGGCCCTCATGGAGCTAGAAAACCTAAAAAGGGAAAAGGAGCATGATAGACTTGGATTTTTGGCTAAGGCTTCTCAACAGGTATCTCAGACCTCTTGAGGGACCTCTCCACCAAGTTTGAGCCAAATTGAAGCAAATTTTGTCTTTTTCAAATTTTGAGCTCTCTGTGTGCAACACCCAAGGTGCTACACACAAATTTGGTGCATCCTAAACTTGAAAAATTTGCATTTTTTATTACTCACATCACCAACAGACTTCTCACCAAATTTCAGATCATTTGGAGCATTTTTGACCCCCCAAAAGGTCAAAAAACATCAAAATTTTGACCTTTCTACCTCATTTTTAGATCAGGTGCTGCGCACAGAGAAGTATTGGGAAAATTAGTTTTTGAACAGGTAAATGGCATCCACTCAGAAAAATCAAGAATTTCTAGAAAGCATACTCATCAGGCTTTCCAATGAACTATCACGGAGCCAAATTCGGTGTCGGGAAGGGGTCCAAAACTCAGCCACAAGAGACCCTATTTTCTGCTGAAGTGGCGCTGCGCACAGAGGCTGCCTAGTGTGTTTTGGACCAAAAGTCAACAAAACACACTCATTTATTGCAAATAGATATTTTTGAGTTTTTTGAGGCAACTTACTCTAGAATTAGGTGCAAATAGTTATTTTGGCATTTATTTATTACGATATTATGTGCCTTGGGCCTTGCATGGTCTCTTGGCCATAAATGACATTTATGGTTATATTTGACATTTTTCTACCACATTTAGGGTTTTAGTCCTCCTTTGCTCCATAAATATAGCATGAGGCCCCTATGTATTTTGTTGGCATTTGATGAGCTTGAAGAGCAATATACATGGTTTTATGAGCTTGGAGAAGAAATTGGAGTTGTGGAGTTGATGAACGGCTTGTTTGGCTTGATGATGGAGAAGTTTGTTTGCAGGATTCCATAGCTTGGTGAATGGTGATGTATTTCTAATTTTTCTATTGTTTCCTATGTTATCATTATGTTTCATTTCTCTTAGCTGCTATAAATCAGAAAAGTATAGGTTGAGACATGCTCTTTGAGGCACCTTAATCCTCCTGTTTGTTATAGCCTTGATGTTTTCTTCTGTTTGGTCAGCTTAAGGAATTCTTCATTGCTCTTTAGGTTCACTATAACTTGTTTTGTTTCATGAATAGTTAATATGTTAGTTTACAAATATGATTCATGATATGCCCTGCTTGTTTGAAGCTTTCAAAACCATATCCTGAAGCCTTTTCTTTGAAATATTTTCTGCTAGGTTAAGTCAAAGAGGTCTCATTCGATCCTACCCTTTTTCCATGCTTATCAACTTGTTTCAGAGTTCTTATAGCTTTTTTTATGATGTTTAGGAGTTCCCTCTTCATAAATTGAGTTATTGTGCTATCTTCTGTATTTTCCCCAAATTTTGAAGGTGAATTTCTAAATTTAGGAGTTCTAATGCTTCTATGTTTCACTGAAATGTTTATTTTGAATGTTTATTGTTTTAATATATTACCATAGAGTAAATGGTTTGCCCTAGCTCATCTTTAGTATCTTGTGTTGATCATATTCAAGACCCCCTTGTTCCTAGGTATTTGACAAAGGATTCTTGATTACCCTTTTCCCTATCTAATTCAAAAACTTGATGTCCATCCCACTTCACTCATAAAATTAAAGGATCCTTTTGCCTTGCTAAATTGGCCCTACACTGTACTCTTATTCACTTTTGAGACACCCTTGACTTTTGTTTGACTCCATAGCCCAATGGCTTTAACATACTCTCACTCCTCCTATTACACTAGACCATCTTACCCATCCAAAACAATCAAAACCATACACTTAACAACTAGCCTATAAAAAAAACCCTAGAACAAAAAGAATACATCCTTTGCACCCCATAGAGAGATCCCTCTCTGAGTCCAAGAAGGCTAGGTCATTGGACTCCAAAGCTTGGTTCCATGTTACCCTGTCATTTGGTCTACCAATCTGTCAAATCACGAGACCCTAACACAACCTGCATTAACTAATGCACCATTTCACTTTGAACTCTGTTACAACTAGAATTAATCTGCATGCCTCACCAACTACCTCTAACTCGAAATCCACTAGCTAACTGAGTTTATCACTCTCAGTTAACTATTTCAAGTTATCATTGAGAATAGATTACAGTTTATTTTCCATCTTAAATAAGGGATAACTAAAATAGTCATGCAACCAAAAATAACATTGTGGGCCCCAACCAATCGTAGGTGCTTAATGCACTAGGAGTGGGTGCTGAATTTTTCTTGTTGAATCTCAACGTCGCTTTTCTGCCGCCTTCTTTTAATCAATCTGATGGATTGGATGTGCTTGTAATATATCAAAGCTTTGGCCAAAATCAATGCCATTGGTGTTTCTTACCCCAAAATTGATCCAGGTGGATATTGGTGGCCACCTGCCTATTCCACTTGGGGACCCACCATTTTTTCATTCACTTTTTCAGTTTCCTTAATTATAGCACAATTTACTATTTTTAGCAATTTTTCGGGTCATGAACTTCCAGAGCCCATTAGGGGAATTTTGAGGTCTAAAATGGGCCTCCTAAGGAAATTATTAAATAATAGTGGAAATAATAAAATAAGGTTTGATTACATCATCAAAATTTGGAGGGAAAAAAGAAAAAAACTACTTTTTAACTCGTATTTTCAACTTATCTCCCAATTTTTTTACTCAAATTTAGAGCGGGAGTACTCATTGGATGAAAAATTTAATTCCTCATCCAAGGAGTACCCATGTTGCATACTTTTTATGGATCCTGCTACATGAAAAATGAGAAATACATGAAAAAAGTGATTGCAATCACGTTTTTTCATGTATTTCAAATTTTTCGTGTAGCAACATCCATCAAAGGTATGCAACATGGGTACTCCTTGGATGAGGAATTAAATTTTGCATCTAACAAGTGCTCACATTTGAAATTTGAGTAAAAACTTTGGGAGATAAGTTGAAAATACGAGTTGAAAAAATAGTTTTATTATTTTATTATTTTTTAATCTTTGTACCCTTTTACTTAAAAAATGGTGAATCATCCCCCATGGTTTACATCATCATATTGAATCCTATTGGTTCTTATAAAGTTTATTTTGGCTGTACATTTTTCTTAGGAGGCCCATTTTAGACGTCAAAATTCCCCTAATGGTTTTGAGGCCCTAAATGACATTTTTTGGGCATCGTTTTTTGGTTAAATATGTCTGTTCCAGACTTGATATTTTTTTTTAGTAGTTGTAGTCCTCAAATAGATATTTCTAATGATGTATCATGTGTGTCAAACATAGATAGTATGCCAAAGTTACGACCCTGGGAAATTGTTGTACCAATTTACCCCGACGGGGCCCATATTTTGGCATTTCATCTCCTAGGGTTAGATTTTTGGATGCTTAGGGTTTTCCATTGTTTCTCAATAATATATAGGTCTTGGAGCCTCATTGTAACACATATTTTAGAGGCCTGTAGCTACCACATCTCTTCTCAAAGATAAGCTATCAGTGCCCTAGCTAGTTTATTTCCATTTTGTCTGTAAAAAAAAATTAGTTCTTTGATATTAATGAAATGAAGTGTTATTTCCGCTGAATTTCTATATTTATAGTTATATGTGTATTCCGTTGCATTCCTGCATAAATCTGGATCAGTGGTATCAGAGCGGTCTACTCTTTCACAATCCTTCTTTTCATGTCCCCAACGAGATCGGGATATAAGGAGTTAGGGCTTGATATAGTTCAACCTTTGCAAGGTCAGCCTCGCAAACCTCGACAGCCTCCCATGGGGACGAAAAGAAAGATGAGGGAGCAAGAGATGCTATCAAAATATTGCTCAAGGAGGCCCTCGAAAAAAAAAGGAACACTATGATGGATAACTTTGCCCATATCCTTCAACGATTACCCACTGGTGGCGCATCTGCATCCAATAGCCACTCCGGAGGCACAACTCCTTTTAAGGTACAAATGAACTTTTAAATTCCCATATTTGAGGGCCAAATAGATGTAGACGCCATAGATAGATGGTTGAATCTATTAGAAGGACATTTCTCAGTTCATCACTTTTCCGACTGGGAGAAGATTATTTTTGCACTCCTCAAAGCTACCCCCCATGTCAAGGATTGGTGGGAAACCTACTGTGAGAAAAAGGATGAGGGGGAACCCTCTCTATTCTCAGTCGTACCCACTTGGAATTATTTTCGAGACACCATCAAGGAACAATATTATCCCGTGGGGAGCTTTGAGGACAAGTACATACAATGGACTACGTTGTAGCAGCAAAGGGATCAAGATGTACACAGGGTGACGAATATGTTCCATACCCTGCATACAAAGTTGGGTATCAAATATTTAGAGAAACATTTGGTGCTAAAGTACTGCAGTTGTCTGAACGGATACATTCAGGAGGAAATGGAGTTCCTCAACATCTCCTCGCTTGGTACGGAGTATCGGTATGCTGCCAAGATTGAGCAGAAATTCAAACAGAAGAAACAAGACTTTGGATCTGTGAATCAAAAGAAAGGGAAAGGTGCCCCCAAACCATAGAAAAAAGTATAAATCCAAGGCATGGCAACCCGAGATAGCCTACCAAAGCCACAAGTAAATAAAAACACCACTAAGCCGAAGAAGGACACAGGAAAGTGGTGTGAGTTCCATAAGAGCTCCACTCACAACACAAGTGAGTGTCAGGCCAAGCAGTCACTGGTGGCTGAGATGAGGGCTTATGAATCAGATGCATGCTCTGACTCTGAATCATAACACAACAAGGGGAATGCCAAAGGGAAGCAAATTATTGATGTGGAGCCCAATTCCACCGTGGCCACTGCGAATATCCAGAAGGAGGAACCAGAAGATATAGAGGAGGAGGAGCATCTCTTCCACTCTCAGATGTGCGTAAAGGGTTCCCCACTACAGTTCATTATTGACAGTGGGAGCTAAAAGAACCTCATTTCAGCAAAGGTCGTGAATCGTTTTAGATTGTTGACCACATCACACCCATATTCGTACACCATCGGGTGGCTTCACCTAGGAAGGGATCTCCGCGTCATCCAATAGTGTTGCCTTCCCTACAGCATCAAGCCCTTCATAGATGAGGTATTATGTGAAATTAGTCGTCTTGATGTTTGTGATGTATTATTAGGATAACCATACTTGTGGAAGCGACATGCTGTGTATGAGTCCTGACCTTGCATTGTTATTGATACTTTGGGAAATAATTTGTACATGATACCAAAGGTACCACCACTCCCAGTTGTCTCTTTGGTTAATGCAAAAAAATGAAGTAAGCTCATTTCCAAAACTGAGATTTTTTTTTCTCCTGATGATCCGCCCCCGGGGAAGGAAGAAGATTGTGGCCACAATCTCCAGAAAGGGATTCTCCACACGACAACAACAAATGGATAAGGTCGTGGAGGAGTACAGGGACGTATTCACCTCACCCACAGGGGTGCCTGACCCCAGCTGCACCGCTGCCCAATGGACCGATCTCTTGGCGCTCTGTTCTAGAAAACAATGAAATCAAGAGGCAAATTCAGGAGCTGTTGCAGAAAGGTCACATCCGACTAAGTTCTTCACCCTATGGGAGCCCGCTCATGTTGGTGGAGAAGAAGGATGGGACTTGGAGACTCTGTATTGATTATCGAGCGTTGAACAATATCACTTTCCGGAATAGGTAAATGATCCCACAAATTGACGACCTTTTGGATCAACTCAAAGGGGCGAAATATTTTAGCAATATCGACTTGAAGTCAGGGTATCACCAGGTACCAATGAAACCCTCCGATGTGTGGAAGACTGCCTTCAAATCCAAGGAGGGCCTTTTCGAATGCCTGGTCATGCCTTTTGGGTTGACGAATGATCCTGCAACCTTCATGAGGCTGATGGATGACATCTTACGGCCATTCACCAACTCATTTCTAGTAGTGTACTTGGATGACATCTAGATCTTCAACCAGACCTAGGAAGAGCATCTCAACCACATTCGACAAGTCCTACAAACATTGCGGCAACACAAGTTGTGTGATAATTTGGAGAAGTGCACTTTTAGCATGACCCAAGTTCAATATCTGGGATACATTATTAATGAACCGGGGGTGCATGTGGATCCAGCCAAGATCCAAGTAATTCTGAATTAGACAGCCCCAAGAACTCTAATAGATCTCCGCCGCTTTCTGGGTCTTGCTAATTTCTACCACAGGTTTGTGTTGGTATTCTCTCATATCACTTGGCCCTTGAGTCAAGTCACCAAGGAAGGAGCAAAAGAAAAATTGTTTTGGTCAGAATCTCAACAGAATGCGTTCGTAGAATTGAAACATCGCCTATGCTCTACCCTAGTGTTCACATTATCATACTTGCAACAACCATTTTAGATCAAGATAAATGCCTCTAACTATGTTATTGGGGTAGTTCTTAGTCAACAGGGGCATCCAGTGGCATATCACAGTGAGACATTATCTGACACAGTCCGCAAGTATCCCACTTATGACAAAGAAATGTATTCCATTGTGCAGGCATGCCACCAATGGAAGCAATACATTTTGGGGAAGGAAACGGTCATCCACACGGACCACTGACTCCTGTAGTTCATACAGACACAAGGGAAGTTGCAGAACAATCGCCATTAGAAGTGGTCCACATAGCTGCAACAATTTCATTTTAACATAAAGTATAAGAAGGGAAGCACCAATAATGTTGCAGACTGCCTCAACCGACCACCAATTGTGGCACTAAGCACCGTTCTCAACTCTTTTGGGCACGAGACTTCTAATTGACCGCTGCTCTACAAGAGCGATCCGAAATTCGACCACACATACAAGAAACTCTTGGAGGGTACGCAAGTTCCAAATTTTCACCTCTAGGATGCGCTACTATGTCACCTGGGACACCTTTTTGTTCCTTCAAGCGAGCGTGCCAAGATGATTTGGGAAGCACACTATAGTCAATTCACTGGGCATTTTGTGGTCGAGAAAACAGTGATAGTACTGCAGAAGTATTTCTATTGGTCGAACCTTAGGCAAGATGTTGGGAAGTACATCAGATCCTGCACTTCTTGCTCCATTGCCAAACCGACCATTAAGAAGCAAGGAATCTATACTTCGCTACCTACCCCTAGTCGACCTTGGGAATTCATCTCCATGGATTACATGTCGGGCCTTCCTTCTACTAAGCATCGAAATGACTGTGTTTTCGTGGTCGTTGACAGATTCTCGAAAATGGTCATTATGTCAGCCTGCAAGAAGAATATCACAGCAGAAGCCACTGCTAAAATATTCTTTGAACGAGTGTGGGTGCACTTTGGGATCCCATAGTCTATCATCTTAGATCGGGACAACAGGTTCCTCAGCACATTTTTTTCTAGCCTCTAGTCAATGTTGGACACCAAGCTCACCAATTCCACAACATTCCATCCCCAAACTGATGGCCAGACAGAGGTCGTCAACAGGATGATTGTACACATTCTGTGCATGTACAATTAAAAGCATCCACGCACATGGGACGAGAGCCTTTCCTATGTATAACATAGTTATAACCAGGCTCTCCACAACTCAACCAGCCACTGCCACTTTCAGGTGAGCCTGGGGTTCCAGCCACTATGTCCCATTGATGTAGCCATGCCATTTTTGGCTACTCAAGCTAATTTAGCTCATGTTTGGTCTGAAGCTGATAAAGAAAATAACTTCATTGAGCAAATTTAGCACATCCGCTAGTAGGTTCATGACATATTGGACAAAGCCAATGTTAAGTACAAGCAATGACATGATCAACATTGGGTGCCACACCTCTTCGAGGTGGGCGACAAAGTGTGGCTACATTTGCAGAAGGAGAGCCTCACTGGACCCCACTGCAAGCTTCGGTTGCTCCGATATGGGTCATATACCATCACCAAGGCTATAGCGAATAATTTCTTCAAGCTCATTATTCCACCATTCCTTGGTCTACACCTGTTTTTCAATGTGGACCACCTTCGGCCCTATTTCCCACCTCTACTAGACACCTCTAAGATTACAGAACAACTCACATCAACAGAGTTAAACCCAGAGTAAATGGAACATGCCATCACAGATTGTATCATGGAAATTAAAATAAAAAACACTCGCCATCAGAAGATCCAATTGTATCGGGTTGTCAAAGCTTGCCAACTCCTGCACCAAGGCAAGTAGTTCACTAGGGACCAAGTTCAGCAGAATTTTCCTCATCTCATGGAGGAACTCAACAGAATGGGGACCATTACTTCCTAAGGGGGGAGGAATGATCCAGGTGGATATTGATGGCCACCTGCCTATTCCACTTGGGGCCCCACCATTGTTTCTTTCATTTTTTCAATTTCCTTAATTATAGCACAATTTACTATTCTTACCAGCTTTTCGGGTCCTGAACTTCCGGAGCTATTTTGAGGCCCTAAACAACGTTTTTTGGGCATCACTTCTTTGGCTAATATGTTCGTTCTAAACTTGATAGTCCCTTTCAAATGTTGTATTCCTCGGATAGATATTTCTAATGATGTATCATGTGTGTCAAACAGAGATAGCATGCCAAAGTTACGACCCCGGGAAATTGATGTACCAATTTATCCCGACGGGGCCCATATTTTGGCGTTTCATCTCCTAGGGTTAGGTTTTTGGATTTTTAGGGTTTTCTATTGTTTCTCAATAATATATAGGCCTTGCA
The DNA here is from genome assembly GCA_034641835.2 of Pinus albicaulis. Lineage (NCBI taxonomy): Eukaryota > Viridiplantae > Streptophyta > Pinopsida > Pinales > Pinaceae > Pinus > Pinus albicaulis. Next base: position 664,264,753 of record CM076576.1, on the reverse strand, counting down.
ACCTCACTGTAACACAAACTTCAGAGGCCTGTAGCCACCACATCTCTTCTCAGAGATAAGCTACCAACGCCCTAGCTAGTTTATTTCCATTCTACCTGTAAACAAATTTCAGTTCTTCGATATTAATGAAATAAAGTGTTATTTACGCTGCATTTTTAAATTTATGGTTTTATGTGTATTCCGTTGCGTTCCTGCATAAATCCGGATCAAAAATGGAAAACTATGGGGATTTGGATGGTGATTTTAAACATTCAAGGATTGATAGCTTTATTTGCAAGCCCCAACCTAAGATCACAGATGGTGTTCTTGGGATTTTAGAGGCACGACTTAGAAATTGGTATTTAATTGCATTCACCACAAGTGAGATGTGCTACCCATTTCGCTTAAATTTCATTTTTCTTCTAAAAGGACTTTTATATTATCATGGTTCCCATATTTACAAACTTAGAACCTAAAAGTTCAAAACTAGCATAGAAATGAACTTAACAAGAAAATTATTAATGAAATTAGATTCTTTTTCCTAGACGAGTGTCTCTCTTTCCACCTCTGGAAGAGCGTCACTCTAATCCAGTTCCACCTCCTATGTTGTCATTCCCATTCCTCCTACTTGGACACTGGACTATACCAAAAGAACTAACAATGACGTCTTTCTGAATACCAAAAATTCCTTCTTCAATCCTAATAGCAACCTAATTCTTCTCATCAATCCTTAAAATCTAACATATGGAGTCCTATTCGTAGAGTTGTATTCCCTTTTCCAACGTCTTTGAGTGGTTTTAGATATATTTCATATACATATTCTTATCGAGAAGAAATTGTGTTGCACTCATAGAAACGATTAATAATTCTTGCATTGGAGTGATTGGCAAGATAATCTTCCCAAATAATTTATTCCTTTGGTGTACCTTAGCATAGGAATGAACTTAATGAGAAAAGGATTAACTAAATTAGATTATTTTTCCTAGAAGAGAATCTCTCTTTCCACCTTTGGGAGAGAATCACTCTACTCCAGTTCCACCTCCTCTATTGTCATTCTCATTCCTCTTTCTCTGACACTAAATTCTATTGAACGAACTGACAATGATGTCTTTCTTAATACCGAAAATACCTTCTTCAATCCTAATAGCAACCTAATTCTTATCGTTAGTCGCTAAAATATAATAGGTGGAGTCCTCTTCAAAAATTTCTATGACCCTTTCTAATGTCTCTGAGTGGCTTAGATATCTGTCATCTCCATATTCTTATCAAGAAGCAATTTTGTTGCACTCATAGAAACGATTAACAATGCTTCAATTGGTGTGAGTGACAATATAATCTTCCCAAATATTTTATTCTTTCGATGTACCTTTGCACCTTTGGGGGAAATTGCTAGTTTATATTGAACTTCAAAAGGTAATCATGTTAGTTGAAGTTAGAAAGACTTACATATTCATTATGTTTAACAATTTGAATAGTGGTAAAATTTGATATAAGTTTTCGAAAAGTGAAGGTAACACACACACACACACACACACATAATTTTATGATAAATTTGAATTTATGTTTTTAAATTATAAGTAGAAATAAAAGAGATTGTTAATTTTATCCTATATAGTTTTTAAGAGTAATGAAAATTTATGAAAATAATAGTGTATTTAAAAGTAAGTTTAAAATAGCATAGCTATATAGATTAAATGGCTAGTAAATGTGAATAAACATCAAAACACTTCCCTTGTTATTTATCTCACATTACCAAGATTAAAAAAAATCAAAAAAATTGAATAAATTATAACTTTATTTTAAATTATTATTATTATTATTATTATTATTAATTAAAAAAAATATACTATTTAATCATATATATACATTTAAAATAAGTACATATACATTCTTAACCATGACTATTTACCCCCACTTTACCATGAAGATTCTTAACTTATAAATAGGCTTTGTTACAATACCATGGGCTAAATTCAGAAAAACACCATGATTCATGTCCATTTGAATTATTTTTTAATTAATCAATTTTATTTAAAAGATTAAAAAAGGGCATAACTACTTTTGAGATAAATCTAAACCTTTAATCTATGTTTGCTACTAAGAATATTTTATAATATTTGTAAAGGTTAAATTCCTACCATCCACCTAATAATTATTGACAATTAAATAAAAATTGTAAAAGCCCTATTCCAAAATAAACACCACGTAACTATATTTTTGAGTTAAAATTAAAATATAAAATAGAATTAATTTTAATATATTTTAATAATAATAATAATAATAATAACAAACATTTACTTTAATTTTAATTTAGTTCTCAAAATTAAAAATTAAAATAAAATAAATGTCTACTTAATTAGTTTTTCATAAGAAAATAATAAAAATTTATTTATGTTCATGAGTTATTAATGGAATTAGAAAAAATAAAATAAAAAAGACTCTATTCATAGTTGATTGCACCTCTAAATACTTTATAGTTTAATATGAAAGACATGTTTTCATATAATATTATATGTGCCAATGAAACAAAAAAAATGACTATGTATATATATTACATATAAAAAAATTGATTAAAAAAAATTAATTAAACAAAAAGTAAATAATTATGTATATACATGAGAAAATTTTAAAAAACAAACTAGTTTAAATTTTTCATAAATGAAATACCAAGAAGGATAAAAATTCACACCTTAAAAAATTTGATTCACTTGGTGCTTCATAAATCAAGAATTAAGATGAATATGGTGGATTTATTGAAGAGAATTTGACGTGTTATATGTTGTCTGATTAAAGTGTATTAAATTTATTATCTAGAAATAATTTAATTAAATAATGTTTATAAAAAAATAAAATTAGTTTATAACATGATAAAGGATATGATATTTAAGAATGATAAAGAAAAACGAAAAATATATTTTAAAAGAAAGGTTTTTTCACCAAAAAGTTTTTTCCTAGATGATATTTAAAATATTTAAGACCATAAAGAAGTGCAAAATGGGCATGAAGCTATGATAGTCATTAAAACTATATATTTTGCAGGTCTACCATGTAAACTTGGACATTGGTTATGTAGTCTCTTTTTATTAGTATGAGTGTTAGAAATAAGAGGTAATCAACATGGTGTATGGTGTTTTGGGGAACTAAAATCTAGAAAGTTGCTGATAAATGTTGAATATCTCCTTGAGTAAGGAAGATAAGCATCTCTACTCATCTTAAACAATGAGTGTCTATATAGACCCAAGAAAATCTATATGGATATAGAAGAACTACCCTATCTAGTTTTGTAGTTGGGTGAGCATTAAAGTATGAAGCAGTCCTCAATTTCAATATCTGAGTAGAATTGGACCATTTAGAGTTCCTTAGAAATATGGTGGTTTGTCTCGATACAATATTGGGGGGATTAAATTCTAATCTAGCAAGAAGGACAAGTAAACTATAAGGTAATTAGATTCTAATGTACATTGAGGTCAAATTATCCTCATACATGTATATTTTCTCATACATGAGATCATTGCTCATACTTGTATATCTATACAAGTATGAGTACTTAATTATTTTTCCTTTGCAAAAATAAAAAGCATCTACTAGAAGAGTTGTGAAGTGGTAGTTTCTCAAAATCAAGGTCAATGAGGTGAAGCAAATGAAGAGGCTCTCATACACTAAATTGGTCCCATATTCTCCCTAATCTATATAGGGTTCAAGAACAAGAAATAGATATTTTAGGAGATTTGACTTTGTAAGTTCCCATCCATTTGACCTTATGTAGCATTGTTACCACATGAAAGATCACTAAAACAATAAGTGGGGTTGTACCAATTTCTATAAACCTAATATCATAAGATGCTTATCTCTTGGCATAAAGATGTTTGAATTACATTGTGACAAACACTCTCTATTCTATTTTATTGCACTCCAAATAACATTGTGACAAATGCTTTTTGTTCTCTTCAATTGTACTCCAACTAATATTGTGACAAACACTCTATGTCCTATCTAAATGTACTCCACAAAAGTATCACCCTTAATCTTTACATACATCTAAAAAAATTAAGTGTAACTTATAAATAAAAAAAATCACTATATACCCTACAACAAAATAATAAATATTATATAAATTGAATAATTTATATCATTTTAAATCGAACCATATACCTTTTAATTGATCTGATATTTATTATTTTATTTTAAAATATATTATTTACCATAAATTAATAATAAAATCTTCCAGTAAATGGGTTATTAATCTATATACTATATTATATTACTCAATATATATTTTTAAATAAATAATAGATCGAGGTCACTTGCCAATGTTCAAATCCAACCTTGGAGGCGACGCTTATTTCGTATGCTTTTGGCCCATTAATGCGATGGCAGATACACTGCCCACCGTTAGATTTAAAATTGTTTAAATCTAACGATGGGCAGTGTCTCTGCCATCACATTAATGGACCAATAGCATAGAAAATAATATTAGCCATAGGTTATAGTAACCTATATAACCCTAGAATATACATCAAGACAACTAGGAAAAGAAAAATAACTTGTACGTTTCAAGCTATAATGCCATCTTATCTACGTCTAAAAGTACCCCTAAAGGATGATGCTAAAAATAGGATGGATAGATGGTTGGATATATTGGGAAATGCGAGTAACTCTAGATAAATGAAGGAGAAAAGGATGGACATATGGTTTGATAGGTTGCGAAATTCAAGCAAATTTTAGGTTACGTGGACAAAAAGAGAGCTTGATTTGCTCTTTTTTCAAGGGATCCCAATTTCCAACCAGTATTTAAACAGAGCAACCAATTCCATGGAAGAAAATGAAACGTTACTATGCTTTCTTTATTCGAGAAGCCTATTGGCAGTCAACCCTGATGATGTTAGGCTTCTTTCGAGGAAGGAGGCCTTTGGCAGTTGATCCAGATTGTGTTGTCTGGACTCTGAAAATGGAGGGTTGGCAATTATGTTAAGGTACGTTAATAATATATAGAAATATTTTATTAGTCAGTCAGTCAATGTACTTAGTGCCGTGAAACGGGACAGGATCAGGAGTTAGCATTATGTATATTACTTGGGTGGTGGGGTTGCTGCTGACTGCTACTCTTTTCTCTTTTCATTTCAGAGTGACTGACGATGTCACAGTTACATTTCACTAAGAAAATAAATAGTATAAAATGTGTTTTTGAATATATAAATAAATTTAAATGTTAAAAATTTTAGTTAAAAATTAATTTATTACAATATTGTAAGGTAATTAAGAGAGTAAGATGATCACTTTACTTTTCAGAGAAGAATTGAACCTGACTAAAATAAAAAGAAATAAGAAATAGTCTCATATGATTTTATTGTTAGTTAAATTTAACTATACAATTCCGAAACTTAAGTTTCCAAAAATTCCCTTCCAAATTTTAATCAAAATTAACCAAAATAATTGTCTAAAAAGACAAAAACATATGGACTTGGCCAATTTTTAAAAAGTGAGCAAAGAGCTGCAGCGAGATTTTCAACACAGTATGCATGCCTGCCTTCCCAGTACGCCCCAACCCAACTGATCTCATGAATCATATCCACTTGCGTGTTTTCTTGGTAGACTCATTCTCTTTTTGGTTTGTGATGCATCAATGAAATGAATGACTGACTGACTGAGATTGGTGGTTGGCTAAAAATCTCGATTTCACGGTCAGTCTGTGCTGTGCATAGCTACCTACTACTTCACTCCTGACGATTACCCAGAGAAGAAGACTGACTGTCACGAGAGTTCATGGGCTTCTGTTTTTCTTTTTCTTTTCTTTGGTGACGAACGGACCCATTTGCAGTTTTCATGGCGCCTGAAAAGGAAGGGCCCATTTCATTGCGTTGCATTGCACAGCATATGATGCATTCATTCTTTCTTTTATGAATAAATGGCAGTAGCCTTACATATAGCATATGAAACATTTGATGTATGTTTGTACATTTGATGTATGTGTGTTTGTACAAGTAAATATTGTTGCAGTCAATGATATATGAGTTGTTAGATTGTAAAACAAATAGAAGTTGATTATTATTTTTTGGGATTCAATTGTATTAAAGTAAATCATTTATCTATGATTATTTTTATGAAAGGTGGTCGTAACTGACTAATTTCTTATGATTTTTGAATAATCCACTTTGACATAATTGCATTTGGTGATGCTCACAAGGGTGAAAAAGTTGGTAGACTATATACTATTAATGTGCATTAGAAATATCCAATTATATATAGATATAGAGAGTAGTCTAATCAAAGACAAAATGAGAAATTTTTTCTAGTTAATTTTAACCAAAATTCATTAGAGATTTTTGAAGTAGTCTAACTTATAAATTCTACTGTAATTTACTTTATATAAATATACGTATATCCCACCGTATATCTCGCAATGTGCATCGTTGTAAGGCACGTGAACTTAACCTAAAAGGAAACGCTGCAGTCAAGCACAGAGGATGTGCCAGCGAAGCTAGCGAAATTAGCGCATCCTATGTGGCCTTTTCCCTTTCTCGAGTTGTGGCACAATCCTTCTCCCTGTGAGATCTCTGCGTCACGCGTCTGACCACCGAGTTTGAATCGTCCTCCCCTGACATTTCGCATGCGGCATGAGTGACGAGGCCCATCTGCACGATCGAGATAGGCACATATACTTTGATGTACCCTCTATTGGGTTAAACCCAGATATACTTTGACGTACCCTCTATTGGCAAACTCGCGAATGATCCCCACCCTCTCCACTTTGAGCTATGATGTCTCAAGGATCCTCTCTATCTCTACACCCTTCACCACTTCCAATGCTTCGTTACTTCAAAAAAAATATTACATGATTATTACATCCATAGCCAGAGTGATCTATGATCATAAATCATGAAAAAAAAAAAGATATCCTCCAAACAACCACAACCACACAGTTGGACTCCTCATAACAAACTTGGTCCAATTTCCATCTCTGAGGAGCTTTCATGAACCAAAAGTCATTGTAGAACAACAATTCCAAGAGAATTTTAACCAAAATCATTGCAACCAATATCCAAAGACAAAAGTAATGTTTCAAAGAGAAAAGACACATGTAAAAGCTTGCACATTGCACCGGTCGTAGACATCTTCTCCAACATAAGTAGAGATCACCCACTGTTATTGCTTGACAAAAAAAATATAGAAGGGTTGTCCATTACGTATGGAAAACAGGGAGTTGTCAAGGCGAATAGATTGTGACGAACTTTGAATGGCATAAACCACAAGAGTAATGAGTTGCAAGTCCCTCCTCACACCAAAACAAGTACAAAACCAAGAAGCCCTCAAATGCGACCAACTATCTCCACAAGTCCCTTTTGTTGAGAGCAAGAAAACCATCAGCAACACTGAAACAAGCTTGTGAAGTAAAGGGAAAAAATACGATACCATTTTCTTAGTCTTGATCAAAGGAAATGATAGTAAAGTCTGGAGCACTACTAGCTCGTGGATCAATAGGATCTCCAAGAGGGTTTGTGAGATCCCCCGAGGTTGACTCTAACACCAAAAAAACTCTCCACACGACTTAAATGAGAGTCGGTGTTGCTAAGGAAAAAGCTATGATTCCTTAACATACACATAATATCTTCTAACTCAACAAATACATTATAATTTCCAACTTTCTTATCTTTCAAAATTAAACATAACAAAATTTCCATTTGTTGATGTAGGGAAGTCTTCTCTTCCTAAATATGCTCGAGTTTGGAACCCATTTCAACCCATCACCAATAATTTTTTAATCATACTGATAAGGGTGATCCCCAAATTCTTTCAACTCTAATATAGAAATTTCTTTGTGAACTTCAAGAGGGACAAAATCAAAGAAAATTGTCACCGAGTCATAGGAAAAAGGCCAAGATCATTTGACTCCAACACTACCTACACCACCTCATTTGCTCAACATTCTCTGACGAGGGGGCATAATGGAAACAACAAAAGAACAATGTAAACAACCAGTAAGTGCACCATGACAAAAAAACCAGAAAAGTGACGAACCAACATCCCTTTTAAACCAAACCGAAAGACAACTAGGTCGTCCCCCAAAATTCCACAGCAGAGATCCAAATTCAAGTAAGGTTTGAAATTCACCACATTGTAAGGACATGAGACACCACAAACTCCAACAACATACTAACACTTGATGACTATAAATACCCGAAAGGGCCACAAGAAAAGTCCTGACACCAAAAGAAAATAACAACATACACAAGATGGTTCCAAATCCAAAGCATCAATTTAGCTTCTCAACTGACCTAACAAGGCCTCGATTCACAAACCCAAAGAAATCTAGAGCTGTAAATTAGAGAGGTTGAAAGAAAACCTGAATATGTGTCAACCCTCTACTGACAGAACTTGACTTTCTTCGGCTTTAGTACCACACGGAAAAATAACTTGGGGACCAAAAATCACAAACAAGACTCGGACAGGGATACAAAATACCTTTGAATTCGCTATACAAGATGGGATAAGTTGAGTATATGACCACCAATTCAAACACTAGCCCCGGCCTTTTGGTATACATGTACAAAAGTAAAAACATCGACCCCACACTCTCACCAGCATGGAAGGAATCACAAAAAAAACTAACTCCTCACCAACAGGCTTGAGCTCATCGACATGCAACTAGAAACCAAAGGAACTTGCTACCAAATGAATCGAGGTGCAAGAGGTTGTGGAATGAACCTCACCTCAACTCGCTTGCATAGTGTATCTCTGCCACCCCATTTGAATGATCATGCATTTATAACGAAAGGACGTCTGGTGCAAAGATCATCCCCTCTCACCTACACACTACCACGCCATGACCAGAATGAAACAAATGCAACCCCAGCACATCTCCCAAAATATCTTCATTCCCTCCAACGTTCACACCCCCATCGGGGATTATTTATCAAAATGTTGAATCCATTCATATATTTAAAAAATCAGTTTAAACAAACAAAAATAACAATCTCACCAAAAATTGTAGTGCAAAATTATGTGAAAAAAAATGAAACATATAACTGTTAAAAATAAAAAATCATAATTTACTTTTATTTTAATATAAATATAAATATATGTACATGCAACCGTATATCTCATAATGTGCATCACTAGAAGGCACATAAGCTTGAATTAAAAGGAAATATAGCAATCTTACCCAAAAATATCAATGAAGCACCAAGCATAAAGGGTGTATAACATAAGTGCCAACGAGGCTAGTGACATCAACACATCCAATGTGGCCTTATGTCTATCCCAAAAGTTGTGGCACCCTGGGTAGGAATTTCAAATCTGAAACACATGTCAAATTTGACAGTCTGTGTAATTTTAGTGATTGCTTTGATCATTTTAACAAAATATTGAAAATTGTAAAGATGGGAATTTTTTTTAACTGTATTTGATAGACAAATTACCCATGACAAGAAAATTTCCCATCAAATTTCATCCTTTTTAGCACCATCCTTTTCCTAGTGAGCATCCTCTAGCGACCACTGTATCACATGATGGTCATCGTAACACAATCTACGACTCATCATCTAATCGTTTAGTTCAAGTCATCCTCCCTTGAAATTTTGCATTTGACATGAGTGATGATCCCACTCTTCTTCTCTAACACACACACTGAATCACTTCTTTGTTGAGTCCCCGATGTTGATCCGATGAGAATTCTAGCAAGCATCAGCGACATGGTTTAACCAAGATAGACACATATACTTTGATGTGCCCTCTATAAGGTTAAACTGAGATAAGAACATGTACTTTGATGTGCCCTTTTATTGGAAAAATCACGAAAAATCCCCACCACTTTGAACTATGATGTCAGAGGGGTCATCTCTATCTCTACACCCTTGTTCACCACTCCCAATGCCTAATTAGCTCACAAACACCTATATCTTTTCTATTCTTGCAATGCTCATCCTTTGCTTTGTATTTCAACCTTAATCCTTTTAATTTTTTGTTACCTCTTGGTGTAGTGCTCGTGTATGAATTCATCTAAATTCCACATAGGACCCTCCATGCTTTCAAAGTGTATATTCCACAATTGGCATGAGACTTTTACTTAGCTTTGTTTCAGTTTATAGTTTGTATTGGTAATCAATAACCACTTAAATTGCTATACAATAGCATTTAATGTTGTTTAAGGTTATTGAAACAATTCATATCAATTAACTTATACATAATTTTATGTAACCTTTAATGTTACATAAAAAATTAGTTATTAAGACCATCAACCTTAACATACTTCACATTTAATATTACACCTACTCAACTATAATTCCTATAACACATATTGGTAAACCATTTAACACTTCTAAGTGCCTATCCTTCTCATGTAGTTGTCCCTCCCTTGACTTTCCACACATAGTTGCTTACGTCCCTTGACCCTCCACTCATTCAATTGAACTAGGTGTGCCCTTGATTTCAAAGGTTATATATATATATATATATATATATATATATATATATAAGAGAGAGAGAGAGAGAGAGAAGATACATGTTATTTTTGTTTATCTTCTCTCGTTTTACAATGTTGATATTATGATAATATACATGTCATTTTTTATTACTGTTATGTTAGTCAAATTGTCAAACAATTGTTATAATTTTTTATGTAGAGATTATTTTTTCTTTGTTTTGTTTCTTCTAGCTTGCTAGTTCTAATAATGAAACATGCCTTTGTTGTGGGGTAGGGACACACTGACATTATGAAAAGAAAAACATTTAAAATGGAATTCACAAACAATAGCAAGGATTTGTTAATGTCTAGGCCATTATTAAAAACCCTTCACTACTTCCTATTATCGCCCAACAATGAAATATGTTAAAGAAGCAACTACCAAACTTCACAACCATCATTTAAGAGACTAAGTATAGATAATTTTTAAACTATGCCAAGAAAATTGAAGTAAAAGGAGTCTAGAACACCAACCAAGTTCCAAAGCACAATGGAAAACCATATTTTGCCATCCATATAGAAAAGAAAAGATAAAACCATGCTTGCCAATATTTTGATCCATAATTTTTCCTATTCAGTATTTCATCACCCTTTCGATTGGATAGTTTTGCCAAGAACCTTGACTACATAGTTGATAAGAGAAAACAACAATGGGATAAGAAGAAGTTGGATGTTAAATGTGGAAAATGACATTCGAGAATATCTATCTAAGGTAAGGTGCTCTTGTTAATAACACTCATTATTTTGAATTTCAACCTTTTTGTTATTCAAAATATTTTAATCTAGGTCAAGGTTTAAAAAAAAATCCATTACCTCTCCAAATGAATCCCCAATCCAATCCACAAATAGGCGTATATATTTTGACCTTTTTATGTGCAAACATAATTTTTGTATTTTTTCAAGTTTTACTGCATTGAAATTTGGTGTCAAGATGCTTTGTAGACTATGAAGGGGGGGAAAGCAAGCAAGAAAAAACATACCCATGTGGACATAGAGGAAATTCTCCAAGTTGTTATAAATCTTTCATATTTATGTTTTATTATTTTTTATGAAGAAAAAAAAATAGCAAAATTTTAGAGCAAAAAAGTCAATAGTAATGCACACCCAACTCCGTACTTATTTCATTACCAAAAACATATATTTATACATGCGATGTCTCAAGAATCTCTCAATCACTCTTATACTCTATCATTAATCACTCCAACATTTTTCCACAAATCACTACATTTCTTTCACTGAAAATAACAACTTACAATAATACTGACAACTAGTATATGAAAAATGAATCATTATTCCAACATTTCTCCCCCATAATGATCATTTGGAAATTTTCCAGGATCATCTCTAAATTTGCAAAAATTTTCCTTAGATAGTGCCTTAGTGAATATATCAGTTACATGTTCATATGTTCTACAGTACTTGATCTAGACCACCCGCTGAACTAAATCTCGAACGAAATGATAATGAATATCAATATCCTTCATCTTCTTATGAAAAATGGATTCTTAGTCATTTGAATAACACTTTGATTATAACACATCAACTGAGTGGGTTTCTCCTCCTACTCATGTAGATCTTCTAGAATTCATCTCAACCAATCTTCTTCACATGTTATTGTCGTTGTTGTTTTATACTTTGCTTCTACTATAGAGAGATAAATTGTGGATTGCTTGTTAGTACTCTAGAAATTGTTGTTGAACCCCTGTTGAATAAATACCCTGAAGTTGATTTCCTATCATCCATGCATCTAACCCAATCAGAATTTATATAAATACTCAGTCTGAAATATTTTGTAGATCTGTATACCAAATCATAACCAATTGTACAACATAGATATCTTAAAAGCCTCTTAGCTTCTTTCCAATGCAATTCCCTCGGTAATATATGGTTGAGTTATAGTTAAGTAGATCAAACTTACAATCAGTTGATGATACAATGTAACATCAACTGAATTGGAGTCATCACGTCCGTATAACATCATCTCATCTTCCAAATGAGTTTTCGCTGGCTTGCAACTCAAAATTTTAAAATTCTTCAGAATGTCCCAAGTATACTTGGCTTGTTACATGAAACGACCATATTCCTTCTATCAACTTGAATACACAAGAACTAATGAAATTCACCAAGGTTTGTTATCAGAAACTCAATAATCATATGTGACTTAAATATTTGAAATAGTTCAACATTGTTCCCTGTGTAGATCAAGTCATCAATATAGAAGACAAATATCAAAATGTTTCATGACTAAAAGATATAGAGATTGGGTCGAAATAAACTTTTAACTCACCCATCTTCCTGGAAATACTTATCAATTCGAGAATACCAATCCCTTGGTGCTTACTTAAGACCATACAAAGCCTTCTTCAACATCTAAACACAATATTATTTTCCTAGCACTTCAAAGCCATTAGACTTCTCCACATAAATTTCTTCATCCACAAAACCATTCAAAAAAGTTGATTTAACATCCATCTCAAAAATTTCCCATCTGTACTTGGTAGCTAATGTAAACCCATCATGATTTTATCCAACTTTTCCACCGGGGAAAATGTCTCAGTATAATCAATACCTTTCCTTTGTGCATATCCTTCATGGAAAATTTTAAGGGCTAATATTCGCACGTGGGCCAATATTCCAAGTTTTTTCTAAAAAAAAAATCACTAATTTCAATTTTTTCTAAACTTGAATTCACCCAAATTTTATAGTATAAAATTATTTTACCTTAAAAATCGCCAATATTATATGCTATATAACGTAAAATAATTATAAATCTATACATATTTACAAAATTATCATTAAACAGTTTAAAATTTGGATATTAGGGACTAGTAAAATTCACCAAGGTTTCCAAACTTTAAGATAAACTTCCATCCTCAAAATTTTCCCTGATATAATTTTGCAACTAAATGTGTCTTAAACTTTTCAATTATGGCATATGATTTATACTTGGTTTTATAAACCCATTTAGGGCCAATTTCATCTTTTCCTTTTGGTAATCTAACCAAGTCCCATTTATAATTTCTCACCAAGGAATTTAATTATGCTTCCATAGCTTCATTCCACTCTTTATTTCTTGATTCTTCTACTGATCTAGGTCGAAATTGGTGGCCACCCTTCTAGTTCACTTGGCTCATAGTACAATTTCCTATTTTGGCAGTTTTTAGCTCCTGAACTTCCTGAGCCGTTTTGAGGTCGTAAACGACATTTTTTTGGGAAATCGTAAAAATTTAAGCTTTCTAATGATGTTCGCATTCGAAATTTTTTCTCCTTGAATTCAAATTTCTAACAAGCTATCCCACGTGGCAAATGGATATCGTATGCCAAATTTGTGACCTTGGGAAGTTGACGTTCCAACTTACCCTATTGGGGCACATATGCCTTTGGTACTTCATCTCATAGGGTTATGTTTTTTGAATGTTTAGGTTTTCTCATTGTTTCATCATGATAAAAATGCCTCTAAGACTCATTGTAACACATTTAGTGTAGGTTTCAACTGTGTATATAGATTACATGCAAATGAATTCTTAAAAACATAAAAAATACAAAATGGAGAGAACATAAAATATACACAACTATTTTCTCCTAGAACCAAAACTGGTAAAACTATATTTATTTTCCAGTATATTCATTTCAATTTTACAATACATATATATACACGCCAAAGCATTCATAACCCCTAATCCATTAACCTTGGATTATAACATAACCATAGTTCCCTTGACTAGCTCTACAAAATACCATGGGAAAAAAACCATCATGCCCAAAATCATACATGAAAACCATGCACAAAACCATGGGTGGGTCCACCCACCATCCTTAGGTGCACCCAATTATTATGGCTAGTTCTGATAATGAAACGTACCTTTTTTGTGGTGTAGGGACACACTAACATTATGCAAAGAAAAACATTTAAAATGGAATTCAAAAACAATAGCATGGATTTGTTGATGCATAGGCCATTGTTAAAATCCCTTCACTACTCCCTATTATTGTCCTACAATGAAATATGTTAAGAAAACAACTTTCAAACTTCACAACCATCATTTAAGAGACAAAGTATATATAATTCTTAAACTAGGCCAAGAAAATTGAAGGAAAAGGAGCATAAAACACCAACCAAGTTCCAATGCACAATGGGTAACCATATTCTCCCAACCACATAGAAAAGGAAAGATAAAACCATACAATCTAATGTATTTATCCACAGTGTTTCCTATTCAGTGTTGCATCACCGTTTCGATTGGATAGTTTGACCAAGAACCTTGACTACATAGTTGATAAGAGAATTCAACAACGGGATAAGAAGAAGTTGTGGATGATAAATGTTGACAATGACATTCGGGAATCCCCATCTGAGGTATGGTGCTATCGTTGATAGCCCTCATTATTCTAAATTAAAACTTTTTTTCAATTCAAAATCTTTTAATATAGGTCAAGGTTTAAAAAAAATAAGTCCATTGCCTCTCTAAGTGAATCCCCAAGCCAAGCCACAAATAGACATATAAATTTTGGCCTTTTTATGTGCCAACATAATGTTTGTAATTTTCATGTTTTCCTACATTGAAAGTTGGTATTATGATGCTTTGTATACTATGAAGGGGAAAAAACAAGCAAGAAAAATCATACCCATGTGGACATAGAGGAAATTCTCAAAGTTGTTGTAAATCTTTCATATTTATGTTTTAGTGTTTTCTATGAAGAAAAAGCACCAATAAAATTACAGAGCAAAATCATTCATCAATAACGCACACCCAAATATGTAATTATTTCATTACCAAAAATATATATTTATACATGATATGTCTCAGGAATCTCTCAATTGCTCCTATAATCTCTCATTAATCACTCCAACATTTTCTCCACATATAACTACATATTTTTTTCACTGAAAATAACAACTTAGAATACTACTAACAACTATTATATGACAAATGAATCATTATTCCAACATTTCTCCCCCATAAGGATCATTTGGAATATTCCAAAATCATCTCTAAATTTGCATAACTTTAACTTAGATAGTGCCTTATTGAATATACAGTTACATGTTCATTTGTTCTGCAGTACTTGATCTAGATCACTCGTTGAACCAAATCTCGAACAAAATGATATTTAATATCAATATGCTTCGTCTTCTTATGAAAAATGGATTCTTGGTCATTTGAATAACACTTTGATTATCACACATCAACTGAGTGGGTTTCTCTTGCTACTTATCTAGAACTTCTAGAATTCGTCTCAACCAAACTGCTTCACATGCTATTGTCGTTGTTGCTCTATAATTTGCTTATGCTAGAATGTCTTTTCTTAACTGGAATATATAGATATTAGGTTTAGATAACTTTTAATTAAGCCATGATCTTGGAAATACTTGTCAATTATGGAATACCAAGCCCTTGGCACTTGCTCAAGAGCATACAGGGCCTTCTTCAACTTCTATACAAAATATTCTTTTCCTATCATTTCAAAACCCTTAAACTTCTCCACATAAATTTATTCATCGATATGACCATTCAAAAAAAATTATTTAAAATCCATTTGAAAAATTGTCCATTTTTATTGAACAACTAATGTAAGAAACATCATTCTTGTGTCCAACTTTGCCACTGGGTAAAATGTCTTATTATAATCAATGACTTCCCTCTGTATGTAGCCTTTTGCAGCAAAACGAGTCTTATACATATCAATTGTGCCATTTGATTTATACTTGGTTTTATAAACCCATTAAGTGGAAATTACATCTTTTCCTTTTGGTACTTTGATCAAGTCCAACGTATCATTTCTCACTAACGAATTTAATTCTTCTTTTGTAGCTTCATTCCACCCTTTCTTTCATCATGATTCTATTAATCCAGGTCGACATTGGTGGCCACCCAACTAGCCCACTTGACTCATAGCATTGTTTCCTATTTTTATTGCTTTCTATTTTTGGCAATTTTCAGGTCTTAAACTTCCTGAGCCGTTTTGAGGCCCTAAACGATTTTTTTTAGGGAAATGCGAAAATGTAAACCATTGATTGATTTTTGCAGTCGAAAATTTTTCTCCTCAAATAGAAATTTATAATGTGTTATCCCATGCACCAAACATAGATTGTATTGTGTTGATGTGTATATTTTTAGGTTATTTTAGATATGTTCATTTAATGTCATCAACATACAAGAAAACTATTAGAATGTCTTTTCCTAAATGGAATATATAGATATTAGGTTTAGATAAATTTTAATTAAGTCACGATCTTGGAAATACTTGTCAATTATGGAATACCAAGCCCTTGGCACTTTCTTAAGAGCATACAAGACCTTCTTCAAATTCTAAACAAAATATTATTTTCCTAGCATTTCAAAACCCTTAAACTTCTCCACATAAATTTATTCATCCATATAACCATTCAAAGAAGTTTATTTAAAATCCATTTGAAAAAATATCCATTTTTATTGAGCAACTAATGTAAGAAACATCATTCGTGTGTCCAAGTTTTCCACTGGGGAACATGTCTTATTATAATCAATGACTTCCCTCTGTACGTAGCCTTTTGTAGCTAAATGAGTATTATACTTATCAATTGTGCCGTCTGATTTATACTTGGTTTTATAAACCCATTAAGTGGCAATTACATCTTTTCCTTTTGGTACTTTGACCAAGTCCCATGTATCATATCTCACTAACGAATTTAATTCTTCTTTTGTAGCTTCATTCCACCCTTTATTTCATGATGATTCTACAAATCTAGGTTGACATTGGTAGCCACCCAACTAGCTCACCGGGCTCATAGCATTGTTTCCTATTTTTCACCATAGTTTCCTATATTTATTGCTTTCTATTTTTGGCAGTTTTCAGGTCTTAAACTTCCTGAACTGTTTTGAGGTCCTAAACAATTTTTTTTGGGAAAATTTGAAAATGTAAACCATTGATTGATTTTTGCAGTCGAAATTTTTCCTCCTCGAATAGAAATTTCTAACGTGTTATCCCATGCACCAAACAGAGATTGTATTGTGTTGATGTGTATATTGTTAGGTCATTTTAGATATGTTCATTTCATGTGCTTGATCTAGATCACTCGTTGAACCAAATCTCGAACAAAATGATATTGAATATCAATATGCTTCGTCTTCTTATGAAAAATGGATTCTTGGTCATTTTAATAACATTGATTATCACACATCAACTGAGTTGGTTTATCTTGCTACTTATGTAGATCTTCTAGAATTTGTCTCAACCAAACTGCTTCACATGCTATTGTCGTTGTTGTTCTATATTTTACTTCTATTATGGAGAGCAAAATTGTGGGTTTCTTGTTAGCAATCCAAGAAATTTTTGTTGAACCCATGCTGAATAAATACCCTAAATTCGATTTCCTATCATCCATGCATCTAACCCAATCTGAACCTATAGAACTACTGAGCCTAAAATCTTAAGTAGATTCATATACCAAACCATAACCAATTGTTCCATGCCGATATCTTAAAATCCTCTTAGCTTCTTTCTAATGTAATTCCCGGGGTTCTACTATGAATCTTGATACCATACTGACTGGAAAAGAAATATATGGTTGAGTTGTAGTTAATTAGATCAAACTTCCAATCAATTGATGATACAAAGTAAATTCAAAATTTTGGAATTCTCCATAATGTCCCAAGTATACTTGCCTTGTGATAGGAAAATACCATCTTCCTTGTATCAAAATTCAATACCTAAGAAATAATGAAATCCACCGAGTTTTTTCATCTCAAACTCAACAATCATATGTGACTTCAATATTTGAAATAGTTTAACATTGTTCCCTATGTAGATCAAATCATAAACATACAAGAAAACTATTAGAGTGTCTTTTCCTAACTTAGATATATCTATATATATATATATATATATATATATATATATATATATATATATATATATATATATATATATATATATATATATCAATTATGGAATAACAAGCCCTTGGCACTTCTTAAGACCATACAAGGCCTTCTTTAAATTCTAAACAAAATATACTTTTCTTAGCATTTCAAAACCCTTAAGCTTCTCATAAATTTATTCATCCATATAACCATTCAAAAAGTTTATTTAACTTCCATTGGAAAAAATGTAAGAAACATCATTCTTGTATTCGAACTTTACTTAGGGAAAATGTCTTATTATAATCAATGACTTCCCTTTGTCTTGACCTTTTGTGACTAAATGAGTCTTATATTTATCAAGTGTACCATATGATTTATACTTGGTTTTATAAACCCATTAAGTGGCAATTACATCTTTTCCTTTTGGTACTTTGACCACGTCCCATGTATCATTTCTCACTAAGGAATTTAATTCTTCTTTTGTAGCTTCATTCCACCCTTTATTTCATGATGATTCTACTAATCCAAATCGACATTGGTGGCCACCCATATATCCCTCCTGGATCATAGCATTGTTTCCTATTTTTTAACACAATTTCCTATTTTTATTGTTTTCTACTTTTGGCAGTTTTCAGGTCTTAAAATTCCTGAGCAATTTTGAGGCCCTAAATGATTTTTTTGAGGGAAATGGGAAAATGTAAACCATTGATTGATTTTTGCAGTCGAAAGTTTTTCTCCTTGAATAGAAATTTCTAACGTGCTTTCCCACACGCCAAACAGAGATTGTATTGTGTTTATGTGTATATTGTTAGGTCATTTTAGATATGTTCATTTAATGTGCTTGCAGATAGATGTGTATGTGATAATAGTTATTTGACATGAGATGTTTATTAATTTGAGGATGTGTGTAATGATGATGTTAGATTACGATGTTTTTGTTTTGTTTGACTTGATCATGGTGATGATGCTCTGTTAGATTATTAGATTTGTGTGCTAGCTAATGATGTTTATATGTGCTAGAGGTGTATATAATTAGATGATGGTAATGAATTCAAATGTGTATATGAGGTGTTTATGTTTGTTAGATGGTTATCATCATGATGTTAACTTTTATGAATAACATTTATTATAGATTATGTATTGGTGACCTTATATAAAACTTTTATATATGAAATTGCATGCAAAATGACTTAATTAAAAAAAAAAAACAATTGCAAAGATATTTTTATAAATTACAAAGTTTAGTATGGTTGAAACTATAATTGTAAAATTATGATAAATACTTTTCTATTGATTAGATAGTTCATTGATATTCAATCTAACGTAATTAGTAAAATATTTCAATACTCACAAGGAAAAAATAATTAAAGGTAAAATAATTTAGTTAGTTCTTAATAAGACGAAAATGTCTAACTCATTCAATTTTTAATACAAAATATTATTAATAATAAATTATTCAAAAATACAATTTAACCAATTGTTGAATTTAAAAAACTTAAGTTAGTCCTTTTTTATATTTAATTTAGATTTAATATAACTTTAAAAAATATATGTTTATAAAAATTAATTTATTACTAAATTTATGAGATTTTCAAGAAATTTAAATTTAATATTTATATCAACTCTTACCAATTTAAATTAGAAATTTGTCTCTCTAAAGATGAGGATCAAGAAATATAAAATAAGGTTTGTGAACTTGTAGTTGGGGATTTGCTCTATTGGAAGTTATCCCTTAAAGAGGAAAGTGAAATGTTTTCTAGTAATAAAGATATAACATTTTGGTGTTATTTTGGTTATTTATTGGCTATTGTAATAGTTTAAATTTAACTATCTTTAATAATAAATATGAGTTAAATGATACTGTATTAATTTTAAACCTTTGACCAATATTATATATTTGATTATTTTTTAATGAACCACTCGATATATATATATATATATATATATATATATATATATATATATATATATATATATATATATATATATATATATATATATATATATATATATATATATATATATATATAGTAGGTTTAGATAACTTTTAACTAAGCCATGATCCTGGAAATACTTGTCAATTATGGAATACCAAGCCCTTGGCACTTGCTTAAGACCATACGAGGCCTTCTTTAAATTCTAAACAAAATATACTTTTCTTAGCATTTCAAAACCCTTAAGCTTCTCCACATAAATTTATTCATCCATATAACCATTCAAAAAAGTTTATTTAACTTCCATTGGAAAAATTGTCCATTTTTATTGAGCAACTAATGTAAGAAACATCATTCTTGTATTCAACTTTGCCACTAGGGAAAATGTCTTATTATAATCAATGACTTCCTTTTGTACTAGCCTTTTGCATCTAAACGAGTCTTATATTTATCAAGTGTACCATATGATTTATACTTGGTTTTATAAACCCATTAAGTGGCAATTACATCTTTTCCTTTTGGTACTTTGACCACGTCCCATGTATCATTTCTCACTAAGGAATTTAATTCTTCTTTTGTAGCTTCATTCCACCCTTTATTTCATGATGATTCTACTGATCCAAATCGACATTGGTGGCCACCCATCTATCCCTCCTGGATCATAGCATTGTTTCTTGTTTTTTAACACAATTTCCTATTTTTATTGTTTTCTACTTTTAGCAGTTTTCAAGTCTTAAAATTCCTGAGCCATTTTGAGGCCCTAAATGATTTTTTTGAGGGAAATGGGAAAATGTAAACCATTGATTGATTTTTGCAGTCAAAATTTTTTCTCCTTGAATAGAAATTTCTAACGTGCTTTCCCACACGCCAAACAGAGATTGTATTGTGTTTATGTGTATATTGTTAGGTCATTTTAGATATGTTCATTTAATGTGCTTGCAGATAGATGTGTATGTGATAGTAGTTATTTTACATGAGATGTATATTAATTTGAGGATGTGTGTACTGATGACGTTAGATTACAATGTTTTTGTTTTGTTTGACTTGATCATGGTGATGATGCTCTGTTAGATTATTAGATTTGTGTGCTAGCTAATGACATTTATGTGTGCTAGAGGTGTATATAATTAGATGATGGTAATGAATTCAAATGTGTATCTTAGATGATGTTTATGTTTGTTAGATGGTTATCATCATGATGTTAATTTTTATGAATAATATTTATTATAGATTATGTATTGGTGACCTTATATAAAACTTTTATATATGAAATTGCATGCAAAATGACTTAATTAAAAAAAAAAAAAACAATTGCAAAGATATTTTTATAAATTACAAAGTTTAGTATGGTTGAAACTATAATTGTAAAATTATGATAAATACTTTTCTATTGATTAGATAGTTCATTGATATTCAATCTAACGTAACTAGTAAAATATTTCAATACTCGCAAGGAAAAAATAATTAAAGGTAAAATAATTTAGTTAGTTCTTAATAAGACGAAAATGTCTAACTCGTTCAATTTTTAATACAAAAATTATTAATAATAAATTATTCAAAAATACAATTTAACCAATTGTTAAATTTAAAAAACTTAAGTTAGTATTTTTTTAATATTTAATTTAGATTTAATATAACTTTAAAAAATATATGTTTATAAAAATTAATTTATTACTAAATTTATGAGATTTTCAAGCAATTTAAATTTAATATTTATATCAACTCTTACCAATTTAAATTAGAAATTTCTCTCTCTAAAGATGAGGATCAAGAAATATAAAATAAGGCTTGTGAAGTTGTAGTTGGGGATTTTCTCTATTGGAAGTTATCCCTTAAAGAGGAAAGTGAAATGTTTTCTAGTAATAAAGATATAACATTTTGGTGTTATTTTGGTTATTTATTGGCTATTGTGATAGTTTAAATTTCACTATATTTAATAATAAATATGAGTTAAATGATACTATATTAATTTTAAACCTTTGACCAATATTTTTTTTTTCTAAGTAAATTTGATCTATTAACAAGTGGGTATAATTACATCGAGACCGAAGTCAGTAACTGCTGCCTTGGAGGCAGAAAATTCAGGAAAAAACAGTGTTGTAGACTGTCGAGACCCACGCAGGGGTGCAGAACCATAGTTTTCCAAGAGATACTGTGACCCAGAAGATACGAAAGAGGGCCAGAAAACATCAAAGCTTCCATAACAGAAAAAAAACCCAGTAGTTTGGGTAACAGAGACAGAAAAAAGACCAAGCAACAAACCCATTAGTCTTCCGGAGGCTCCTCCTCAATCCTGCACCAGCCGGTGGCGTGCATGTCAGAAGCAGGCTCGTCATGAGAAGCCGGAGCAACATGATCAGCAGAGAACATATCTTCATCCAGAACCGGTTCTGCAGGGTGAGACTGAGGCTGCGCTGGGAAATTTCCACCACCCAGATTGAAAGCCGAGAATTGGGTGTCAGGAGCTGTAACATTCGCCATAGGAGCTGCCGGATGAGAGTTGACCTCCCCCTGAACGTTGTCTTCCAGGAAAACCACCGAGAGAATAGCAGTTATCCGAGGGCGATTGAGACTACTGTTGAAGGTGAACCGAGCCGTGCCTGTAGTTGGAGCAGAGGAGGCAGGAGGAGGGTGCAAATGAGGACCCCAAAAAAGGTGATAATCATGCGAGCGCCCCCGACCAGAACGAGTTCTGGGATAGTGGCTCGAGCCTTCCCCAAAGGAGGAGTCCGGAGAAGGGCTGGAGAGAGCATGGGAAGGATGGCTCCGCGTGCTTCCCCTTCTGCTCCTTAAGTGGTGTCGTAACCTCGGCATGGTGCGAAGGAGCGGGTTCCAGAAAGCGCCCAGGACCACAATGAAAGCCAAGAGGGAACTCAACAGCGGGTTCCAGAAAGCGCCCAAGACCAGAATGAAAGCCGAATGATAAACTGAAAGGGGACTCAACAGCTGCTTGACAATCCCAGGAGAATGAGCGTCCCTCCTCATAAAACGCACCATACACTGGTTGACTCTCTCCCACCTGTAGACACAGCTATTAAAGACTCCAGAACAATTCTGAAGGTAAGCCATGAGCCGGTGATAAATAACCTGTTGCGAGCGATACCCACCCACATCGCGCCATGCCTCAACATATGCCCAGCCCGTCCTTTCCATACCCAGCCGATCAATAATCTTAACTGCTTCCATGGTGAGAATCCCGCTGAAGCATGCGGAGGGAAGGTTTGTGACAGTCAAATTCGCGCGAGAGCAGAAGTGTGCAGTGTCCATAGCGTTGGAAGGAGGGGAGGATAAATGGAGCCAGCCGTTGTGTAGCTGTCCGTTTAACTCCTCGTACCCATAGGCCAGATGGCGGCAGAGCTTTGAAGCCCTCCGTCCCATCCCATTAAATCGACATTGAATCACCCGCATCCGGGGAACCTTTGACCAATATTATATATTTGATTATTTCTTAATGAACCACTCAAAAAATATTATTTTTCCCACATAGTTATCGTGAGCCTAGTCACTAAAATTAATGTTTTCACATTTCTCCTAGCTAATATTACATCATGTTCACAATGATAAAGACATTTCTACTCTAAATAATTTACTTATAAATACATAAAAATAGATATTTGTTTTACATAATCTAAAGAGGAAAGAAAAATTATGCACTAGGTCTATTTGAAAGTCAAACAAATGTATCTTTATCGCCATTGCATTATTTATCATTTAATTGTAACCCATAAAATATTTATTAATTGAACTTTTCATTATAATTACCATTGAAAAGAAAAGTCAAAACTATTCCATTATCCATGAAAAAAAATCAATACCTATCATGCATCCATGTAAGCCCATGTGCTTCTCTTATGGTCCATCAAAATATGTAATCAAAATTTTATACATTCATAAGACCTCCTTCAGTTTACATAATGTTGCAAGAACTATAATTTAAATATAGTAAACATGACTTTACCTCATGTCAAGAATTTAATCTTACATATTGGTACATAGTTTTTTCATTGTTAAAGTCCTCATAGAGTTATCACTACATGATGATATACATTGATTTTGAAGAAAATAAGTAGAAGAAAACATCTGAATTGATTAATAAACCAATAAGTATCTAAATCAAGACTAAATCTTTAATGTTATTTCTAAATTCACTATTTTCTTCTCATTTTCCTATTTGAGGAGTGGGACCTTTAATCCTTATTATCATAGATATTGTACACAATTGGAAATACTTAGTTTTAAGTGTAAAAATGTTTCCACTACCCAAAAACATGTAAAACATATTTAAATTGTACTAATTATATTATAAAATGCCAAGAATAAGAATAAACAAACAATAAAATTAGTGAAATAAAGAAAACAAAAACATACAAAAATAGTATAGATGATGAAATAACACAAGTACAGATCACTCTCCATGGTCATCACCCTAATTATCTTCCTCACTTGGCATGACACCACTATTGTTCTCAAAAATATTTTTTGATATAGGGTTGTGTCTTAATATGAACCACCAATCCCTATCCAACACATTTGCATAAACAAACACCTAGTTTCATTGTTTTGGGAAAACATAAGGCTCCCTAAATTCACGCCACATATTTCTAGAGTTCATGGATATCAACCCACTATCGTGATCTTCCTTTACATTATTCTAATCAAAAGTGTCCCACCACTTGCACCTAAAATAACACATTGGAATGAAGAGAATTCCACTTGAAAGATATCTTCTATATTTCTAACATAACCTAACGTTCCCTACATTAGATTTTGAATGTGATGGCTAACACAACTAGATTGGTTGAACTCAACTTCCACTGCATAGCCTTGCATTCATGCATCCATCACCAACATCCTCTGTGTGAAAATGATGTCCATATTCCCACATAGATGGGTACAAATGCACCTATATAAAAGTGATAAATTCATAGTGTCATTTGTGTAATAACCTGAACATAATTCAAAATTTAAAATTATATAGATGTTATAATTCAAAGGTGCAATCTGAAGTTAAAATTGTACAGAAAGAGATTATAATTACTGAGTTGTTGCACCCAATCCCTATGTTTAGTGCATCCTCTTCACCACATGGGTAATGACCTGATGAACCATATTTCTCTCTGGCTTCATCAGTAACCCAATTATTAGGGCATTTAATTGGCATATTTTCTCTTAAATAATCAAGATAAGACACAATTCTAACATTCAACAGTTTGAATTGTTTCCCGTCACTATCCCATTTCATCCTCTTGTGTTCGTACAATGCGACCCACGATTGTGTCAATTCCATATTGTAAAGAATGAATTGGTTGATGGCTTCAATTTATAAATTTGTTGATGAAATAAAAAACAACTTATATATATAGTACATATGAGATCAAAAATGAATTAATATGAAGTTCAATGTGAATATTTACTATGTAGTAATTTGAAAAATGATAATTCTGCACTTACTCTCTATCATGTACCTCTTTGCATTCCTTTCAAGAAGATACCCTTCTCTTTTGTCTTCATCTCTTTCTTCCTCCCAAATCACCTCACTTGGTGTGTTATCGATCTACTTGATGTACTCACTGGCATAATTGAAAGACTCATACGATATATACCCCTTGCCATACACCCCTTGGGTTTTTCCCTTTGTCGAATAAAAACTTTCAATTTCTTCATGTACCTCTCTAAGAAGAACATCCAAGGACAAGAAACCACCCCAACTAATTCAACCTCATATATTAGGTGAATTAGAAGATGATTCGAATGGAAAATGGCATCCACCCATGGTATTCATTTACCCATGTTATCCATCCACCCATGGAATTTACCCATGGTATTGTAAATGTCATCGACCCATGGTATTCATCCACCCATTGTATTTATTCGCCCATGGTATTGTAAGTGACATCTATCCATGATATTCATCGACCCATGGTATGTATCCACACATGGTATTCATCCACACATGGAATTTACCCATGTTATTGTAAGTGGTATTTACCCATGGTATTGTAAGTGGTATCTACTCATGGTATTGACCCATGGTATCCACCTATGGTATCTACACATGGTATTGTAACTCAAAAAAGGCTATAAATAACAAGCCTCAGTTTGTAAAAGGACAGATTGTCCACACAATGTAGCTTCTACAGTTTTTCTCTATTTTAATAAAACAAGTTTCTTTGTGGTTTTATTTTCTTTTTGTTCTCTTTTTTTTTCTTCTGGAATTCTAATTTTGCAGATATTGTCAAATTCATTTCAATTTTTTAGATCTTGGGGGCCTCCTCACAAGATCTGGATTAGTGGTATTAGAATCAGGTTACGAATCCATGGGAATGAGGGTTTGAAGCATATTTCAGTCTCAATTTTTGGCAGCAATCTTCAACAAACTCAATAAATTTCTTGGGCGGCGAGTTTGAAGATCAGATATGAAAATTTTTGTGAAAAAATTACAAAATAAAAGACTATATTTGGATTCCTTATGAAAAAATACCCAAATTCAAAAAAACAATCGGCCGAATTGGAGTTCGAATGAAGGAGATATCACTCATTCAAAATGCCGCAATTTTTCTGACGACAATTCATGAATGGCAGATCTCCTGTCATTTGTTGCAGTTTTAAGTGCAACCTTTAAGATAAATGGTTACAGATCTAAGCTCCTCTTGAAAAATCACTCGATTTCAAAAAAAAAATCAATCGAATCAGAGTCCAGATAAGGGATTTATTGCTGATTTAAAATCAAATATTTTTTTTCAAAAATTTTGTGACAACGGGACAATTCCAGTGGAAATTTGAGAGTCTACGGTCTCCAGATATCATTTTCAAACACATAAGAAGATGAAAAATGATCATTCCATTTCCAAAAACAAGTTATAATAAATATTCTGAGTTATATTGACTGATTTATGCTCATTTTAAATCTGGAGCAGCATTCGGAGTGGGTTTCCTTTGGAGACTTGCCCTCCCACCCCGCTTTGGTAGGCACCTGCTTCACATTCATCAGTTTTAGCATAGAATTATTCGGCTTGGGTTATTTGGAGACGTGCCCTCCCACCCCAAGCTATGTAGGCACCTTCTACTTCATCAACAATCAACATCACAGTTATGTGCCAACCGCACAAAATCCTTCTCATCGAAGTCAATTTTCTAGGCCGCACACTATTAGTAACATAGTTGGTCACAACCATTACAGGGTATCTCTATCCTCGGATCTTCATTTTTCATGGTTTTGGTTCATCCACAAACCCACAATTCATCAAAGTCCATTTGCTAGGCCGCACACTGTAAATATCACAGTTGATCACAAACATTACAGGGTATCTCTATCCTCGGATCTTCGTTCATCACGGTTATCGGTTAACTACACAAAACCATTCTCTTCAGTGGCTCTTCATATTCAACAAAGGCTTCTCAGGAGGGAACCTCACGCAATGGGGACCATTGCTTCTTAAGGAGGGAGGAATGATCCGAATGGAAAATGGCATCCACCCATGGTATTCATCTACCCCATGTTATCCATCCACCCATGGAATTTACCCATGGTATTGTAAATGTCATCGACCCATGGTATTCATCCACCCATTGTATTTATTTGCCCATGGTATTGTAAGTGACATCTATCCATGATATTCATCGACCCATGGTATGTATCCACACATGGTATTCATCCTTTTATGAATTTACCCATGGTATTGTAAGTGGTATTTACCCATGGTATTGACCCATGGTATTGTAAGTGGTATCTACCCATGGTTTTGACCCATGGTATCCACCTATGGTATCTACACATGGTATTGTAACTCAAAAAAGGCTATAAATAACAAGCCTCAGTTTGTAAAAGGATAGATTTTCCACCACAATGTAGCTTCTATAGTTTTTCTCTATTTTAATAAAACAAGTTTCTTTGTGGTTTTATTTTCTTTGTGTTCTCTCTTCTTCTTCTTCTTCTTCTTTCTTTCTTTCTTTCTTTCTTTTCTTTTTTTTTTTTTTTTTTTTTTTTTTTTTTTTTTTTTTTTTTTCTGGAATTCTAATTTTGCAGATATTGTCAAATTCATTTCAATTTTTTATATCTTGGGGGCCTCCTCCCAATATTTGGATCAGTGGTATTAGAACCAGGTTACGAATCCATGGGAATGAGGGTTTGAAACATATTTCAGTCTCAATTTTTGGCAGCAATCTTTAGCAAACTCAATGAATTTCTTGGGCGGCGAGTTTGAAGATTAGATATGAAATTTTTTGTGAAAAAATTACAAAATTAAAGACCAGATCTGGATTCCTTATGAAAAAATACCCAAATTCAAAAAAACAATCGGCCGAATTGGAGTTCAGATGAAGGAGATATCACTCATTCAAAATCAACAATGTTGCAGCAATTTTTCGGATGACAATTCATGGATGGCGGATCTCTCGTAATTTGTTGCAGTTTTGAGTGTGACATTTAAGATAAATGGTTACAGATCTAAGCTCCTCTTGAAAAATCACCCGATTTCAAAAAAAAATCAGTCGAATCGGAGTCCAGACGAGGGATTTATTGCTGATTTAAAATCAACTATTTTTTTTAGAAATTTTGTGATGGCAGGACAATTCCAACGCAAATTTGAGAGTCTACAGTCTCCAGATATCGATTTCAAACACATAAGAAGATGAAAAATGATCATTCCAGTTCCAAAAACAAGTTATAATAAATATTCTGAGTTATATTGACTGATTTATGCTCATTTTAAATCTGGAGCAGCATTCGGAGTGGGTTTCCTTTGGAGACGTGCCCTCCCACCCCGCTTTGGTAGGCACCTGCTTCACATTTATCAGTTTCAGCATAGTAGTATTTGGCTTGGGTTATTTGGAGACGTGCCCTCCCACCCCAAGCTATGTAGGCACCTTCTACTTTATCAACAATCAACATCATAGTTATGGGCCAACTGCACAAAATCCTTCTCATCGAAGTCCATTTGCTAGACCGCACATTGTTAGTAACATAGTTGGTCACAAGCATTACAGGGTATCTCTATCCTCGAATCTTCATTTTTCATGGTTTTGGTTCATCCAAAAACCAACACTTCATCAAAGTCCATTTGCTAGGCCGCACACTGTAAATATCAAAGTTGATCACAAGCATTACAGGGTATCTCTATCCTCGGATCTTCGATCATCACGGTTATCAGTTAACTACATAAAACCCTTCTCTTTAGTGGCTTTTCGTATTCAACAAAGGCTTCTCAGGAGGGAACCTCACGCAATGGGGACCATTGCTTCTTAAGGAGGGAGGAATGATCCGAATGGAAAATGGCATCCACCCATGGTATTCATCTACCCATGTTATCCATCCACCCATGGAATTTACCCATGATATTGTAAATGTCATTGACCCATGGTATTCATCCACCCATTGTATTTATTTGCCCATGGTATTGTAAGTGACATCTATCCATGATATTCATCGACCCATGGTATGTATCCACACATGGTATTCATCCACACATGGAATTTACCCATGGTATTGTAAGTGGTATTTACCCATGGTATTGACCCATGGTATTGTAAGTGGTATCTACCCATGGTTTTGACCCATGGTATCCACCTATGGTATCTACACATGGTATTGTAACTCAAAAAAGGCTATAAATAACAAGCCTCAGTTTGTAAAAGGACAGATTGTCCACCACAATGTAGCTTCTACAATTTTTCTCTGTTTTAATAAAACAAGTTTCTTTGTGGTTTTATTTTCTTTGTGTTCTCTTTTTTTTTTTGGGAATTCTAATTTTGCAGATATTGTCAAATTTATTTCAAATTTTTAGATCTTGGGGGCCTCCTCCCAAGATCCGGATCAGAAGATGAACCTGCAAGCCCATGAAACTCGTCGCCAGTTCCTTCTCAAACATACAAACAATATCAGTTATCAGTTTATGCCGTTGTGGAATGCTAGCCATATGAATATCCTTTCCTGTGATCCAATGTATAAATAAAAATAATTTAGATATGACATGTCATAGGTCTTGGGGGGAGTCATGGTTCACACACCCACACACGAGCAAAGGATAATGACGATGCACATTAAATAGTACATTATACAATAATTAATTATAAAATATCTCATTACATAAAAATTGAAAACAAAAACAATAAAATCATGTTTTTAACATACGTACTCTAAGAAGGTTCATATGGTCATGTGATTTCAACCCTGGAAAATAACCTTACACAGTGAAGCAACGTCGTATTGAAGACCCATATAAAAAAGGCACCCTCACACTCATTATAACTTTGTTTGCTAAATAAATATCATATTTCTTTAAAATCTATGGGACATTACCATATTTTAAGGACCAAGATGTACCAACCTCTCCTCTAGTTTATTTTATTGGCCAATGTTTCTTTTTAATTTTTGAAGAAATAAGATCTATCCTAATAGACAATGTATCATTTTCTTTCAATTATATGTGCCTCCATAAAGAAGATGGATCTAGTAAGTGATAAATCTTAAGGTTCTCCAAATATGGGAGCTCATAAAAGACAAATTTCCTTTTCATCCCAATGGGAAATTTATCAACATAGGTGTCGAAAAATTTTGGATCATCGAACATAGGCTCCCATTTGAATCGAACATTCCTGCAAACTCCTTCTCCTTGTCTCTCTCATATGCTCTAAGCCATTCATCTAGTGTCATTATTGTAGGCCTTTGGGTTCTCTCTGGTTTACCATTTAAAGAGGATGTTGCTTTTTTGTAAGGGTGTTCTTCTAGGAGGAATACCCTGGAGAAGTTATACACTGGCCTTCGTAGCTGGTCGTACCACCTAGCCTTCAGAGAGGGTCCACAACATTTACATCCTTGATACCCTTTTTTTACAAGACCTGTAAAATTATTTTATACAGACTAACACATTAGTGACAATGAAGATCAGAACAATTGCAACAAAATAATATGCAAAATAATATTGTTACAAAAATAAATAAATAAAAATGCAATTTACTAGAGAAAACTCCTAAGCCCGGATAATCATGTATGGTGTAAACACATATGCCATAAAACATAAACTTCCTCTCTATTGCAATAGGTCTTGATACATCGTACACATGTATCCATTCCCATAATTCCTTCAATTCATCTACCAATGGTTGTAAGTAGACATCCATATTCTTCACTTGTATTCTACGAGGTACTATGAGAACCAACATATGATGCTCATTCTTCATAGAAAACCATGGGGGAAATTTTTTATTGACCACTACTACAGGGCAAACAAAATAGTTGGTGTTTTAGAGGGAATATGCATTGACACCATGTATGGCTATGCTGAGTCGTAGAATTTGTACTTCATCCTTGAATTTTCATGACATGTATCCTCTATATGCTTCATGGTTATTGAATATGTTGGGATTCACATAATTCTTGACTAAATTCTATGTGAGGCATGTCATCCCTGCAACATAGCTAATTATTCACAACGAAAGAGTATTTGACTCCTTGGGATTATAGGAATGTTCCTCAATATATTATGAGGAGGACAATGTGATTTATCCATTTTTTTAATTACGGTACCTGTCATGCCCACATTTCAGACATATCTCTTTGTTAGCATATTCTCCTTTATATAGAATACAATCATTCATACATGCATGATATGATACATACTCAACACCCAACATTTTAAACAACTGCTCTGCCTCTTTGCAACTACAAATAAAGACATTATCACTGGGAAGAACCTTATCTTTGAATAACTTGTAGTTGGTGGGGAATATAATTGTACAATGTCAATATTTAAGGTTCATAAAATCGACCATTTTTAATGTTGATTGTGTGACAATATTTCTCAAAATATTAGGGACTTGATCGATCATGCAGGTGAATTACCTCAATATTTCCTACAAACATGCATTCGACATGCCAAACTTTGATTTCAAGTTGTACAATAACATTGTTTTCCCCAACTGAGTAGACTTTGACTTGACACCAAGTCCAAAGAGAGGGCTGGTGGAAGAAGATTTCAGGTTTTCGAATAAGGTATCAGTGATGAGCATCATCCCCTAGCTCAACATTCTAGAATGCATTTAACAACATTACCTCCATGGTAGTCGTATCCTGTCAGTAATAATCCATACCAACCTCTATTTGATTGCTTCCATTGCCAAATTGTGATGAAGAACTACTATTGTTGTAGTCATTCCTAATTGATGAATCTAGGCATAGTGGGTTTTGAATAGGTCATTGATTCAACCATTCTTTGTATGCTTCCTCTCTGAGTGTTGCTCTTAATGCATCCTTCTCTCGATTTGACGTTATAGTGGTGTGCACTGGAAGATGGTAGGTGGCTCTCTCGTCATCACTAGAATCCTAATTTCAAAAAATATTGAACGTCATTAGTACAATATCAATGATATTAGTAAGCACGTAAATGCAATTGGTTTATTGAAATTACATTATACTAAACAATTATTACCATTGTTGATCCAGGATTACGGCTGGAAGATGTCATGTTTCAATTGGTAGGGTAGAGAGGTTGTCCATTTTCATCTACCAATTGTTTGCGATATGCTGCTCTTGCTAAGAGTTTTCGACGTTTTTGAAATGGAGGAATATTTTCTGCATCTGAACTCGATTCTAAATCATGATCCTGCAAATTTGGATACTTTTTTATTAAAATTGACATGGATTAAAATAAATAAATTCAATTAGATAATCAAAATATAAATAAAATTTGAAGTTGCTAGAGATGGAAAGGGATAACTCTATGAAGGAATTTTATCGTAAATCTGGAACGAGCTTGAATTTGAAGAATTGGCCATTTGATATTATTGATATTTTGTCCCTATATTTGAGAAAAATCAGAAATAAAATTTTGTGTGCATATCTAAAATTAATCTCGAGAACCATATAACCACAATATGAATTTCAATATAGTTTTCAAACCATTTTTCAAGAATAAGGTGAATTTAAGAAGAAAATGTATACTATGAACTACTAGAATTCATGTGGATGCATCCTAAAGGATAATTTGGGATTAATATGTCATTTTGTGTGAAAATAAAAATTCAGATAGCTTTTAAACCTGATCGGTGTGCTTATAAGAACAAAGCACACCAATGTGTTTAAATAATACCAACAATGTGGCATTCAAATAATACCCACACCAGTTTCTGGCATTCCGAAAAAAAATTAAAAAAAATAAAATGTTATTATATCAATGCTCTTATATAAAAACAAACCAATCCATTTAAAAAAAAAAATCACCGATATACACATGTTTCCGGATTTTAGTAAATAAAAACAAATTCAACTATCTCTATGCTCTTATAACAATTACAACACCGATTCTTTTAAATAAAAACCACATTGTTGCATTAAATAAATTAATCAGACCATTTAAGGATTTGAAAAAAAAAATTGTATCATGTTGGTGCATTGAAAAAATTTGGCACCTCGACAGTGCGCTTTTCTTATTAAACGCACTAGTGCGCTTGAATATCAAACACACCAATGTTCGGATAAATTGAAAAAAAGAAAAACACGATTTTTTTTTTCTTTTTCTTTTTTCAAAAATAAGCGGCAATTGATTTTTTGAAATCTAATTTCATAAAATCTTTTAAATAGTAAACATTTATTCATTATTTCATTATTTTTACCAAAATTTCAAGGGTGATTTGCAAGAAATGCATAGTAGGAGCACTATGTAGCAAGATAGATAATTCAGAGCAATAGAACTATTCAAAAAATGAGAATATGAAAGGTATGGTGATTCACTCAAAACCATGCATAGCATTTTTTAAAAATTTTATTGTTTATTTCACTAATAGATAATTTTACAATTTATGTTAGGGATTAATTTCAAAAGAGATCATTTGCAAGAGAGACATATTGAGAGCACTGTGGAGCAGAAAAATATTTTGGAACCCCGAAAAGATCAAAATTTGAATGGTATGGTGATTCGCTCAAAACCCTGGATGGCAAAAAAAATAAGTAATACTGTTTTTTTTTTTTTTCAATTTCTGTTAGATTTTTTCACAATTCAGAAAAAATTAAATTAAAAAATAAAGAATAAAAATAAAAATAAAAACCTTGTATAATAAAAAAATTACTATTGATTTTGCTAGTAAAAAACTTTACAATCTTTGTTCCTATTTAAATTTAATTAAAATTCATAAAAGAAACAAAAATAATCAATACTTACATTAAACACTTGCTTCTTCCTACAAAATTTCACCTTACAGTTTAACTTCCTCTACCACTTCAGAATTAGGATTTTTCATTTTAGGCATTTTGGATATACTCAGTTTGTGTACTTACTATATATATGGCATTTGATACATTGTAAATTAGGGGAAAGATTTATTGAATTAGATCCAAACCTTATCGGCCCTAACCATTTTTTTTTTAAGTGGATATATGTTACGTGGTGCGCCCCGTGTAATATAACACATCGGTGCGCCTTGTGTAATACAAAGCACCTATATATTATAACATTGTTAGTTTTTTCCAGTCTATTCATCATTGCTCCTGGTGTAATATAACGCACTGATGCACCTTTTCCAAATAGCAATGCTAAATCATTGTGGTGTATTTAGAATTACAAATCACATCGTTATAATTTAAAATTATTTTAAAATTTTGATTTTCCTTGATTGTGTCAAATAATTATCCTCGTGTGTTTAATGGGATAAACACATCAGTTACCAAAACCCTTTTTGGCTGAAAATTACTTGATTTATTTATAAAATATATTTAATGGCTTTTGTATTGAATGGTACAAGTTGTATATTGATAAAAAAATTTCTGATAAAGTGTCAAGTAGCAAAAATATTGATTGACACAATGATAGCACATAAAAAAAAAAAAAAAAAGGCAAGTCCTTTGTAAATTCTTTACAAAATTAATATGTTTGAACTATATGTAAGTTTAACAAATGTGTATTCGTTAGTGTATGTCATGCAGAGCCACAAAATCAAGAAGGTTTATAAGATTATTTCTAATATAAGTGCGGAAGAGCGTAAAATTCTGATAGAAAATTTGCAGAAGGACGAATAGATGAATTAAAAAATACTATTCAATATGAGTTTTTTTTTATAGTTTTGATTAAATATACTTAAGAATATTAGATAAAATGTTTCAAACAATATATTAATTTGTATATGTTTAATGTTCTATGGGGAGAAACAACGAAGGAAAAGATGAATGATGTTCTAAGAAAAAAACATTATAGAACATGTAAACGATGATGAATTGGTCCTTAGCTCATCTGAAGTGGTGATGGAGGTTAATAAAAGGGGGGAATTTTTTTTTTATATAAAACTATGAGGGATCTAGTGGAACGGACATATAGACATACTCTTCACTTATAATACAAAAATCAATCCAATGATTCTAAGAATCAAATTATATCTAAACTACAGGAAGTGTTTCCAGAGCAATGGTTAATGAAACATGCCAGACTTGCAATAGAAAAAACATACAACAAGAAAAAAAAATCGTTTAAAAGTTAATATTCCTAATTAAAACGATTTTCTAGAATTATATGTATATATTACTACAAACCATTCATTTATTAATATCGATTTTGTTATATTTAGTTTTAAAATATCAATATAAAAAAATTTTATTACTTTTTTCAGAGATATTATCAAAATCTAAAATGATCAACAAGCTGATATGTGAAACATGTCAGTAGGAAAGTCCAAAAAAGTGTACAAGGATATGGTAAAAGAAATGGACATAATTGTATCACAGGAGAAGCCATATCAACAACAACTTGCTTCAAATTTATGTAATCATGATTGACTTTGTACATATAAAAAAATAATTTAGCATTAAATATTAATTTTCAAGTATTTTCTTGCCGAAAAAGAAACAAAATGGAACTCATTCAACACATAAAACAGGATGACAAGGAAGAAAGGGGTTGATTTCAACGTTTGTGAGTAATTGTTAATATTTCCTTATAACAACTCAAAATTTCATTTTTATATATTTTAAGTTTTTTTACAACAACCATCCTTGAATGTCTTCAAATAGGTGTTAACATACAAATACAATTCATCGAAAGAATTAATTAGCATTAGGTTAAATATGGGTTGAGTATATGTTCGCATATCAAAAATTAAAGTGGAATTTGTAAGTATCTAGTATGTTGTTTTACTTCTCTGATTTTATAATTAATAGAACAAAAAAATCATTTATATTAAATATATGATTTATAATGGGGTTTAAAACATGCAGGAAACAAAGTATGGAACTACATCAACAGAAGATTTGTTGCAACAAGGTATGGGACCTGGTTTTGAAACCATGTGCATATTTTATGAGTCACTTCTTGCTATTGTAAATTGTTGTTCAATTTACATTAATGTATAGTATTCATTTCAATTTTCATTATTCTCACCAATCTAGATACACTCATTACACCTTTTTTTTATGTTTACAGCTGGAAGCAGGTCAAGAAGGGGAAAGAAATCGATGCAATCAACAAAAAATTCCTCCAAATAACCCAAGTTATGGAAGTAGCTTAAGCACTGACAGTAGTACCAACAAAGAATTATGATCTATTTGGATATGAATGCAACATGTTGTATTTTTTGAAATAATTGTTTCAAAAATAAGACATTTTGTTTAATGTAATGGACAGAGTCCTAATTGAAAGACAAGGGGTTACCAATAACAATCCCACTTTTTATGGAAAAAAACCTTTTATTGATATATAATAAAATACATTTTATCCCTGATGCGAGTGTTAATGCCGCATGACATGGCTGGTACGCGGCGGGACGGCACGTGGCCTGGCCACATGGCCAACCGCTTGCTAACCTGCTGGCCTCCTCCTGCATTTAATGCCCCTCGCCGTCACCTCGCTCAGCAATTAATTCGCTGCAATGGTCGAGGCATTCACTCGAGCTTCAAAATGTCGCCTGTTTGTTGATCCCTTTGGCTCTCTGTTCTTGCTCCCGAGCTCTCTGTGGTGATTCAGCCCCCCTCTACGGGTTCTATGTCGATTCGCATCCCTCCTCTGCGCGGTGGTTGCTCCCTTGTAGCCGCTGAGCCTAATACTCGTACGCCTTTTGGGAAGTGTTGCAGCCTCAGTCTCAGGCTCAGTTTCTCGGCCTCTTCCGGCCCTACCCCACCCTGCACCTCTCGGCTTCTCCACGCCCACACGGCCCCCTCCACCTGTCGAAGCTGCGCACATCCTGGTCGTGCCAACATGCCTCGCCTGTGACATCGAATGCGATGCCGAAGGGGTGGCAACAGAGGCAGAGCTTCGCGAATTATCTCTTCCTCCTCTCCCTATACCTCGTCCTCCTCCCTCGCTCACTCAGGGGGTCGTTATCCAGACACCCGCAGTGGTCAGGGTCGTCTTCTTGGCTCCACGGCTCGCCACCCTCAGGTCCCTTCGCCCCAACACCTCCCTGCCTCAGCCCAGTTTCAATTCTAGTGTTCCTCCTTCAGCCCTCTTGTCATGGCCACTGTCTCCATTTCCTTCTGTGAAATCTCGGGTGCTAGCCCTGCCCCCAGCCACCCCCCTCCGTCTTCAAGCTAGCATGGTCATCCCAAGACTTCGAAGGCTGCACAAGCTTCGTAGGCCTTGCCTATGCTCACCTCCAGCTCGCACAGTGACAGCAGCTCCGACTACTACAAAGAGAAGCAGATGCAGGTCGATGGTAAGGGCACTGAAGCAGCTGCTCCTCACCAAGAAGCAATTGGACTCCAGTCTACTGCACATGACGAGTACAGATTCTTAATCGTTGAAGAACCTCCTACAGTTTCTCCTGATGCTTAGATTACCAGGTCTCCTTAGGTCCTGCACCTATAGTTCTCTAGTTTTGGTTTATGTTCATACATATACTGAATACATTATCTTATGGTTTCTATTGCTGGTTTCCTCTCTGAGGCGGCACTATCTACTCTTCCTGGGCTGGTTTCCCCTTGTGGGCAGCTCCAGTTTTGGTTTTTTTGCTATTTTGCTGATATCATGGCATCAACTCAAGCCAGCTCTGCTGAGGCCCTAGCCTCTCTGTAAATTATGTTACATTATCAATAGAATTTTAGTCTTACTTACAAAAAAAAATACATTTTAATTTATTCTATTGTGTTATCCAATGTCATTGTGAAATGTTACACCAATGATTAAATATATGGATGATTAAATACTATAATGAAGAGATGTGAAATCTAATAATATAACAAATTAATCCAAACATCATATACAAATGCACTAATCAATTTTAATTTATATTGATATTGTCAAAATATATATGTCGATTTTTTGATGAATAAAAAATTTAAAATAATACAGTAAGTACACTGTAAGGGGTCAATGTTTCCAAAAAAGAGAAAATCTCATACAAAAAGTGTTTTGTTCATAATATAAAAATTCAATGATGTGTTATATTATATAAAAGCACAATGACGACATCTTTTTGCAGGATCAATTCCTCTCTGGGAAATGACAACGTCGAGGTGTTTATTTCTTCAAGCATCATTATTGTTTGCAATTAACGCCCTAGTGCATTGCAATTCTTAATGCACCAGTGCTTTCATAGAACTAACACCCCAGTCCTACAAAATATTATTTCCAAACCGGTGCAATATGGAAACTAACAACATCGGTCCTTTTATATAACTCATGCACCGGTTTGTTTATACAAAAAATATGCATCGACCCTACAAGGTTAAACAAAAATCACCAAAACTACAATTTCTTTTTGCATGCCCCGATGTCCTTCCTCACAAAAACACCCCGCGTCCTTTTTACGTATTGGCATTGGTGTGGTATATATTATGCACCAGTGTTCTTTGCATTCAACGCCTAGGTGCTTTTAGTTATGTACGCATCCTTATGTGTTTATATATGTAGTGCACCTGTGCTACTTGTTCCATGAAGCGCGCAGCAAAAAAAACATATGCTAAAACCTTCAGTCGCTCATATTTTTTCAGTTGTGATGAAGTTCCATTAAAATCTTTGCTAAAACATCTGCTATCACAAACGAATGTTGTAGCAGATGTTTTTTTGATAAATTTTTCCAATTTTATAACACTAAAAACATTTGTTATAACCTCCCCTAGAAGGTGTTTTCCTTGTATAACATAATTGTTGCAAATGGCTAATGTAGAATTGAAATTTTTGTATGCAATTGGTATCAAATTAGCATGTAAAGTGTAAATGTGAAGGTACTGGTAACAAATATGTAATAACAACACAAGAACCAGTATGAGGTATGTCGATAGACTATATTTAAGAAAAAAAAAGGCATTTAATATACTTGTGTAAAAGGAATGTAAAATCTTGTGTAAAACTACCTTGGTAATCATTGTGAATTTTTTGGAGGGAAATAAAAGATATATTATGTCATAAAAGTTCTACTATGGAATGTAGATGTTGATTAAGAATATGGGGTTAGAACCTGGACTATTGCGTAAATACTTACCCAACTTTCCTACTCAATCCCCATATTTATATTATGTAAATCCCATAGCAAGATCCAGATAGGTCCCGTGACAGGTCCCATGAGGGCTCCCGGGCTAATTTAAAATAGGAAAACATACGTAGTAAAGGCTTATGCAAAAATGCATTTTCATGATATATTTTCATAACAAATAGATATTAACAATGATTTAAATATACTCTGTTATATTACTCTTTGTTACAAGAATTTTGGATAAAAACAATAACAAAAAAAATGCATGTGAGTAATTATAACCAAATAAACCGATCATTGTAGAACTAAGATTGTGTGTTAATGGGATACCAATAAAGCTAAGGTGGAAGTAATAATATAAATAAAGGTAATTGTTGTCACTTGTGAACAAAAAACTAGACTCCCAAAATAATTTTCGGAGAATAGAACAAAGTACAACTATATAATTATAGTTGAAGGGTCATTTCCAGAAAATAAAATACAGACTGATGATAAATATACAACTACATTCTGACAAGAGGGAATTAAAAAAAAATATCAACCAACCAATATGCCATTTGTTTAGTTCTCTCATATAAAGAAGTAAAGGCCAACTAGACCAGTCTTATTAAAATTCATTTCCATAACTTTACAATAAAAAGGGGTCATGGTCACTGTACAATCTAGTTTCAGGAGTTGCAGTAAACAAAGAGAAACCCCGTTGGGGTAAATTTTGTCATTGATGACATAAAAACTCTACAATTATAATTGAAACCCTGGAAATGGGTTAATCGCTATAAAAACCTGGGAACAAAACAAATTATAAGTCTGATAACATGGAAGTTGATATGAGCAAGCCACTCGAAGACCAAGGGAAAAATATTCAAATAGACCCCATACCGAGCAGAGAAGGGTCTTGTAACAACCACACATTAACCAAAAAAAATTAACAATGGTTGTAAGGAAAGACGAGATCAGATCAGACAATCCCTTTCGTAGTGTAGTTAGAAATTAACAAAAGACCTTAATAATAAAAGGGTATGAGCAATAAGCTTACCAAGTGTGAGCCTATACCTTCCTCTAAGGCACTCAACTTCGAAACCATACCTGACATACAGGTTTGGAGGTCACGAATTCGAATAATGTAAAACAAAATGAAAAACGCTAATTACCTGAGACATCTTGTGAAGGGGAAAAACATTATGCGAGGAAGGAATGGGTTGTAGCTCCATGCAGAATCGACAGAACTAGAAATTATTATGAATTTCCATTAGAACATGTTAAATAAAGAAGGAAAAATTTATTAACATGAAACCTTAAGCTTTGAAAATGGATACAGTAAGGGATTATTCCCCAAGAAAAACCCTCTTACTAGTGAAAAATAGTCGAAAAACTTCCTTTTGAGTTATTAGAGAAGATCTCATGCTGAGTCGAATGAGCAAACTAGATTCTTCACAAAAGTAAATAAATAAATAAATAAAATAAAATAATGTCTAATACCAAACCCTAGGAAACCTAGAGCATAGCTCTTCCTCTAGTGGAATAGAATGAAAATGGAAAGGACTAGTGGAAAACCCTGTGGGTGGTGACCACTAAGAACCAACACGACAAATAACAATCGTTACCTCTTTCCAAATGGATCATAGAGATTAGTTCACCATAATTGAGACATTGACAAAATAAAAAAATATTTGAG
Organism: Pinus albicaulis; assembly: GCA_034641835.2. NCBI lineage: Eukaryota > Viridiplantae > Streptophyta > Pinopsida > Pinales > Pinaceae > Pinus > Pinus albicaulis. The sequence continues at coordinate 664,223,476 of CM076576.1, read as the reverse complement.
GTTCGAGATATTTTCCCAAGACACCACCATGGTGAACAACTGGTAATTGAGAAGGTTCGATTAACATCGTGAGGGAATGATATATTATATGAATATCGACTAGGGTGGATAATCGTAATGTTAAGAACCAAGATAATAGTCACAACATATAAAAAATAATACTATTCCCATATGCGATGCAGAATGGTCCTCTAAGGATTGATTATATATATGGTGCCCTATATAAACATGAAAGAGTGAGAGTGGTAATGTTCAAGGATACATATCAATGTATGATAACCATATAGTAAACAATCATATATAAGGATCATGATTTGTGCACTGAAGCAATTCCTTTTAAAATGATCAAGTTTGAACATATATATGTAACTCTAAGTTAATATGCACCCAAGCTAATCTCGTAGAGTTAAAAGGAACAAATGTTATAGAGATATCATTTACAACCATGAGAGCATAAATATAATCCATACTTAACTAAAAGGTTAAGAAACATAATAAGAGGAACTAGGATGAGGAAGTTTTAATGACAAGAAAACCTATATACCCGAAAAATATTATGAAGGACGCTAATTTGAAGATTTTGTTGAATTTCAATAAAAGAAAAAATTGCAAAAAATAAATATATGTGCTAGTTTCCTATGTACTTAAAAAAAAATACCTTCTCTTATACTAACAAGAAGTAAGAATATTATTTATAGGAATATTTTAGGAGATGTGAAAACAGTAAGAGAGTGGTCTGTGTTCAGAGGAACTACACGAGATTGGCGTGAACTTGTTAGAACAAATCAAAGACCGAGAGGAGAAGAAGAATTTGAAATTCCTATGAATTATGAATTCAATGCTAAACTCATATCATCATTTCCACATCCAAGATGAATCGTTGATAAAGAAAGATACTTAACGGTTAGAGGCAAGTGACATGGAAGTGACAGTACATATCTAGACGAGCGGGGTATTCGACATTCCCCAAGTAAGTCCAAGTTATAACGAGGAGAAAGTATCAGATTTGTATGTATCAAGTTTCTACTTTGCATATTGTCTGAAATTGCATCAGGTCCCACAAATATTTCCCAAGTCATGTCACTCTTATATCGAGAATGCTCTAATTCTAATAGTCTGATACCATATCAGAGTTCCAGATCCCGTTGAGGCCTGATATACTACTAATGCTTTCTCTAATAATTGATATCTATCCTGACTGATATCCAGTATCGGGATCTGTTAACTGTTGCAGACAAAAAACCCTTGGTTAAGTGTTATATAAAGCTACTATCATACATTCAGTTTACATATCAGGCATTTGAATTGTAAGTAAAAACCTTTGAACTGGTAGTCATGTCTAATTCCCATTTTAGTATTGCATAAATAGTGTTTGCAAATAATGGTGCAATAGATTAATCTTGTCCTTGGTACATATGTCTTAAAATTGATATCTTTTGTTTTTTTTGGCATCTCTATAAGGTTAATTTTTGGTTTCCATGCTTGGTTCTTTGCTTCTTACTACTTTTAATAACCACAAGCCACATATTCCTCATGGAGATTTTCATTTCAATTTTCTTGCAATAATTTTCCATTCTCAACTGCATTTACAATTTTATGGATTTTGTGCTTGTGGTCAAGTATTTTGTGTGTCCATGGATTATTTCATATTTTAGTGTTTTGATCATGAGATGGGTTATGTTGCTTTAGTATGGGAATTTTCAAACAAGATGCTTTGAAGATATTATTTATAGTTTAAATGAATTTTCCAATAAAAATTTAGAGTTTGTTTCCAAATATTTTTCTTTTCTATGAAGTATTCAATTTTCTTGATATTCAGTGTCGAGAATTCATTGGAAATAGATAAAATGCATAAACTCACTCGAATTTTTCTATCGATGTTTAGCTTGCTGATTTTGTTTGGCTATAACTTGTTAGGATTAAAAGGTAGTTCAATACACAAACTTAAATCATGATAATATTACTAATGATATAACTATATTTATTATTTAAACTTATATAAAGAATTTATCATATTTATAATGGAACAAACCCTAGTGCGGAGTGATTATGTGCATATAATGTATAAATGGGTCTCATTGTTCGTCATTGGTCTAATTGGAGATGGAGAAATTGGCAATGGACCGGAACCTTTTAGTAACCACATATGCCTCGAGATTTTTATTTCAATTTTCTTTGTAACACTTTTCCATTTTCAATTGCATTTATATTTTTATTGATTTTGTGCGGTTGATAGAGTATTTTTCGTTTCTATGTATTATTTCATATTTTAATGTTTTGATCATGAGATGGAGTATGTTGCTTTAGGATGGAGAATTTAAAGTGAGATGTTTTGAAGGTATTATTTTCACTTTAAATGAATTAGGCAATAAAAAATTTAGTGCCTATTTTTATTTTTATTTTTTCTATGAAGTATCTAGTGTGTTTTTTTTTTTTTAAAGGTTCAGAGTGTTGAGATTTCATTGGAAATAGATCAAATGAAAAAAAAATTGTGAGATTTCTATTGATGTTTATCTTGTCAATTTGGCTTGCTATAGCTTGATAAGATACAAATGAAATCCAATACACAATCTTAAATCATGATATTATTATACATGATATAACTATATTTATTTATGAAACTTCTATAAAGAATTTATCAAGCTTATAATGGAATAAACCCCTCTATGAGTAAATGGAAGATGAGGTTTGATTCAGAGAGATAAGGTTTGGTTGAAGGTTTCAACCTTATTTGAGTTTATTCAACAACAATGAATGATCTAACAGAGGGTGACTATGTGTATACAGTGTATAAATGGATCTCATTTTCATCATTGGCAGAGGTTTAACTTAGACTAATTATAGATGGAGCAATTGGAAATGGACTTGAACAACAGCAAGTAGCAAAACAACAAATTACAATCATGAAATTATTATACATGGTATAACTATATTTATTTTTTTAACTTTCTATAAAAAATATATTAAATTTATATTATAATGCAATAAACCCAGTTTCCAATTATCCATAGAATTTGAAAATAGACTTCATATTAACATTTAAATCATATAACATTTTCAAATGAAAAAAAAACTAATAATTAAAGTTATTGCCTTATTCATTTTAGTAGTTAAGTTTATTATTTTAACTTTAGCTATACATTCTCAATACTTTAAAATTAAAAAATAATTTCAAAAAATATAATATTTACACATTTATGCAAGTAACCAATAAATATGGAAATTTCCAGTGTTGGAATTTTTGCTCAAGTCTCCTCATGGATTTTGTGATTTTTTTTTTTTTTTTTCGATTTACCCAGATATAGCATCGGCAATAGATAAACCTCTTTATGTAGTTGAAACTCCATGGACGAATTTATGGAAAACTTTTATTATTGTAATCAATTTGCAAATCGTGTTTCGACACAAGAATTTTTCGACACCCTGGCCCACTTCCGCCAGTGATTAACAAACATTCACAATGTTACACCAACAATAGATGGCTAGAACCTCCTTCATTCTAGGACTAGCAGATTCTTTCACATCAAAGAGAAACAAATATTTGACCATTCAATCCACCTATTTGCAACAAACATTCTTGTTAATAACTATAACAAATCCATGCTCAAATCCTTGAACATGTCAATTGCATAATGCATTACGAAATTAACAAATGGTTCAGAAGCAGACCAACAGGATGACGAACAACTAGAAAAACAAATATTGCTATGTGTAGGCTAACAAGTTATGGTGTCTTGCAATTTATGGATCCCGACAAGCTTACTCAATGGTGCTCTTCGAGTAGTTATGAAAATTGTATATCCACTAAGGTATAACCCTCCAATTTTATTAAAATATATTATTGTGGCATTCGATAAATACATTAGCCCTCCATGAAACCAAACACAACCAAAATGTCAAACGTATTACAAATTAACTATTAAACATACTTTTCCCTATAGATTTTTCACATGTTTTCTCATCATTTTCTCCTTTCGGCGTCTCCTTTCTCCACTTGAGGGTATGCTAGTTTTTAGCTCCCAAATATATAAATAGCAAATACATCACCATCCATATTAAGGATTTTACTAGTTGGTTTAAGGATTTAAATTTTTCGTGGTTTTATGTGGGTTGGGATGTATGATGCAGCGAAATACTTTTATTTATAATTGTGTGATTGAAATATTATATTTTTTATATATTTATGTTAGGTATTTTATTTTATATTTATATTTAGTTGTTTATGTTGTGAATAATTATTTTATTATTATATTGGGGTTAGTCTTGATTTAATTGGGAAAAAATATATATATAATAAAAAGAGTGTGTTAAATAGTTATATATAACAACTAATTATAAAGTAAATATGATGTATAACATTTGTGAAATAACAATTTTTTTTATACTTATTTTTGTTCCAACTAATTTTCAGTAGTGATTTTTATTTACATGTTGGAGTTTCATTCTGTTGTTACCATGGTTAAATGGGATGATACTATTATATATCAATAATGTTTACTTGATTCTTATAAAGTGTCCAATTAATCAAATTTACCTTATTCATATATATATATATATATATATATATATATATATATATATATATATATATATATATATATATATATATATATAACCATCTAACGTTCAAAATTGAACCCGTCCAAACTCTTCTTTGGGATTCTAGCCCGTCTGAAAAGGGTTAAAAAAATTCCTTTCAAAAAAAATTTAAATATCAAAATCACTCGTCAATCATGAAGGTTAAATTAAATTTCTATATTTCAAAAGAAGGGAAATATTTTCAATAACCCATCAACTTATTTTTTTAAGTTCTTTAAATTTACTCCTATATTTGTACCGCAAGGAAACAACTAGTATTTATTTCCTACCGATCCCACAAAATTATTTTTAATGTAATTCCATCTACCCAATGCCCCATCAATGGAAGTAAATCCATATTGAATACAAACTTTCATGCTCCTTATGCACTAGAATGAAAATATATAAATGAATGGTTACTACTGAGGACAATAATAATAATTGATTTCATTCATTTATGTAGAGAAAAACACTAATTTATGATATACTCCCACGTCCCTCACAACGGTATGGATTGGTCCCACGTGTGTCTTAAAGGAAACTATTGTAAAAGTAGAGGTGCATGCGTCTTAAAGGAGACTATTGTAAAAATAGGGGCACATACATCTGAAAGGAAACTATTGTAAAAATAGTGGCCCAAGAATTACATCATTCCCTTGAAATCATCGTTTTCTATCGATGCATTCAACTTCACTCACTCCCTAAAAAGAATAACATGTTACATCAATTAATTTGAATTTTTAAAAGAAGCTGAACTAATTTATCCACCATCCACTTCACTTTTGGAATTTTTTGAAGTCAAAGGTAGTGATGTCGTGTGCAAATGCACTAAATTAATTATTTATTTAATTATGTACTTGATCTTGATTGATTCTTGACCCATATAGAATGCAAAAATTTGGTCAACCACCCAATATATCAATAAATTTCTTACATTGGAAATAAATTCTAAAATAAAACATGAAATCAATCACAAAATAATGTATGGGTCCTTTCGTGTTTGGACAAGTGGCCCATTAACAAACAAACTTTTTTTTTGTCTCATTTTCTATGCAATATTTATCTTTAGTTAGACTTTGTTATTTCACTATACAACATTTGATGTACTCATCATTCATTTGGTCTAACAATGAGGCCAAAGTAGTAACTACAATGTTCGTGAAGAAGCAACAAAGAATAGAAGTTTTAAGAATCATTGAATAGCAATAATTTCAAGGCGAACCAAGACATAAGAAATGATACATGATGGGTGACAGTACCCACCTACTATCGATAATAGGGTACTTGTGAAGACCATAGAGAGAGACCTCAAATGTAAGCAGGGCGAGATTGTGCAAATGAATGATGATATGATGTGGGGTTAGTAAAATCATGAATGACGATATCCGTTAACATGGTTTTGGGTACCAAACGTTAAATCTTCTACAACTGGATGGCAAAAAAGTCTCATACAATAAACCAGGCTAGACCATATACTAGATTGTAATACACAAATATATATATTTATCCAGAAATCACTATTGTAGGTTTTAACCATGTACATAAATTATCTACAAACATATTCTTAAAACAGAAAAATACACAATGGTGAGAACATAAAATATGCATACAAATTTTCTCCTAGAACCCAAACTAGGATAACGAGATTGATTTTTCATTATATTCCTTTCAATGTTACAATACATTATATACATGTCAAAGCATTCATAAACTCTTATCCATTAATCCTCGATTAGAACATAATTGTAGTTCCCTTGACCGAACCTACAAAATTCCATGGGAAAAGAACACCATGCCCAAAACCATGTGCAAAAAACCACGCACAAAACCATGGGTAGGTCGTCCCACCATCTTTGGGTCTGTCCCACATCCTTGGGTCTGCCCAACTATTATTGGGTCCACATAAAAAAAAAATTGGGGCATTGGCCCGAACCCTGTGCAGGGGGCTGTCCCCCCCTTGCGACCCGCCTATTGTTTCTGGTGCAACATAATGATGCCTAATGCTAGCCATGGAAATAATATAACACATACCCAAAAATTGTGAGCATCATCGTCTCGATGCGTTCCCTCCATTCTTCTTTTAATAATCATACTTTGTCATAAGAATAATATGGCTAGAAAAATGATACCCCAATTCGGCGTTATTACACCAGGCACATGGCAGCAAAGTGCATTGAATACCCAATAGCCCATTCAACAACTATGCATATGCTCTCGGCTCTCACTCCTCCGTTATCCTTGAGCGCTATTTCCCTATAGGCTACATCCATATTTTCCATTTTCATTTTAGTTGTAAGTTTGCAACCCATCATCCACAGAGGGTACAACCATCATTCAACAACAGAAGAAAAGGTAGGGCCAATTGATCCATGTTTTGAATCTTTTGATTGAGATCAAGATGGAAGCATAGTAGCATAGGATGCAGGAGTAGTACAAATTTCAATATCATCACCTGTAGCATTCATCTAGTTTCTTTCTATTCAGATACAGGAAGTGAAGAGGTGAGAGCTCTAGCTTAATCCAATGAGTCGAGTAGTCCTTGTGGATTTGATCCTTTTTCGAAGTCTTCTCACTACTCCTCCATAAAGCAGGTCTTTAGTTAGAAGGTATTCTTCGTTATCCTCCTATCAACAATATTTTTTCCGCATCTAATTTTCATTGTTAGGTTTAGCTTGGGCTGCAAATGCCATTGTGAAGGAAAATATTTCATTTTGGATTTTTTTTTTTTTAAATGAAGGGTTTATTTAATATGCACTTAACAATAGAAGTACATTTTTTTTTTGTAGCATGTCATCATCGAAAGGTTAAATGAATATATGCCCTTCCAAATGAAATTAAGACCATCCCTTCAAATTTGAACATTGGTAATAGCCTAGTTCCATTTTAGGTCATCTATCAAGTGCCAATAGGGATGAAATATCTCGAGGTGCACACTTTGTTTTTGAGTCAAAAATTTGAGGAAATGTTTGCGCCTCGAAAGATTTCACCCCTCTCTACTTGATAGATTTTTTGTTAAGATGGATCTCAACTGATATAACATTATGTGACAACAAAAAAATAAATAACTATGTATATACATATATACAACACAAAAAAAGGATAAAAAATAAATAATTAAACAAAAAGTAAAAAATTATGTATGTACATAAGAACATTTAAAAATACAAAACAACTTAAATTAATCTTAAATCCAACTCTATCAAGTATCAAGAGGGATTGGCATTTACACTTAAAAAATTTGATCCCTCTTGGTACTTCATAAGTAGAGGTTTAAGATGAACATGTGTTGGTTTTATTAAAGTGTATTTGGATTTTTATATATTTTCTTATTAAAGTGTATTAAAATTTTATTTAGAAATAATTTTGTCTAAATTAATGTTCTTTGTTTATAAGATGATAAAGGATATGATGTAAGGATGATAAAGAAAAAAAGAAAATTATATTTTAAAATAAAATATACCAATACAATATTTGGGAAGCAATTTTGTAAAGAAATATGAAATAATGAGAAAAGTTGAAGTCTTCACCAAAACATTTTTCCCCAGAGGAATATTTAAAATATTTGAGACCACAAATAGTTACGTAATGGGCATGAGGCTATGGTATTGTTAGATCTATGATATTTTGCTAGTCTACCATGTGAACTTGGACATTGGTTATGAAATCTCTTCTTACTAGTATAGAAGGGTTAGAAATAAGAGGTAATCAACCTAGTGCATGTTGGTTTGGGGAACTGGCATCTAGAAAATTGTTGACAATGGTTCAACATCCCCTCGAGTAAGGAAGCTAAGCATCTCTATTCATCTTAAACAATGAGTGTCTATAGACACCCAAGTGAATCTTTGAGGATATAAATGAACTAGACTCTCTAGTCTTGTAGTAGGGAGAGCATCAGAGTATCAAGTGGTCCTCAATTTCAAGATCTAAGGAGTAGATCTTGACCATTTAGTGTCCCTTAGAAATATGGTTCTTTGTCTTGATGTAATGTTGGAGAGAGTAAATGCTAATATGTCACAAGGTAACTAGATTCTAATGTTCCTCGAGGGTTAAATAAGCCTATCACTACACCAAAGATACAAGTATGAGTAATGTTCTAGTTAGGGAAAAAAAATGTTCTACTGTTTAGGCCATGTGGACTAAATTGGTCCCATGTTCTCCCTATTCCATATGGGGCTCAAGAACAAGATATGGATATCTTATAAGACAACATTGTACGTTTCCTATCCATCTGACCTTGTGTAGCATTATTATCACATGAAAGATCACTAAAACAATGAGAAGGTTTGTACCAATTTCCACAAAAATAGTATCAGAAGACACTTATCTCTTGACATGAAGATGTTTGGAAAACTTTGTGATGCAGACTCTCTATTTTATTTGAGTGTATTCCAAATAACATTGTGACAAACACTTTCTATTTTATTTTATTGTACCCCAACTAATATTGTGACATTGTGCCAAGCATTCTCAATCCTATTTGAGTATACTCCCCAAAAGTATGACCCCCAATTCTTACATACATATGAAAAGCAATAGGTGTAACGAGGGTTGGAATTTCAAAACAAGGTCCGTTTCACACCTCTTTTACCAATCTTCACAATTTTAAGCAAAGATCTTGACAGTTTCCTAAATTTTTAAACTGTATTTGACGAGCAAATCAGTGAGAGGCAATTTGCCCATCAAATTCCATCCCTAGGTATAACCAATAAACAAAAAAAATCAATATTTACTCTACAACAAAATAATAAATACTTTTAAAACATTTTAATTTCAACAATATATCTCAACTTATATAATATTTATTATTTTAAAAAAAATAAGTGTTATTTACCATAAATAAAATAGTAACATCTTTAATCAAATGTGTTATTAATCAATATATTATATTTTATTTTATTCAATTATTTTTCTTTAAATAAATAATAAATCAAGGTTACTTGCCCAAGTTCAAATCTAACTAAGCCGAGAGTATATATCAAGACAATTAAGGAAAAATAACTCATGTTTCATGTTTCAAGGTTACTTACCCCTAAAGGATGGTGCTAAAAATAGGATGGATTGATGGTTGGATATATTGGGAAATGCAAGTAACTTTACATAAATAAAGGAGAAAAGGATGGATATATGGTTTTATATGTTGTGAAATTCAAGCAAATTTTAGATAACATAGACAAAAAGAGAGCTTGATTTGCTCTCTTTTCAAGGGATCCCAATTTTCAACTAACATTTAAACAGAGCAAGCAATTCCATCAAAGAAAATGAAAGGTTATGCTTTCTTTATTCGAGAAGGCTTTTGGCAGTCAACCCCGATAAGTGTTATGCTTCTTTCGAGGAGGGAGGCCGTTGGCAGTCAGTCAAGATTATGTTGTCTGGACTTTGAAAATGGAGGGTTGGCAATTATGTAAAAAGCTCGATTTCACGATCAGTCTGTGCTGTGGGTAGGTACCTACTATTTCACTACTGACTATTACCCAGAAAAGAAGACTGACTGTCACGAGAGTTGATGGGCTTCTTCTGTTTTTGTTTTTCTTTTCTTTAGTGACGAACGGACCCATCTGCAGCATTCATGGCGCCTGAAAAGGAAGGGCCCCTTTCATTTCATTGCACTGCATTGCATATGATGCATTCATTCTTTCTTTTCTGGCTTCTTACCCCTGGTCTAGCACGGATTCTCATAGATAAATGCTACACACTGGAAATCCAGCCCCAAGGACAACGGTCATCTCCCACTCCACCACATTCCCCAAAATAAAGTAAAATTAATTCAGACAACGGCCATCTCACACTCCACTGCATTGCCCAATATAAATTAAATTAAATCAGAATTCTCATGAACTGTGGGGCTATCACCCATCTTTAGGAATTTAGGATTCTGGCAAGGCAGAAAGGTCAACAATAAGTGTCCAAGTCCCTACGAAATATTTGATGTAAGTGGTATCTTGGCTTTCAGATCCATCCACTTTTTAGTTTTGTATGGATGTCTATCTTCCACCTCTGTCTACTTTTTGTCTCTTGGTTGGTAGGAAGAATCTCTTTATTGTTAATGGTTTATTGCATGGCTTTCAAAGCAGTGACAGTCTACATCTAGGACTGAAGTTTCTCGGTTAATATACTCCGTTTTTAGTCGAAATATTGATATAAATTTTCTGTTGTAACAAGTAATTTTTTCTGATTGAATAAAAAAAAATGGCATATTAAATACTATTTTTACAACAGTGAAATATGTGGAATATTAAATATTTAGATATTAGACACTTATATTGAAAATATAAGATAATATATATCAAATTTTAGTGTACATTGCAAATACATAAAATTTGATTGGATAGTTATTTAACTATTATATGTTTGTGAGTTTTTGGTCCAATAATTTTTGGTAAATCTTGATATATATATATATATATATGTATATATATATGTGTATGTATATGTATATATATATATATGTGTGTGTGTGTGTGTTTGACTATATATTTGCTATTTCAAATTTAAATGGAAAATATGCAAACCTATAACACATAGAATTGAGCATTTAATGTATATGTGTTTGTACAACTAAATATTGTGGCAGCTCATGGTATATAAGTAGTTAAATTGAAAAGCAATTAGAAGTTGATAACCTATATACTATTGATGTGCATTAGGAATATTCGATTATATATATATATATATATATATATATATATATATATATATATATATATAAGTTTAACTAATAGACAAATTCAGATTTTTCAATGTAGTTTAATTTACTTTTTCACTGGGATGGGGAAAAACAATTTCAAGAAAAAATGTGGTTTTAAGTATGAGGGGTTTCTCCAATGCATTATATTAGATATTATTTTTGGGATTCAACTGTGATAAGTAAGTCATTCATCTATGACCATTTCTATGGTTTTTTGGCATTCATCTATGACCATTTTTATGGTTTTTTGTTATTTAAAATTCATTTTTTAATGTATAAATGGATTCAACACCTTTTACAGATTAAACAACTTAAACTCAAGTTTTTAGATTTTGGTTAAAATTATACTCAAGTTTTTAAAAATCTTTGGATTTTGGTTAAAATTAACCACAAAAAATGTTGTCAAAATAACTCTGTTCATCTATAAGTTAGACTAGGCAGAAATTATTTCTAAGTTGTTTACTCTCCATAATTTGAATGTTACGGAATTTTCAGGAGCTGAATTCATTTATGCATTGAAAAAAATATTTTAAACAACAAAAAAATCACAATCTCACAATCTCACTTAAAATTGCCTCTCTAATTGAGACTTCTATAAAACAACTTCACAATATTTACTTGTGCCATAAAATTTGATATACTTGAAGTTGTTTTATGTTTTGGTATATATATATATATTTGGTTAATTTTTCTTAGAATGTGATAATTTGATATAGTTGGGTTTGCACAAATGAATATTGTGAAATATAATTGTTTTATGTTTTTTTATTTGTTTATATATTTCTTGGTTAATTTTATTTAAAATATGATAAAGGTTTGTTGAAATTAATTGTGAAGTCTATATAATGGGAAGATCTTAAACTTTTGAGAGTATGAAATTTATTTATCAAAATGTTAAATCTATTCATATATTTGAAAATTCAATTTAAATAAACAAAAATAACAATCTCACTTGATAAAATTTTATCTAAAAAACCAAAACATATCACTGTCAAAAATAAAATGATTTAGCTGCATTTTTATTTTATTTTAATTTAAATATAAATGTGTACGGACCACCTTATATCTCACAATTTCCAGAGTTGTAAAGCAGGTAAGCTTGACTTGAAATGAATTAAAATGAATAAAAAGATTTTAATGGCTTCACGTCGAAAAGACCTAAAACTCCAAAGCATCACAATTTCAAACTTTTCTCTAAATCTACTCTCTTATTATGAATCTTGATAAAAAAAATTTATAATTTTGATAAGCCTCGTTTCCTCAAACAACTTGTTTGAAACATCCACCTTCAAATCTTATAAATCTTGATAAAAAAAAATTAAAATTTTGATAAGCCTCGTTTCCTCAAACAACTTGTTTGCACCATCCACCTTCAGAATGTTTTTAAAAAGAAATGCAACAATCTTGCACAAAAAAACCCGCAAATCACCGAGCATAAAGGCGTATATCATGGGTGCCAGCGGGGCTAGCGACATCAACGCATCCAATGTGGCCTTTTCCCTGTCTCGAGAGTTGTGGCACCATCCTTCTCTCTGTGAGCATCCTCCAAGAGATCTCTGCGTCACGTGATGGTCATCGTAACATAATCTGTGACTCACCGTCTGACCACTGAGTTCGAATTGTCCTCCCCTGACATTTCGCATGCGGCATGAGTGACGAGTCCCCTCTCTCCACCATCGAGATAGACACATATACTTTGATGTGCCCTCTATTGTTGGGTTAAACCTAAATATACATTGATGTGCCCTCTATGGCAAAATCGGGATCCTCCCTATTGCTACACCCTTCACAATTCCCAATGCTTCATTAGCTCACCAACACCTACACCTTTTTTTTTTTTACCTTGCAATGCTCATCCTTTGCTTTGTATTCCAACCTAATCCTTCCAAGTTCTTGCTACCTCTTGGTGTGGTGCTTGTGTAATGAATTCCTCTAAACTTTGCACAATTGGCATCAGTTCTATATTTAGTTTTATTTCACCTTATAGTGTGTATTGGTAATCAATAATCACCTTGCAAAATATCTCATATTTAATCACTTATACATAAGTCTTCTAACATTTAATATTGACTATTATTGAAACCATCAACTTTATCAACTTTAACATACTTCACATTTAGTTTTACACCTACTCAACTATCATTAGTACAGCATATATAAACAAACCATGTTAACACTTCTAAGTGCCTATCCTACTCATCTAATTGTCCCATTTTCGGTGTCCCTCCCTTGACTTTCCACAAGAGTTGCTTACCTCTCTTAACCCTCCATTCAACACTTCTAAGTGCCTATCCTACTCATCTAATTGTCCCATTTTCGGTGTCCCTCCCTTGACTTTCCACAAGAGTTGCTTACCTCTCTTAACCCTCCATTCATTTCAATTGAACTAGGTGTGCCTTTGATTTCAACGGTTATAGAGAGAGAGGAAAGGTTGAATAATATATATAGAGAGAATACAACGTATCTTTGTTTATTTTCGTGATTTCTGTGGTTTTATAATGTTGATCTTATAATAAGATAAATGTTAATTTTACTTAAAATATAGTAATTGGACCTATGTGTGTTTGCATAAATAAATATTGTGAAACCTAATTATTTTATGTTTTTATTTTTTATTTTTTTTGGTTAATTTGTTTAAACTATGGTAGGGGTTTGTTGAAATTCATTCTGAAGTGTTTATGATGTGAATATCTTAGGCTTTTGGGAGCGCTAAATTTATTTATTAATTTTTTTGTGTGAAGTGTAGCAATTTATATTAATTCAAAAAAAATTACATGATGATTACATCCATAGTGAGAGTGTTCTTAGATAAAAAAATCAATAATAAAGGAAAAGGGGTATCCTCCAGACAACAAGAGAGTTCGACTTCTCATAACAAGCGTGGTCCAGTTTCCATCCTCTAAGGAGTTGAGACAAGAGAAAATACAACAACTGAAACTAAATTCCAAGAATTCCATGAACCAAACATGGTTGTAGAACAATAGTTCTAAGACAATTTTAACCAAAATATTTGCATCCAATATCCAAAGACAACAGTAATGTTCCAAAGAGAAAAGACATAGGTAAAAGCTTGCACATTGCACTGGTCGTAGACATCTTCTCTAGCATAAGTAGAGATCAACCACTATTGTCGCTTAACAAAAACAATATAGAAGGGTAGTCCATTACTTATGGAAGATAGGGAGTTGTTGCGGCAAATAGACTGTCACAAACTTTGAATGGTACAAACCACAAGAGTAATGAGTTGCAAGTCCCTGCTGACACCAAAACAAGTACAAAACAAAGAAGCCCTCAAATGCGACCAACTATCTCCACAAGTTCATTTTTTTGAGAGCAAGAAAATCGTTAGCATCACTAAAACAAGCATATCAAGCAAAGGGAAAAAACATGATACCATTTTCTTAGTCTTGATCAAAGGAAATTATAGTAAAGTCTTGAGAACTACTAACTAATGGATCAATAGGATCTCCGGGAGGGTCTGTGAGATCCCCCAAGTTTGAGTTTGGCAGTAGAAAACTCTCCACACGACTTAGACGAGAGTCAATGGTGTTAAGACAAATCCTATGATTCCTTAACATATGCTCAATATCTTCCAGCTGAGAAAACACATTATAATTTTCAACTTGCTTATCCTTGAAAACTAAACATAATAGAGTGTCCATTTGTTGATGTAGGGAAGTGTTGAGGAGGTAAATCCCCTCTGCGGACAGAGGCGATCCCTACTAGCCCAGATCGGGTCTAGCAACAATCAAACACGCTACAGTGCAGGTTCCTAATTGTAAATAAACCGACTTGCGAGGAAGGATTACTTGGAATCCAACGCTATAGTCTGTAGAAGAGGTGGTGCTTCCGTTCCTTTGCCCTGGCAGATCACAATCCTCACGATCTCCGTGATCGGACACCTGCACATGCAAGAAACAACACAAACGCAAGCATAAAATCCAGTGCATACAACTATATATCAGTCGAAGAGGACATAACTCATGAACATGATCAAGAACAAGAGTGGAACCATAACCGATAGTCACTTATCATTAAAGAGTCAAAAGAAGAATACAACCATAGCTTCGACGCAGCGCTCTCCTTTAGCGGGTCGTCAGCACAACATGTCTCGATAAAGCCTGTCAGGGATGGGACAAGCCTCTCTCTCCGGATACTTGGCAATAGTCTCCTTGCTTGGATTTGGCCTTAGAAAATCAAGAAGGCTTTTGCAGCATGAAAGCTCTTGGGAACTTAGAAATTATGCCACTCTTTGGAACTAGCTTGCAAATGGGAATGGGCAAGCTTTTATAGAAGGAGGAAGGGGAGTTGGGATCCCTATAATTATGGGATTGGCCCTATCATCAAGGAAGCTTCCATGAGAGGTGGAAAACCACTTCCTCTCCATGGAAATCCGTAGCCAAACCTCCCAACTCAAGATAAAAATCAGCCCAGTAATTTGTTAGGATGAAACTTCCGCCTTTTATTTTTTTAAAACACCTCTTAATATGGTTGGCACGGGTACGGCTCTATGACAGAGCGCCAATTGGCGCGCCCTCTTTGGAGGATTTCCCTCTTGGCGCGAGGGCTGAACTATGGAACCGTGCCAATGGAAAAAGAGTTATTTTTAGGGTTTTTTGCAGGGAGATGTCTTTAGGGCAATTAAATCTCATCTTCAGAGGGATGCAATGAAAGTATTTTCAAGCCTTAACTCTGCCCACAGGTCACAGAATGAGCCCTCCAATGTGCGGGATGGGGATTGTAGGGACGGTGACAAATTGTTGTGTAACAGATGCCCCCTAAAGCATGAGGCCCGAAAGAGAGAGAGAGGGGTGAAATGCTTTATGAGAACATGCCAACCGAAAACACCACCATCGGAAAACCTGCGGAGCGAAGTACAACTGATGTCTCAGATACATGATATATATGCGTGGTATGGGCGCAGCCATCCATAACAGAGTATACAATAATCTAGATCCAAGGCATGGACGTAGCCATCCAATGAAGATCGATAAATAGACTCAGGTATGGTCACATCCATCCAATCAGTGAGTCATGTAAATAACCATAATAATCCACAATATCGCAGCCTGGATTATAACAGACAAAATCCAGGGTCTTGCGCTCTATCTCGACCCGAACAAAGTACAAGTTCAAGCATGCGAATATGTGAGTTGAAGTCGAACATGCAAGAACATCGTCTGATTACCAGCCAATGATGAAATCTATTAACAGACGCGAGAGGAACCACCAATAATGACAATGGCCCTCAAGGTACTATAGGTACAATCTACGACGTGCGAACAGTGAGCTGGCGTCGAACACCCGCAGAATCACTCGATCGGAGGCCAATGATGAAAACCTCGCGTCGAATGCGAAGAACCTGCCATCGAGGCATGCAGGATCCAAGGTACCATAAGGGAGTCTCTAGATCAGCTTCCTGGATAATGAGCTGAAGTCGACAGGAAGTGACCTTAATCGAAGGTGGGCCATAATGTCTCCCACATCATCGACAGGAGACAGAGAAACATGATGTTTTTTGTGAATCAAGATCAAACGAGAATCAGAGGGAGGTTGATATTTTGCAGAGGTCAACTTCTCTTGAACATATTGGCGGCACGACAGTGGATTTTGCAGTATTTGACATCAAAAGATCATAGGTCATAGTGACGAGGCAAAGAGCAGATGAGAGGTCAAAAGGGATCACCCAAACCCACAGAGGCAAGTGAAAAACGAGATGAGATGTCCCCAACCTGACACGAATGCAGACAAGTGCCATGTTCAAGAGCGACATACTGTCGACACGACAATGATGTTGGTTCCATTTTCCCCACCATGCTTGGTGAGTACCTCTTTATTTTTACACAAGCTTGAAGAGGATACCATATACTTCTCATATAAATTCGTCCTTCGAACGAATCCATCCTAGAACATTTAACGAGCCCTAGGAAGGAGGAACTCGAATATCGTCATTTCGACTGAATCCGATGTCATCAGGTTTTAACGAGTCTGACAAAGGAAGAACTCGACGTCTTTTCATGTTTAGAGAGTTTGAAAAGACAGCTGAAAAGCAAACTCCAGAGGTCCCTTTTCGTAAATAGTTCCTCAGATCCGAAAAGGTAGAAAACAATATCTGAGAAAACCTCCTAGTTGCAATAGGCTAGGGTATTCCTTTTTCGTAAATAATCTATCCGAGCCCGAAAAAGGGGTAAACGTATACTAGGTAAATTTCGTTTCGTGTCCACTTTAACGAGATCGAAACGACAAGGGACTCGGCAATCTTTTCAATTTTAGAGAGTCAGAAAAGAGCTGAAAGGCGACTCCTCCTGGAGGAACGAGTGGTATAAAGGGTAGCAACTGGTTCCGGTAATGGTGGAACTGCTCAGAACAAGTAAAAGTCAAGAGGCTGGCTAACAAGACCACTCATTGCAGCGGTTCCTCAGGAATGGGTAAAACAATCAAGTGAAGGCATATGATCGGCCAAGCAGATAATGACAATGGAGTGAGAAAACCAAGGCTCATCTAGCAAAAACAGGCTGATAAAATGGCAATCACAAGGGGTAAAATGGGAAAGGTTTCATTTTTACACAAGCTTGAAATCAGGAAACTCTGCTTGAAGTTGGTTTCATTTTTACACAAGCTTGAAACAAAAATAAACTATGCTTGACACCGGTTTCAGTTTTACACAAGCTTGAAACGGAAACAAACTATGCTTGAAAAAAGTTAAGCATGCCCCCAGCATGGTGACTCAATTCAAGGTACATGCCCCCCAAGCTTCAGTCCATATGAATGGCAGATGGAGTGAAGATTCAAGTTACGAGATCACGAGAAAGACTCGACTGGGATTTTACGAGATCTTATCAAAGACTTGAATTGAACGGGGGGGTGTTTCATTGTTTTAACGAGGTTGGCACATTAAAAGAACTATCCTCGGACACCCTTGTTTCATTTTTAAGGAGCTTGACACAAGACAAGGAACTCTGCTCCGACCAGCTTGTTTCATTTTTTAGGGAGCTTGACACAAGAAAACGAACTGTGCTCCGACAGACTACTCGTCATGATGACCAAGAAGTCATGGCTTCCAAGAGTCCCGCACTAGGTGGGAGGATGACATCTTGGAAATCAGGACCCAATGCCCCCAGTACACGATGCACGACGGCGTCGTCACTGAGTGCGGGCACGAGGTAGGTAGCCACATAGTTGACCTGTGGTGGGGCAGATACAACAAGTGGATAAAAACCAGGAGGGGGTGATGGCGGGCCAGTTGCATCAGACCAAAGAACGCAAAGTCGATCAATGGTCACGATCCGTCCTTCATGTGGAAAACAGGCCACACGAAAAAGGGAGGAGACGAGCGCTCCCATGGCATAGGTGTAATCGCGCCCCAGGAGCAGATTGAAATCCAAGGGGCCTGGAATGACCATCACGTCCATATGGACGGTTTTGCCTCCCAAAGTAATCGGTAACCTTGGAAGGATCCCCAACGGTTGACTCGTCCTTCTGTTAAAAGTCAACAGATTCTGCGTAACAGGCGCAAGCGGTGGCGAACCGAAGGCTTGCCAGGTAGTCGAGGATAGAATACTAACAGAGGCACCTTCGTCTATAATGGTGCTGGGTACAACCAGACCAAGAGCCTGTACTGTGATCTCGAAAGGCACATAAGACGGAAGGCGAAATCCCGCAAATCGATTCCAATCAAAGGAAGCGACCAAACTACTCGGAGGGGCTACCATCGAAATGCGAAGGTCTTCCCCTGATGTTACAGAAGAAGAAGCCTCCTCTATGACCTCCATCTCGAAGGTGGGAGGGGGTATCTCCGCAGCCTCCATGATGGGAGTGCGTAGAGCAACTTTCGAGGTACTGGGAGCCGGTGGGAGAATTTTCTTCAAACCGAGGAATTCAAAGAAACCGAAGAACATGAGGGTGTGAGGTCCATCACTGAAAAGACACATGCCCAGGCAAACTCCTACCAACCGATCCTACGACTAATGGTTGGTCAGGGATGGATTCTTGAATCCGAATTTCTGAGGGAGTGGGATCGACCAAAGATGATTTTTGACCAATCGTATCATCAGTAGGTGGAAGACTCAAAGAGAGCTATTTATAACCAGCTGGGAGGCATGGTGTGGAAACAGCCGGGTTGTCCCACACTCGCTTGGCTTCATCCATATAAGGACAAAGGTGAATGGCATGGTGCCCTTCTCACAACTTACAGGGATTGGTGATCTTACCCTACTTCTTAGGAGCCTTATTAGCACCAGTTGAAGACGTGCCCCCCACCTGGCTCCCGGAAGTCAAAGGCAATGGCGGACGGCCGTTGGACCATGCTTCAAGCACCTTGGGAATGCCAGGGCAGTCTCGAAGAAGATGGTCTCCCGTGCACAACATGCAGGGGAACTTGACTTTCTGTGGAGGGTTGGGAGGTATATGGCAGGTTCGTCGCATTCGACTTTCATGAACTTGACTTTCCTACATGCCTCAATGGAAGTTTCATCGCATTCGACGTGAGGTTTTCATCATTGGCCTCCGATCGAGTGATTCTATGGGTGTTCGACACCAGCTCATTGATTCACACGTCGTAGATTGTACCTATAGTACCTTGAGGGCCATTGTCATTATTGGTGGTTCCTCTCGCGTCTATTAACAACTTTCATCATTGACTGGTAATCAGACGATGTTCTTGCATGTTCGACTTCAGCTCACTTATTCGCATGCTTGAACTTGTACTTTGTTCGGGTCGAGATGGAGCGCAAGACCCTGGATTGTGTCTTTTATAACCCAGGCTGTGACATTGTGGATTATTATGATTATTTACATGACTCACTGATTGGATGGCTACGACCATACCTGAGTCTATTTATCGATCTTCATTGGATGGCTGCGTCCATGCCTTGGATCTAGATTATTCTACACTCTGTTATGAATGGCTGCACCCATACCACGCATATATATCATGTATCTGAGACATCAGTTGTACTTCGCTTCGCAGGTTTTCCTATGGCGGTGTTTTCGGTCAGCATGTTCTCGTAAAGCATTTCACCCCTCTTTCTCTCTTTCGGGCCTCATGCTTTAGGGGGCATCTGTTACACAGCAATTTGTCACCGTCCCTACAATCCCCATCCCGCACATTGGAGGGCTCATTCCGTGACTTGTGGACAGAGTTAAGGCTTGAAAATACTTTCATTGCATCCCTCTGAAGATGAGCTTTAATTTCCCTAAAGACATCTCCCTGCAAAAAACCCTAAAAATAGCTCTTTTTCCATTGGCGCGGTTCCATAGTTCAGCCCTCGCACCAAGAGGGAAATCCTCCAAAGAGGGCGCGCCAATTGGCGCTCTGTCATAGAGCCGTACCCGCGCCAACCATATTAAGAGGTGTTTTTTAAAAATAAAAGGCGGAAGTTTCATCCTAACAAATTACCTAAGTCATTTCATCTTATTTTAGAGGCTTTTGCTACTACTTCCATGAGAGGGAGTGTTCAAGCATACCTCTCATGGAAGCTTCCTTGATGATAGGGCCAATCCCATAATTATAGGGATCCCAACTCCCCTTCCTCCTTCTATAAAAGCTTGCCGATTTCCATTTGCAAGCTAGTTCCAAAGAGTGGCAGAATTTCTAAGTTCCCAAGAGCTTTCATGCTGCAAAAGCCTTCTTGATTCCCTAAGGCCAAATCCAAGCAAGGAGACTATTGCCAAGTATCCGGAGAGAGAGGCTTGTCCCATCCCTGACAGGCTTTATCGAGACATGTTGTGCCGACGACCCGCTAAAGGAGAGTGCTGCGTCGAAGCTATGGTTGTATTCTTCTTTTGACTCTTTAATGATAAGCGACTATCGGTTATGGTTCCACTCTTGTTCTTGATCATGTTCATGAGTTATGTCCTCTTCGACTGATATATAGTTGTATGCACTGGATTTTATGCTTGCGTTTGTGTTGTTTCTTGCATGTGCAGGTGTCGGATCACGGAGATCGTGAGGATTGTGATCTGCCAGGGCAAAGGAACGGGAGCACCACCTCTTCTACAGACGATAACATTGGATTCCAGGTAAGCCTTCCTCGCAATTCGGTTTATTTACAATTAGGAACCTGCACTGTAGCGTGTTTGATTGTTGCTAGACCCGATCTGGGCTAGTAGGGATCGCCTCTGTCTGCAGAGGGGATTTACCTCCTCAACAGGAAGTCTTCTCTTCCTAAATCTACCCGAGTTCGAAACCCATTTCAACCCATCACCAATAATTTTTCGAATCATAATGATAAGGGTGATCCCCAAATTATTTCAACTCTAATAACAAAATTTCTTTGTGAACTTCAAGATGGACAAGATCAAAAAAAATTGTCACTAAGTCATAGGCAAGAGGCCGAGATCATTTGACTCCAACACTAACGACACCACCTCATCTACTCACCATTATCTAAGAGGGGGCATAATGGCAGCAACAAGAGAACAATGCAAACAACCAGTAATAATACCACAAAAAAAAGCAAGCAAACTAACGAATCACCACCCCTTCTAAACTAGACCGAAAAACAACCAGGTCATCCCCCAAATTCCACACCACAGGTCCAAATTCAAGTAAGGTTTGAAGTTCACCACACTATAAGGACATAAGACACCACAAACTCCAACACCATACCAAAAATTGATGACTATAAATACCCAAAAGGGCCATAAGAAAATTCATGGAACCAAATGAAAATAACAACATACACAAGATAGTTCGAAATCCAAAGCAGCATTTTAGCTTCTCAATTGACCTAACAAAGCCCCCATTCAAAAACCCAAAGAACTCCAAAGCCGTAAACCAGAGAGGTTGAAGAAAAATCCTGAATATATGTCAACCCTCTACTGACAGAACTTGAATTTCGTCAGCTTTAATACCACACAGAAAATTAACCTGGGTACTAATAGCTGCAAACAAGAATTGGACAAGGATAAAAAATACCTATGAATTTTTTATCCAAGATGGGTGAACTTGAGTATATGACCACTAGTTCAAACATTGACCCAAGATTTTTGTTATACATATACAAAAGGAAAAACATCAACCCCACACTCTCACTAGCAAGGACGAAATCACAAATAAAACTAACCGCTCACCAACAAGCCTGAGCTCATCGACATGCAACCAAAAACAAAAGGAACTCGCTACTAAATGAATCGAGGTGAAGGAGGTTATGGAATGAACCTCACCTCCACTCCCTTGTGTAACCTACATCTTCCACCCCATTGGAAGGAGCATGTATTTATAACAAAAAGACATCAGGTGAAACGATCAGCTGCTCTCACCTACACACTACCACGCCATGACTAGAATGAAAAAAATGTAGCCCTAACACATCTCCTGAAATATATTCATTCCCTCCACTGTTCACATCCCCAATGGGGGTTATTTGGGAAAATTTTGAATCCATTCGTATATTTAAAAAAATAGTTTAAACAAACAAAAATAACAATCTCATGAAAAATTGTATCGTAAAATTATGCGAAAAAAAACGAAACATATAACTATTAAAAAAGAAATGTAATTGTAATTTTATTTTAATATAAATATAAATATATGTACATGCCATCATATATCTCATAATGTGCATCACTAAAAGGTGCATAAGCTTGACTTAAAAGTAAATGTAATAGTCTTACACAAAAATATCAAGGAAGCACCAAGCATAAAGGTTGTATATCATAAGTGCAAATGAAGCTAATGGAATCAACACATCCAATGTGGCCTTGTGTATATTGCAAGAGTTGTGGCACCCTGGGCAAGAATTTCAAATATGGAACACCTGTCAAATTTGGCAGTTTCTATAATTTTAGTGGTTGTTTTGATAATTTTAACAAAATATTTAAAATGTTTAAGGATGGGAAATATTTTAACTGTATTTGGTAGAAAAATACTCGTGACAAGAAATTTTCCCATCAAAAAGCGTCCATGTTGGCACCATCCTTCTCCTAGTGAGTATCCTCCATTGAGGTCATCGTAACACAATCTATGACTAAACATCTAGCCATTGAGTTCAAGTCATCCTCCCTTGGCATTTTGCATTTGGCATGAGTGACGATCTCACTCTTCAAAAATGCTTCTATGAAACGCACACTGAATCACTTATTTTTTGAGTCCCCCATGTTGATCAAGTGAGAATTCTAGCGAGCATCAATGGTAGGGTTAAACTGAGATAGGCACATATACTTTGATGTTCCCTCTATAAGGTTAAACCATGATAGGAACATATACTTTGATGTTCCCTTTTATTGGAAAAATCATGAACAATCCCCACCACTTTGAGCTATGATGTCAGAGGGATCCTCTCTATCTGTACTCCCTTATTCACCACTCCCAATGCTTCATTAGCTCATAAACAACTACCTCTTTTCTATTCTTGCAATGCTCATCATTTGCTCTGTATTTCAACCTTGATCCTTCTAAGTTCTTGTTACCTCTTAGTGTGGTGCTTGTGTATGAATCCATCTAAACTCTACATTTGACCCTCTATGCTTTCAAAGTGTATATTCCACAATTGACATGAGACTTTTACTTAGCTTTGTTTCATTTTATAGTTTGTATTGGTAATCAACAATCACTTTGCTACACAATATCATTTAATGTTGTTTAAGATTATTGAAACAATTCAAATCCAATAACTTATACATAATTTTATGTAACATTTAATGTTACTTAACAAAGTGGTTATTGAGACCATCAACCTTAACATACTTTACATTTAATATTACACCTACTCAACTATAATTCATACAACACATATTTGCAAACCATGTTAACACTTCTAAGTGTCTATCCTTTACTGAAGTCCAACAAGAAATTGCAGCACACACACTAGGGTGGGACCAATAGGTCCTAGCAATACATTAGTGTGAAGGCCAAATTAATTAATTAATTTGGTGCAATGTCTAATTTAATTTTCCCTTAATTAATTTGGATAATAAAATGTAATCTTATCTCATGAATACTTGTAATAGTTAACTAAGTGTGATAAACTCAGTTAGCTCATGTATTTCGAGTTGAGGGTGGTTTGTGAGGCATGCAGAGTAATTCTATTAGTTATGGAGTTCGAATTGCAGTTGGTGCATTAGTTTAATGCATTTATAATCATTTAACTCAGTTAGGTGAGTTAGAGTCAATTGAACTAGTTGTAACTGTTTGTTGCACTAGTGAGAGATCAAGTGAATTAAATATTATTTAATTCACAATCAGTTATTTGCCATGAAACTGATGTTTTACTATTAATAGTTGCATGCATGTCAGTTCTAATGGAGACCCAGTTGATACAAAGGTTAAAGGGATGTTAACTATCAATTGTGTAATTAGTAGGTTGCCCACATGCAACTAGACATCCATTCGATTTCCCATGATCCTTGTGCAGTTTTTGAAGGCCAAAATTCCTAAAGAACAACGATTGCATTCATCAGGAATTGCACAAGCAAGGCAATCTGTTTAGAGGCCGAGAATTGGCTAAGTGTTAGTCAGTTTTGTCCAGGAAAGTGTGAGACAGTTGTGAGAGTGCAGGAGAATCTTCTAAAAAGAGTTCATTGTAATTGTTTCATGATTCCATGGTGAATATATCTATGTTGTGGTTTGACTTGATTCTTTCTTTGCTTCATGTGATTGGTGATTGTGTTTAATTTCCGCAATTGATTTGTAGAAGGATTTAGTATCTAGATTTAGTACATTGTTCGGTCAGATTGAATCCATTGATATACATATGTTTGTATAACTTCTACATGGTATCAAAGCATAGGAAATCACTATAGTGGAGGAGAAGATGAGTTTTTGACTGAATAGAATTCGAATTTGCAAAATTATTCTTGGTGTGACATGTTATTCAAGATTGAAATGGGATTCAATGGCTTGATATTGGATTATGCACTTGAGGGAAACTCTAACTATATTGCATTGAAAGACGAGATGGAGGCAGTACTGGAGGACAATGGGTTGAAATAATTCATTGATAATGATGTTCCAACACCCACTGTAGCAGATGCTACAAATCTCGATGCTTGGCAAAAGAAGGTTGCAAAGGCGAGGAGGATCTTATTGGAGGGAGTACGAGACCACATTGTCTCAAGTATCCATGGAAAAGTGACACCATATGCAATGTGGAAAGCTTTTATAGATCTATTTCAGAGAAGCAGTGATCATATAAAATTGGCACTAAAGGAAAAGCTCAAGAAAAATCAAAATGGAGAAAGGCGACACTATGCCAAGATATTTAACAAAGTTTGTCCAATGTTGAAATAAGCTTGGGAGCATCGTTATTACTGTTGTGAATGATGACTTGGTGAGCCTAGCTCTTATAGGACTTCCTAGGAGTTGGCATAGTTAGCAGGACTCTGTCAATGGAAGGGAAAAGTTGCCAGATTGGGAACGAATTTGGTCGGATTTGGTACAAGAATAATTCAGGCGGAATACCAGGGATGGATCTTAATCTAAGAATGATGATGACGAATATTATGCTTTGGATGCCAAGGAAAAGACGAGGAAAGGAAAGAAATTTCATTCCAAATCTGAGTTTAGAAAAGATAGAAAGAAGCGCGACATGTCGAGAGTGATGTGTTTACACTATCACGAGCATGGACATTGTGCCACTAATTGTCCAAAAAATAAGAAGAAAAAGAAGGCTTCAGGATCTACAGCTGGCGAGGCTTTGGCCTCACAATTTGAGCTTGACTTCTTGCTCATTGCATGCATGGTGTCAAGTTTAATGGGATCAGTGTGGTACTTGGATAGTGGTGAATCCTTTCACATGACGGGAGACAAAGAACTTTTCAGTAGCTTGGAGGAGAAGGACCTCTAGATGCATATCAAAATGGGTGATGACGGGCGGTGCAGTGCTACCGGGATTGGTACAGTTACCTTCCAGAGACAGTCAGGTAAACCCTTTCAATTAAAATATGTAATGCATGTACTAGCCTTGAAGAAAAATTTAGTCTCAGTCGCAATATTGGAGGATAAAGGCTATGATGTTGTTTTTAGTGAAGGAAAAGATTTCTTGCGACACAAAACAACAAGACAAACCAAGAAGATTTTGATTCATGTGAAGAATCTCTATAAACTTGATGTAGATGGTTGCGCAACATTGATGGGTAAGGTGGACAAAGTGGTGAGTTGGGATGAGGGTGAGTTATTGCATGGGAGATTGGGCCATATACACCACGAAGCCTTGAAGGTCATGCAGAATATTTCTATGGGTCTTCCCAAGGGTACTCTTGCACAGTCAGACACATGCAAGGGATGTACTATGGGGAAGTATGCAAAGGCCAATTTTCACGAGAAGGAGAACTGAGCCTCGGAAATCCTTGAGAGAGTTCACTCAGATGTGTGTGGACCATTCTCTACTGCTTCGACAACAAAGCATAAGTACTATGTGATATTTTTTTATCAATTTTCTATAAAGTGATAGATCTACTTCATGGAGACGAAAGATCAGATGTTCTCAAAATTTATTGAGTTCAAAGTACTGGTGGAGAAAGACATGGGGAAGCATGTGAAGGCTCTTAGGAGCGACAATGGTGGCCAGTACATATCCAATGAATTTAAGAACTTCTGAAGCAATGAAGGAATTTAGAGAGAGTTGGTTGTGCCTCATAACCCACAGCAGAATGGGGTCAAAGAAAGAAAGAATAGAAAAATTTTGGGTGCAATACCAGCGATGTTGCACGATCAGGACCTACCATTTCATCTGTGGGCAGAGGCATGCAACATAGTGGTATTTGTGAAAAGCCATTGTCCTCATTGGATACTTGGCATGAGTACACTAGAAGAGGCTTTTACTGGTAAGAAACCTGATGTTTCACATTTTAATTTTTTGGCTCATTTGTTTATGTGCATGTGACCAAAGATGCTAGGAAGAAGCTGGAGCCAAAAACTAAGATTGGGATATTTGTGGGGTACACTAATACTCCCCACAATTATCAGGTGTATTTTCCAAAGAGAAGAATTGACTGTTATGAGATGAGATATAAAATTTGATGAGGAGAAATCCATGCGATTGTCCCTTGAGATGGAGCTAGATTTGCATTCAGAGGAGGAACTCTTGGTTCCAAAGAATGAACCTCAAGATGTGGAGTAGCCACATGCAGAGGATCATGGAGTGGCAGAAAACACTCATGCAGAGCCATCCACCAGAAATAGTAGAAGGCGCACCACGGAAGCTGATAGATGGAGACTTGATGCGGTAGAGAATGTAGGAGCCCCTACTTCACTGCGCAGACAGAGACAATCTCCATACAAGTTTAATGGATACATGGGTCTTATGAGCAAGTGTATTGTGACAGAACCATCTTCATTTGAGGAAGCAGTGCAACAACCAATTTGGGTTGACGCTATGGTAGAGGAGTATGACTCCATCATCAAGAACAGTGCATGGGAAGTGCCCAAGACTGGTCGGAAAATCAGGGGTTGGATCTAGATGGATTTATAAGGTGAAGCAAGCAGTGTATGGGAGTGTGGAGAAGTACAAGGCCAAATTTGTGGCTTGGGGATTCTCACAAGTTGAGGAGATTGACTATGAGGATACTTTCGCACCAGTCGCGAGGTAATCTTACATTAGATCTATCCTTGCACTCTAAGTGCATATGGGGTGGTGCATTCATCAGATGGATGTGAAAACTGTGTTTCTCAATGGAGTTATTGAGGAAGAAGTGTACATAGATAATCCATAAGGTTCTGATATATTTGATAGTGAGTCGCATGTGTGCCGACTCAAGAGAGCACTGTATGAGCTCAAGCAAGCACCTCCTGCTTGGTACACTCAGATTGACAACTATTTCACCGGGTTGGGCTTCATCAAAAGTGAAATGGATGCAAAATTGTACTAGATTATGGTTGACAGTAAGCTCTTGATTACTGTACTTTATGTTGATGATCTAATTTTGAAATGTGATGAGCAACTGATAACTTCATGCAAGGAGGATTTTGCAAGGGAGTTCGAAATGAAGGACATGGGACTCCTTCATTATTTCCTTGGTTTGGAAATATGGCAGTGGGATGGTGAATTTTTTTTTTTCTTAAAGAAAGTATGCCAAAGAGATACTGGGTAAGTTACACATGGAGAGATGTAAACCCATGGACAGTTCTCTTCTAGGAAATTGGAGGAAAGAGGATGCTACTTCAAGAGAAGTAGTGGATGTTATTGTCTACAAGTAGCTAGTGGGTTCACTGATGTACTTGGTGAACACCAGACCAGACATTTTCTACGTAGTTAACCAACCAAGTCAAGATGTGGTTAAGCCGACCAAGATATTTTGGAAGACGGGGAAGCATGTCTTGAGATATCTCAGGGGCACTACAGAGTATGGATTATGGTACAAACGAACAGAGGGAGTGAAGCTTCAAGGCTTCATGGATGCATATTGGGCAAGCAGACCATCAGACAAAAAGAGCACATCAGGAGGGATCTTCAGCATAGGATCAACAATAGTTTCTTGGTATAGCGGGAAGAAGTGATCTATGGCACTCAGTTCAGTCGAGGCAGAGTACATGGTAAGAATTCAAGATGCATGTGAGGCCATATGGATGAGAAAGATCTTGGTTGGTTTTTTTGGTTCTCAGATGGATCCGATTATGATACATTGTGATAACTAGAGTTGCATTAAAATATCGGTTAATCTGGTATTCCATGATAGGTCCAAGCACATAGACATCTGGTACCACCATCACAGAGATTGTGTTGAGAGGTGCATTATGTTACTTCAGTACATTCCCATGGAATATCAGGATGAAAATATTTTAATGAAGGTGCTCACTAGGAGCAAATTCGAATACCATAGAGGCAGGATTGGGGTGGAAAATAATCCATTAATTTTTTAGAGGGAGTTTTCAAGTCCAACAAGAAATTGCAGCACACACACTAGTGTGGGACCAACACTTCCTAGCGATACATTAGTGTGAAGGAAAAATTAATTAATTAATTTGGTGCAGTGTCTAATTTAATTTTCCCTTAATTAAATTGGACAATAAAATGTAATCTTATCTCATGATCACTTGTAATAGTTAACTGAGTGTGATAAACTCATTTAGCTCATGTATTTTGAGTTGAGGGTGGTTGGTGAAGCATGCAGAGTAATTCTATTAGTTATGGAGTTCGAATTACAGTTGGTGCATTAGTTTAATGCATGAGTAATCATTTAACTCAGTTAGGCGAGTTAGAGTCAGTTGAACTAGTTGTAACTATTTGTTGCACTAGTGAGAGATCAAGTGAATTAAATATTATTTAATTCACAATCAGTGATATGCCATGCAACTGATGATTTACTATTAATATTTGCATGCATGTCAGTTCCATTTGAGACCCAGTTGAGACAAAGGTTAAAGGGATGTTAACTATCAGTTGTGTGATTAGTAGGTTTCCTGCATGCAACTAGACATCCATTGGATTTCCCATGATCCTTGCGTATTTTTTGAAGGCCAAAATTCCTAAAGAATATGGATTGCATTCATCAAGAGTTGTGCAAGCAAGGAAGGCTATTTAGAGGTTGAGAATTGGCTAAGTGTTAGTCAGTTTTGTCCAGGACAGTGTGAGATAGTTGTGAGAGTGAAGGAGACTCTTGTGAGAAGAGTGCATTGTAATTGTTTCAATATTTCATGGTAAATATACAATAGAAGATAGAGGGGTTTTGAGTAGCAAGATTTCCCTGGGAAATTATTTGTGTTGTGGTTTTATTGGATTCTTTCTTTGCTTCATGTGATTGGCGATTGTGTTTAATTTCCGCAATTGATTTGTAGAATGATTCAATATCTAGCTTTAGTACATTGTTAGATCAAATTTAATCCATTGATACACATATTTTTGTATAATTTCTACATCCTTCTCATCTGGTTGTCCCTCCCTTGACTTTCCACACATAGCTGCTTACCTTCCATGACCCTCTACTCATTCAATTGAACTAGGTGTTCCCTTGATTTCAAAGGTTACATACATACATACATACATACATATATATATATATATACACACATGTTATTTTTGTTTATCTTCTCTCGTTTTATAATGTTGATATTATAGTAAGATATATGCCATTTTTTATTATTGTTATGTTAGTAAATTTTTCAAACCAATGTTATAATTTGTTATCTAGAGATCATTTTTTAATTGTTTTGTTTCTTCTAGCTTGCTAGTTCTGATAATTAAATGTACCTTTGTTGTGGTGTAGGGACAGACTCCCATTATGCACAGAAAAACGTTTAAAATGGAACTAAAAAAAAATAGAAAGTATTTGTAAATGGATAGGCTATTATTAAAAACCATTCACTACTTCCTATTATCACCCTACATGAAATAAGTTAAACAAACAGCTTCCAAACTTCACAACCATCATTTAAAAGACTAAGTATAGATAATTCTTAAACTACGCCAAAACAATTGAAGGAAAAGGAGCCTATGACAAAAACTAGGTTCCAAAGCACAATGGAAAAACATATTCTTCCACCCATGTAGAAAAGGAAAGATAAAACCATGCATGCCAATAATTTATCCACAATTTTTCCTATTCAGTGTTGCATCACCCTTTCGATTGGATAGTTTGGCCAAGAATCTTGACTACATAGTTGATAAGAGAAAACAACAATGGGATAAGAAGATGTTTTGGATGTTAAATGTGGACAATGACATTCAATAATCTCCATCTAAGGTAAGGTGCTCTAGTTAATAGCCCTAATTATTTTGAATTTCAACTTTTTTGTTATTCAAAATCTTTTAATTTAGGTCAAGGTTTAAAAAAAATTCCATTGCATCTCCAAATGAATCCCTAAGCCAAGCCATAAATAGGCATATATACTTTGAAATTTTTATGTGCAGGCATGATTTTGTATTTTTCAAGTTTTTCTGCATCGAAATTTTGTATCATGATGCTTTGTAGACTATGAAAGGCGGGGTGGGGGACAAGAAAGAAAAAACATACCCATGTGCACATAGAGGAAACTCTCCAAGTTGTTGTAAATATTTCATATTTATTTTTTAGTGTTATTTATGAAGAAAAAACACTAAAAAAATTATAGAGAAAAAACATTCAACAATAATGCACACCCAGCTCCCTAATTATTTCATTACCAAAAACATATATTTATACATGAGATGTCTTGGGAATCTCTCAATCACTCCTATAATCTCTCATTAACAATAACAACTTACAATTATATTAACAACTAGTATATGACATATGAATCATTATTCCAACATTTCTCCCCCATAATGATGATTTGGAAATATTCCAAGATCATCTCTAAATTTTCATAACTTTTCCTTAGAGAGTGCCTTAGCGAATATATAAGTTACATATTCATATGTTCTACAATACTTGATCTAGGTCACTTGCTGAACAAAATCTCGAACAAAATGATACTGAATATCAATATTCTTCATCTTATTATGAAAATGAATTCGTGTTCATTTGAATAAAATTTTTACTATCACATATTAGCTCAGTAGGTTGCTCCTGCTACTCATGTAGATCTTCTAGAATTTGTCTCAACCAAACTTCTTCACATGTCATTTTTGTTGTTGCTTTATACTTTTCTTCTATTATGGAGAGAGAAACTATGGGTCTTTTGTTAGTAATCCAAGAAATTGTTGTTGAACCCATGTTGAATAAATACCCTGAAGTCAATTTCCTATCATCCATTCATCTAACCCAATCTAAATTTGTATAACTACACAGACTGAAATCTTCTGTAGATTGGTATACCAAACCATAACCAATTGTACCACACAGATATCTTAAAATCCTCTTAGCTTCTTTCCAATGCAATTCCTTGGGTAGTATATGGTTGAGTTTTAGTTAAGTAGATCAAACTTCCAATCAATTGATGATTCAAAATAACATCAACTGAATTGGAGTAATCACGTCCATATAACTTCATCCCAACTTCCAAAGGAGTTTCTACTGGATTGCAACTCAACATTTTGAAATTCTTTAGAATGTCCCAAGTATACTTGGCTTGTGACATGAAAATACCATCTTCCTTCTATCAAACCTCAATACCTAAGAAATAATGCAATTCGCCAAGGTTTTTAATCTTAAACTCAATAATCATATGTGACTTAAATATTTGAAATAGTTCAACAGTGTTCCCTATGTATATCAAATCATCAACATATAAGACAACTATTCTAATGGCTCTTCCTAACTGAAAGATATATAGATTGGGTTCAGATAAGATTTTAAGTAAGCCATGATCCTAGAAATACTTATCAATTATAGAATACCAAGCCCTTGGCACTTGGTTAAGACCATACAAGGCCTTCTTCAAATTATAAACACATTATTATTTTCCTAGAACTTCAAAACCATTACACTTCTCCACATAAATTTCTTCATCCACAAAACCATTCAAAAATGTTGATTTAACATCCATCTGAAAAATTGTCCATTTGTATTTAGTAGTTAATGTAAGAACCATCGTGATTGTATCCAACTTTTCATTGGGGAAAATGTTTAAGTAGAATAAATGCCTTCCCTTTGTGTGTATCCTTTCGAAACTAAATTAGTCTTACACCTTTCAACTGTGCCATCTAATTATACTTGGTTTTATAAACCCATTTAGTACCAATTACATCTTTTCCTTTTGGTAATTTGGCCAAGTCCCATGCATCATTTCTCACCAAGGAGTTTAATTATTCTTTAATAACTTCATTACACTCTTTCTTTCATTATGCTTCTACTAATCTAGGTCGACATTGGAGGTCACGCTTCTAGTCCACTTGGCTCATAACACAATTTCCTATTTTGGCAATTTTTAGATACTGAACATCCTGAGACGTTTTGAGGCCCTAAACAACAATTTTTTGGGAAATGGGAAAAATGTAGGCCTTTTATTGATGTTTGTAGCTGAAAATTATTCTCCTTGAATATAAATTTCTTACAGCCTATCCCGCATGCAAAATGGAGATCGTATTTCAAAGTTACGACCTCGGGAAGTTAACGTTGCAACTTACCCCATTGGGGCCCATAAGCCTTTGGCACTTCATCTCATAGGGTTATAGTTTTGAATGTTTAAGTTTTATCATTGTTTCTTCATGATAAAAATGCCTCTAAGCCTCATAGTAACATAGTCATTGTAGGTTTTAACCTTGTACATAAATTACATGCAAATGAATTCTTAAAAACATAAAAAAATACATAATGGTGAGAACATAAAATATACACAGATATTTTCTCCTAGAACCTAAACTGGGAAAACCATATTAATTTTTCATTATATTCCTTTCAATGTTACAATACATATATATACATGATGAAGCATTCAGAAACCACATTCCATTAACCTTGGATTAGAACAAAATCATAGTTCCCTTGACTAGATCTACAAAATACCATGGGAAAAAATCCATCATGCCCAGAACCATACATGAAAACCATGGGTGAGTCTACCGACCATCCTTGGGTCTGCCCAATTATTATGGCTAGTTCTGATAATTAAATGTACCTTTGTTGTTGAGTAGAGACACACTAATATTATGCAAAGAAGAATATTTAAAATGGAATTCACAAACAATAACATGTATTTTTTGATGCATAGGCCATTGTTAAAAACCCTTCAATATTCCCTACTACCGCCCTACAATAAAATATGTTATGTATACAACTTTCAAACTTCAAAGTCATCATTTAAGAGACTAAGTATAGATAATTCTTAGACTATTCCAAGAAAATTGAAGGAAAATTAGCATACATCACCAACCAAGTTCCAAAGCACAGTGGAAAACCATATTCTCCTAGCCACATAGAGAAGGAAATATAAAACCATGCATGCCAATGTATTTATCCACAATGTTTCCTATTCAGTGTTGCATCACCATTTCAATTCAATAGTTTGGCCAAGAACGTTGACTAAAAAGTTGATAAGAGAATTCAAAAATGGGATAAGAACAAGTTGTGGATGCTAAATGTGGACAATGACATTTGGGAATCCCCATCCAAGATAAGGTGCTCCTGTTAATAGCCCTCATTATTTTGAATTTCAACTTATTTTTTTAATTCAGAATATTTTAATACAAGTCAAGGTTTTAAAACAAAATCCTATTTCCTCTCCAAATGAATCCCCAAGCCAAGCCACAAATAGGCATATATATTTAGATCTTTTTATGTGCAGGCACCTTTTTTTTATTTTTCAAGTTTTTATACATTGAAATTTGGTATTATGATGGTTTGTAGACTATGAAGGGTAAACAAACAAGCAATAAAAAACATACCCATTTGGACATAGAGGAAATTCACCAATTTTTTGTAAATCTTTCAATTTATGTTTTAGTGTTTTTTATGAAGAAAAAACACCAGCAAAATTACAGAGCAAAAGCATTCAACAATAATGTACACCCAACTGTCTATTTTTTTCATTGCCAGAAACATATATCTATATATGAGATGTCTCAAGAATCTCTCAATCACTCATATAATCTCTCATTAATCACTCCAACATTTTCTCCACAAATCACTACATATTTCTTTCACTGAAAATAACAATTTACAATAATACTAATAACTAGTATATGAAAAATGAATCATTATTCCAATAAGTCATCCCCATAATTATCATTTTGAAATATTCCAAGATAATCTCTAAATTTGTATCACTTTAACTTAGATAATGCCCTAGTGAATATATCAGTTACATGCTCATATATTTTTCAGTACTTGATCTACATCACCCGTTGAACCAAATCTCGAAAAAAATTATATTATACATGAATATGCTTCATATTCTTATGAAAAATGGATTCTTAGTCATTTACATAGCACTTTGATTTTCACACATCAACTGAGTGGGTTTCTCTTGCTACTTATGTAGTTCTTATAGAATTAGATTCAACCAAACTGCTTCACATGTTATTGTCGTTGTTACTTTATACTTTGCTCCTACTGTGGAGAGAAAAACTATGGGTTTCTTGTTAGTAATCCAAGTAATTATTGTTGAACCCCTACTGAATAAATAACTTGAAGTTGATTTCCTATCATCCATGCATCTAACCCAATCTAAATCTATATTACTACTTAGTCTGAAATATTTTGTAGATCCATTTCTAATACAATTCCTTGGGTTCTTCCATGAATATTGAAACCATAATGACTACAAAAGAAATATATTGTTGATTTATGGTTAAGTAGATCAAACTTCCAATTAATTGATGGTATAAAGTAACCTCAACTAAATTGGAGTCAGCATCTCCATATAAATTCATCGCAACTTCCAAAGGAGTTTTCATTGGCTTGCAACTCAAAATTTTGAAATTTTGCACAATGTCCCAAGTATAATTGGCTTGTGACATGAAAACACCATCTTCCTTCTACCGAAATTCAATACCCAAGAAATAATGCAATCCACCAAGGTTTGTCATCTCAAACTCAACAATCATATGTGACTTCAATCTTTGAAATAGTTTATCATTAGTTCATATGTAGATAAAATCATCAACATATAAGACAACTATTAGAGTATCTTTTCCTAAATGAAATATATAGAGATTGGGTTCAGATATATTTTTAACTAAGCCTTGATGATGGAAATACTTATCAATTTTGGAATACCAAGCCCTTGGTGCTTGCTTAAGACAATACAAGGTCTTCTTAAACTTATAAACACAATATTATTTTCCTAGCACTTCAAAACCATTAAAAGTATCCACATAAATTTCTTCATCCATATAACCATTCAAAAATTTTCATTTAACATCCATTTGAAAATTTTCCTATTTGTATTGAGCAACTAATGTAAGAACCATCGTGATTATATCCAACTTTTCCTTTGGGGAGAATATCTTAGTATAATCAACGACTTCCCTCTATGCGTAGCCTTTTGCAACTAAATGAGTCTTATACTTATCAATTGTGCCATCTGATTTATACTTGGTTTTATAAACCCATTAAGTGCCAATTACATCTTTTCCTGTCTCATGTATCATTTCTCACTAAGGAATTTGATTCTGATTTTGTGGCTTCATTCCACTCTTTCCTTCTTGGTGCATCTACTGATCCAGGTCGACATTGGCATCCACCCAACTAGTCCACCTAGCTCATAACATCGTTTTGCTATTTTTCAACACAATTTCCTATTTTTTTAGTTTTCTATTTTTGGTAGTTTTTAGGTCTTAAACTTCTT
Source organism: Pinus albicaulis (assembly GCA_034641835.2). Classification (NCBI taxonomy): domain Eukaryota; kingdom Viridiplantae; phylum Streptophyta; class Pinopsida; order Pinales; family Pinaceae; genus Pinus; species Pinus albicaulis. Next base: position 664,187,129 of record CM076576.1, on the reverse strand, counting down.
GAGTCGTTTTGAGGCCCTAAACAACATTTTTTGGGGAAATGGGAAAATGTAAGCCTTTGATTGATGTTTGCATTCAAAAAAATTTCTCCTCGAATAGAAATTTCTAACGTGTTATCCCACGTGCCAAACAGAGATTGTATGGTGTTGATGTGTATATAGTTAGGTCATTTTACATATGTTCATTCAATGTGCTTGCAGATAAATGTGTATGTTGTAGCTGTTATTTGACATGAGATGTATATTAATTTGAGGATCTGTGTAGTGATGATGCTAGGTTACAATGTTTTTGTTTTGTGAGATGTGATCACGATGATGATGCACCATTAGCTTATTAGATTTGTGTGCTAGCTAATGACGTTTATATGTGCTAGAGGTGTATATAACTAGATGATGGTAGTGAATTTGAATGTCTTTCTTAGATGATCTTTATGTTTGTTAGATGGTTATCATCTTAATTTTTATTTTTATAAAATAATATTTATTATAGATTATGTATTGGTGAACTTATATCAAACTTTTATATATGAAATTGCATGCAAAACGGCTTAATTTAAAAAAAAAAATGCAAAGATATTTTTATAAATTACAAAGTTTAGTATGGTTGAAACTATGATTGTAAAATTATGATAAATATTTTTATATTGATTAGATAGTTCATTGATATTCAATCTAACTTAATTAGTAAAATATTTCAATACTCATAAGGAACATTTAATTAAAGGTAAAGTAATTTAGTTAGTTCTTAATAAGACGAAAATGTGTAACTCATTTAATTTTTAGTATAAAATATTAATAATAATAAATGATTCAAAAATACAATTTAACCAATTCAATATTGGTTTATAAATTTCAATCTATTGTTAAATTTAAAAAAAACTTTAGTCAGAATTTTTTATAATTAATTTAGATTTAATATAAGTTAAAAAAAAACTATTTTTATAAAATTTAATTTATTACTAAAGTTATGAGATTTTCAAGCAATCTAAATTTAATATTTATAGCAACTCTTACAAATTTAAATTAGAAATTTCTCTCTCTAAAGACAAGGATCAATAAATGTAAAATAAGGCTTGTGAAGCTACTTGTAGTTGGGGATTTTCTCTATTGGAGGTTATCCCTTAAATAGGCAAGTGAAATTTTTTCTAGTAATAAAGATATAACATTTTGGTGTTGTTATCACTCCAATAGTTCCTAGGGCTGTTATGTTTTATTTTAAAGAATATTAGAGGTAACCACAAACCTACTTTTAAGCTTAACATCTAGTCTTCCTAATGCTCAGAGAGGGCTCTCTCTTTATGATTTAACTTTGTTATTTTTAGTTGATTTTAGGCTAGTTATGTAAGATTGACTGGGTTTTTATTTTGGTTTGGTTTGGTGGTGGAATTACTGATTTAGATGGATAGATGCAGGTCTATTTCCCATTGGGCTAATGGAGTCAATGTATTAAGAAACAGGGCAGAATCAAGTTCTAAAGGAAGTGTTCATAGGGCAAGGTAGCTAAGCTGGTTCAGATCTTTAGGTTGGAAGGTGAAATAGTTTCAATTGGGATGAGAGAGAAATTAAGGATTCTCAGATCCAGATAATGAAGGAATAGGATAGAGGTCAATCGAAACTAGGAAGCAATGAAGAATTCCCTAATCTGGATATCAGAAGAAAACATGAAAATGAATAATAGTACAAGACATTATGTGTTTAAACAAATTCTGAAATAAAATTCTTGCTATATCATTTAGATTGGAAAACATGTAAGTATGTGAAAAACTCCAAAAAATAACAAATAACAATTGAAAGTACTTCACTAAAGTGGCTCAACACATGAATCCTATAATATAATCCTTTATTGCTCAATCTAATCTGTTGACTTGAAAATGGTACAATAAACCCTTAGGTTTCAGATCAATACAACTATAGAAATGTTTAGCAATCCACAATCCACACACAATACTTCGAATTATACAAAAACTACTATCAAATATCCTAAAAATGATTTAGGAATTATTGAAGGAAAAATAAATATCGTCATGCAAGAAGATAGAGACACCTAGGAGACTAAATGATAGTTGTCCCTTCTTATTTGGTTTTGCTGTATGCTTGTTGATATTTTGTTGCTTTCTCTCTTTTGTTGTTGCTCTACGCTGGTTGTTTTTATGTTGTTGAGTGTTCTTTACGCTGATTTCATTTAACTCTAATTTTCACTTTAAACTCTGTCTTTCATATGATACTATTTAACCTGTTACTGCTTTACACTTTGACTACTCTTCACCTATTTTACTTTTACAGTTCTTTTAATTGTTTTGCTTTTACCTTTCAAAGTAAATCACATAATTTTTCCCAAGCTTTTGCATCTGGTAATTTAATCTTTACCATTCTTCTGAAAATTTCATCAGCTTCTGTGTACTTTTCAAAAGTAGGCTTGTTAATGAATAGATGATTTACCTCATGTTGTAGGTAAGATAGGTTCTCAAAGCTCTGATAAAGCACTTTTCCTATAGGAATTCCTTTCATGGAGGAACTATTGGCTTCTTCCTTTGCCACTTCTCTGATTTTCTTATCATAATCTTCATGCTTCATCAATATGACATTGATAACCAAAGGATTGGGTAGGCCCTTTTGCCTCAAAATATCAAATTTCACCATGAATATAGCTATAGCAAGTTCCATGTTCTGACATTTGTCTTCAAGTTGCACCATCAAGTACCTATTGGAAATAACCTTTCTAACTTCAAGGATTGTTCCAGTTCTATCACTTATTCCAATTTCTTTCAATTCCTGTTTATTCTTGGAATTAAGAAATTTGATGATCTCAGCTGCCTCTTCTGGTTTTTTTACCATGTTCTTCCCTTACTTTGTGAATGGATTCACTTGTTGCTTTGATAAGAAATTTTTGCTCATAAATAACTTGGATAGATGGCCATATCTTATTGACAGATCTAATAATATTGGCCCACAGTTGTTGCTTGGCTTGGGCAAGTGGTTATTTCAATGTTAATTCTTTCTCTAACTTATGTAATTTCTCAGTCAACCTATTTGACTTCTGCGTTTCATTCTTATGCATGATTTGAACTAGCTTCTTCTCATCCTCTAAAATTTTTATTTGTTCTTTAAGTATATTTATTTCATTAGTCTGTATGGACATATCCTAAATTGCTTTAATTAGTTTACCTGCTTCATCACTAGGATGAATTGTTGCTGTAGATGATTCTGTAGCTGATGTAGTTTCTAATGTATTATAGCTACTGGAACTGATGTGGCCACTGAAGCTTCTAAAGTAGAAGGAACTATTGTAGTAACTGTATAAATAATAGTGACAGGGATTGCTTCCATGCTAGCCTTTTTCTCCTACACTAACTTATCGATCTCGTTCTCCATCTCTTTCAGTTGAGTTGTCAACTGAATGATGAGATTCATCATTTCATCTTTTTGGCGTTCATTCTCTAGCACTTATTTTGCTTGTGGATGTTCAGTGGGTGGAAATTTGAGTTTCTTCTTTAATGTAGCAATGTTTGCATTCTTTTTCTTGATGGGTTCTTCTGTAACTTTAATGTTCTTGGGATCATATCTTACCTCTATGATCAATTCTTCTAGTGATTTGATTTTTTTTCCTTGGTTTGTGAGGAAGCATTTTCTAACTTTAACCGTCCTCTAATGTTTTCTATATTATTTTTCATCTTTTGTACACTCATGGCTTTGTTGGTCATTGTGGAGTATATCATTTATCCAGCTTGCGTATGGAATTCTATTTGGTCTATAGGATGAATATCTTTGGCTTGAACTTCATATTTTGTTTTCTTATAGTCAAATGATGACTTTGGATTCTTCACTATTGGCTGCAAGAAGGTAATATGCATCTTCTTAGTTTTATAATCAAATGCAGAAAGTAACCTGCTTTGGTCACTAGGTGTCTGCTTCCAGTATTAGGCATAAGTATCTTCTTTTAATGCCTAATTCCTAAGTTTAATTTCCTTATACTTCTGCATGATATCATGTTCTTTAATTGTTGGTTTACTTGATGAAGACACTTCAACACTATGCTTCTTTTGAATTATTTTAGTGTCAGATGTTGAAGGCTGGTGAGTTTCCTCTGAAACTGCTTGAGGTGCATTCTCTTTTACCACTCTATATGTATTAATTATTCCAATTTTCTCAACTCGTTCATTTAAAGGATTTAATTTGGGCTTCTTCCTGTACGTTAATTTTAATTTTGTTACAGTAGTGGTTTGAGTTGAATTTGATCCCTCTTCTCTTTGCCTTTTGGAGTTTCTATCTTGTGGGGTTGGAGTTTGCAAGATGGAACTAGTATCACCTTGCTTCTCTGCCATTTTCAAAGTGTTCTCCAACCACTCAGACTGGTTGGAGTAATTTTCTATCGTTGGCTTGGACTCATGGAAAAAAGGAGTTAACTTAAATTTGGTTCTTAACTTGCTGATAACTCATAAAGGATCATAATTCCATTTGAAACTTTCACTGAACCTGAATTCCTGAAGACACTTTTCTACTTGTTAACCAGCAGTCCTATTATTGTAGATGAAAGGACCAATATGGTTTTTTATTTTAAACTGTGTTTTCTTCCTGGTTGACAGGAAATTCACTTCATCAGAGTTTAGGATCTACCTGATATATTCCAGTGCAAATAACCTCATTGGGAGGTATTTGGGCAGCTTATATGGAGTGAGTTGACATCCATATACCCTAATCTCAGTGTGGTTCTGGTATAAATACCAGTCTCCTGTCATACTTTGTTCTGATAATTGCAGGACCTTTTTTATCTCATCATTTATTCTTGTTTGATTTCTACTTCTTAGCATGTTGACAATGGGATGAATAAATGCATCAATGAAGTTTCTGTAAGAAAATTTTGTGGAATATTTCCTGATTAAGGAAGTCCATAAGACAACTGATTTGGGGTTGCCCTCAATGTCCTGTTTTTTAAGGCTTATTGCAAACCTATCAGATTGGAAGTATAAGAACATGTGAGACAACACTGATGAATATTCAAAGATACCTTCTTCACACAATTTAACAAGTTTCTCATGAATAGCATCTAATAAGGACTGAGTAAAGTTAAATGTGAAGGATGGAGGCTGTCCTGGACAGAAAATGGACATAAAACCTAGGATTGAAGCATCTACAAACTCATCTGTGCAATAGCCTAGAATGCAAGACAACATTGTGATGATATGTCTTGTTCTTTCTGAGAAAATTGAGGCTGCATAGGGACGATTGCTCTTTGGGGTTTCAACTGATGAAGGTAAGAAGGTCTGGAAGATCTAAAATATCTTTGGAAATTCAATATTGAGATACAATTCTGTGAGGATTTCAATTGACAAAGGGGCTTCATCGGGCTTAGGTTGAATATGAAGCATTTGGTTTATTTATTCAACAGTAATGGTGAATAAAATTTATTTGTTATGGATTATTAGGGCTCTTTCATTTGGCAGATAGCTAACTTGACAAAGCCTGATGATTTCTGTGAATTCGAAAGTCTGTGGGAGGATATACTTGGGTAAATTGGATTCCAAAAGGAAGATATCATCAGTCTGTTCCATGAATTTGTCATGGCTCCAACACTGGAGCTTAAGGAGGTTCAAATCAGTGACAGGGTCACTGATTTTGAAGTCTTTTTCTTCTACGAGGGTATGTTCTACATCAATAACAGGAGGTTGCAGGGGATTGACTGTTAAAATTCGTTAGGAATCCATTAATTTGTTTATTTTTATCAATTAATTACTCTTTTGGCTTAGGAAATAGTCTCAAGACCTCAAGAATACCTCTGAAAAAATTATTACAGTCTGTAGAAAGGGTTTGGGAGGTAACAGTGGCTTTTCATCTAGTCTGTAAATCTATTAAACTTATTCAATTAACTTATTGCTTTCTTTTTGTAAGTACAGGCCTTGGTACTTAGGAATACCTGGAAAATGAAGCTTTGGTATGCAGAAGGGTTCTCTGGGGGTAGCGAAGGCTTTCTGAGGCTTCAATGGTGTTTACACTGCTTCACGTTGATTCTGCACCAGCTTTAGCATCAAAAGGTTTAAATTCTAGTTGAATTTGGCTTAAAACTAGGTCGACAACGTTGTTTTAGCTCGAAAAGAGGTCGGCAAGGCTCCTTTATGCAAATCTGAACAAAATGGTAAAAAAGTCTTGAAAGGGCGGCTTTATTTGTTTTAACCAACAATGATTAAAATTTATTACGTGGGGTTAAATTAAAATGGAGGGGCGGTATTCATAATGATTAGATAAAACAGCTTGGAGGTTTTCGCATCGGCAAAAGCTAGTAAATGGTTTTTGGCATGAGGATGCGATGAGATGTGGAGCTGCCATGTAGTAGAGGAGCGGGGCTTTGAAACTTCTTATTTCGAAAGCCCTCAGAGATGTTAAATATTGGGAAATCGAGAATGCGATATATTCTATTGGTCATTGGATTTGAGAAATGAAGATCCGACGGATGGGCGAATGGGAGGGATCCATTGGGGATTTGATAGGAGGTGGGACCCAGGTTTTAAGACATGTGATGGGTCTAAAAATAGAAGTGGGACCTCGGTTTGTTATATATGCAAAGGTTCGGGATATTATATTACAACAAGGTTGTGTAACCAGCTCCAAAAATAGAAGAAAAGAGATATCAACGCCTTAGAAATAAGCCACTTCGAGGGGGAAACCTCCAATACATTACATAAATGAACAATTCTTGGATGATACAATTTACAAAACCTCCTTTGTATATATAGGAGTCCATGTGGCCATAATGTAATCCTAGTGGGCCACAATGTAATCCTAACCAACCTAACAATAATAATTTAAGGGCATAATAATAACAAAATGGGGGTTACAAGGGTACAATAATAACAATAAGGGACTATACTAGTAATATAGGGACCTAACATGCCCCTCTCCTTCAAAAAAGTGTTGTCCTCAATGCTTGAGTAGCTCTAGGTGCTTCTGTATAAACTTTTCATCCTCCCATGTAGAATCTTCAGTGGGTAAGTTCTTCCACTTGATGAGATACTCTAAAATTGATCGATTCCATAGCTGTCGAGTTCTTGTTTCCGTGACTGCTTCAGGTTCCAATATGATTTTTCCTTCCTCATCAAGTTCTGGCAATATTGTTTGAACTGGAATATTTTCACCTATAACCTTCTTTAAGCATGAAACATGGAAAAATAGATGCACTCGCGAAGAAGCAGGAAGCTCCAAATTGTATGCCATAGTATCAATCTTTTGCAACACCTTGTAAGGACCATAGTACTTTGGTGATAATTTATTATCCTTCTTAGCTTGCTTGAGGGACATTTGTTTGTATGGTTGTAGCCGTAAAAATACCCAGTCTCCTACATCAAAACTTCTCTCGCTGCTATGTTGATCTTCTTGTTGTTTCATTCGATTTTGTGCCAAATTCAGGTTATCCTTTAAGAGTTGGAGAACTTCTTCCTGATGCTCGATGTGATCTTCCACTGCTTGAACCTTCGAATTTTCCCTTAAATATGATGTGATGGATGGTGGATGATATCCATAAAGTGCCATAAATGGGGTCATTTTTGCTGCAGTATTGAAGGAAGTGTTATACCACCATTCAGCGAGAGGTAACCACTTGACCCATTGTGTTTGTTTATCAGATACAAAACAACGAAGATATCCTTCCAAACATTTATTTACTATCTCAAATTGACCATCAGATTGAGGATGATAAGATGAGCTATGAGCTAATTGAGTACCCAAACAAGAAAATAACTCCGTCCAAAAATTTCCAATAAAAATGGGATCTTTGTCACTCACAATAACCCTTGGGCTTCCATGTAGCTTTTGAATTCTATCCATAAATGTAGTAGCAACTGTACTTGCTTTAAATGGATGAGATAATGCACAAAAGTGTGCATACTTGGTAAGTCTATCAACTACCACGATGATGACACTCTTTCCTTCGGACTTAGGTAAACCTGTGATAAAATCCATTGAAATCTCCTCCCAACGTTGACTTGGAATGGATAAAGGTTGTAGAAGTCCCGGGGTCTTAATTGTCTCAACTTTATTCTGTTGGAAAACCAAACATTCCGCCGCAAACTTTTGAATATCAGATTTAAGGCCATCCCAAAAAAAAAAATTCTTCACCCTGTGGTAAGTTTTTAAAAATCCTGAGTGTCCTCCTAAAGGAGAAGTGTGCAATTCCAGAAGAATATTTTGTTTTAGTTGGGAATTATTACAAAGATATAATCGATCTTTGTACCATAAGGAATCATTTTTCCAACTAAATGTATCATATGTACTAGGATCTTGCTGCAACTTTTGAATGAGTGTCCATACATCTTTGTCTTTCTTCCATTCATCTCTTGCTTCGGTTATCCAATCTGGTTGGATAATAGAAATGGCACAAAGAAATGCTTCCACCTCTTCATTCTTTCTTGAGAATGCATCTGCAACAACATTAAGCTTTCCTTTTTTGTAGATTATTTCAAAGTCATAACCCAACATCTTTGTGACCCATTTTTGCTGCTCTTCTGAAGATAGTCTTTGTTCCAAAAAGTGTTTAAGACTATCATGATCAGTTTTTACTTTGAAGTGTCTTCCCATTAGGTAAGTTCTCCATTTCTTTAGTGCATGCAGTATTGCTAACATTTCCTTCTCATAAATAGGTTTCTGTAAATACTTTCCTTTGATTGGACGACTTTTAAAAGCAATGGGTCTTCCTTCCTGCATTAAAACTGCACCAATTCCATTTCCTGAGGCATCACATTCCACAATAAAGGTTTTTGTGAAGTCTGGCGTAGCTAAGACCGGTGCTACGCACATTGCCTCTTTAAGATGTTCAAAGGCCTTAGTTGCTTCAGGAGTCCATGAAAATGCATCTTTCTTCAATAATGTTGTTAGAGGTGCTACTATTATCCCATAATTATTGACAAACTTGGGATAATACCTCGTTAACCCGAGAAATCCTCGCAACTTCTTTATGGTTGTGGGGAATTTCCATTCCTTGTTGGCTTTAATTTTGTTAGGGTCTACTTTAACACCCTCGTGAGATACAATATGACCCAGATATTCCACCTCTTGTACTCCAAAGAAACATTTGGATTTTTTTGCATATAATTGTTTCTCATGCAATAGTTTGAGCACCCTGTCAACATGTTCAACATGATCCTTCCAAGAACTGCTGTAGATTAATATATCATCAAAAAATACTAGCACAAATTTTCTAAGGAAGGGTTTGAAAATGGAATTCATCAACCCTTGAAATGTAGAAGGTGCATTGGTAAGGCCAAAAGGCATGACCAAAAATTCATAATGACCCTCATGAGTTTGAAATGTTGTTTTTGGAATATTTTCAGTCTTCATTCTAATTTGATGATATCCTGAACGAAGATCCAACTTGGTAAAATAAATTGCTCCATGTAATTCATCCAATAATTCATCAATCACAGGAATGGGAATTTTATCTTTAATGGTGAGCTTATTGAGCTCCCTATAATCCAGACACATTCGCCATGATCCATCCTTCTTGTGTACCAATACTACAGGAGCAGAGAAAGAACTTTGACTAGGTTGAATTATACCCGCCTCTAACATTTCTGCAATCATACGTTCAATTTCGCTCCTTTGGATGTAAGGATATCTATAAGGCCTGATGTTTGGAGGAACACTTCCTGGAATCAAATGAATAGCATGATCATGATCACGAATAGGTGGGAGTCCTTTGGGAGTTTCAAACACCTTGGAATGATTGTCTAAGACTTGTTGGAGATATGTAGAAATAGATGATTTTGATGTTGGAACTTCTAGAGAGCATAATTGTGCAATTACGCCTCTTTTTTCTTTCTTTAGAAGCTTTGTCATGACATTAGAGCTTATTATCCTTCCTGGCTTCCCTTCAATACCCCATAATTTGACTTCCTTTCCTTCTGAAAAAAATTTCAAGAAAAGTTCTTGAAAATTAAAAGCTATCGTCCCCAAAGATTGTAACCATTGTACTCCTAGTACAACATCAGCACCTCCCATAGGAATGGAAAGCATTGGACTAGTAAATACATATTCCCCCATGGTTAGCTTGATATTATGGCATTTTACAAAGCAATTTATAGTTCCTCCATTTGCAACCATCACTTGACATTCTGGTGCTGGGTATAGGAAACAATTTAATTCCTTGGCTACCTTACAATGAATAAAATTATGGGTGCTACCCGAATCAATCAACACTATTACCTTTTTCTTCTTGATTTGTCCTTGTATCTTGAGAGTTTGAGGAGTGGTAATTCCTGCCAGTGCATTACACGATATGGTCGGATTCATTTCTTCCTCTTCTAGGGTTGGTTCCTGGTGTATATTCTCTTCTTGTTCATTTTCTTCTTCCTCTTCACAATCTATGTAAAATAATTTCTTCTCAGCACACTTATGACCTTTAGTGTATTTGCTATCACAACCGTAGCAAAGCCCTTTTGCTCTTTTTTCTTCCAATTGTTGTGGTGTCAACCTTGTAGGTTGTGGAAATCTAGGCGTAGCAACACTTCCTTCTTTATAGAATTGAGTGGTAGGCTTCCTTGTCGCCATTATTTTACATTCAACTTTTCTTGCCAACCTGAATGCCTTCTCCAATGAATCCGGTTCCAAAACGCAAACTTCATGTTGGATGTTATCCTTTAAAGTGCCTATGAAGAGATTGATCCTGTGTTCCTCTGGAATATCTGTTACCCTTATATTCAATTTTTGGAAGTCCTCAATGTGCTGCCCCACTAAACCCTTTTCTTTGAGATTTATAAATTGGCTAAAGAAGGTGTTGCTCTTTGTATCCTCATAATGTGCTATCATTTCCTCTGTAAAAATTGACCAAGTGACAACTTTTTTACGGGAGCAAAGCCATCAATACCATAAAAATGTATTTTGTTCTAAATGTAAAGTTCCAATGCATACCTTTTGTGTGTTTTTCACGTTATGGAGATCAAAATATTGCTCCATCTGTAGTATTCATGTTACAGGATCCTTTCCATCAAACTTCCTCATATCCATTTTTGGAATATGGTGGTTCTTCCCGCCAACATTAGAGTTTATGAAATCAAGATTAACATGTATTTTGTTCTCATCATGAGGTTCTTCTACTATCTTTTCACCATTAGGAAACATTTCTTGTATCAACTTTGTCAAACCTTCGATGTCTGCTTTTATATCATTCTTCATGTTTTCCATGTTGTCTTTCATGTCATCCATCTTAGCTTCCATGCTAGCTTCCATGCCATCCATCTTAGCTTTCATGCCTTTCTTCAAACCGTCAATCTTCGCTTCCATGCCTTTCTTCAAAAATTCCATTTCATTTTTTGTTGCTCTTTACGAGAGTGAAATTTGTTGCACTTGCTCTTGTAATTTTGATAGATCATGTTGCAATTCTTCATCTTCATGATTCATAGTAGAGCCTTCTGAAGGCTTAATGGGTGTTGAATTATTTTTATGGGGCATATTTTATAACCCAATACTGATATCTATTCTACAATATGCCCTTGGAATCAATTCAAATTGATTCTTCAAACAAGACTTACGCAATTTGGAAAAAACAATTACACACCTTTTTCTTGCTTTTGAGGAGCTTGATATTGAAATTGGATTATCTCTGTGATTGCAGCACTTCAATATTTGAATTTCAGTACCAACGTAGCCCTTTGAATTATATTTTGAATGCCACAGGTCTGACCTGATTTGGATTCTCCAAGACAAAGTTGTGTCCAATCTCCCATAATGACCTAATTATGGACTGGTTCAGTAGAGTGAAATTGTACGACTTGCCACGTGTCAATTTTCTTCCTTCGGCTTTGAAATTGATAGCCAAGAAACTAAAATTTGTGTACTTGCGACCACTTTTTACGACACTCCAATCCGATGCTCAAAGAGAGAGTTATGAATATTTTCCCATGATCACCTCTTTGAGATGAAATTTTGGAGCCTGAAAAAGCATTACATTCCACAGATCATATGTTTGAAAATATTGCGAACCAATATCTGAAATTTTTTGACGGGTTTCCTCAGGTTTTTTTCTTCGTACCCTAAAAATTTCAGATTCTAAACCTTCCTAGAAAAAAATTTATAGCGCAAATGCCACGATGACCTGTTTAGGAGCCTGAAAAAAGACCTAACTTCCATAGATCATATCTCCGAAAATATTGTGAACCAAGCTATGACATTTTTTGACATTGTTCCTCAGGATTTCGGCTTCGCACCCTAAAAATTTTAGCTTCTGAAGCTTCGTAGAAACAAATTTATAGCGAAAATGCCACGATGACCTATTTGGAGCAGCGAAACCCTAGAATCCAAAGCTCCGATACCAAATGTTGTGTAAACAGCTCCAAAAATAGAAGAAAAGAGATATCAACGCCTTAGAAATAAGCCACTTCGAGGGGGAAACCTCCAATACATTACATAAATGAACAATTCTTGGATGATACAATTTACAAAACCTCCTTTCTATATATATGAGTCCATGTGGCCATAATGTAATCCTAGTGGGCCACAATGTAATCCTAGCCGACCTAACAATAATAATTTAAGGGCACAATAATAACAAAATGGGGGTTACAAGGGTACAATAATAACAATAAGGGGGTTACACTAATAACAATAAGGGACTATACTAGTAATATAGAGACCTAACACTGCCACGTAGCAGAGGAGCGGGGCTTTGAAACTTCTTATTTCGCAAGCCCTTAGAGATGTTAAAGATTGGGAAATCGGGATTGCGATATATTCTATTAGTCATTGGATTTGAAAAATGAAGATCCGACGGATGGGCAAATGGGAGGGATCCATCGGGGATTTGATAAGAGGTGGGACCCAGGTTTTAAGACATGCGATGGGTCTAAAAATAGAAGTGTGACCTGGGTTTGTTATATATGCAAAGGGTCGAGATATTATATTACAACAAGGTTTAGCATTTAATGGGGGAATTAATAAAATAAAGGAGTTACCATGGTATATATACGGTGTCCTGACTTTAAGCGAGAGTTAATATATATAGGTGTTAACAAAGTATGGGAATAGGTTTTAACTATATATATTAAACTAGGTTAAATTTAAAGGGAGGTTAATGAAATATGATGCGGGAATGTATATATCAGCAGAATTATAAAATACACTAAGAACTAGTGTCTAAATTAATATCAGGGAGGGATTTTTCATAGTGGGACCCGATATATTTAAATAAAATTTTTGGATAAGTGGGTATTGGGGTTTTTTTAATGAAAAGGGAAGTTAGTAAAGGAATTTAATTTTCTAAATGATAAGTGTGTTTTTAACTAGGGAAAGGGGTATTTAGGAAGGGAAAATGAATGAAGGGGAAAGGGTTAAAATGAAGGGAAAGGGGGATTTTTAGAAGGGAAAATGCCTTTTTTCAAGTGGCATTAGGGTTTTAAACAAGGGGAAGGGTATTATGGGATATTAGTGATATGAAATTATGCTTTCCATGACTTGTGAAAATTTCCTTTACCTACCCATCATTTATCCTAACATGTTTTCTTCATTTATTTGGGTGCATTTAAGCTTGCTGCCGCTTTAATTTTTCTTTGATAAGAAAACTATCTAATTCTAACCTTATGACTTCCAATGGCTCAGATTAAACTGTTGAGCTCATTATTATTCTCTACCTAACTACTGATCTGCCAAGATTAAACAGTTTGGCTAGATCTTTATTCTCTAACTATCAGCATGAAATTTAAAGTATGAATGAATCAAGATTAAGTTGTTTGATCATCATGGATTGTGGAATTTTTGACAATCTGTACACAATATTATTTTTCAAAGTAAAGTAAAAAGTAGTAGCATTTGAATTTGCATCACTTTCAGGATCTAGTTTTATCTCTTTTTGGTGGGGTTCATATTTTATATTCTTTTTTGATCTTTTTCTTTTAGTCCTTTGATTCTTCTTTTAGGGCTTACCCTATTTATATTTTTTAATATGGGAAAACAATTTGTAGAATGAAAAGTATGTACAATATTACAAGACTAATAATAGTCAATTCAAAATTATGAATCCTATTATTATAGGACCCTAACAAGTGCTATTTTGGTTCTTTATTTTCTATTGTACTAGTTTAAATTTAATTATTTTAATAATAAATATGAGTTAAATAATACGAAAATGATACTATATTAGATTTAAACTTTTGACAAATAATACATTTGAATTCAAGCTTGTGTGATCCATAGTAATTTATCAAAGATCTTTCAATTGTCATCACATAAGATAGAAAATTGTCAACATGTTTCAAACCAACCAGTGTGGTTCATTTTCAAGATGAGATGAGAGATCATAACGAGTCAACAAGCTTATATAGATGTAGATAAGGTCAATTAGACGTTGGAAAAACAACGAGTTTGACTAGGAGGGAATTTTTTTATATTTATTTATTTTTTATAATTAAAGTATTTAATAATAAGAAGAAAGCCAAACTAGCCTTTAGAATAACAGTTAGTTTGACTTTGAAGATAGACATTTAATTATTGTATATCTTTTATTAAATATAATTATTTTGTGACTAAGGTTAATTAGTAATTTATTCCTATTTTTCTAATAGATTTATAATTAGTTAAATATAATAAAGGGCTAAATCATATTTAAATACAATTAATTAAAAAAGGGGGAGAAAAATAAGGGGGTATTCGACAAGTTCTAGGAATATAGGGCAGGGATCCAACATCTATCAATATTCCAACCATCATCTCTATTGAGATTGACAGGTCTTTTTTCAATCTCTAAAGCCTCGTTTAATTTATGGTGATGAAAATGGTCAATCTGAGTAATAACATTGGCTTCTTCGATGTAGATATGATGGTTAGTATTTTTAGCATGCTCAGCCAGAGCTGAGGAGTGAGATCTCCCATGTTTGATGTCAGCAACATGCTAAAAAATCCTTTGATTTATTGATCGACCAATTTCACCAACGTATGGAGTCCCACAGGAGCATGGAATAATGTAGAAACATTTTCCATCCCTGAGATTCACGGGATATTTAACTAATATAAGAGAGTTACAAATGGTGTTAAGGGGTTTGAAAGTAGAAGAAATATTATGCTTCTTAAGGATTTTGGCAATCTTATCAATGGTTCCTTGAATAAAGGGAAGGTCCACTCTAGAGGACCATTCATTAGGATCCTTTTTATTTAAATTCGGACCCTTTTCTGCTTTGAGAAAAGCTCTAAGTCCTTTGGATTTACTATAGCCATTCTTATTGAGGACGCTGAGGAGATGAGTTTTTTCTCCTTCAAGGTGAGATTTGTCAGAGATTCTCATCACCCTAGTGGTTTATTTCTTAATGAACCACTCAAAAATTAATATTTTTCCACATACTTATCACGAGATAGTCATTAAAATTCATGTTCTCACATTTACCCTACTAATATTAAATCATGTTCACAATGATAAAGACATGTCTACTTTAAATAATTTACTTATAAATACATAAAAATAGATATTTATTTTACATAATCTAAATAGGAAAGAAAAATGCATCACTAAATCGATTTGAAAGTCAAACAAATGCCCCTTAATCACCATCACATTATTTATCATTTAATCCTTAGCTATAAAATATTTAGTGATTAAAATTTTATTTATAATTACCATTGAAAATAAAAGTCAAAACTATTCCATTATCCATGAAGAAAAAATTAAAATCCCTCATGTATCCATGTAAGCCCATTTGTTTCTCTTATGGTCCATAAAAAGATGTAATCAACATTTTATGCATGCATAAGACCTCCTTTAGTTTACATAATGTTTACATAATGTTGCAAGACTATAATTTAAATATAGTAAACATGAATTTACCTCTCATATCAAGAATTTAATCTTACATATTAATACACAAATTTTTGAACTAAATAAGAATAAAAAACATGAGACTTGATCAATAAACCAATACAATCTAAATCGACACTAAATCTTCAATATTATTTCTAAATTCACTATTTTCTTCTCATTTTCCTATTTGAGAAGGATTATGACCTTGAATCCTTATTATCATAGTTATTGTACAAAATTGGAAATACTTAGTTTTAAGTGTAAAAATGTTTCCACTGGAAAAATAACCTGTAAAAATGTTTGTGAATATTACCAATTATATTATAAAATTCCAACAAGATGAATAAAAAACAATATAATTAGCAAAATAAAGAAAATAAAAACATACAACAATAGTATAAATGATGAAATAACACAAGTACATATCACTCTTCATTATCATCACCTTGATTATCTTCCTCGCTTGGCATGATAACACTGTTGTTCTCAAAAATATGTTTTGATATAGAGTCGCGTCTTAATACAAACCACCAATCCATATCCAACACATTTGGGTAAGATAACACCTAGTTGCCGTGTTTTGGGAAAACATGAGGCTTCCTAGCTTCATGCCACATCTTTCTAGAGTTGATAGATATCAGCCCACTATTGCGATCTTACTTTACATTATTCTGATAAAAAATGTCCCACCACTTACACCTAAAAATAACACATTGGAATGAAGAGAAGTCCACTTGAATGATCTCTTGTATCTTCTAACATAACCTAATGTCCCCTACATTAGGTTTTGATCACGATGGCTAGCACGACTCGATTGGTCGAACTCGACTTCCACTCCACAGTCTTGTGTCATGCATCCGTCATCGGCATCCTTCGTGTGAAAATGATGTCATTATGCCCACAAGATTGGATCAAATGCACCTATAAAAAGTGAAAATTTACAGTGTCATATGTCTAATAACCCGAACGTAGTTAAAATATATATGTGTGTGTGTGTGTGTGTGTGTGTGTGTGTCTGTGTGTGTTACAAATGAAAGGTGTAGTATTAAAAGTATACAAAAAGAGATTATAATTACCGAGTTGTTGCACCCAATCCCTATGTTTAGCATATCCTCTTCAGCATGTGGGTAACGACCAAATGCATAGTATATCTCTCTGACTTGATCAAAAACCCAACTTTTAGGGCATGCCATTGTCATCTTCTCTTTTAAATGATCAAGGTAAGGCACGCTTCTACCATTCAACCATTTGAATTATTTCATGTCACTATCTGTTTTCCTCCTTTTATGTTCATACAATGCGACCCATGGTTTTGTCACTTCCATATTGTAAATAATGAATTTGTTGATGGCTTCAATTTCTCATTTCGTTGATGAAATGAAACCAACTTATATATATAGTACGTATGAGATCAAAATATGCATTAATATGAAGTTCAGTGTGAATAGTTATTGTGTAGTAATTTGACAAATGATAAGTCTACACTTACTCTTTATCATGCACCTCTTTCCATTCCTTTTAAGAAGCTCCCCTTCTCTTTTGTCTTCATCCCTTTCGTCGTCCCAAATCGTCGCACTTGGTGTGTTTTCAATCTGCTTGATGTACTCATTGTCATAATAGAAAGAATCATATAATATATACCCCTATGTCATATACTCCTTGGGGTTTTCCCTTTGCGAATAAAACCTTTCTATTTCTTCATGTACCTCTCTAAGAGGAACACCAAACGACAAGAAACCACCCTAGCAAGTCCCTAAAACTCGTCGGAAATTCCTTCTCGGACATAAAAACAATCTCAGCAATCACTTGATGCCACCATTGAATGCTAGCCATATGTATCTCCTTTGTTGTGATCCAATGTACAAATGTAGATAATTTAGATATGGCACGTCATAGGTCTTAGAGAAAATCATGGTTCACACACTGACACACGAGCAGAGGATAATGAAATTGCACAGTAAAAAGTACATTGTACAAAAATTAATTATAAAATATCTCATTACATAAAAATAAAAAATAAAAATAGTAAAATCATGTTTTTGACATACGTGCTCTTAGAAGTTTCAAATGGTCATGTGATCTCAACCCTAACAAATGGGCTTCCATAGTGAAGCAACGTCGTAGAGAAGACCCATATAAAGAAGGCACCCTCACACTCATTATAAATTCCTTTTCCAAAGAACTATCATCTTTATTTAAAATCCATGGGACATCAAAACTTTTGAAAGGCCAAGAGCGACCAACCTATCCTCTAGTTTCTTGTCTTGGTCAATGTTTCTTTTTAGTTTTTGAAGAAACAAGATCTCTCCTAACTGAAAATGTGTCACTTTATTTTGATGATATGTTCCTCCATAAAGAATGTGAAACATTTTTAGATATATGCATGGGATCTAGTAAGTGGGAAATATTAACATGTTATCAATATGGGAGCTCATAAAAGATAAATGTCCTTTTCATCCCAATGGGAAATTTCTCAACATAGGTGTCAAATAATTTTGGATCATCGAACATAGGCTCCCCATTTGAATTGAACATTTCTACAAAATCCTTCTCCTTATCTCTCTCATATGCTCTAAGCCATTCAACCAGTGTCATTGTTGTAGGCCTTTGTGTTCTCTCTAGTTTACCATTGAAAGCGGATAATGCTCTTTTGTAAGGGTGTTCTTCTCGGAGGAATACCCTAGAGTAATCATACATTGGATTTCATAGGCGGTCGTACCACATAGCCTTCAAATAAGGTCCACAAAATTTATATCCATGATACCCTTTTGTCACAAGACCTACGAAATTATTATATACAGGTTGACATGTTAGCAACCATGAAAATCGAAACAATTGCATCAAATTAAATTAATATGTGAAATAATATAATTTGTGACATATCTAAAATAATCAATAAAAATATAATTTACCAGAGAAAACTCCTAAGCTTGGATAATCATGTGTGGTGTAAGCATATATGCCATACATCGTAAAACTCCTCTCTATTATTATGGGTCTTGATACATCTAACACATGTATCCCTTCCCATAATTCTTTCAATTCATCTACCAATGGTTGTAATTAGACATCTATATTCTTCACTAGTCTTCTACCGAAGATTATGAGAGCCAACATAAAACATTCATTCTTCATAGACACCCATGGGGGGATATTGTTATTGATCACTACTACATGGAAAAAAAAATAGTTGGTGTTTTGGAGGGAATATGGGTTGACGGAATCCATGGCTATGCTGAGTCGTAGACTTTGTACTTCGTCCTTGAATTTTCAGGCCATGTATACTCTATATGCTTGATGGCTATTAAATCTATTGGGATTCACATAACTCATGACCCACTTTGTGTGAGGCATATCATCCCTACTACATAGCTAATTATTTGCAAAGAAAGAGTATTTGAATCCTGGAGATTATAGGTATGTGCCTCAATATATTATGAGGAGGACCATGTGATTTTCCCTTTTTTTTTTAAATTATAGTACATGTCATAGCCAAATTTTAGACATATATCTTTGTCTACATATTCTCCTCTATTTGGGCATGCATGATATGATATGTAATCAACACCCAACATTTTCAACAAGTTATTCTCCTCTTCGAAACTACTCGGCAAGACATTATCACTTAGAAGAACCTTATATTTGAATAAGACACATTCGGTGGGGAATATAATTGTACAATGTCAATATTTAACATTCAGAAAATTGACCATTTTTAATGTTGATTGTGTGACAATATTTCTTAAAATATAAGCGAATTTACCAATCATGCAGGTGAATTACCTTGAGATTTCCAAGAAACATGCATTTGACATGCCAAAATTTGTTTTCAAGTTGCATAACAACATCATTGTCCCTAGCTTAGTATACTTTGACTTGCCTCCATGTCCAAAGAGAGGGGTGGTGGAAGCAGATTTCAGGCTTTCGAATAAGGTATCAATTATATGGGCATCATCCCATGGCTCATCATTCTAGAATGTATCTAACAACATTGCCTCCATGGCATTCATAAGTTGAAAATAATTATATTATTTGTGTATTAATGGAGAAAAGGTTACATAAGTTGTAACGTATCACTTTAGTTTAGGATTAGTTCCTAGAATTTAGGAGTTTGTTTGCAACTTCCTGATTTCTTGTGATGTACTTAATGATGTAATTTCTGATTCATGAATGTAGAGTGAACGTAGAGTGATCTTTCCGTTTGAGTGTAGTCTCCAGGTGCAGTACTCACCTGAGAGCTACAACTCCTTCTTTTCAATTCTGTGCATATTTTATCTTCATATCCCATAAGTAATCATCTATACCAACCTCTATTTGAGTTCCTCTATTGCCAACATGTGATGAAGAACTACTATTGGTGTAGTCATTCATAATCTATGAATATGGACGCAGTGGGTTTTGAATAGGTGGTTGATTCAACCATTCTTTATATGCTTCTTCTCTGAGTCTTTCTCTTAATGCATCCTTCTCTCGAGTTGACGTTGTAGTGTGGTGCATCAAAATATGGAAAGTGGGTCACTCATCATCACTAGAATCCTGATTTCAAAAAATATTGAATTCTATGAGTATAATATCAATGATATTAGTAAGCATGTCAATGCAATCTTTTTGTTGAAATTACATTATACCAAACAATTATTACCATTGTTGATCTAGGATTTTGGTTTGAAGATGCCATGTCCCAATTGTCAGGGTGATGAGGTTTTCCATTTTCATTTACCAACTGCTTGCCATATGCTACTACTGATAAGAGCTTCCGATGTTTTTGAAATTGAGGAATATTTTATGCATATGAACTCAATTCTGAATCAGGATCCTACAAATTTGGATACATTTTTATTAAAATTGACATGGATTAAATAAAATAAATTCAATTAGATAATCAAAATATAAATAAAATATGAACTTACTGGAGATGGAATGGTAGAAATTTGTGAAGGATTTTGAACAAAAATATGGAATGAGCTGGAATTTGAATAATTAACCATTTGAAATTATTGAGATTTTGTCCTTGTATTTGAGAAAAATTAGAAATAAAATTTTGTGTGCATATCTAAAATTAATCGCGAGAACCATATAACCACACTATGAATTTCAATACATTTCTCAAACCATTTTTCAAGAATAAGGTGACTTTAAGCGGAAAATGTACACTATGAACTATTGCAATTCATGTGGATGCATCCTAAAGGGTAATTTGAGATTAATATGTCATTTTATGTGAAAATAAAATTTCAGATAGATTTTAAACCCGACTGGTGCAGTTATAAGAATGAAGTGCACCAATGTGTTTAAATAATACTAGCACTGTGGCATTCAAATAATACCCGCACATGTTTCTGGCATTAAAAAAAACACATATGTTATTATATCAGTACTCTTATACAAAATTTCACTGATGTGTTTAAAAAACAAACATAGGTATGCATCTATTTCCGGATTTTAGAAAATAAAAAAAAATTCAACCATCTCGGTTCTCTTATAATAATTACAACACCAATTGTTTAAATAAAAAACATATTGTTGCATTAAATAAATTAATTCCACCATTTAGGGATTTCAAAAATAAAAAATAATTGTATCATGTTGGTGCGTTGAAAACATTTGGCACCCCGGCAATGTCAATGCACTTTTCTTATAAGCCCACCAATGCGCTTGACTATTGAAAGCACCAATGTTTAGATAATTTGAAAAAAAAATGCAACTTTTTTTTTATTAAATTCAAAAACGAGCGACAATTGATTTTTTGAAATCTAATTTCATAAAGTATTTTAAATAGTAAACAACTATTAATTATTTCCTTACTTTTACCAAATTTTCAAGGGAGTGATTTGCAAGAGAGGCATACTAGGAGCACTGTGTAGCAGCAGAATACTTTGGAGTAGTAGAACTATTCAAAAGATCAGAAGTTGAAAGGTATGGTGATTCACTCAAAACCCTCCATAGTGAAAAATTTTAAATTTTATTGTTTATTTTACTAATAAAAGAGTTTACAATTTATGTTAGGGTTTTATTAAAATAGATATTTTTCAAGAGAGACATACTAGGAGTACTATGGAGTAGAAAAATATTTTGATACCACAGAAAGATCGAAATTTGAAAGGTATGGTGATTCACTCAAAACCTTGGATGGAAAAAATTAAAAAATTCACTGTTAATTTTTTTATAATTTCTGTTATATTTATTCACAATTTATAATAAATAAGTAAATAAATAATAAAAATATAAATAAAAGCCATGTATAATAAAAAATTTACTAATGATTTTACTAGTAAATTTTTTTATGATCTTTGTTCTTATTTAAATTTAATTAAAATTCTGAAAAGAAAAAAAAAATCAATACTTACCTTAAACCATTGCTTCTTCATGCAAAATTTCACCTTCGGGTTTAACTTCTACCACTTCACAATTAGGGTTTTTCATTTTAGGAATTTTAGATATACTGGGTTTTTATACTTACTATATATAGGGCGTTTGACATGTAAAGTAGGGGAATGGTTTATTGAATTAGATCCAAACACTATCGCCCATGTCCATGTTTTTTAAAAATGGATGTATGTTCCATGGTGTGCCCCATATAATATAACACAATGGCGTGCCCTGTATAATACAATGCATCGATATATTATAACACTGTCAGTTTTGTCCAGTCTATTCATTGTTGCTCTTGGTGTAATATAACACACCAATGCACCTCTTCCAAATAGCACCACTAAATCATTGATGTGTGTTTAGCATAATGAATTGCACCGTTATAATTTAAAATTATTTTTTTATTTTTTTATTTTCCCTGATGATGTCAAACAATTAAATTCTTGGTGAATTTAATGGGATAAATGCATCAATGCGTTTATTCACGGTTATCGAATCTCTTTTTGGCTGAAAATTATTTGATTTATTTATAAAATATATTTAATGGCTTCTGTATTGAATGGTACAGGTTGTATATTGATAAAAAATATCTGAGAAATTGTCAAGTAACAAAAATATTGATCGACGCAATGATATCACATTAAAAAAAGCAAAGAAGGCAAGTTCTTTGTAAATTCTTTACAAAATTAATATATTTGATATATATATAAGTTTAACTAATATGTATTCATTAGTGTATGTCATGGAGAGCCACAAAATGAAGAAGTTTGATAAGATTGTTTCTAATCTAAGTGTAGAAAAGCGTAAAAGTCCGATAGAAAAATTGTAGAAGGATGAATAAGGTGAATGAAAAAATATTATTCAATATGATTTTTTTTTTTAATTTTCATTAATAATATACTTAAGAATATCGGATAAGATGTTTCAATCAATATATTAATTCATATATGTTTAATTTTCTACAGGGAGAAACAACGAAGGAAAAGATCAATGTCGTTCTAAGAAAAGAAAAATTATAAAACATGTAAATGATGATGAATTGGTCCTTAGCTCATCTCGAGTGGTGTTGGAGGTTAATGAAAGGAGGGGGGGGGGAGGGTGAGAGGGATTTAAAAAACTATGAGGGATCTAGTGGAACGAACGTATAGATTTAATTTCCACTTACAATACAAAAATCAATCCAATGATTCTAAGAACAAAATTATATCTAAATTATAGAAAGCATTTCCAGAGAAATGGTCAATGAAACATGTCAGACTTGCAATAGTAAAAACATAAAAAAATAGAAAATAATAATTTAAAAAATAATATTCTTAATTAAAATGATTTTCTAGAATTATATGTATATATTACTACAAACCATTCATTTATTAATATCAATTTTGTTATATTTAGTTTTCATATATCAATATAAAAATAGTTTAGTACATTTTTCAGGAAGATTATGAAAATCCCAAATGATCAACAAGCTGATATGCGAAACATGTCAGTAGGAATTTCCAAAAAAGTGTACAAGTTGTTCAAATAAATGGACATAATTGCATCACAGGAGGGGCCATATCAACAACAAATTGCTTCAAAGGTATTTAATCATGCTTGAATTTTTACATATAAAAAAAAATAGTAATAAATATTAATTTTCAAGTATTTTATTGCAGAAAATAAAACAAAATGGAACTCATTCATCACATAAAACATGACGACAAGGAAGAAAAGAGTTGATTTCAAAGTTTGTGAGTAATTGTTAATATTTCCTTATAGCAACTCAAGGTTTTATTTTTGTATATTATAATTTTTTTTACAACAACCATCCTTCAATGTCTTTAAATAGGTGTTAAGATATAAAGAAAATCCATCAGAATAATTCATTAGCCTTGGGTTAAATATGTGTTGTGAGTATATGTCGGAAAATCAAAAGTTAATTATGGAATCTGTAAGTATCTATGTTGTTTTACTTCTCTGAGTTTATAATTAATAGGAAAAAAAATCGTTCATATTAGATCTATGATTTATAATGGGGTTTAAAACATGCATAAAACAAAGTATAGAACTACGTCAGCAGAAGACTTGTTGCAATAAGGTATGAGACTTAGTTTTGAAACCATATGCACAGCTTATGAGTCACTTCTTGCTATGGTACATTTTTGTTCGATTTACATTAATGTATATTATTTATTTCAATTTTCATCATTCTCACCAATGTGGATAAACTCAATACACTTTATTTTTATGCTTGTAGATGGAACACAATCAAGAAGGTGAAAACAATCGATGCAATCAAAGAAACATTCCTTCAAATAAACCAAGACATGGAAGTAGCTTGAGCACTGACAACAGTTCCGACGAAGAATGACAATCTATTTGTATATCAATGCAAATTATTGTATTTTTTGAAATAATTGTCTATGAAAATCAAACATTTTGTTTAATGTAATGGGCATAGACTCCCAATTAAAAGGCAAGAGCTTACCAATAACAATCACATTTTGTATGGAAAAGATCCTATTATTGATATATGATAAAATACATTTTAATTTATTATATTGTGTTATCCAATGTCATTATGAAATGTTACACCATTGATTAAATATATGGATGATTAAATATTATAATCAAGAGATGCGAAATATGATAATATAACAAATTAATCCAAACATCATATAAAAATGCACTAATCAAATTTTAATTTATATGAATATTTTTATAACATATATTTCAATTTTTTTGATGAATATTGGATTTAAAATATTACAATAATTGCACTGTCATATGTCAATGTTTCCAAAAAAGATAAAATATCGTACAAAAAATCAGTGTGTCCATAATATAAAAATGCATCGGTGCGTTATATTATATAAAATCACCATGATGGCATCTTTGTTCATAACCGATTCCTTTCTAGAAAATGATAGCACTGGGGAGTTTATTTCTTCAAGCACTGGTATTGTTTGCAATTAATTCCCCAGTGCATTGTAATTCTTAACGCATTTGTGTTTTCATATCACTAACACCCCGGTCGTACAAAATATTATTTCCAACCCCGGTGCATTATGAAAACTAACAACATTAGTCATTTTATATAAATATTGTATCAGTGTGTTTATACAAACAATACACATCGGTGTTGCAAGTTTAAACAAAAGCACCGAGACTGCAATTATTTTTTGCATGCCCTGGTGTCGTTCCTCATAAAAATGCCCCAGGGCCTTTTTATGTATTAGAATCGATGTGGTATATATTACACACTAATGTTATTTACATTAAATGCCTCAGTGCTTTTAGTTATGTATGCAACCTGATACGGTTATATATGTAGCACATTGGTGGTACTTTTTTGATGAAGTGCACCGGAAAAAAACATTTGGTAAAACCTTCGGCCGCCCACATTTTTTTAGTTGTGATGAAGTTTCGTTATAATATTTTCTAAAACATTCGCTATCACAAACAAATGTTTTAGCAGATGATTTTTTGAAAAAAAATCAACTTTATAACACTAAAAACCTCTGTTATAACCTCTGCTAGAAGGTATTTTCCTTTTATAACATAATTGTTGCAAATGGCTAATGTAGAATTGAAAGTTTTGTATGAAATCGATATTACAGTAGTATTTCAAGTGTAAATGTGGAGGTACATGTAACAATTATGGAATAGTAACACAAGAAACAATATGAGGTATGTTGGTGAACTATATTTAAGAAGAAAAAGGCATTTCAAATACTTGTGTAAAAGACATGTATAATCTTGTGTAAAAATAACTTGGTAATCATTGTGAATTCTGCGAAGGGAAATAAAATATATATTATGTCATAAAAGTTCTACTTTGGAATGTATATTTTGATTAAGAATCTGGGGTTAGAATTAGAACCCAGACTGTTGGGTAAATACTTACCCAACTTTCTTGTACAGTCCCCATATTTATTTTATGTAAAGCCTAGAGAAAGACCCAGATATGTCCCATGACAGGTCCCATGAGGGCTCCCTAGCTTATTTAAAATAGGCAAACATACATAGTAAAGACCTATGCAAAAATACATTTGCATGATATATTCTTAGAACAAATAGATATCATTAATGATTTAAATTTACCCTGTTATATTACTCTTTGTCACAAGAATGATGGATAAAAACAATAACAAAAAAAATGCATGTAAGTACTTATAGCCAAATAAATTGGTCATTGTAGAACTAAGATTTTGTGTTCGTGGAATACCAATAAAGAAAAGGTGGAAATAACATTATAAATAAAGGCAATTGTTGTTAGCTATGAACATAAAACTAGACTCCCAAAATAATTTTTGGAGAATATAACAATTTGCAGCTATATAATTATAATTGAAGGGTCTTTTCCAAAAAAGGAAGAGACAAACTAATGATAAATATACAATTACATTCCCGCGAGAGGTAATTTAAAAAAATATATCAACCAACCAATATGCCATTCGTTTAGTTATTTGATATAAATAAGTAAAGGCCAACCGACCTAGTCTTATTAAAATTCATTTCCGGTATATACTATAACTTTACAACGTAAAGGGGCCTTGGCCACGGTAGGATTTAGTTTCAGGAGTTTTTTTAAATGAAGAAAAAATCCATTGGGTTAACTTGTGTAATTGATGACATAAAAACTCTACAATTATAATTGAAACCATGGCATTAGGATAACCATTGTAAAAACCTAGGAACAAAACAAATTATTGGTCTTAGAACATGGAAGTTGAGATGAGAAATCCACTTGAAGACCAACGGAATATTAAAATAGACCCCATACTGAGCAGAGAAGGGTCTTGTAACAACGACATATTAACGAAAAAGAATATTAATAATGGTCATATGAAAAGATAGGATTAGGTTGGACAAAGCCTTTCATAGTATAGTTAGAAATTAATGGAAGAGCTTAATAATAAAATGGTATGAGTGAAAAGCTAACCAAGTGTGCACTGATACCTTCCTCTAACACACTCGACCTTGAAACTCTACCTAACATACAGGTATGGAGGTCATGAATTCAAATAATGTAAAACAAAACGAAAAATATTCATTTGGAAAAATTAAAAATGCTAATTACCCGAGGGATCTTCTAAAGGGGAAAAACCCAGTGTGAGGAGGGAATGGGGTGTAGCTCTACACAAAATTGATAGAACTTGAAAATATTATGAATTTCCATTACAACCCTTTAAATAACGAGGGAAAAATTCATTAATCTGAAACCTTAAGCTTTGAAAATGGGCACAATACAAGATTTTTCCCAAAGAAAAATCCTCTTGCTGGTGAAAAATAGTCAAAAATCTTACCTTTGAGTTGTTAGAGAATATCTCATACTGATTCAAACAATAAAACCATAATTCTCACAAAAATAAATAAATAAATAAAATAATATCCAAGAGCAAACCCTAGGAAACCTAGAGTGGAGCTCTTCCTTCAGTGGCAAAGAAGGCAAATGGAAAGGACCAAC
This sequence comes from Pinus albicaulis, assembly GCA_034641835.2. Lineage (NCBI taxonomy): Eukaryota > Viridiplantae > Streptophyta > Pinopsida > Pinales > Pinaceae > Pinus > Pinus albicaulis. The sequence goes on along the minus strand of CM076576.1, from coordinate 664,159,545 downwards.
GGAAAACCCTGTGGGTGGTTACCATCAAGAAAAAACCTGAAAAATAACAATCGTTAGATATACCTATTTCCAAATAGACCGTAGAGACTAGATCATCAAAATTGAGACATTAGCAAAAAAAAAAATTTTAGGTCCGGGATATTTTCCAAGTCACCACCATGGTGAACAACTGGTTGTCAAGATTATTTGACTGACATCATGAGCAAAAAATATATCATATGAATATCAACCAGGGTGGATAATCGTAATTTCAAGAACCATGATCAGATGATCATGTCTTAAGTGAAGAAAATGCTCAAAATTTGATTTGCTCAGAATTGGTTGAAACTAGAAAGACATGATAGGCCTCGTCGATACGATCCTGTAGCCATGAACGACACTCAAATCATACAATGTATGTGAAAGTTATTCAAGTTTGAAAATTCACAATTTGCTTAAAAAGTCCAGTTTGACCAGGGTTGACTTTGATTTTAAAAAATATTAGAAAAAATAATATTCCACAAAATATTTCGGGAATATTCCACAGAATATTCCATGGAATATTCTTTCATCAGCCTATCATCATTCGATAAGTGTCGCAACTAGATTGTACAGTGGATATGTGGACCAATCATCGGGCGCCACATGGCCTGCCCAGAGCTGCCACGTGGCCCCAAGATGGTGAAAGAATGGTCGAATAAAATTCCTTGGCATTGGCAAGAATCGACCCCTTGGTCGGAGTTATGGAGGTTATGTAAAAATTTTGTAAGTCTACGGGTTTGAACATGAGACCTCATGCCCGCAAGCATAAGCGCCCGACCATTCCCCCTATCTGTTGAGTCTTAACCATATGGTGTCACATTACGTATTTAAATTGTGTCAAAGAGTTGTGCGGCGACAAAGGCGGCCAGCCCCCGTATAACATACAACCAGACGCTCGTGACCAGGACTTTACTGGCGGAGGTTTAATAAACAATTAGCAAACCGTTAAAGTTTAAAAGTGACCACGTATTTATTTAATGTTATGGTTTATTGCAATGGTTAAGTCGAGGGTTTGCTAACGTTTATTCCGCCGACAAATTCGACCCATGTGACCGCTACTCCATGCAACATTTAACTTGACCATTAACGGTAACAACAAAATTAGCGCCAGTTCCACCTTTTTCAGCGGGTTTTCCATAATTGTCAGAGCTAACTCCAGTTTTTCCACAATTAGTGGAGTTTGTTTAGGAGATATTGGGAAAACACTATTTTGGGCATAAATTTCACTAAACATAACCTTTTGGAGCAATTTTTTTTTTGATTTCGAGTATTTTGAGCATTCCAAAGCTAATGGTGTAGGTTTTAGAGGCAACAGAGCTCATATTTAGGTACGTTTTCAACAGAGAAGCTTGGAGAGCCATTAGGGCCTAGGGAGTGTTGGAGCTATATTGGGTTATGGTTAACCATTGGAGGTGAAAAAAAAGCCAATATTTACTGTTTTATGTGTTATTAACTCATTTCTACAGTTTATTTTTCCTTTTTAGGATTTCTTATCACTGTGTAACCAATTTGAGCATCTAATAGAGAAAGGACATGCCCATTTGGGGACCTTGGACCTGGCAGATGTAGCCCAAGAGGGGTGAACTGCCTCATCAGTTGTTGTGTTATATTATGTGATTTTATCTTGCTATGATTTTCAGATTTAATAAGTTAAATAGTAAAAACAAATAACACTCCTTCACACATAAGACTCAGAAATTTATCAAAAGCACTTTGTTTCAATTGCAAGATATGAATGACAATTTGCACATATAATTTTATAGAAATGAATACCTTGAACAACAAAAACAAGTAATTTCATTTTCAGATTATAAGTGTTAACTTCTTCAAGTTCTAAAGACAGAGTCTGTAAAGGGAAAGGTAGCCTCTAGATCTCATCCTTTTATCAAAGGTGACATATCCAGTAAATTCCCCTACAGTCGATCTTTGGAATAGATTTAAGAAGTTTCACGTTTAATTTAATGAAGATGGATACCTTGCACACATTTTCAAGTACTTCCATTTTCAGATCAGTTGGTATCAGAGCTCAGATTTAGAGCCATAGAAGCTAGATTTTTTACTCAGCATTTGTTTTGTGCAAAGATTAAGTCATTTGTTTGCAAGTTTTGATGTTGACTAGGTTAAAACTCAAGAGAGGTGAAGGAAAATTTGTTAGTGCACAAACTAATCCAAAACCAAGAAGGGTCAGATAACCACCTCCAAGAGCCCTAGAAGCAGCTACAAGCATGTCTTCAAGAGAAGGAGAAGCTCATGAAGAGATGGATCCCAAGGAAGAAGAAAGGGTATTTCGGAAAGCTTTCTTGGATATGACTGAAATGGTAAGGATCCTCTATCAAGAAAGAAATGATAGGATTGTTGGAGAAAGGTATAAAAACCAGAAAGAAGGAGATGATTCCTCAGGAGGAAATAAGGGTAATGATCAGTCAAATAAAGGGAATGGAGGAAATGGTGATCCATCATCTCCATCGTCATCATCTTCCTCGACTTCGGTAAATCAGTGACATAAGTCGAAAACCACTGGTAAAAATATTTTTTTAAAGCTTGATGTCAAATTTGAATTGCCAATGTTTAATTGTGAAGTGAATGTAGAGAAATTAGATAATTGGATCAGAAAATTGGAATTCTATTTAAGGATTCAAAATCTGCATGATTACGACACCAAAATACAACTAGCCTCGCTAAGGATGGATGGAGCAGCATTGGTATGGTGGGAAGCCAAGAGAAGGGATGAAATCAAGAAACATGGTAAGATTACTCTATCATGGACTGAATTTATTACTGCAATCAAGAAACAATTTTATCCTCTTGATCATCTTCAAAAGGCTATAATGAACTGGCAAAACTTTAGACAGCTTAAGGGACAGAATGTGCAAGACTATACCCAGGAATTTAGGAGAAGAGCACTCTTATTAGGGGTAGACTTACAAAGTCAAGTACTTTTCTGAAGTATATAGGTGGTTTGCACAGTTACCTTAAACACACTATCCTTATGTTTAATCCTACTAGTCTAGACGAAGTTTGTGTACAAGCTACGCATTTAGAGGCTAGAGGAAAAAACACTTTTGATGCACTGAATGAGGGTGGTGATTTTAAAAGCAAAGGAAGAAAAAGGATTGCAAACTCTAGAAAGGAAAAGGGGAAATTCTTTTGCAAGAACTGTTCAGAAACAAGCCACGATGAAGACCACTGTTGGAAGCTTCATCTGGAGCTGAAACCGGAGAAATACAAAAACAAAGACAAAACCAAAGAAAAGGGAAAAACTGTTGCAACTGACTTAGGGTCTGAATCGGGTGATGAGAATAAAAGTATCACCATGGTATTAAAGAACATAAATGGGAAAGAGGTTGTACAAGAAACAAATCCCAGTTCTAGCACATTAAACTGTCACAAAGAAACGCAAAATGAAAAGAGGAGGATAGAGCTATTTCATGTGAGGATAATCTCAAACCACACAAATATAGACACAATTTTTGATAATGGGTCTCAAGCTAATATCATCTCAGAAGACGTGGTAAAACAGTTAAAACTTGAGACAATTCCACATCCAAAGCCTTATACACTTGGGTGGATATGCAAGGATGCAAACTTACAAGTCTCAAAGAAGTGTATCTTGTGCTTCACCATAACATCTCATTATGTTGATTGGGTTTAACTAGATGTAGTACCGCTTGACATTACAGGTGTTGTGTTGGGGAGTCCATATTTGTATGACAGAAATGGCATCTTCCATCGCCATGAGAATAAGTATCACTTGTTCAAGGATGGAAAAGAGTACACTGTGAGAGCATATAAGAAGAAGCTTGAATATTCTTTAGTCCATGCATGGCAGTTGAAAAGGCTAGTTAATGCAAGTCAAAATCTGACCTTCTTGATGGTTAAACAACAAGATTTTGTACATTTACCTATTCATGATATTTCTGATATAAATGATGGTATGTTTTAGTCTGATAACAGTTCGTCTTTGAAAGAAGATGACAATATGTTGCACAAGGTACCTTTGGTGACGATCGGTACAGAGAACGATGTGTCGGTGCAAAGCGGTGCAAGAGTCCATGAGATGGAAAGGCATGCAAGCAAAGAGGGCACACAGTTCAGCAAGGGTCATTGCTGGTTTCAGAATGGAAAATTGGTATGGCAAGAAAACTTGGTCGGGATTCGGCACAAGTGCATGGCTCACACAACAAAAATTCGCCATGTGAACAGTTGGCAAGGTGAATCTTATTTTCAATCTTCTTTGAAGTTTTACCATTGTAGAAACAATATTCTTTCTACAAATTATAGTTTTTGTTCTGTAAATTTCAAGAATTTGCGTCATGACTCGGTCAATGTTAGAAACGGTCGGTCAGTGGATTCAAGGAACAATTTATATTTTTATGAGAAGCTCAATTTGATGAAGTCGGGAAGATTTCAATGGTTCAAAGTTGGAAGAGTGGAGAATCGGTCTCCTCATCTTCATTTTCTGTAATCAGAGAGCTTTTGTGAGTCCAAAAGCTTCCCATTTGGGAGGTGTGATCAGGTGATCATGTCCTAAGTGAAGAAAATGCTCAAAATTTGATTTGCTCATAATTGGTTGAAACTAGAACGGAAGGATAGGCCTCATCGATACGATCCTATAAACGTGAACGACACTCAAATCCGACACTGTATGTGAAAGCTATTCAAGTTTGAAAATTCACAATTTCCTTCAAAAGTCCAGTTTGACCAGGGTTGACTTTGATTTTAAAAAATATTAAAAAATAATACTCCATAGAATATTTCAGGAATATTCCATAGAATATTCCATGGAATATTCCTTCATTAGCCTATCATTATTCGACAAGTGTCACAACCGGATTGTACAGTGGATATGTGGACCAATCATCGGGCACCACGTGGCCTGTCGGGAGGCTGCCACGTGGCCCCAGGATGGTGAAAGAATGGTCGAATAAAATTAATTTGTATTGGCAGGAATCGACCCCCTGGTCAGAGTTATGGAGGTTATGTAAAAATTTTATAAGTCTACTGGTTTGAACCCGAGACCTCATGCCCTCAAGCACAAGCGCCCGACCGTTCCTCCTATCCATTGAGTCTTAACCATATGGTGTCACATTACGTATTTAAATTGTGTCAAAGGGTTGTGCGATGGAAAAGGGGGCCAGCCCCCGTATACCATACAACCAGGCGCCCGTGACCAAGACTTTACCAGTGGAGGTTTAATAAACTGTTAGCAAACCATTAAAGTTTAAATGTGACCACATATTTATTTAATTTTATGGTTTATTATAGCGGTTAAGTCGGGGGTTTGTTAACATTTATTCCGCCGAAGAATTCAACCCATGTGACCACTACTCCATGCAACATTTAACTTGACCATTAACGGTTCCAACAAAATTAGCGCCAGTTCCACCTTTTTCGGCGGATTTTCCATAATTGTCGGAGCTAACTCCTGTTTCTCCACAATTTTTTTTTTTTGAATAGTTTAATCTATTAGTATACAAAAAGGTTACATGGAGGCCAGGGCCTCTGAAGTTCTGGCCCATGGTATGGGCACTGTAATACAGCAGACATGTTCAACATTTATCAGGCGAATCAATAAGAAAGTGTCGCCCTCATAGGGGAAACCAGCCATGAAGCTCTGATAGTTTATCAACACGCAATAACTAAGAGAAATTATGCATACAAAATTGTTCCCAATCAAAAAACACAACCGCCCACTAAGGGGAAATCGACGACTTGAAAAACTGTAAATCTGAAAGTGACCAAGTTGTGGCAGCGAGCAAGTAATAGTGACTAACTTGGGCTGTTGTCCATCCAAAATCGTGCAAAAATGGAGATTAGCCAATAAGTACCTTGAGAGGAGGGGGGAGATTCGACCACGCGATAGGCATAGGCATAAGGGTCGTCCTCGTCCTGCTTATCATCTTTAGCACTGGAGAAACCTCGCTTGGTGTCGCCCAAACCAGCATCAACTCTGAGATCCTGCGAAGTGCTACACTTGACCTCTTTTCTTTTTTGACCGTCTCTGGAGGGAGAGCTAGGCCTTTCAGCATCCTTATGCACCAGATCAGTTCTTGGAAGCTCAATTCTCATTTTAGGGGGCTCCTCTTTAAAATCAATGGTAATGGTGGCTGTTATATTCGGCATGTTGAGCAAACAAGAGAAACAGAACTGGGTGGTATGCTGTTGACCGGGGATAAGACTGGAAACACCTCTTTCAGGCTGAGAAATCCCATGACCAACACTGATGCCACAACCACTTCTGGTCTCAGGGTAACGTCCCAATGAGTTTTCCGTGGAAGGAGACGAGGAGCCCAGAGAGGTGGAGGGAGGGTGGCAGGTGGACAACCACGGCTCGAGCCACAACGACACCGCATCCTCTGACGCAGACGAGGCATTCGACACAGTTGAGAATGACTGAGCAAGACAAAGCAAGATTCAGAGGGCGGGGAATGAACGGGCGGACCAGTGCAAAGCTCAGAAGGCAGAGAATGGGCGAACGGACCAGGGAAAGAGTTAGAGTGAAACTAGAGTCCCTGAGAACAATGGGAGCTCTGCATTACATGAAAACCCAGGATGAAGTCAATGCAACAGAAAATTGAACATCTGCGCCCAGTGTTGGTTCTGGATCTATGCTCTGAGACAGCCGAGGAGTAGAAAGAGCGTAGATGAAATAAAGTAGGCGTGAAGCTTCCGTAGGAAGCCATATTGTTGAAGAATGGGCGCGAGCATGGGTGACTGTGCTGCATAATTGCAGTGGGGCGGTTGGCAGTCTCTTCGTAAATGCAATTAATGAGGACGAGGAAAAGAGGAAGGGTGGCGGTGGTAGAATCCCACATGCATGCCCAAATCCTCTGCCACATATCATTCCCTTTGATCACCCGCATCCAGGTTGTTTCTCCACAATTAGTGGAGTTTGTTTAGGAGATATTGGGCAAATACTATTTTGGGCATAACTTTCACTAGACATAACCTTTTGGAGCGAATTTTTTTATTATTATTTTGGGTATTTTGAGAATTCCAGAGCCAATGGTACAGGTTGCAGAGGCAACAGAGCTCATCTTCAGGTATTTTTTCAGCAGAGAAGCTTGGAGAGCCATCAGGGCCTAGGGAGTGTTGGAGCTGTATTGGGTTATGGTTAACCATTGGAGGTGAAACAAACACCAATTTTTACTTTTTTTGTGTTCTAAACTTATTTCTCTAGCTTATTTTACCTTTTTATGCTTTCTGGTCACTGTATAACCAATTTGAGCATCTAATAGAGAAATGACATGCCCATTTGGGGGCCTTGGACCTGGCAGATGTACCCCAGGAGGGGTGAACTGCCTCATCAGCTACTGTGTTATATTATGTGATTTTATCTTGCTGTGTTTTTCAGATTTAATAAGTTAAATAGTAAAAATAAATAACACTCCTTCACACATAAGACTCATAAATTTACGAAAAGCACTTTGTTTCAATTGCAAGATATGAATGACAATTTGCACATATAATTTTATGGAAATGAATACCTTGAACAACAAATACAAGTAATTTCATTTTCAGATTATAAGTGTTAACTTCTTCAAGTTCTAAAGATAGAATCTATAAAGGGCCAGGTAGCCTCTGGATCTCATCCTTTTATCAAAGGTGACATATCTAGTAAATGCCCCTACAGTCGATCTCTGGAATAGATTTAAGAAGTTTCACATTTAATTTAATGAAGATGGATACCTTGCACACATTTTCAAGTACTTCCATTTTCAGATCAAACCAATATAATAGTTACAACATATCAACAATAACACTATTCTCATATGCGTTGCAGAATGGTCCTCTAAGGATTATATATGTGTGTGTGTGTGCATGCGCCAATCAAGAATAAGCCAAAAAATATGGTGCACTATGTAAACATTAAAGAGTGAGAGTAGTAATTTGAAGGATGCATATCAATGTATGATAACCATATAGTAAACAATCATCTATAAGGATAACGATTTGTGCATTGATCCAATTCCTTTAAAAAGATCAAGTTTGAACATATATATGTATACTCTAAGTTAATATACTCCCAAGCTAATCTCATAGAGTTAAAAGGAACAAATGTTCTAGAGATATCATTTACAACCATGAGAGCATGAATATAATCCATACTTAACTAAAAGGTTAAGAAACATAATAAGAGGAACTAGGATGAGGAATTTTTACGAAAATAAAAGCTATATACCGGAAAAATATTATGAAGGATGCTAATCTGAAGGTTTTGTTGATTTTTAATAAAAGCAAAAATTACAAAAAATAAATATATGTGCTAGTTGCCTTAGTACTTAAAAAAAAAATTACCTTCCCTTATAATAACCAACATGAAGAATATTATTTGTAGTAATATTTTAGGAGATGTGACAACAGTAAGATAGTGATCTATGTGTTCATAGGAACTACACGGGATTGGCGTGAATTCGTTAGAGAAAATCAAATACCAAGAGGAGAAAAAGAATTTTAAATTCCTATGAATTATGAATTCAACGCTAAACTCATATCATCATTTCCACATCCAAAATGAATTGTTGATAAAGAAAGAAACTAATAGTTGGAGAAAAGTCACTCAGAAGTGAAAATATATATCTAGACGAGCGGGGTATCTGAACTTTTGCCAGGTAAGTCTAAGTTATAATGAGGATAAAGTATCAAATTTGTATGTATTGAGTTTGTATTTTTCATATCTTCTGATACTGTATTAGGTCCCATAACTATTTCCAAAGTCATGTCGATCTGATATCGAGAATGCTCTGGTTCCGATAGTCTGATACCATATCGGATTGAAAAATCCCGCTGAGGTATGATATACTACTACCGCTTGCTCTGATAATCGATATCCATCCTTACAGATATTCCGTATCAGGATCTGTTAATTGTTACAGACAAAAAACCCTTCGTTATGTAGAAATTATATACAAGATGCATGTATATATCCAGATTCTCCTGATCTAACAATATTTATCTTATTTCTAAATACAGAATCCTTCCACTGTTAATATTTTGCGGAAATTTAAAACCTCAATTTCAAACACATGAAGCAATAAAAACAATCGCACATAACACAGTTGTTTAACGGGAAAGCCTGAAGCTGAAAACCCAAACTATCATATATTATGTATCATGGATATCATGTAACAATCTCATACAAATCTTAGTACATCAAGCTCTCAGTACAATCAATCGTCACACACTAATCATGAAGAAATATACAAATCCATGCACTAATTTCTTGCCACCTGATAACCTGCCTCCACTGCGCAATCCCTACTGAAGAAGACCCCTGAATGAATTCGAATCTACCTTGCTTGCATTGCGCAATCCTCATTGGCATATCCAATGTGTGTGTGATGCAATCAATGCATCACTATAGTCACAAAGATAGTCCATCTTTCCCTTTCACCTATCTCTCCACTAGGTCTCCACTGGAACTGACATGCACTGTAGTTAACTGCTGTATTTTTTCAGTTGATGAGTTATTATTTGTGAATTAATTAACTAATTAATTCACTCCACTCTCACTAGTGTATCATTCAATTAGAGTAGATACAACTAGCTCAACTGAGTTTAACTCTATTAACTGAGTTAAACTGAATAACAACTCCATGAACTACTCTTCCAACTCTGTCATAACTTTTCCACTTCAGTTCTAACTGAGTCCTCCATGCATGAACCACCAGTAAACCCTAGGAATTGTGTAATTCCTTCAGCCCACTGATTTGCCAAATATGTACACTGAAATAAAGTGCTCCAAGAGAATAAGTTGATATTTAGAGTCTGATTATTATTAAGGGCTAATAATAATTGACACTTCTATTTTTAGATCGACGATCTATAAATAGACTTCGCCCAATATTCTAAAAATAGAATTCCATCTATTTTTCCAACTTGACCAGCCATCCACAAATAGCATCCTACAACTTCTGAAGTATGATCACCATGTCTAAAAATAGACTTACACCTAAAAATAGCCTGCGGGCCCACTTAGTGAAGGTAACTGATTTTCACTTAGCTTCATTATCTTGTTGAATCTCAACAGTCTAAGTGTTATATAAAGTTACTATCATACATTCAATTTACTTATCAAGAATTTTAATTGTAATTAAAAACCTTTGAACTGGTATTCATGCATAATTCTTATTTGGGTGTTGCATAAATAGTATTTGTAGAAAATAATGCAACAAATGAATCTTTCTCTTGGTATATATGTCTTACAATTGATACCTTCTACTGCTTTTTTCATCTCTAGAAGGTTGAATTTTGGTTTCCATGGATAGTTCTTGGCTTCTTACTACTTTTAGTAATCACATGCCACATATGCCTCGTGGATATTTTGATTTAAATTTTCTTTGCAACAATTTTCCATTTTCAACTACATTTTGCAATTTTATGGATTTTTGTTTCCATGGAATATTTCATATAGTGTTTTGATCATGAGATGGAGTATGTTGCTTTAGCATGGGAATTTTCAAGTGAGTTGCTTTGAAGGTATTATTTACAGTTTACATGAATTTTCCAATAAAAATTTAGAGTCCCTTACCAACTATTTTTTTTCTATGAAGTATTCAATTTTCTTGATATTCAGTGTCGAGAATTCATTGTAAATAAACCAAATGCAAAGACTTACTACAAGTTTTCTATCGATGTTTAGCTTGTTGATTTTGTTTGGCTATAACTTGATACGATAAAAAAGTAGTATGATACACAAAATTAAATCATGATAATATTACTAATGATATAAGTATATTTATAATTTAAACTTATATAAAGAATCTATCAAATTTATAATGGAATAAACCCTAGTGCCAATAAATAAATGGAAGATGAGATTTGATTCCAGGGGTTCAGACTTATTTAATATTAAGTATATTTAGTAGTAGTGGATGATCCAACGGAGAGTGATTATGTGTATACAATGTAAAAACGGGTCCCATTGTTTGTTATTGGTATGATTGGATATGGAGCAATTGGCAATGGAACGAAACCTTTTAGTAACTACATATACCTCCTCGAGATTTTTATTTCAATTTTCTTTGTAACACTTTTCCATTTTCAATTCCCTTTACATTTTTATTTATTTTGTGTGGTTGATCGAGTATTTTGTGTTTCTATGTATTATTTCATATTTTAATGTTTTGATCAAGAAATGATGTTGTTTTAGGATGGAGAATTTCAAGTGAGATGTTTTGAAGGTATTGTTTTCACTTTAAATGAATTAAGAAATACAAATTTAGAGTCTAATTTTAATTATTTTTCTTTTATATGAAGTATCTGTTTTTTTTTTATGTTGAGAGTGTTGGGTTTTCATTGTAAATAGATTAAATGCAGAAAATTGTTGCAAGATTTATATTGATGTTTATCTTATCAGTTTTGGCTTGCTATAGCTTGATACAATACAAATGTAGTCCAATACAATCTTAAATCATGATATTATTATACATTATATAACTATATTTATTTTTTAAACTTCTATAAATAATTTATCAAACTTATAATGGAATAAACCCCTCCATGAGTAAATGGAATATGAAGTTTCATACAAAGGGATGAGGTTTTGTTCAGGCGTTCAATATTATTTAAGTTTGTCCATCAATAATGAATGATCTAACATAGGGTGACTATGTGTATACAATGTATAAATGGGTCTCGTTGTTCATGATTGGTAGAGGTTTCACTCAGACTAATTCTAGATGGATCATTTGGCAATGGACTAGAACAACAACAAGCAATATAGGAGCAGATTACAATCATGACATTATTATACATGATATAACTATATTTATTTTTTGGAACTTTTTATAAAAATATATATCAAATTTATATTTTAATGCAATAAATCCAGCTTTCAATTATCCATAAACTTTGAGTATACGATTTACATTAACATTTAAATCATATAATGTTTTCAAACCAGAAAAATGCTCATAGTAATTAAGATTATTGCAAGCTTATAATAATTAAATTTAGTGCCTTATTCATTTTAGTAGTTAATTATTCAAATATTCAGGAAAAGTCGGTGGCGAAGCAAGATGAACCCTAGCCTCTTCTATTCAGCTCCCCTGTCCGTCGACATCGTCAAGCCACCGACTGGTTATGGAGATCTCTACTCCCAGTGGTTTGAGCACTCAACAGACTTCCATTCGGCATTCGCCAGGCCGCCATTCACCAATCACAAACTCGTTCCAGCAAGAGAAGTGATTGTAGACAACATACGAAATGCGGCTCTGTCCCTTCGGCTTCACCATGACTGCTATAATGTTAGTCAAGAGAAGAAAATGGCCGCCACTAGGATTATGTTCAGATATGCCACCGCCATTAGGGAATATGCAGGTTCTGCTCCTGCACAACTTCCCCCTACAGTCTTTCCTTACTATGGTGAGAAGGCTGTTGATGGAAAAGTCTCAAGGGTTCTCATCACTTTGATGCAGGGGACTAGCTTTGATGTAGAGCCCAAAGGAGTCTAGCTCTAGTTCCTTGTACCATACCTCTTCGTGGCTGCCTTCAGCTCGGAGAGTTCGGCTAAAATGAGCCCTGCAACAAAAATCTCGACCGCTGCCCTGAATGAGACTCTAGTCGCTTCCCTCTGCAGCAACATTTTCGGGTTCCGGAGTTGGTTCGAAGGCGTTACCCTCCCTCATGGCTTATCTACGTAGAGGAACGAAGAAGCCTGCAAAATCATAAACGCCCTTAGTCACTACATAGATCCAGTTATTAAAAAGCACCCTGCCTCATTTCAGATCCAAATCCTTCTGCTCTCTGGCAAAACAATTCTGCAATGGGTTTCTTCTTCAGATCTGATACAAAATCTTAAGCTAAATCTAGAACGTCGGATTGGGATACCCTCGACACACTAGAGACTTATTTTCCAAGGTAAAAAACTTGAGGACCTTCTTCCCCTCTCAGTTTACAACATTAACAGAAATGATTCTATTGTGTTCACCCTTTGTTTGAGAGGTGGTGCTGTTGGACAGTCTTCTTCAGCCCCAACTTTCTCATACAAAGATGTTGTACATTCTCAGAACCCCAAACCCCCTGAAGCCCCCAAACCCCAGCCTTTTTTGGTTGACAAGTCGGATGAAGTTCCTTCTGTTGAGATCTCCCATCCAGCTCTCACAGAAGGTCTTCAAAAAATTGCAGAAAAATTCATCATTTGCAAATTTAATGGACTTTGGCCACGAACAAAGGAACTCTATGAATGGATCCACAAAAACTGGAATAGAAAATGCAAGGTCAGCTTCTGCTCTAGAGGATTCTTCATAGTATTGTTAGATCACTCTAAGCATTATGAACAGGCCTTAGAGGAAGGTCCCTGGTTTTTTGGAAATGCTGGGCTCTTCTTAACCCCATGGTTCCCAGATTTCGACCCAGCTACAACTGTCATCACCAGGACAACTGTCTGGGTTAGGCTTCCCAACTTACCAGTCCATCTATGGCATCTGGCAGTCTATAGACGCATGGGCGATGCCTTGGGTCGCTTTCTTACTGCAGATTATGATAGGGAACTTCAGGGACTCTACACATATGTCGGAATATGTGTGGAGGTTGACATCAACAAAGGCTTGAATGATAAAATCATCATCAAGGTTGGCGAGTTTGTTTGGACTCAGATCTTAGACTATGAGAACATTGCATTCCGTTGCCGCCATTATCACCAAAGAGGGCATCTGCAGAACTCTTGCCCCACTCTCCCTGCAAAAAATACTAAAGGAAATAGTTCAAAGTCCAAATCCAAAAGATGGACTCCCTGTACCCCGCCGCTTGTTGTAGACTCTATTTCCTCGAGCTCAGAAGATGATGGGAGTGACGCAAAATCATATCTTTCTCCTCAGTTTAAGAACTTGTCCACCGATGCTCCCGAGCATCCCCTTGATACTACTGTCACTCAGAAGCGTATTCATGAGTCTGCCTCCTCTGATTCAGATAAGGATTTCCCTCATTTGGAGAACTCCAGTCTTCAAATTGTCCTAGCACATTCTCACCAGGATGGTTGGGTTAAAGTCAACAAAAAGAAAGGGAAGAAACTTCGTGTGGAAAAATCTACCACTTCTGGGTAGTAGTCGGTTCTTTCCAGCTCTCTAGTCGCTTGCTGCTACTCCTTGCTTGTTTTTTTTCTCTCTCCGGGGACTGAAGTTGATAATTTATCATTTCCGGTTGGCCGGTTTTTTGTTTCTCTTGACTATACTATCTTATGTACCATATTTTTTCTTAATAGAATTAGTCCAATTCAGAAAAATAAAAATAAAAAATTTAGTAGTTAATTTTATTATTTTAACTTTAGTTATACATTTTGAAGACTTTAAGATTAATTATTAATTTAAGTGGTGATAATACTTACACATTTATACAAGTAACCACTAAATATGGAAATTTCCAGTGTTGGACTTTTTTCTCAAGTCTCCTCATGGATTTTGCGGGTTCATTTTTTTCAATTTACCCAAATATAGCATCAACAATAGGAAAACCTCTTTATGTAGGTGCAAATCCATGGAGGAATTTATGGACAACCTTTACCACTGTAATTAATTTGAAAATCATGTTTTGACAACAAGAAATTTTCGGCACCCTGGGCCGCTTCTGCTAGTGGTTGACAAACATTCACAATGTTACACCAACAATAAATGATTGCAACGTCCTTCATTTTAGGACTAGAATATTTTTTCCCATTGAAGAGAAAAAAATATTTGACCCTTCAATCCACCTATTTGCAACAAACATTCTTGTTGATAACTATACAAAATCCATTCTCAATTCCTTTCATATGCCAATCGCATAAAGTATTGTAGAATTAAAAAATGGCTTAAAATCACACCAACAAGATCATGAACAACTAGAAAAACAAATATTACTATGTGTAGGCCAACCGGTTATGCTATCTTGCAATTTATGGGTCCATGTTGGATTAGTCAATGGTGCTCTTTGAGTTGTCATGAAAATTGTATATGCACCGGGACATAGCCCTCCAATTTTATCAAGATATGTTATTGTGGCATTCAATAAATACATGGCCCTCCATGGGACCAAGCATGACCAAATTATGTACCAATTCCACCCATACAACAAAGTAACAAGAAACAAATCCCCCTTAAGATGGCTTAGGCATTACATATACATAAATATAAAGGAATGACCTTAACAAGGTCATCCATTGACATTAGTAGCAGTAAACATCAATGCTTGCTTGACCTTCACAACAATGTCACACACTACTACTCGAGAAGGAATGTGAATAACACCATCATTCTCCTTCAAATGTTGTGAAAAAATGAAGGATATTGTTCATATCTCACTACGAAAGAAAGAAGAAGTGCACCTATATGCTTTGTTGTTCTCATAATTACAACACCCAAGCTCACTCTTAACATTTCTTATTGCCATACATGTGGACATAAAATCCTAAATTATTTTTTGTTGTAATTGTAATTCTACAAATTAAATGTTTTCCCTCATCTATTATTCTATATATAATAGTATTTGGTGATATTATTAAAATTTGAATTTTACTTTATTGTTTATTTTATAAAAAAAATAATGCCAAAACCTATTACAAATTAACTATTATACATAATTTTCACTATAGATTTTACACATGTTCTCTCTTTAGTTTCTCCTTTCTGCGTCCCCTTCCCCACTTCGAGAGTATGCTAGTTTTAGGCTATTTCAAGTACAAATTGACTCCCAAATATATAAATATCAAATAGATCACCATCCATATTAAGAATTTTATTTGTTGGTTTAAGGCTTTAGGTTTTTTCGTTGTTTTATGTAGGTTGTAGGGTATCATGAGGGGAAATATTTTTATGTGTAATTGTTAGGATTGAAATATTATATTTTTTGTACATGTATGTTAGGCATTTTATTTTATATTTATATTTAGCGTTTAGTTGTTTATGTTGTAATAATTATTTTATTATTATATTGAGGTTAGTCTTGATTTATTTAGAAAAAAAGTGTTATGTGTAATAAAAAGGGTGTGTTAAATAATTATATATAACAAAACCAATTATAAATTAAATATGATTTATGAAGAATTATGTATAATACTTGTAAAAAACATTTGGGAATTTGTTTTATTTTTTATTTTTAACTTATTTTTTTCTTCCAACTCTTAATTTTGAGTAGTGATTTTTTTTTACATGTTGAAATTTCATTCAGTTGTTACCATGGTTAAATGGTATGTTGATATTACATATTATATATCAATAATTTTACATAATAATAATGTTTATGTGATTCTTAAAAGTGTCAAATTAATCAAAAGTACCTTATTTATGTATGCACACACACACCATCCAAGGTTCAAAATTGAACATGTCCCAACCTTTCTTCGTGATTCTAGCCCATCTAATATGGGTTAAAGAAAATCCCTTATTTAAAATATCAAAATCACTCATCAAACATGATGCTTAAATTAAATTTCTATATTTCAAAAGAAGGGGAACATTTTTAATAACTCTTAAACTTTTATTTTTTTTAATTTCTTTAAATTTACTCCTATTTATGTACCACAAGGAAACAACTACTCGTATTTATTTCCTACTAATCCCACAATTTTTTATTTTAAATTACATCTACCTAGCACCCCATCAATGCAATTAAATCCATACAGAGTACGAACTTTCAGGTTCCTTGTGCACTAGACTAAAAAGATATGAATGAATGGTTACTAGTGAGGACAATAATAGTAACTCATTTCATTCATTTATCTAGAGAACAAAACTAATTTATAATATACTCCCACATCCATCACAATGGGATGGATTCGTCCCATGTACGTCTTAAAGGAAACTATTTTAAAAATAGGGGCACATATGTCTTAAGGGAAACTATTGTAAAAATAGGGACACATACATCTTAAAGGAAACTATTGTAAAAATAATGACCCAAGAATAATATAATTCCCTTGAAATCATCATTTTCTATCTATGTATTCCAATACACTCACTCCCTGAAAATAATGACATGTTTCATCCTTTAATTTGAATTTTCAGAAGCAACTGAACTAATTTACCCACCGTCCACTTCACTTTTGGAATTTGTTGAAGGAAAAGGCGGTGACGTCATGTGTAAACACACTAAATTAATTTAATTATGTACCCGATCTTTATTGATTCTTCACCCATATAAAATGAAACAGTCCAGTCAACCACCCAATATAACAACGATTTTGTTACATTAAAAATAAATTATAAAATCAAAGATGAAATCAATCACAAAATAATGTATGGGTCATTTCATGTTTGGACAAATGGTCCATTGACAAAAAAGCTTTTTTGTCTCATTAGGCTATGCAATATTTGTCTTTATTTAGAATTTTTTGTTTCATTGTACAACATTTGATGTACTCATCATTCTTTTGGTCTAAAAATGAGACCAAAGTTGTAATTACTATGTCTACAAAGATAGTTCCCACCTACTATTGATAATGAGGTACATGAGAAGACCAAAGACAAAGACCTTAAATGTAAACAAGGATGCAAGGGGTTAAGATTGTGCAAACTAATGATTATATGATGTGGTGTTGATGAGATCGTGAATCATGATATATGTTAACATGGTTTTGGGTACCAAACATTAAATCTTCTACAACTAGATGGAAAAAAGTCTAATATAATAAACCACACTAGACCATATCCTATATTGTAATACACAAATAAATATATTTATCTAAAACATCACTATTGTAGGTTTTAAATTTGTACAGAAATGATCTACAAATAGATTCTTAAAACAGAAAAAACATACAATGGTGAGAACATAAAATATATATAGAGATTTTCTCCTAGAACCCAAACTGGGAAAACTAGATTGGTTTTTCATTATATCCATTTCAATGTTATAATACATTATATGCATGTCAAATAATTCATAAACTCCTACCCATTAATATTGGATTTGAACATAACTGTAGTTCCCTTGACCAAATCTACAAAATACCGTGGGAAAAAAACACCATATCGAAAACCATGTGCAAAAAAGCATGCACAAAAGCATGGGTAGGTATGCCCATCATCTTTGGGTCTGCTCCCCATCCTTGGGTCTGCCCAATTATTAGTGTGTCTGCGTTAAAAAAATTCCTGGGGCACTGCCCTAAACCTTGTGTAGGGGGGGTACTGCCCCCTTGCGACCCCCCTGTTGTCCTTGGTGCAACATAATGTTGCCTAGGGCTAGTCGTGGAAATAATATAACACATACCCAACAACTATGAGCGTCTTCACCTTGATGTGTTGTCTCCATTCTTCTTTTAAAAATCGTACTTTTTCATAAGAATAATATGGCTAGCAAATTGATACCTTGATTCGGCTCTATTACACCAGACACATGGAAATGGAGTGCATTTAATACCCAATGACCCATTCAACAACTTCGTGAATTCTCTTGGCTCTCACTCATCCTTGATTATCCTCGAGCGCTCTTTCCCTCTAAGTTGCATCCATATTTTCCATTTTCTTTTGAATTGCAAGTTTGCAACCCATCATCCATAGAGGGTGCAACCATCATTCAAGGATAGAAGAAAAGGTAGGGCTAGTTGATACAATTATTGAATTTGTTAATTGAGATCAATATGGAAGCATAGTAGCATAGGATGCAGAAGCAACACAAATTTCAATATTGTCACCATTAGCATTCATCTAGGTTCTTTCCATTCATATACTGGAGGTGAAGAGTTGAGAGCTCTAGCTTAATCCAATGAGTCACTTAGTTCTTGCGGAATCAAGCATTTTTCGAAGTCTTATCACTACTCCTCCATAAAGCAGGTCTTTAGTTGGAAGGTATTCTTCGTTATCCTTCAATCAAGAATTCTTTTTCCGCCCCAAATTTTCATTGTCAAGTTTAGATTGGAATGCAAATTCCACTGTGAAGGGCATTATTTCATTTTGGCATTTCTTTTTATGAAGGGTTTATTTCATATACAATTATCAGTAGAAGTACAATTTTTTTAAAGCCTTTCATCATTGAAGGGTTAAATGAATATATGCTCTTCCAAATGAAATTAAGACCAAACTTTCAAATTTGAACTTTGATAACAACCTAGTTGCATTTTAGCTCAACTATCAAGTGGCAGGAGAGATCAAATCTCTCAAGTTGCAAAATTCTTTTTAGAGTCAAAAACTTGAGGAAATGTTTGCACATCATCGAAATATTTGACCCCTCTCAACTTGATAGATTTGGATTTAAGATGGATCTCAACTGATATAACATTATGTGACAACAACAACAACAACCAAAAAAATTAGGTATATACATATATTCATCACAAAAAGGGGATAAAAATAAATAATTAAACAAAAAATAAATAATTATGTATGTACCTAAGAACATTTAAAAATACAAAACAACTTAAATTCTTCTTAAACCCAATTCTATCGAGTATCAAGGGAGATTGAAATTTACACTTATAAAATTTGATCCCTCTTGGTACTTCATAAGTAGAGGTTTAATATGAACCTATGTTGGTTTTATTAGAGTATTTGAATTGTTATATATTTTCTTATTAAAGTGTATTAAAATTTTATTTAGAAATATTTTAATTTAACTTAATGTTCTTGGTTTATAAGATGATAAAGGATATGATCTTGAAGGATAATAAAGAAAAAAAAATATTTTAAAATAAAATAGACAAACAAAATATTTGGGAAGCAATAATGTAAAGAAATGTGAAATAATGAGAAAAGTTGAAGAAGTCTTCACCAAAATATTTTTCCCCAGAGGAATATTTAAAATATTTGAGACCACAAATAGGTATGTAATGGGCATGAGGCTATGGTATTGTTAAATCTATGATATTTTGCAAGTCTACCATGTGAGCTTGGACATTGGTTATGGAGCCTCTTCTTACTAGTATAGGAGGGTTAGAAATAAGAGGTAATCAACCTAGTGGATGTTGGTTTGGGGAACCGACATCTAGAAAGTTGTCGACAAATTTTGAACATCCCCTCGAGTAAGGAAGCTAAGCATCTTTATTCATCTTAAAAATTGAGTGTCTATAGAGACCCAAGTGAATCTCTAAGAATATAAAAGAAACACCCTCTCTATTCTTGTAGTAGGGAGAGCATTAGAGAATCAAGTGGTCCTAAATTTCAAGATCTAAGGAGCAAATCTCGACCATTTAGTGTTCCTTAGAAATATGGTGCTTTGTCTCGATGAAATTTTGGAGGGAGTAAATTCTAATCTATCACAAGGTAACTAGATTCTAATGCTCCTCGAGGGTTAAATAAGCCTATCACTACACCAAAGGTACAAGTATGAGTAATGTTCTAGTTAGGGAAAAAACAATGCTCTAGTCTTAGGCCATGTGGACTGAAAGTAGGCTTTGTAAATCTCAACATGAATAACATCATTTATTTTTCCTTTGCAAAGATCAAACACATCCACTGAAAATCTATGCAACAATAGTCTCTCAATATCAAGGCCAATGAGGTGAAGCAATGAAGAGGCTCTCATACACTAAATTGGTCCCATGTTCTATCTAATCCATATAGGGCTCAAGAACAAGATATGGATATCTTAGAAGACTACATTGTAGGTTGCCTATCCATTTGGCCTTGTATAGCATTGTTATCACATGAAAGATCACCAAAGAAATGAGTGGGGTTGTACCGATTTCTAAAAAAATAATATCAGAAGACACTTATCTCTTGACGTGAAGATGTTTGGATAACATTGTGACACACTCTCTATTTTATTTGAGTGTATTCCAAATAACATTGTGACAAACACTTCTATTCTATTTTATTGTACTCCAACTAATATTGTGACATTCTACCAAACATTCTCTATCCTATTTAAGTATACTCCCCAAAAATATGACCCACAATTCTTACATACATATGAAAAGTGATAAGTGTAACCAATAAACAAAAGAAATCAATATTTACCCTATAACAAAATACTAAATGCTTTTAAAACATTTTAAATTCAACAATATATCTCAATTTATATAATATTTATTACTTTTAAAACGATGTGCATTATTCCATCAGTATATTATATTATTCAATTTTTATTATTGTAATAAATTGATTAATACTAAATAATAATAGTTCAAATCTAACTATGGATTATAGTATATGTAAGCTTAGAGTATATATCAAGACAATTAAGGAAAAATAACTCATCATGTATCAAGCTGTAATGCCATCTTATATAGGTGTAAAACTATCCCTAAAGGATGATGTTAAAAATAGGATGATAGATGGTTGGGTATATGGGATACGCAAGTAATTTTAGATAAATGCAGGAGAAAAGTATGGATAGATGGTGTGATATGTTGGGAAATTCAAGCAAATTTTAAATAACGTAGACAAAAAGAGACCATGATTTGCTCTCTTTTCAAGGGATTCCAATTTCCAACCAATTCCATCGAAGAAATAATGAAAAGTTATGTTATGCTTCTTTCGAGGAGGGAGGCCTTTGGCAGTCAGTCCAGATAATGTTGTCTGGACTTTCAAAATGGAGGGTTGGCAATAATGTTAAGGTACGTTAATAATATATAGAAATATTTTAGGTCAGTCAATCAATGTACTTAGTGCCGTGAAACGGGACAGGGTCAGGAGTTAGTATTATGTATATTACTTGGGTGGTGGGGTTGCTGCTGTTTCTGCTGCTCCATTTTCTTTTCTTTTCATTTCATTTCAGAGAGAATGACGACGCCACAGTTCCCCTCGAGTAAGAAGAGGAGGTGAAATTTTATAAAAGTTGCCAAAATATGTGTACATACTACCGTATATCTCACAATGTGCATCGCTGTAAGGCACGTAAGCTTAACCTAAAAGGAAACGCAGCAGTCAAGCACCGAGCATAACGGTCGTATATAATGGGTGCCAGCGAGGCTAGCGACATCAGCGCACCCAATGTGGCCTTTGCCCTTTCTCGAGAGTTGTAGCACCATACTTCGTCCTGTCAGCATCCTCCAGAGACCTCTGCGTCACACGATGGTCATCGTAACACAATCTGTGACTCAGCGTCTGACCACTGAGTTCGAATCGTCCTCCCCTGAGATTTCGCCGCATGCTGCATGAGTGACGAGCCCTCTCTCTCCACCATCGAGATGTGCCCTCTATTGGCAAAGCTGAGATATACTTTGATGTGCCCTCTATTGGCAAAATCGCTAAGGATCCCCACCCTCTCCACTCTCAGCTATGATGTCTTAGGATCCTCTCCATCTCTACACCTATCACCACTCCCAATGCTTCATTACTTCAAAAAAGATTACAGGATTATTATATCCATAACCAAAGTGTTCTAAGGTCATAAATCAATGACAAAGGAATAAGGGTATCCTCCAAACAACCATACTCCTCATAACAAAAGTGGTCCAATTTCCATCCTCCAAGGAGTCGAAACAAGAGAAAATACAACTTAACTCAAATTCCAAGCATTCCATGAACCAAAAGCACAGTAGAACAACAGTTCCAAGAGAATTTCAACCAAAATCTTTGCAACCATTATCCAAAGACAACAATAATTTTCCAAAGAGAAAAGACACAAGTAAAAGCTTGTACAATGTTCTAGCCACAACATCTTCTCCGGCGTGCTTATGACGTCAACCATTGTTATCGCTTGACAAAACCAATATAGAAGGGTAGTCTATTACGTATTGCAAACAAAGAGTTGTCAAAGAAAATAGTCGGTGACAAACCTTGAACAACATAAACCACAAGAGTAATGAGTTGCAAGTCCTTGCTCACACCAAAACAAGTACAAATCCAGGAAGCCCTCAAATATGACCAACTATCCCCGCAAGCCCCTGTTGTTGTGAGCAAGAAAACTGTCAGCATCATTGAAACAAGCTTGCCAAGCAAAGGGAAAATTTGATTTGTGATACCATTTTCTTAATCTTGATCGGAGGAAATGATAGTAAAGTCTTGAGCACTGCTAACTAGTGGATCAGTAGGATCTCCAAGAGGGCCCGTGAGATTCCCCAAGGGTGAGGCTGACACCATAAATCTCTCCACACGACTCAAACAAGACTCGATGTTGTTAAGACAAAGCCTTTGATTCCTTAACATACGCTTGATATCTTCCAACCTAGAAAACACATTATAATTTTCAACTTGCTTATCCTTGAAAATTAAACATAACAATGTGCTCATTTGTTGATGCAGGGATAGAAAATGCAAGAAATAAAGTCTTTTCTTCCTAAATCTACCAGGGTTTGGAAACCATTTCGATAAATCACCAATATTTTTCAAATCAGAATGATAAGGGTGATTCCTAGATTCTTTCGACTCTAACAACTTAATTTCTTTGCAAACATCAAGAGGGATATAATCAAAAAAAGTTGTCACTAAGTCATAGGAAAACGATCAAGATCATTTGACCACAGTCAATGAACCTCTGACATATCACATGTTTCCATGGTATACTAAACAATTCCTTTAATTTGACTACATATTAGAAAATACCTCTAAAAATCACATTATTTAACCTCGTACCAATATGAACCCAATACACCTTCCTAATTTAAAAAACCCCTACTTTCACTAGACATTGTAGGTATCCATTTTTTCATTACCTTTTTTTATACCATTTTATATTTTTTCATTAACTTTCAGCTCTATTTTTTATACGTGCCAATATAAAACCCTTTACCCCTTATTATATATTCAACACATTGTCATTTTTTCCTCAATATATATCCCCCAATATGAATGCATGTGGTATGATATTACTCCCCCAATGAAGCCCCTGTGTGTTTGACTCCAACACTACCTACACCACCTCGTATGTTTACCATTCTCTCACAAGGGGGCATAATGGAAACAACAAGAACAATGCAAACACCCTGTAAAAGCACCACAACCCAAAAAACAAGAAAATGGATGAACCATCGCCCCTTCTAAACAAGACCGAAAGACAACTAGGTCGTCCCCAAAATTCAACACCAGAGGTCCAAATTCAACTAAAGTTTGAAATTCACCAAGATTCCATACCAGAGGTCCAAATTCAAGTAAAGTTTGAAATTCACCACATTGTCTAGACATAAAACGCCACAAACTCCAACACCATACCAACACTTGATGATAATAAATACCCAAAAGGGCCACACAAATAGTCTCAACACCAAAAGAAAATAACAACATACACAAGATGGTTCCAAATCTAAAGCAACAATTTTGCTCATTAATTGACCTAACAAAGCCTCGATTCACAAACCCAAATAAATCCATAGCCGTAAGCTACAGAGGTCGAAACAAAACCTTAAATATATGCCAATCCTCTACTCACAGGACTCGACTCCCCTCAGCTTTAATACCACACAGAATGACCTGGCTACCAACAACCATAAACAAGAACTGGACATGGATAAGAAATACCTTTGAATTCGCTATCCAAGATGGGCGAAGTTGAGAATATGACCACCAGTGCAAACACTAGCCCAAGCTTTGTGGTATACAAATATAGAACAAAAAACATTGACCCCACACTCTCACCAACTTGAGCTCATCGGCATGCAACTAGAAACCAAAGGAACTCGCTACCAAATGAATCGAGGTGCAGGAGGTTGAGGAATGAACCTTACCTCCACTCCCTTGGGTAATGTAGCTCCAACGCCCCATTGGAATGAGCATGCATTTATAATGAAAGGACTTCGGGTGTAAAGATTGTCTCCTCTCGCCTACACAGTGCCACCTACACTCCCTTGTGTAATGTAGCTACAACACCCCATTGGAATGAGCATGCATTTATAATGAAAGGACTTCGGGTGTAAAGATTGTCTCCTCTCACCTACACAGTGCCACACCATGATTGGAATGGGACAAATGTAACCCCATCACATCTTCAGAAATATCTTCCAAATGTAGTCCATCACATTTTCTGAAATATCTTCATTCCCTCCATAATTGACACCCCAACAAGAAATTATTTATCAAAATGTTAAATCCATTCATATATTCAAAAACTCAAATTAAAAAATAAAAATAAAAATAAATAACAATTACACCAAAAATTATATGTGAAAATTAAAAAACCAAAACATATCAACTATTAAAAATAAACAGTAATAAAACAATTTAACTGCACTTTTATTTTATTTTATTTTATTTTAATATATATATATATATATATATATATGCGCCACCGTATATCTTACAATGTGCATCACTTGAAGGCACATAAGTGATATCAACATTCATTGTGGCCTTGTATCTGTCCCGAGAGTTGTGGCAATGTGGCCTTGTCTCTGTCCCTAGAGTTGTGGCACCGTCGCCAGGAATTTCAAATCTGAAACACTTAACTGTTTCTGTAATTTTAACTGTTTCTGTAATTTTAGTGATTATTTTGATCATCTTAACAAAATGTTCAAAAATAGAGAAATGTATTTTAGTGACCTCTGCTGTCACCCGATGGTCCTCGTAACACAATTTGTGACTGACTGTCTGACCATCGAGTTCGAATTATCCTCCCCTAACATTTCATATGCGGCATGAGTGACGAACCCACTCTCCACCAATGCTTCTCTGACACGCACACTGGATCACTTATTTGTTGAGTCCCCCATGTTGATCCAGTGAGAATTCCCCCATGTTAAACCGAGATACGCACATATACTTTGAGTTCCCTCTATTGGGTTAAACCGAGATAGGCACATGTACTTTGATGTGCTCTCTATTGGAAAAATCATGAAGGATCCTCTCTATCTCTGAGGGATCCTTTCTATCTCTATATCCCTGTTCACCACTCCCAATGCTTCATTAGCTCACAAACACCTACACCTTTTCTATTCTTGCAATGCTCAACCTTTGCTTGCTTTGTATTTCAACCTTGATCCTTCGTATATTCTTGTTACCTCTTGGTGCGGTGCTCGTGTATGAATTCATCTAAACTCTGCATTTGACCGCCCATGCTTTCAAAGTGTATATTCCACAATTGACATGAGACTTATATTTAGCTTTATTTCAGTTTATAGTTCGTATTGATATTCAATAATCATTTTGCTAAATGTTGTTTAATGCTATTTAAAAAATTCAAATCCAATAATTTATACATAATTATATTTAACATTTAATGTTATTTAAGAAAGTGGTTATTGAGACCATCAACCTTAACATACTTAGCATTTAATATTACATCTACCTAACTATAATTCGTACAATATATATTGACAAACCATGTTAACACTTATAAGTACCTAACCTTCTCATTTAGTTGTCCTTCCCTTGACTTTCCGCACATAGTTGCTTACCTCCCTCGACCTTCCACTCATTTAATTGAACTAGGTGTGCCCTTTATATATATAGAGAGAGAAGTTACATGTTATTTTTGTTTATCTTCTCTCATTTTATAATGTTGATATTATAATAAGATATATGTCATTTTTTATTATTGTTATGTTAGTCATTTTGTCAAAGCAACGTTATAATTTGTTATGGAGAGATTATCCTTTTTTTGTTTTGTTTCTTCTAGCTTGCTAGTTTTGATAATGAAACATACCTTGTTGTGGTGTAAGGACACACATATATTATGCAAAGAAAAACATTTAAAAGGGAATTCACAAACAATAGTAAGGATTTGTTGATGCATAGACCATTGTTAAAAACCCTTCACTACTCCCTATTATCGCCCTACAATGAAATATGTTAGGCAAACAGCTACCAAACTTCAGAACCATCATTTAAGAGACTAATTATAGATAATTCTTAAACTAAGCCAAGCAAATTGAAGGAAAAGGAGCCTAGAACACCAACCAAGTTCCAAGGCACAATGGAAAATCATATTCTTCCACCCAAACAGAAAAGGAAAGATAAAATCATGCATGCCAATGTAATTATCCTCAATGTTTCCTATTCAACGTTGCATCACCCTTTCGATTGGGTAGAACCGTGACTACATAGTTGATAAGGGAATACAACAATGGGATAAGAAGTTGTGGATGCTAAATGTGGACAATGACATTCAGGAAGCTCCATCTAAGGTAAGGTGATATTGTTAATAGCCCTCATTATTTTGAATTTCATCTCTTTTTTATTCAAAATATTTTAATGTATGTCAAGGTTTTAAAAAAAAATCCATTGCCTCTCCAAATGAATCCCCGAGCCAAGCTACAAATAGGCATATATATTTTGACATTTTTATGTGCATGCATAATTTTTATTTTTCAAGTTTTTTTACATTGAAATTTGGTATTTATGATGCTTTGTAGACTTTGAAGGGGAATTTTATTATTACACTGTTACCGATGAAATAGGTAACCTGACCTCAAAACGGGAACTATAGCCCAAAAAGACTCAAAAAACATGAAAAAACACCGCAAAAACAAAAAAAGTGTGTTCCAGAACGCACTTGGCTTTTTTGAAGGTCAAATTTCAACATTTTATAAAATTATGTTAAAAACAAAATTGTTTCTTGAAAAAATGATTGAAAAAACACCCTCAAAACAAAACCAGTTGATGCTGGAATAACAAAAAAAAAACTTGTGTCATATTTTTGACATTTTAAAAAATAAAAATAACATTTTTGAATTTTTAAAATTCAAACATTAAAAAAAAACCTAAAATTTGAGAAAAAAATAAATTTAAAAAATAAAAACATTTTAAAGCTTAAAATTTAAAAATATATAGGAATAAAAAAATAAAAATAAAAACAAAATAAAAATTTTAATTCAAACATTAAAAAAACCTAAAATTTAATAAAAAAAATAATAAAAAATAAAAAATTAAAGATTAAAATTTCAAAATATATAGAAATAAAAAATAAAAAATAAAAAGAAAATAAAAATATTAAATTAAAAAAAAAAAACAAATTATAAAAAAGAAATTATAAAAAATAAAATATAGAAATTAAATTTAAAAAAGAAAAAGAAAATGTTTATTAAATTTAAAAAAAAAAAAAAAAAAAAATTAAATAAAAAATCAAATTTAAAGAAATATATTAAATTTTAATAAATTTAAAACTTAAAAAAAAAAAAAAAAAAATAAATAAATTATTGAAATTAAAAGTAAAAAAGGGAAAATTAATTAAAAATAAAAAATGAAAAATAAAATACAATAAAAATATTAAATTTAAAAAAATATATATTAAAAAAATAAATAGATTTTAAAAAATAAATTAAATTTAAATTATAAAAATTAAAATTTATATATATACACTTAAATTAAAAATATATATATTAGATTTTATTAAATTTAAAAAAAGGTTAATATTAAAGTAACAAATTAAATTTTAATAAATAAATGAATAAACAAATAAATTTTGAAATAAAAAATAAATTTTAAATATAAAGAAAAAAAAAACATTGTTAAAATAAAAAGTTAAAAAACTTTGAAAATAAATTAAAATTGAAAAACTAAAATAAATAAAATATATTAAATAAAAAATAAAATAAAAAACAAATTAATTTGAAAATATTAAGTTTATTTAAAAAAAAAAAATCTAATTTTAAATACACAATTTTAATTGAAATAAAAAAAATATAAAAATTTTATGTAATTAAAAAAATAATAATAAAAATTAAAAAATTAAAAAACAAGGTATTAAATTTAAAAAAAATACAAAATTTACTAAATTTTAAAAAATTAAATGAAAAAATTAAACATAAAATTTAATAATAAAAAAAATTATGAATTTTTTTTTAAAAAAAATCAGGTAAATAAAAAAAAAATACAAAATTTAATAAAAATTATTAACGAAAAAAAAATTAAAAACAAAAAAAATGAATAAAATTAAAAAAAACAAAAAAAAAGTAAAACAAATTAAATTTCAAATATAAAAATTAAATTTAAAAAAAAAAAAAAAGCAATTAAAAAAAAAAAAAAAAAAAATATATATATATATATATATATATATATATATATTAAAAATTAAAAAAATAAATAAAAAATAAAAAAAATAAAAAAAAGATTTTTTTGATCATGGTGGCTCTGCCAATCGGCCTCCCGCCCAGGTGGCGGCGGAGGCCGACTGCTGGGCGAGAGGCCGATTCCAGGAATCACCCTCCCGCAGCGGGAGGCCGATTCCCAGAATCGACCTCCCACCGCGAGAGGGCGATTCCCGGAATTGGCCTCCCGCCGCAAGAGGGCGATTCTCAGAATCGACCTCCCCGCCGCAGGAGGGCGATTCCCAGAATCGGCCTCAGGGCGATTCCTGGAATCGCCCTCCCACGGCGGGAGGACGATTCGCCGCAGGAGGGTGATTCCCAGAATCGGCCTCCCGCCGCGAAAGGGCGATTCCCGGAATCAACCTCCCGCCACGGGAGGGTGATTCCCGGAATCGGCCTCCCGCCGGGAGGGCGATTCCCGGAATCGGCCTCCCACCGCGGGAGGCCGATTCTCGGAATCGCTCGCCCGCCCAGCGGCTGGCCTCCGCCGCCACCTGGGCGAGATGCCGATTGGCGGCGCCACCACGATCAAAAAATTCCTTTTTTTATTTTTATTTTTAATATATATTTTTTTTAATTTGATTTTTTTTTTTTTAATATTTTTTGAAATTCAATAAATTAAATTTTTTTTTTTAATTCAAATTTTTTATTTTAAATTTAATTTGTTTTAATTTTTTTTTTTTAAATTTTGTTTTTAAATTTAATATTTTAGATTAATTATTTTTTAAAATTTAAAATTTATCTATTAAATTTATTAAATTTTAATTTAATTTAATTTAATTTTTAATCTTTTAGTTTATTTAGTTTTTCATTTTTAAAATTTATAAATTGTTTCATTTATAAAAAAAACAATAAATTTATGGATATTTGGTTTTTAATTATTTGCACGTGGTTTTTTTCATTTTTTTGTTTTTTAATGATAGTTTTTTTTTTTTTTTTTAATTCTTTTATTCTAATTTTTTTTTCAATTTTAAGTTTCGTTTTTTTTTTATTTGTTTTTTTTGTTAATTTTAAAATTTGTATTTTTTTTCTTCTTCTTATTATTATTATTTTAATTTTAATTTTTAAATTTATTTTTTTCTTTTTTGTATTTTATTTTTTTAATCTAAATTTTAATTTTGTAATTTAAATTATTTTTAAATTTTCTATTTTATGTTTTTTTTTTAATTATATGGTTTTTTTTAATAACTTAGAAAAAAATGTTTTTGATGCTTTTTTTTTGGGTTAATTTTTGTTTTTTTCTTTAAATTATGTGTTTTTTTTCAAATTTTGTCATTTCTTTTGATATAATTTTCGAATATTTTTGTTTTTTTATTTATTTTTGTTTAAATTTTTTTTTATTTATACGAGTTAATTTTGTTTTATTTTCATTTTTATTGGTTTTTTTTATTGTTTATATATATATATATATATATATATATATATATATATATATATATATATATATATATATTATCTAAGTTTTGTGTTTTATTACCAACATGAAAATCACCACTCTAAAAAGAAAGGTTGATGCTGCATCAATACGTTTCAAAATTAGCATGAAAATCACCGCTCTAAAAAAAAAAGTTGATGCTGCATCAATACGTTTCAAAATTAGCATGAAAATCACTAACATTTTAAAACAAATATTCATACTTCATAAATAAAAATATTAGGGTAAAAAATGTGCTTTAAAAAAAAAAGGTGATTCTGCATCACCACTTTTCAAAATTGGGTGCTTTTTATTCTACAAAAAAAAAAAGTAGGTAACAGTGCGGTTCCCTATTTCATCGGTAACCGTGTAAAAAGTAAGAAAAGACATACCCATGTGGACATAGAGGAAATTCTCCAAATAAATACTTGTAAATATTTCATATTTATGTTTTAGTGTTTTTTATGAAGAAAAACCACCAACAAAATTATCGCGGAAAAATCATTCAACAATAATGCACACTAAACTCCCTAATTATTTCATTACCAAAACACATATTTATACATGAGATACCTCAGGAATCTCTAAGTCACTCATATAATCTCTCATTAGTTACTTCAACATTTTCTCCACAAATCACTACATATGTCTTTCACTGAAAATAACAACTTACAATAATACTAACAAATGGTATATGAAAAATGAATCACTATTCCAACATTTCTCCCCCATAACAATCATTTGGAAATATTCCAATATCATCTCTAAATTTGCAGAACTTTTCCTTAGATAGTTCCTTAGTGAAGATATCAATTACATGTTCCTCTGTTCTACAGTACTTCATCTTGATCACTCGTTTAACTAAATCTTGAACAAAATAATATTGAATATCAATATGCTTCCTCTTCTTATGAAGAATGTATTCTTGGTCATTTGAATAGCACTTTGATTATCACACATCAGCTGAGTGGGTTGCTCTTGCTACTCATGTAGATCTTCTAGAATTCGTCTCAACCAAACTGCTTCACATGTTATTGTCATTGTTACTTTATACATTGCTTCTACTATGCATATAGAAATTTCGAGTTTCTTGTTAGTACTACAAGAAATTGGTGTTGAACCCATGTTGACTACATACCTTGAAGTCAATTTCCTATCATCCATGCATCTAACCCAATATGAATCTGTATAACTTCTCAACTTGAAATCTTTCGTAGACCTATATATCAAATTATAACCAATTGTACCACACAGATATCTTAAAATCTTCTTAGCTTCTTTCCAATTCAATTCCTTAGGTTCTACCATGAATTTTGATACCATAATGATCGCAAAAGAATTATATGATTGAGTTGTAGTTAAGTAGATCTAACTTCCAATCAATTGATGACACAAAGTAACATCAACGGAATTGGAGTCATCATGTCCGTATAACTTCATCCTAACTTCCAAAGGAATTGTTGTTGGCTTGCAATTCAACATTTTGAAATTCTTCAGAATGTCCCAAGTATATTTGGCTTGTGACATGAAAAGACCATCTTCCTTCTATCAAACTTCAATACCCAAGAAATCATGGAATTCACTAAGGTTTGTCATCTAAAACTCAAAAATTATATGTGACTTAAATCTTTGAAATAACTCAACATTGTTCCTTGTGTAGATCAAATCATCAACATGTAAGACAACTATGTGAATGAATTGTCCTAACAGAAAGATATACATATTGGGCTCGATAAACTTTTAACTAATCCATGATCCTAGAAATACTTATCAATTCTAGAATACCAAGCCCTTGGCGCTTGCTTCAGACCATACAAGGCCTTCTTCAACTTCTAAAAACAATATTATTTTCTTGTCACTTCAAAACCATCAAAATTCTCCACATAAATTTCTTCATCCACATAACCATTCAAAAAGTTGATTTAACATCCATTTGTATTGAGCAACTAATGTAAGAACCATCATTACTGTATCCAACTATGCCACTTGGGAAAACGTCTCAGTATAATCAATGCATTCCCTTTGTGTGTAGCCTTTTGCAACTAAATGAGTATTTTACTTATGAATTGTGCCATATGATCTATACTTGGCTTTATAAACCCATTTAGTGCTAATTACATCTTTTCCTTTTGGTAATTTGACCATGTCCCATGTATCATTTCTCACAAAGGAATTTAATTATGATTTTGTAGATTCATTCCTCTTTCTTTCTTAATGCTTCTACTGATCTGGGTCGACATTGGTGACCACCCACCTATTCCACTTGGTTCATAGCACAGTTTCCTATTTTGGTAGTTTTCTATTTTTGGTAGTTTTCAGGTCCTGAACTTCCTGAGATGTTTTGAGGACCTAAACATATTTTTTGGGGGAAATGGGAAAATGTAAGCCTTTTATTGATGTTTGCAACTAAAAATTGTTCAACTCGAACAAAACTTTCTAACATGCTATCACATGCGCTAAATGAAGATCGTATGCCAAAGTGAAGACCTCGGGAAGTTAACGTTCCAACTTTCCCCATTGAGGCCCATAAGCCTTTGGCACTTCATCTCATAGGGTTATGGTTTTGAATGTTTAAGTTTTCTCATTAATTTTTAATGATAAAAAGTCCTTTGAGCCTCATTGTAACATAGTCAGTGTAAGTTTTAACCTTGTATAGAAATTATCTGTAAATGAATTCTTAAGAACAGAAAATATACATAATGGTGATAATATAAAATATACACGAATATTTTCTCCTGCAACCCAAACTAGGAAAACCAAATTGATTTTTCATTATATTCCTTTCAATGTTACAATACATATATATGGATGTTGAATCATTCATAAACCCAATTCCATTATGTTGAAATGACACCAACAAATGGCACCCCGAGGGGGATTCTGATTTAATTTTCCCTTAATTAAATTGGAAGAGAAACTGTGATTTCATCTCATGACAACTTGTATTAGTTAACTAAGTCATAATTACTGAGTTAGCTTAAGAAGTTCGAGTTTAAGGTCATAGAGTAGGCATGCAGAGTTCTCCCATGATTTTAGGGGATCCATTTACAGTTATTTGTGAGTTGTAATTAGTTAACTCAATTAATTGAGTTAAAATCAATTTAACTAGTTCTAACTGAGTGATGAGCTAGTGAGGGGTCCAGTGAATTAAATATTTTTTAATTCACAAGTAGTGATCAATCAGTTAACTGATAATTCTCTATAAATATTTGTTGCATGTCAGTTCTAAGGAAGGCCCAGTTGAGACTGGGGTTAAAGGGATGATAATTATGAGTTGTATAATTAGAAAATTGTACGGGTCAGTTATAGAGTCATGTAGAGGCCAATGAAGCATTGCGCAATTATTTGGAAGGTTTTTTCTGTTTAATAGGGCCTTAATTCCTCTAAGAATGCATGAGAAAGGAAGGTTGAGCAAGGGCTGAGAATTGGCTAAGTAATTTGTCAATTTTACCTAGATCAGAGTGAGACAGTTGGCATAGTGCAGGAATTTCTCTACTGAGAGAAAGCATTGCATTGTTTCATGATATTGACTTTATACAATATACAGATAACACAATTTTAGGTAGTGTGATTTCCCCAGATACATTTTGTGTTGTGCGATTGATTATCTCTTTCTCTTACTGATTATGTGATTATGCGATCATGTTTTGTTTCCACAAATTATAGAAGGATTCAGTATCTTGTTTTAGTACATTACAAGATTAGTTTGAATCATGTTGTTAGATTTTATACACACTAACTCTAGATTCGAACATAAACGCAGTTCCCTTGATTGAATTTACCAAATACCATGGGAAAAAACCATCATGACTAAAACCATGCACAAAACTGTAGGTGGTTCCACCATCCTTAGGTCTGCCCAACTATTATTTCTACTTTTGATAAAGAAACGTACCTTTGTTGTGGTGTAGGGACACACTAACATTATGCAAATAAAAAAATTTAAAATTGAATTCACAAACAATAGCAAGGATTTGTTGATGCGTAGCCCATTGTTAAAAACCATTCACTACTCCCTACAATGAAATATGTTAAGAAAACAACTTTAAAACTTCACAACCATCATTTAAGAGACTAACTATAGATAATTATTAAACTATGCCAAACAAATTGAAGGAAAAGGAGCATAGAACACCAACCAAGTTCCAAAGTGCAATGGAAAACCATATTCTCCCACCTACATAGAAAAATGAAAGATAAACCATGCATGTCAATGTATTTATCCACAATATTTCCTCTTTAGTGTTTCATCACCCTTTCAATTGGATATTTTGGCCAAGAACCTTGACTACATAGTTGATAAGAGAATACAAAAATGGGATAAGAAGAAGTTTTGGATACTAAATGTGGACAATGACATTCAGGAATCTCCATCTAAGGCAAGGTTCTCTTGTTAATAACCCTCATTATTTTTAATTTCATTTTTTTATTAAAAATATTTTAATGTAGGTCAAGGTTTAAAAAAAAAACCATTTCCTCTCCAAATGAATTCCCAATCCAAACTAGAAATAGGCATATATATTTTGACCTCTTAATGTGCAGGCATAATTTTTGTATTTTTAAAGTTTTTATGCATTGAACTTTGGTATTATGATGTTGTGTAAACTATGAAGGGGAAAAGAACAAGCAAGAAAAAACATACCCATGTGGACATAAAGGAAACTCTCCAAGTTTTGTAAATCTTTCATATATTTGTTTTAGTGTTTCTTATGAAGAAAAACCAACAGCAAAATTACAAAGAAAAAG
Source organism: Pinus albicaulis (assembly GCA_034641835.2). NCBI lineage: Eukaryota > Viridiplantae > Streptophyta > Pinopsida > Pinales > Pinaceae > Pinus > Pinus albicaulis. Next base: position 664,124,554 of record CM076576.1, on the reverse strand, counting down.
TATTCAACAATAATGCATACCCAAATCCCTAAGTATTTTATTAGCAAAAAAATATATTTATACATGAGATGTCTCTGGAATCTCTCAATCACTCCAATAATCTCTCATTATTCACTAGATTTTCTCCACAAATCACTACATATTTATTTCATTGGAAATAACAACTTACAATAATACAAACAAGTAGTATATGCCAAATGAATCATTATTCCAACATTTATCCCCCATAATGATCATTTTTAAATATTCTAAGATCGTCTCTAAATTTTCATAACTTTTCCTTAGATAGTGCCTTGGTGAATATATTAGTTACATGTTCATTGTTTCTGCAGTACTTGATCTAGATCACTCGCTAAACCAAATTTCAAACAAAATGATACTAAATATCAATATGCTTTGACTTTTTACAAAAATTGGATTCTTGGTCATTTGTATAACACTTTGATTATCACACATCAACTGAGTGGGTTGCTCTTGCTACTCATGTAGTTCTTCTAGAATTCGTCTCAACCAAGTTTCTTCACATGCTATTGCCGTTGTTGCTTTAAAATTTTCTTCTACTATGGAGAGATAAATTGTGTATTTCTTGTTAGTAATCTAAGAAATTGTTGTTGAACCCATGCTAAATAAATACCTTGAAGTCGATTTCATTTCATCCATGCATCTAACCTAGTTTGAATCCGTATAAATACTCAGCCTGAAATCCTATGTAGATTTGTATACCAAACCCTAACCAATTGTACCACGCAGATATCTTAAAATCCTCTTAGCTTCTTTACAATGCAATTCCTTGGGTTCTTCCATGAATCTTGATACCATACTGACTACAAAAGAAATATATGGTTGAGGTAAATTTAAGTAGATAAAACTTCCAATCGATTGATGATACGAAGTAACATCAACTAAATCAGAGTCATCATGTTTGTATAACTTCATCCGAGCAAGTTGTCGCTAGCTTACAACACAACATTTTGAAATTATTCAAAATGTCCCAAGTGTACTTAGCTTGTGACATGAAAAGACTGTCTTACTTCTATCAAAATTCAATACCCAAGAAATCATGCAATTCACCAAGGTTTTTCATCCCAAACTCAAAAATCATATGTGACTTAAATCTTTGAAATAGTTCAACATTGTTCCCTGTTTAGATCAAATCATCAACACATAAGACAACTATCAGAATGTCTTGTCCTAACTAAAATATATAGAGATTTGGTACAGATAAAATTTTAACTAAGCCATAATCCTATAAATACTTATCAATTATGGAATACCAAGCTCCTGGAACGTGATTAAGACCATACAAGGCCTTATTCAGCTTCTAAACACAATATTAATTTCATGGCACTTCAAAACCACTATATTTATCCACATAAATTTCTTCATCTAGATAACCATTCAAAAAATTTGATTTAAAATCCATCTGAAAATTTACCCATTTGTACTGAGCAATGAATGTAAGAACTGTAATGATTGTATCCAAATTTTCCACGGGGGAAAATGTCTTAGTGTAATCAATGCCTTCCATGTGTGCATAGCCTTTTGCAACTAAAATAGTTGTATATTTATCAATTGTGCCATTTGATTTATACTTGGTTTTATAAACCCATTTAGTGTCAATTACATCTTTTCCTTTTGGTAATTTGACCAAGTCCCATATATCGTTTCTCACCAAGGAATTTAATTATGCTTCCATAGCTTCATTCCACTATTTATTTCTTGATGATTCTACTGAATTAGGTCGAAATTGGTGGCCACCCACCTAGTCCACCTGGCTAATAGCATAATTTCCTATTTTTCAAGTTAGTTTCTTATTTTTACAGTTTTATATTTTTGGTAATTTTTAGGTCCTAAGCTTCCTGAGTCGTTTTGAAGCCCTAAACAGTATTTTTTGGGAAATCATAAAATGTAAGCCTTTGATTGATGTTTACATTTTAAATTTATCCTCCTAGACTATAAATTTCTAATGGGCCATCCCACGCTCAAAAAGGATATCATATTCCAAAGTTACGACCTTGGGAAGTTGACATTCCAACTTACCCCATTGGGGCTCATAAGCCTTTGGCACTTCATCTCCTAGGGTTATGGTTTTGAATGTTTAAGGTTTATCACTATTTCTTCATGATAAAAAGGCATTTGTGCCTCATTCTAACATAGTTGTGTAGGTTTTAACACTGTAAAGAAATTACTTGCAAATGAATTCTTAAAAAGCAGAAAAAATACACAATGGTGAAAACATAAAATAAACACAAAGATTTTCTCCTAGAACCCAAACTGGGAAAACTAGATTTATTTTTCATTATATTCCTTTCAATGTTACCCACCATGCCCAAAACCATGCACAAAACCATAGGTGGGTCCACCCACCATCCTTGGGTTCACCCCCATTCCTTGGGTCCACCCAACTATTGTTGTTAGTTTTGATAATGAGATGTACCTCTGTTGTGGTGTAGGGAGACACTCAAATTATGCAAAGAAAAAAAATAAATTGGCTTTCAGAAATAATAGTAAGGATTTGTTGATATATTGGCCATTTTTAAAAACCCTTCACTACTCTGTACTATCACCTTACAACGAAATATGTTAAGAAAATAAATGTCAATCTTCACAACCATCATTTATGAGACTAAATATAGATAATTCTTAAACTATACCGAGAAAATTGAAGTTAAAGGAGCCTAGAACACCAACCAAGTTCCAAAGAAAAATGAAAAACCATATTATCCCACCCAAATAGAAAAGGAAAGATAAAACCATGCATGTCAATGTATTTATCCACAATGTTTCCTATTCAGTGTTGCATCACCCTTTCCATAGGATATTTTGGCCAAGAACCTTGACTACATAGTTGATAAGAGAATATAACAATGGGATAAGAAGAATTTGTGGGTGCTAAATGCAGGCAATGAAATTTGTGAATCTCCATCTAAGGTAAGGTGCTCTTGTTAATATTCCTCATTATTTTGAATTTCAACTTTTTTGTTAATAGTCCTCATTGTCTTGATACCATACTGACTACAAAATAAACATATGGTTGATTTGTGTTTAAGTAGATAAAACATCGAAGAAAATGATGATACAAAGGAACATCAATTGAATTGGAGCCATCATGTCCATATAACTTCATCCCAACTTGCAAAGGAGTTGTCTCTAACTTACAACTCAACATTTTGAAATTATTTAGAATGTCCCAACTATACTTATCTTGTGACATGAAATGGCCATATTCCTTCCATCAAAATTAAATACTCGAGAAATAATGCAATTCACCAAGGTTTTTCATCTCAAACTCAATAACCATATCTGACTTAAATCTTTCAAATAGTTCAACATTGTTCCCTGTGTAGATCAAATCATCAACATATAAGACAACTATCAAAATTTCTCATCTTAACTAAAAGATATAGAGATTAGGTTCATATAAACTTTTAAATAAGCCATGATCCTGGAAATACTTATCAATTATGGAATATGAATCCCTTGGCACTTACTTAATACCATACACATCCTTCTTCAACTTCTAAAAAGAATATTCTTTTCCCCACACTTCAAAGCCCTCAAACTTCTCCACATAAATTTATTCATCCATATAACTATTCAAAAAAATTGATTTAGCATCCATCTAAAAAATTTCCCATTTTTACTGAGAAGCTAATGTAAGAACCATCATGATTATATCCAACTTTGCCACTAGGTAAAATTTCTCAGTGTAATGAATTCCTTCTATATGTGCATATCCTTGTGTAACTAAACAATTATTATACTTATAAATTGTGCTATTTGATTTATACTTGGTTTTATAAACCCATTTAGTGCCAATCACATATTTTCCTTTTGGTAATTTGACCAAGTCCCATGTCTCATTTTTCACCAAGTTATTTATTTTTTCTTTTTTATATTCGTTCCACTCTTTCTTTCTTGATGCTTCTACTAATCTAGATAAAAATTGGTGGCCACCCACCTAGTCCACTTGCCTCATAACACAACTTCTTATTTTTGCAGTTTTCTATTTTTGGTACTTTCAGGTCCTAAATTTCCTGAGCCATTTTGAGGCCCTAAATGACATTTTTTTGGTAAATGGTAAAATATAAGCCTTTGATTGATGTTTATAGAAAAAATTTGTTCTCCTCGAATAGAAATTTCTAACATGCTATCATATGTGCCAAATGGAGATCATATGCCAAAGTTAAAACCTCAGGAAGTTGACATTCCAAATTACCCCATTGGGGCCCATAAGCCTTTGGAACTTCATCTCGTAAGTTTATGGTTTTGAATTTTTAAGGTTTATCATTTTTTCTTCATGATAAAAATGCCTTTGAGCCTCATTTTAACACAGTTAGTGTAGCTTTTAACCCTGTACAAAAATTATCAGCAAACGAATTCTTAAAAGTAGAAAAAATGCATGGTGACGAGAACATATAATATACACAAATATTTTCTCCTGGAACGAAAATCGAGAAAACCAAATTTAATTGTCATTATATTCCTTTCAATGTTACAATACATATATATACATGCCAATAATTCATAAACCCCAATCCATTAACCCTAGATGAGAACATAATTGTAGTTCCCTTGACTAGATCTACAAAATACCACGAGAAAAAAACCATCATGCCCAAAACCATGCACAAAAAACATGCACAAAACCATGGATGGGTCTGCCTACCATCCTTGGACCTACCCAAATATTATTAGGGCATGAATCTAGTCTTGGAAATAATATAACTCATTCCCAACATTCTCCCACTTGTTATTTTCTTTCCATAGAGGCTGTCGCAGAAGTGCACTAGTCATTGGTCCTGAGTTGTAATGCCAATTATTTATCTACACTAAGAAAAATTCCCAATGCTCACTGACTTTTTCAATGCATCTATAACATTCTTCAAAGTTTCCACCTTTATCAACAACACCTTTTTGTCATCAACCATTTCCCTCAAAAAGTCATAGTGAACATCGTTGTGCTTTGTCTTTTTATGATAACCATGGTTCTTTGCCAAGAAAATTATACTTTGGTTATCACAGTCTATCCTTATAGCTCACTGTACCAACCCCATACTTGAACAAAATATTTGCAACCAAACTACTTCCTTGCTTGCGTGAGTGGTTGCCATGTATTCAACCTCTGTAATTGACTACCACACACTATATCTTTCTCATCCAACTGATTACTCCTCCAAATATGCTAAACACATATCCACAACTAAATCTACTATGATCCAGATCTCCAACCCAATATTCTTCAACAAATCCATGTATATAAAAAAATCTATCCAATCTTGGTCTTCCTTGGTAGCAAAGGTCATAATTAATAGTGCCATGCAATAATCTGAAAACTCACTTCACTATTGTCCAATCCTCCTTCCTTGGTTTTGACATAAATTTTATCAATACCGCCACTAAATGTGCAATGTCTGGTCTAGTACATACCATTGCATACAATAGGGTACCAAATACACTCGCATATGGAACATGGGACATGTCCTCTTCCTCTTCCTGTGTCTTGGGACATTGTTCAACATATAAATTTACACCTGTCAGAATAGGAATGTTCACAATTTTGATATCGTGCATATTAAACCTCTGTAATATTGTCTCAACATACTTCTACTAGTTTAATAAGAGTTTCCTCTTTTCCCAGTCTCGTTTGATTTCCATGCCCAAAATACAGTTTGTAGCACCAAGATACTTCATGTGAAATTTAGAGGAAAATTGGGTCTTGAAATATTGGATAATTTCTTTGTCATTTCGAATCAGCGACATATCATACACATACAAGACCAAATATTATTTTAAAATACACATAGTGATCAACTTTTATCCTTGTAAATCCAAGTCCCCGTATATATATATATCAAATTTTTGATACCACATCCTTGGTGACTATTTTAACCCATATAGAGACTTTTTTAACATGCATACCGGTTTTTTCTTACCGTTCACTCCAAATCCTTCTAGTTGCTTCATTTAGATATCTTATTCCAGATCACCGTGAAGAAATTTTGTGTTCAAATCCATATTTTTTACCTCAAATTCAAAAGTAGCAGCAACACATAAAAGTAATCTAATATAAGTTAACTTGGAAACAAGAGAAACAATATCACCAAAATATATTCCTGGCACCTCGGAATAACCTTTTGCTACCAACCAAGATTTGTATTTCTCCACTCGCCTTCTGCATTTATTTTCTTCTTAAAAATATATTTTCTACCAGTGGGTTTCCTTCTATATGATAATTCCTCTAGATCATAAGCCTCATTTTTTTATAGAGATGTCATTTCTTTAACCATAGCCTCCTTCCATAGTTTTTCATCCTTTGAATTCACTGCCTCCTTGATAGTTTTGGGATCATAATTAGTAATAGATAAATAAATTTTTTAACATAAATTAGATGAAATATACATCTATGGCTACCTTCTCTCTCAAATTGATCTCCTCAAAATTAGAGTGTGTGTCTCTTCCTATTCTGATTCATGTTTTGTTGTAGAATTTGATTCTTCCTCCTTTAGTTGAAACTCTATCTTCTCAGGTTCCTTTGGTAGGAATTCATGTCCAATAATATCTTTCACCTATCTAAACACCACATCTCAGTTGTACACAACCTTAATTTTTTCTGGGTTCTAAAGCTTATAACATTTTAAGCCATCCTTATACCCAATAAAGATGCAACTTTCAGTTTTACTATCCAACTTCATTATTTTCTCCTTTGGAACATGTACATATGTGTCATAGTTAAATACCATGAGATGTGTGAGACATGGTTTCTTACCAATCCATACCTCATGTGGAGTCTTAACCTCCAACAATGATGAAGGTGATCTATTAAATAGGCAACTTGCAGTATCCACTTCCTCTGCCGAGAATTTGTGTCCTAACCTGGAACCACTGAGCATGCTTCTTTCGTTTTCCATCAACGTCTTTTTCATCCTTTCTGCAACTATATTTTGTTGAGGTGTATATGGATTAGTCTCATACCATGTTATACTACTCTTATTAAATAATTATTCAAATTCCTTCTTGCAAAACTCTCCACCATTATCTGTACTCAATGCCCTTATCTTCTTCTATGTTTGATTTTCCACCAGAACCATAAATTATTTAAACTTATCAAAGACTTTAGATTTTATTCATGTGGAAATATATCCATGTATTCCTCGAAAATTCATCCATAAATGAGACATAATACATAGAGTTACCAAGTGAAGGAATCAAGACAGGTCCAAACACATCACTGTGCACAAGACCTAATACCCCTTGCACCCTCTTAGTACCAGAGGGGAAACTCACCCGATTCTGCTTCCCATATACACAATCTTCACATAAATCAAAATCCAAAGAGAAATTAGACATACCTTCTACAATACCATTACAATGCAGTATTTGAAGACCTTTCTCTCCAATATGTCCAAGTCTTTGATGCCACAACATAGTCTTTTCTCCAAAGACTAGTAGATTTTTTTCTCCACTTTCAGGAACCACAAAACTATTGTAGCCATCAATAAAAATGTTACCCAAAATCTTGTACATAGTTCCAATATGAACTCCCTCACATCAATACCAGTGCTCCCTTAACCATCTTGCAATTATCTTTCTCGAACATTTCTTTTACACCTGCATCATCCATATTGCTTACAGAAATTATATTTATAGCCAATGCATGAATGTGCAGAACACCGGGAAGTCTTATAATCCTTCAACCTTGCAACTTCGACTTGAATTTCCCATGTCCTATGATTTTTTCCTTCCTTTCATCCCCTAGGAAGAAATCACCACCATCATATTTCTCGTACTCACGGAACCACTCCCTACGGGGAGTGAAGTGAAAGGATGCAATTGAGTCAATCAACCATGCCTCATGATCTACATGTGTACTTGAAGAAGAATCGAAGTACACATCCCCACCTTAATCTAAGGTGGTTTTTACATCTTCATAAGGAGCATCATCATATCCCTTTCCTTTATCAAAATTTTTATAGTTACAATCCTTTTTGTAGTGCCTTTCTTTTCCACATTTACAACATACCTTTACAGGTTTTCCTAGAGATTTAGGTCTCCCTCTAGATTTATATCTCCCAATTGAGAAATTATTTCTATTTCTATTATGGGACCATCCTCTTATCGACAAGGCATCTCCATTATGTCTCTCCATATTTTTTCATCTCATCTCCTCTGACAACAAGGATGAGACTATTTCATCAAAGTTCAAGGTAGTTGTATTTATACCTATAGCAACAACTAGGCGATCCCATGAGTCTGGTACAAAACATAACATATTTATGCACTTGTATTCATATGAAATTTTAATATCAATATCAATAGATGAAAAATGACTTCACACAGTTTTGAAGGCATAAGTTTCTCTTTCACCAAGCCTCCATCCTTCATCCTCAAGTTATACATGTTTTTCCACAGGAATAGTTTGTTCACGAGATACTTAGATTGATACAAAGTCCCTAAATTTTCTCACAAAGCCTTTTTCGTAGCTTCCCTTGATACATTCAGCAATAATAAATTTGAGAGACACAATCGTATTGTGCTCTTCTCCTTCTGATCTAACTTTTCCTAGTCTTATGTCGACATTCATGTTGGTTTCGTACTAGGATCTACAACAATCCACTAATCTCTATCCACTAGTAGATCCTCCAACTTGAGCTTCCACAACTCAATTTTTTTTCCATTGAATTTATTGATCTCTATCTTTCCATTGTTCGCCATCACCTTTCATTGAAAAAATCGATCCCACAGATCTCCCACTGTAATGTGGTCTACCATAGGCTTGAGTAAAACCCATCAGCAACAAATTCATCCCCTTGAAGATGAAACAACTCTGATACCAAACATAGGTTACAACCTCGTACAGAAATTACCTACAAACGAATTCTTAAAAACAAAAAAATATACAATGGAGACAACATAAAATATACACATATATTTTCTTCTGGAACCCAAACCGGGAAAATAATATTTATTTTTCGTAATATTCCTTTCAATTTTAAAATACATATATATACATGTCTAAGGATTCATAAAACCAAATCCATTAACCTTGGATTAGAACATAATTGTATTTCCCTTAACTATATCTACAAAAGCCCATGGGAAAAAAATCATCATGCTGAAAAACATGCATGAAAATCATCCACAAAACGAGGGTGGGTCCTCCCCCCATCGTTGGGACCGCCCAAATATTATTGGGCCTAGACCTTAGGATAATCATGGAAAGAATATAACACATACACAACATTGAGGAAGTTGCGTAGTTGTCACATCTCTTCTTATAGATAAGCTACCACTGCTCGAGCTAGTTTATTTTCATTCTGCATGTAAATAACTTTCAACATTTTGTATTTATTAAGTGAATTTCAATTTCATTGTATATTTTTGTTTCTATTTTATATATGCATTTCATTTCATTCCATTCATAGATCTGGATCATTGATATCAAAGCAGCTTGCTCTTTCTATGTTTTTTTTTTCATGTCCTCAACAAGGTTAGGGTATAAGGAGTTGGGACTTGAACTACTTAAGCCCTTGCAAGACCACCCTCACTAACCCTGACAACCTCCCATGGTAGAAGAAAAGAAAGAGGAGGGAGTAGGAGATATTATCAAATTATTGCTCAAAGAAGCCCTCACGTGACAAAGGAACAAAATGATGGATATTTTTCCCTAGATCCTTTGGCGGATACCAAAAGGTGTCACATCTTCATATAGTATCAACTTTGGAGGTTTCATCCCATTTAAGGTACAAGTTAATTTTGATATTCCTATATTTGAACGCCGGATAAATGCATATGTTGTAGATAAATGGTTAAATTTTTCAGAAGGATACTTTTCGATCCATAATATTTTGGATAGAGAGAAAATTAATTTTACACTACTTAAAGTTACCTCCATGTCAAGGACTGGTGGGAAAGTTACTGTGAAAAAAGGACCGCAAAAGAATCCACACTATTTCCAGGTGCACCTTCTTAGAACTCTTATAGGGATGTTGTTAAGGAAAAATACTACCCTATGGGAAACAACACATATAAGTATATAAAATGGACCACACTATTGCAATAAAGGGACCAAGAAGTGCCAAAGTTCACGAAGATGGGTATCAAGGACTTTGAGTAACAAATAGTGCTCAAGTATCATGGTTGTTTGCACAAATACATATAGATATAAATTGAGTTCCATGACATCTCCTAGCTTAGCGCAACATACCGATATGCTTCCAGAATTGAGAAAAAATGTAAATAGAAGAAGTGAGACTTTGGATTTGTGAATTTGAAGCAGGGCAAGGGTTCCCCCAAACTACAAAACAAATGGAAGAGCTAGGGTGGAACCCCCTAATACAACCCATGAAAACTGTAAGAAAATAATAATAATAATGGGGAGATGAAAAAAGACACGAGACATTAATGTGAGTTCCACAAGAACCCCACTCATAAAAAAAATGAATGTCACACAAAAAATTCATTCGTGGCCAAGTCGAAAGCTTCAAATTTTGATGTAGGTTCCGACTCTGAACCAAGCCTCGAAAAGGGAAAATAGATCATTGATGTAGAACCAGATGAAATTTTTTCTACCACCAAGGTCGAGTGAAGTGAGCCTCAATATCTGGAGGAAGGCGAACATATCTTCCACTCACAAATGTGGGGGAAGGTTGCTTTGATTCATTTCATTGTCAACAATGGGAGTCAAAAGAACTTCATCTCAATAAAGTTTCTTAAGTGGTTTCCCCTACCAACAACACCACACCCACAGCCATACACCATTGAATGGCTCCACCAAGGGTGAGATATCCATGTCATCCATGCTCCCTACCCTACAACATCAAGCCCTTCACAAGTGAGGTATTGTGTGATGTTTCTCCCCTTAAATTTTGTGATTTTTTGTTAGGCCAACCATACTTGTGGAAGCATCATGTTGCGTATGAGTTCATACCTCGTATTTCTATTATCACTTTGGGCATACAACTATCCAAGATACCATAGCTAGCCCCACCTACTGCTATTTATTTGATATCTACTAAGTAATGAAGCAATATCATCTCCCAAACTAGGAAATTTGTCTCTCTCCTGATTCACTCTCAAAGTAAAGGGAAGATCATAGCCACATCCATGGCCTCCACATGGGGCTACTCCGTGCAGCAGAAACAAGTGGATACGGTTATGGAAGAGTAAAAATACATCTTCTCTTCACCCATGGGGATACCTTTGCACTATAAGGTCAGGCATTCAATCAATCTCGCCCTAGACGCATCTCTACCTAATGGGCCAATCTACCCTCACTCTCTTCTAGAAAATGATGAAATCAAGTAGTAGATCTAGTAGCTGCTATAAAAAGGGAACATTTGACCAAGTTCCTCACCCTATGGGAGCCTAATTTTACTCGTGTAGAAGAAGTATGGGACTTGGAGACTCTACATTGATTATCGAGCCCTGAAAAAAATCACAAACAGGAACATGTATCTGATTCCATGAATTGATGATCTTCTGGACCAACTTAAAGTGGAAAAACACTTCATAAATATTGATTTGAGGTCTAGCTATCACCAAGTTCCAATAAAACCCACAGATGTGTGAAATACTGCTTTCTTCAAGTCCAATGAGGTTCTTTTCGAGTGGTTGGTCATGTCCTTCAGTTTGATGAATTTCCCCACAAATTTCATGAGGATTATAATGACATCTTGCACCATTTTACTAACCTGTTCTTGGTTGTATATATGGATGATACTATCACCTTTAGAAATAGTTGGGAAGAGCACTTGAAACATATTTGGTAGGTCCTTCACACTCTATGGAAGTGTTGACCAATCTATGTCAACCAACCTATAGAAGCATACATTTTTTTTCAAAGCACTCAGTCATGCTAGAGCAGTGAAACATCCAAAGATCATCATTATTTTTCAGTATTTTGTGAAGTCATGTATACCCAAATTCTGCGGCCCTCTGGGAAATTGTAAAAATGATTATGGTGTTTCTATAAAGCCATGTAAAACACCAAGGTAGACCTAAGAATTTTTTCTAACGAGTTTCATCCTAGGGAATTTTTTAGCCTCAACTAATTATCAGTGTTTTTAAATAGTCAGAGAATTAGCTAAGTTTCTCTCCCGCATATACCCCCAAATCTAGGGTGGGATTTGGTAGTAAGTCCTATTGTATTGATACTATGTATTTTCATCATACCAGATCATGTCTTAGAGTCTTGCAGAATTTGGTTGAGTCTAAGTGTATAATTTTAATTATTAAATTTCCAACCGCTTAGGAAATTTAATGATTTGGATGTAAATTGAAAAATCATATAATTGTAAAAGTTGAAGGGTGTATAGTATTCATAGTTAGAACCTATACACCTCAACTTAGTGTCTAGACATCTTTTTAGGGTTGAAATTATGTCTATCCGCTCAAATTATTTTTATTTTTGGTTTTCTGGCAAAAAACAAAAAAAAATTGAGTGAGAAAATGGTCAAAAAATTAAAATTGAGAGAAAATAAAATTCTCTCCAAGTGGAAAAATGCATTTTTGGAGAAGGTGGTCCTTCCCAAGGAAGAATTAAATTGACAAATCTAATTCCAAAATCGAAAAACCATAAGAAATTATTCTTGGCGAGAAAATAATTTTTTTCAAGAAAATTATTTTTTTGGGTCCAATTGATTGAAGAAAATTCTTGGGTCCAAAAGGAGTCCAATTTTCAAAGTACTTCATGAAAGGAAAAATAAAAGTTTTAACAAAAATTGAGCGCATGGACCAAGATTATTAAGTCAAAATTCATTTTTTGAGGAAAAAATGTCAAAATAATAATTTTTTTGACCAAGAAAAAAGGGAATTATTATGGAATTAGAATTTATTCATTAAGATCAAGGGACATGATTTAATTTTGGCATGGATCAAGCAAAAACTAGTCTTTATTCTCGAGGATCAAGTAAAAATGTGCAACTTCTTGGACCTAGTCGTTTTTCACTTGGAGGGGGATGTAGAATTCTCAATTTTTCTATAAATTGAGTTTGAGGCTCCTCATTGTAACATCTTTTTTTTTTTCGGATCACTATACTCTGGCTATCAACTCTTGAAGCTCTCTATTTTGGTAATAAATCAAACAGTCTTTGGGGTTACTACTATGGTATTTTTCTTCCATGGACATGGTAATATTGTTTCACTGAGCTTTTAATTTCTACTTTTGATAATATTTGTTATGTCTATATGCTTTTATAGAATCATTGGTGTATACCTATCTTGCACTATTGATTGAATCTAAAGAATGCTTTTGGATTGGATGTGGTTAGTTGTTTTCGGTTAAACTACTAAAACGTCCTTCCATCATAGTTTCTTATCTCAAGTGGATCTAATGAAATTCCTCTAAATTTTCTATAAAACACTTGATTGAAATATATCTCAAGCGTGAGGGGGCATTTTCCTCTAAACCGTCCCACTCTTGAGCATTGAGGTGGAAGAACTCTCTCTATTTTCCTTAAATATTTATCCAACGATTATTATTGCAGAGTTTCTAGATCTGGATTTGAGGAAAATCATTTATTTTATCTACTCACCTAAATTAAAGAGCTACAAATGAATAATTTTCTATTTAAAGACCCATTAGGCTTGTAAACTATTGTATGTTTTTATTTGTAAATAATTATTGTAAATTGTTTTTTCTTTCCTTTTATTTGGAAATAATATTTGTAAATATGTTTTTTAATATTTTAATTTAAATATTTTTTTAAAATATATTTTGAAAATATTTGTAAAATATGTAAATATATTCGAATTTTATTTTTATTTTATTTTTTGAAAATATATTTTTCAAATCTTTTATTCTTTACAAACATACCTTTATGTCTATGTCTCTATCTATATATTCATCAGGTTTTCTTTGTGACTTCTGCATGTTTAGATAAAAGAAAAAGCGTCTGGTTTGGCCTTTTATTTTATTTGCAGGTCACTTCATCGAGAATTTGAAGGAGCCGAGTTGGAGGGAGGAATTTGAGATTAGCATCACAATTTTTAGAGACCCGGGGTTTGACCACCACATTGTTATGAGCACAATTTCTAAAAATTGTGTGGATTTTTTTTTGAAGCATGCTGGGGTTTGAGAATAAAAGCGATTTTTTTTTTTTTTCGATCGGATTTTCTCAAGTAGAATCTTCGCAGGCCATGATTGTTTTTTGAAGGAGTCGAGTGCTCACAAACTTTCTTTTTGCTAAAGAAAAGAGGGCCTTCACTGTAGTTTTTGGCATAAGATTTTAAATCAAAATTTGCTTAATTTTAAGAGGGTTTTAGAGCTCAATTTGTAGCCTAACTCTTTTTTTCGTAACAATTTAACAAGTCGATTTGGAAAGGACGTAAGCACTTTAGGGTTTGAAATTAATTTTTTATTTTTCATCAAAATTTTCAAAGAAGTAGGGGTTTACAAGTTTCATTTTTTTCTTATGGTTAATCTAACACTGGTTTTGAAAAGGATCTGAGCTATTTTTTTAGAGGGTTTTTGTTTTACATCAAATATTTGGACAAAAATCACCATTTGTTGAACTTGGTTCGTTTGCAATTTTTTTAGACCTGCAAGGATTTTTTCAGTATATCTCTTACTCACAAAATTTAATTAGCTAACCTTTTTATTTCGTAGAGATAGACGACCTTTTTTGGAAGGTTTCTCATCATAAAATTGACGAAAAAAATTTGTTTGTTGAAGGCTTGCTTCAATTATCAAGAAATATTGGAAAGCCACACATCATTTAGGCCCAAGTTTTAAATAAATCACCCACAATTTTCTAATTAAAAAAATAATTAATTAAATTTCGAACTAATTTCTCTATTTATTCGCGGGTTTCTTTCTCCTCTACCACTATCCTCGAACTAAGCATTTTCAATGGCTGATGCAAGATTTTCTCTAAGGCCAAACTTGTGGTTTCACAGGTATATATTTTCACTGGATTTCAAGTCCTTCCTACTGCACAAACTCATCATCCATTTTTTGAGCTTGAATTTCAGAATTTTAGAGGTTATTGTCTTCTAAATAGTGAACAATTTTGATTGCCAATTCATTTTTTTTAAGACAGAGAGTTAGAACGATCTTAATATTATTTTTTTGAATTTTTTCAATTAGCAATTATAAGAAAATCAATCTTATTTTCCTAAGGAGAATTCAATTTATTTGTTTCGAAAAGTTTTAATCAAACCCCTTCAAAATATGAAGCATATCGTGTGTTCTCTTGTGCATTCATTTCTGGCATTTGGTAGCTTGCGAAGTGCTTGTCATCATTGTGATCGCCTCATTTTTTTGTTTAGATTAGAATCTTACTTCATAGTTTAGATCTAGGCTTTAAATTTCTTCTCAATCATTGTTAGTAGTCTTTGTTGTCTTGAAGTGTTGTGCTTGGATACTCTCAAATATTTACTGGTCTGTGACTGCAATATAATTCTAAAAAAATTACATAATTAAGGGTATATTATAGCTAAAACAATGGGCTAGAAGTGCATCAAATTTGAAGCCTTACATATCAGAAACTAATCACAGAAATAATCATAATAAAAAGAGCCTAAAAACAAACAAAATTTTCATATCTGGATCACAATAATTTAATGAGTGTCCTAATTCCTTATTACTACATGAAATTGTCATTTTGGGTAACTGGTCTTGCTTACATCGAACTTATCCTTGCTGGTAATAGTATTATGGAGGTATGGTACATTTTTTTAAATGATTATTGTGCATATATTACCATTGGACAGTTTTAAGGACATTGGAATTTCTTTTTTTTCTCTCTTGAGTCTTGTCAAGGATAACATTATATCTTGTTTGCTAACTATCTCACTTCACTAAGTCATAAGTGAAATAGTCTATAGTTACATCTCACCTTGCATCATTAGCTCATTTCATGGATTTGTTAGTTGTAGCATAGTTTCACCCTAGATCTGATCGCATTTTTCTACATTTCACTTTGTTATAAAACCAACTCCAAAAATAAAATAAAAGAGAGATCAACGCCTTAGAAATCAGCCACTTCGAGGAGGCAACCTCCTTTACATTACATAAATGAACATTTCTTGGATGATACAAATGACAAAACCTCCTTTCTATATATATAAGTCCATGGGTTCACACTATAATCCTAGCCGACCTAAAAATATTAATGTAAGGGCACAACAATAACAATAGTGGCTTTTATGGGGCACAATAATAACAATATGGGGGCTATAGGGGTACACCAATAACAATAAGGTGGCTACACTAACAACAATAAGGGACTACACTTGTAATATAGGAACCTAACATGCCCCTCTCCTTCAAAAAAGTGTCGTCCTCAATGCTTGAGTAGCTATGAATGCTTCTGTATAAAATTCTCATCCTCCCATGTGGAATCCTCAGTGGGTAAGTTCTTCCACTTGATGAGATACTCTGAAATTGATCGATTTCATAGTTGTCGATTTCTTGTTTCCGTGACTGCTTCAGGTTCCAAAATGATTTTTCCTTCCTCATCAAGTTCTGGCAATATTGTTGGAACTGGAATTTTGTCACCTATAACCTTATTTAAGCATGAAACATGGAAAACTAGGTGCACTCGAGAAGAAGAAGGAAGCTCCAATTCGTATGCCATAGTACCAATTTTTTGCAACACCTTGTATGATCATATTTGGATGAAGGACCTAAGTGATAGCTGAAATTTCAAAATGTTATAAAGTGTATTGAACCTAAGCGACCAGATAGATCTCGTCTTCTTGATTCCGATTCCACAAATAGTGCGAAAAACTGACATCGTATGAAGAATTTATTGCAATTTGAAAAGTTCAGTAAACTGCAATTTCTGGCTTTTAACCAAGTTTATCTGGGTATTTGAAAATTCAAAAAAATAATATTCTAGGGAATATTACTCAGAATATTCCCTGGAATATTCCTGAAGGGCCAGTCATATGCTGACACGTGTTGCATATTTATTGATTGGGTTGTGGTTTTGGCCAATCACAGGCCGCCACGTGGCAGGCCCGGAGCCGAACGGAGTTGACCCTGAGACCTCCTACCCAGCACACGGGAGTCTTAACCATCTCTTCTCTACATTTTTGCTTAACCATTACAGTCGCGGCATATATTTAAAGTTTAACGGTTTGATATTTTGGGGTTCAAAGGGGCCAGCCTTGAGGGCCAACCCCTCCCCACATGGTCGTCGCCATGACCAAGACCCAAGGGCTCCAACCCCAACCGTTAACTATCTCCACCATCATCAATCACATGGCATTTAAACCCAACAGTTAAGTTAATGTGACGGTTTCAAAATAGTTTGTTAACCGCGGGTTTTGGGGGCGCATGTGCCCAACCCCAATGACTAAAATTTATTGTTGCAGTTAACCTGGTGGTAAAACTGGAGCATGCCCCAAATTTGGGGAATTTTCCTAATTTAACTGCAGTTAAGTGCAAATCGCCATTTTTAGTGGAGTTGATTTAGGGGACATTGGGCAAAATCAGTTTAGGCTCTATCTTGAGCTAGATTTGTCCATTATGAGAGTGTGAATAGTCAATTTCGACTATCTCAGACATTCCGGACTCATTTGTGAGTGTTTCAGAGCCATCAGAGGACTTTTGATCAGGTTTTTTTTCTTCAAATAAGTTCTAGGGGCCACGAGAGCCACTATAGGCCAGCAACAGTTTGAGGCCTAGCCAGAGCAGTTAGAGGCCTTTCTCAACAAGCCAATAGTAAATTTTGTATGTTTCAGACATTATGGAACTAATGGTGTGGTTTTTAGAGCCATTATAGTAGTTTTGAAGGCCTAGTTGCTTCATAGAAGTTCCAGGGGCCACTAGGGCCACCAAGTGCCAACAAGAGAATGAAGCCTATCCAGAGCAGCCAGTATCCATTCTCAACAAACCAATAGTATTTTATAACTATAATGAGAATTATGAATCCAATGGAAGGATTTGTAGAAGCTTTTGAGGACTTTTGAAATTCCATATGCTTCAGATAAGTTTTCAGTGAATCGAGAGCCAAGGGGTGCCACCAGGTGTTGGAGGCGTAACCGGAGCAGCCAGAGGCCAATTTATGCAAATGAATAGTCTATTATGACTATTTTTGACATTATAAATCCATTCAAGGGATTTTGAGAGTCATTTGGAGACTTTTACATCTCGAGAATCCACAGGGAAGTTTCAGGCATCCCAAGGCCAACAATGGATGGAGGTCTAGATTGGGGAGACAGATCTCATTTTGAGAAAATGATCAGTATATTTTGGATGTATGATGTATGCTAGAGACAATAGGTGATGTTTCAATTACATAAAAGGATTTCTTAAAGTGTAAGTGCCACAGATAATCTCAAGGAAACTTAAGGCACTGACAGCCGAAATCAAGTCTAAGGGGACCTAGATCTTTCTCCAGAGTGATGACAGCCATGGCATGGGTATGATGATATTATAAACCCAATGGTACAACCCAAATAACCATTGGAGTTAAGTATTTACCTATAAAAGATAATTTTCATCAAAATCCAAAAGAGCCAATTCAGTGGACATATGCTTAAGGAGATGTGGCCCACAATATTCGAGTGAACTCCTATATTAAATTTGCTGTTATGTGTTGATGCTTATTTGTTACATTATATGGTTATTGCACATGATTAATATTAGCAAAAACAAATGTTCTTAAAGCACTTAAATAGTAAAAAAAATTACACATGTTTTCAAGTATAAAATTATGCACAGTCATGTCTAAGCAAGATCTTTTATTGTTTAACTGAGTGGGAGGTGCTTGCACATAAGCATTTCAACTTATCCACCCATTTTCAGATCATTGTAAGGACCATAGTAATTTGGAAATAATTTATTATCCTTCTTAGCTTGCTTGAGGGACATTTTTCTGTATGGTTGTAGCCTCAAAAATACCCAGTCTCCTACCCCAAAAATTCTCTTGCTGCGATGTTGACCTACATGTTGTTTCATTCGATATTGTGCCAAATTTAGGTTATCCTTTAAGAGTTGGAGAACTTTTTGTTGATGCTCGATGTGATATTATACTTCTTGAACCATAGAATTTTATCTTAAAGATGATATGATAGACGGTGGGTGATATCCATAAAGTTCCATAAATGGGGTCATTTTTGCTACAGTATGGAAGGAAGTATTATACCACCATTCAGCCAGAGGTAACCACTTGACCCATTGTGCTTTTTTATTATATAAAAAACAATGAAGATATCATTCCAAACGTTTGTTCACTATCTCATTTTTCCCATCAGATTGAGGATGATAAGATAAGCTATGAACTAGCTGAGTACCCAAAAAAAAACAAAAAAATCGTCTAAACATTTTGAGTAAAAATGGGATCTACGTCGCTTACAATAATCTTTGGGTTTCCATGTAGCTTTTGAATTGTTTCCATAAATTAAGTAGAAATTGTACTTGCTTCAAATGGATTAGATCATGCAAAAAAGTTTCCATACTTGGTAATTCTATCAACTACCACCATGATGACACTCTTTCTTTTGGACTTAGGTAAACCTATGATAAAATCCATTGAAACCTCCTCCCAAACTTGACTTGGAATGGATAAAGGTTGTAGAAGACCCGAGGTCTTAATTTTCTCAACTTTATTTTGCTCGCAAACCAAACATTCAGCCACAAACTTTTGAATATCAGATTTAAGGCCATCCATTAAAAAAAAAACAAAAAACAAAAAACAAATAATTTTTAACCCTATGGTAAGTTTTTAAAAATCTTGAGTGTCCTCCAAAGGGAGAGGTGTTCAATTCCAAAAGTATATTTTGTTTTTTTTTTAGAATTCTTACAAAGATATAATCGATCTTTGTACCATAAGGAATCATTTTTCCAACTAAATGTATCAGAAGTACTAGGATCTTTCTCCAAATTTTGAATGAGTGTCCACACTTCTTCATTATTCTTCCATTAATCCCTTGCTTTGGTTATCCAATCTGGTTGGATAATAGAAATGGCACAAAGCAATGCTTCCACCTCTTCATCATTTCTTGAGAGTGCATCTCCAACAACATTTCACTTCCCTTTTTTTAGATGATTTCAAAGTCATAACCCAACATCTTTGTGACCCATTTTTGGCACTCTTCTAAAGATAGTCTGTGTTCCAAAAAGTATTTAAGACTATCATGATCAGTTTTACCTTAAAGTGTCTTCCAATTAGGTAAGGTCACCATTTCTTTAGTGCATGTAGTATTTCCAACATTTCCTTCGCATAAATAGATTTCTGTAAATACTTTCTTTTGATTGAATGAATTTCAAAAGAAATGGGTCTTCCTTCTTGCATTAAAACAACACAAATTCTATTTCCCAAGGCATCGCATTCCACAATAAAGGTTTTTATCAATTCTGGCGTAGCTAAGACTGGTGCTAGGGACATTGCCTCTTTAATATGTTCAAAGGCCTTAGTTGCTTCAGGATTCCATGAAAATGGATATTTCTTCAATAATGTTGTTAGAGGTGCTACTATTCTCCCATAATTCGTAATAAACTTGCGATAATACCCTGTTAACCCAAGAAATCCCCGCAACTGATTTATGCTTGTGGGGAATTTCCATTCCTTAATGGATTTAATTTTATTATGATCTACCTTAAAACCCTCCTAAGATACAATATGACCCATATATTCCACCTCTTGTACTCCAAAGAAACATTTGGAGGTTTTTGGATATAATTGTTTCTCCTCCAATAGTTTGAGCACCCTGTCAACATGTTGAACATGATCCTTCCAAGACCTGTTGTAGATTAGTAAATCATCAAAAAATACGAACACAAATTTTATAAGGAAGGGTTTGAAAATGGAATTCATCAACCCTTGAAATGAAGAAGGTGCATTGTTAAGGCCAAAAGGCATGACCAAAAATTCATAATGACCCTCATTAGTTCGAAATGTTGTTTTCGAAATATCTTCAGTCTTCATTCTAATTTGATGATATCCTGAACGAAGATCCAACTTGGTAAAATAAATTGCTCCATCTAATTCATCCAATAATTCATCAATCACGGGAATGGGAAATTTATTTTTAATAGTGATCCTATTGAGCTCCCTATAATCCAGACACATGCACCATGATCCATCCTTCTTGTGCACCAATACTACTAGATCAGAGAAGGAACTTTGACTATGTTGCATTATACCAGCCTCTAACATTCAATTTCCTCTCCTTCCGAAAAATAATTCAAGAAAATTTCTTGAGAATTAAAAGCTACCATCCCCAAAGATTATAACCATTGTACTCCTAGTACAACATCATCACCTCCAATTGGAATGGAAAGCATTGGAATATTCAATACATATTCCCCATGTTTAGCTTTATATTATGGCATTTTCCAAAGAAATTTATAGTTCCTCCATTTGCAACCATCACTTGAAACTCTGGTGTTGGGTATAGGAAGAAATTCAATTCCTTTGCTACCTCACAATGAATAAAATTATGGGTACTACACGAATAAATCAACACTATTTACTTTTTTCTTCTTGATATGTCCTTCTATATTGAGAGTTTGAGGAGTGGTAATTCCTGCCAATGCATTATAGTATATGGTAGGACACATTTATTCTTTATCCAGGGTTGGTTAGTCATGTATATCCTCTTATTTTGAAGTTTTTTGTTCATTTTCTTCCTCCTCTTCACAATATATGTAAAATAATTTCTTCTCAGCACCCTTACGACCTTTAGTGTATTTTCTATCACAACTGTAGCAAATCCCTTTTGATATTTTTTTCTTGCAACTGTTGTGGTGTCAACCTTGTATGTCGTGAAATTCTAGGAGTAGCAACACTTCCATATTTATAGATGTGAGTGGTAGGCTTCCTTGTCGCCATAATTTTATATTCAATTTTTCTTGCCAACCTAAATGCCTTCTCCAATGAATCGGGTTCCAAAAGGCGAACCTCATGTTGGAAATTATCCTTTAAATTCCCTATGCAGACATCAATCATGTGTTCCTCTGGAATATCAGTTACCCTTATATTCAATTTTTGGAAATCATCAATGTGCTCCACCACTAAACCCTTTTGTTTGATATTTATCAATTGTATAGATATGGTGTTTCTATTTGTATCCTCATAATGTGCTATCATTTCTTGTGTAAAAATTGACCAAGTGACAATTTTTATACGGGAGAAAAGCCATCTATACCATACAAATTTATTTTGTTCTAAATATAAAGTTTCAATGCGTGCCTTTTGTGTGTTTTGCACATTATTGAGATCAAAATATTGCTCCATCTGTAGTATCCATGTTACGGAATCCTTGCCATCAAACTTCCTGATATCTAACTTTGGAATATGGTGGGTCTTCAATCCAACATTATAGTTTATGAAATCACGATTGACATTTATTTTGTTCCCATCATGTGTTTCCTATACTATATTTTCTCCATTAGGACTCATTTCTTGTATCAAGTTTGTCAAACCTTCCATGTCTGCTTTTAGATCATTATTCATGTCTTCCATGTCATCCATCTTATATTCCACACCTTTATTCAAACCATCGATCTTAGCATCCATGCCTTTCTTCAAAACATCCATTTCATTTTTTGTTGGTCTTTGCGAGATCGAAGGTTGTTGCACTTGCTCTTGTAATTTTGATTCATGTTGCAGTTCTTCCTCTTCATGAGTCATAATAGAGTCCTTTGAGGGCTTAATGGGTGTTGAATTATTTTTATAGGGAATTTTAGTACCCAATTCTGATATCTATGCTTCAATATGCCCTTGGAAACACTTCAAACTGATTTTTCAAAAAAGACTTATGTAATTTGAAGAAAAACAATACACACCTTTTTATTTCTTTTGAGGAGTTCAATATTGAAACTAATTTATCTCTGTAATTTTGGATCTCAGAGATTTTATCTTTATTCATTTATTAGCCCTCTGAATCTTCTTTCCAATGCCATATGTTTGACCTAATTTGGATTCTTGAAGACAAAGTTATGCCCAATCTCCCACAATGAACTAATTATGGACTGGTTTAGTAGAGAGAACTTGTACGACGTCCCACGTGTCATTGTTTCCTCCTTCGGCTCTGAAATTGATACATATAAAACTACAATCTATGTGCTTTCCTCAATTTTTTACAGAATTCCAATCCGATTCTCTGAGAGAGATTCATGACGATTTTCCCAAGGTCACCTCTATGAGATGAAATTAGGGAGCCTGCAAAAACCCTAATTTCCATAGATCATATCTCTGAAAATATTGTGAACCAAGATCTGAAATTTTTACACACAGTTCCTCAGGATTTCTTCAAAAATGGTTTTTTTTTAGCTTCTGAACCTGCGGAGAAAAAAATTTATAACGAAAATTCCACAATGACCTGTTTGAAGCAAAGAAACCCTAGAATCCAAAGATTTGATACCGAATGTTATGAAACCAACTCCAAAAATAGAAGAAAAGAGAGATCAACGCCTTAGAAATCAGCCACTTCGAGGGGGAAACCTCATTTACATTACATAAATGAATAATTATTGGATGATACAAATGACAAAACCTCATTTGTGTTGTTATAATGAATTCTTAACATAAGCGTATGAAAAGAGATCACTTTAGCTACACATGAAAAACATCCCTAACAACAAAGATGGTTGTCTAACTTCTTAGATCTGAAATAGATGGTAAAAAAAAATGCAAAAAAAACCCAGATCTATGAAAATAAAGCATCTAAACAACAAAATGAAATGAAATTTTCTCCAAAATATCCAATAGAAAAGACAAGAATATAAAGAATTTTGTATTATATTAACACCTGGGAAGGGAACTAAGAATGATGCTACCAGTCCCCCTAAATGGGATGCGTTCGTGGCTATCCTCAAATGCTTGAGCTTCAGAGTTTCTCTCTTAATGATGTAGAATAACCAAGACGTGTAAAACTCAAAGAGAGCTCAATAAACAAAAAGAAAATAAAAGTAATCAAAGTGTGACAATGATAAGAGTATCAAAGTCCGACCATGATAAAAGGATCAAAGGTAGGAAGTGAATGGAAAAGCCTCCTATTTATAACAAAATATTGAGTTATCCTTGATAATGGTGCATAGTAAAATATTATTAACCAAGATATAGATCTAACTGCTTAAAATATTTTATTATATTTTGTTGGAGGGAAAAGGAATTTAAATTGGTTAAATACCTTTATTTAGAAACAATATACAAATAAAATACTTATTTATCATTTCAAGGATGGGATGAAGGAATAATTTAACAAATAATGATTTATTTTATTCTTCCTAAATGATTTAGTCAAATTTAACAAGAAATATTAATTAAATAATTGTTTAATCAATTATTCTTAGAGAATAATAGGATAAATAATGATATATCTAAATATTTCTCATTAATTGGGTTAAATATGACCAAAAATATTATTAAAAAAAGGTTTAATTAATTATTCCTAGAGGAAAATAAAATAAATAAGGATTTATTTAATTATTACTCATGAGGTTTTCTATTTGGACCATAAAAAAATTATTAAACTATGGTTTATTAAATTATTTCTTATAGTGAAAGAAATTTTGCTATGGTAAAATTGGTCTTACATGGTGTATTTTGATCGATCTAATTGTAAATAGTTAGATGACTAAAAATTGGTGTAACAAATTGTCCCCAACGTGCGAGCGTTAGGAGTTAATCGTATGACTGAAGTACGTTGTAAGAACACAATCACTAGACACCAAAGGGGAGAGAGAGAGAGAGAGAGAGAGATTTAGGCAAAGTGAAGCTCGAGAGGATGATAAACCTGACGGTGTGATATCGACAAAGGTAAGTCTCCTTTAATGTTTGGGTACCTATTCTCAGTGAGGTGAGGGAGGCATACCTATACCCACCGAGATGAAAAAGTACAATGAATAGTGGTCTGCCCAGTAAAATGAGACTAAGCTATAAAGTACATGATATGTTGGCATAAACATGGGCGAGACAAAAATATAATGGATCCAACGTACATAATGTGCCTAGGAAAACATCTAGGATTGAATACAATAATATCTAAGTACATGAGATATAATAACAACAATAGAAACCCTGATAAATAAGAAAGGGATCTAAAAATATGAATGGATCATGTAAGTGATACATGCATGCTATAGGAAATTCAAGTGGCTGGGAATGAACCCATAAAAAATGTTGAGCTTCATCTGAGGCTGTAGAAGAAAATGAATTCATACGGGCATGTGGGGGGCTACCTAAAGGGCCACCCCTGCATGAGGTCTTAAACATCTAACACGCACCAGGGAATCACTGGATCAATCTGTTGGATCATCGAGCTATCGAGTATACGAATCTCGATCATGCTGAAATGGAGTGGATGAGAAATAATAAATTTAAAGGGTAATAAGGAATCCCTTTGCCTCATCTGAGGCACTGAACAAGAATGGAATTTGGAACCAAGATACACTGCCCTCTAGATCTATCTTGCAGAATGAATGTGTTGATGTCAACAGAAGGAGGTCCACCATAGGTGAGGCAATGAGGGTCCTCAGCTAAGGCATGAGGGAATATAGTAGAGCGACTAATGGACTGACATCAAGGATGGTGATGGAATGGTGGATACTACGTATAAAATGGACGAATTCCCTGGTCAAAGATTAAAAAGCATGGATGACCTGGCAACAACTAACTCAACTCTTGAGGGGATGGGGGACAGTGGGACTGGAGGCCAAAATGGGCTAAACGAGAGAGGGATAAGGCATAAATGGATGGGATACTGTAGCAGGAGGAAAAAGGGGCTCGGGATAGACTCCATGAATGCGATAATGAATCAACTCGGATGTTCTGAACAAGGGCGACTTGATGATGCTGCCACACATAATAGGCCTGGTGGGGACCATAAAAACATGAGTAAAATATGGTTACTTGTGACGAAAATTGACACAAGTGTTAACAAGTATGAAGGCTAAGTGGTGCCCCAAGTACAAGTGGCACAAGTGTATAAATTTGGTTTTGAGAGGCAAAAAAGTGACCCTTCATGGAAAAAAGGCTTCTAGATGAAGTATCAAATCACCAAAAATGAAAAAATACCCATTTTAGAGCTCGGTAAGAGCTTTCCAACGGTACTGATGGTTTGTCAAATGGAGCTACAATTTGGTCGATATTGGCGAAATAAAAGTTAGGGTTTCTATTTTAATAGGGTTATTTCCCTCCAATTTGATTCATTTTCAATTGTATCTTTGGTGAATGTGGAGAGAAGGAAAAGGCCCTAAATCTTGCGACGTTTGTAGTGGAAAAAACAACCGTCGAAGTCAAGATCCGCTACTCACATGTAGGTGGCCTAACCATACTCTTCAATTTCAACGGTTTATAATTTTTGATTAGGTGCCCAAAGCCCGGGAACAACACTCTGACCCTCCTTACGGCGGGATCACACCTTTTGGGGCCTATTCTGCGACCTGGGTAGCAGGTTTCAGAGGAAAAACTGTGACCTCATATGTACAGGGTTGAAAAAAGTACAAGCTGCCAAAAGTTGGTTTTTGTCTTGTTTTTTGCTGGGAACTGGGTCTTGATGTTTTTTAGGTAGTTTTTCCTTCCTCTGATTGACAAATTTATGGTTTCGTGCAAGTATGGTAGAGTTAAAGATCAACTAGAGAGAGAGAGATCTTGAGGTGCTTCATTCTGAGATCCAGGGGGATTAGGTTGTTCGAGGCGCACTGGTAAGATATGGGGTGCTCAAGTTGGTTGAGAACCCTTTGATAAGGGCATGAGAGTCCTTGTTAGCCAGGATAGTCAGTTATTGGGACCCAGACCTAGAGGTATTTATAGTACAGGGACACCAAATCGAGTTGACTATTCATGACATTTATTTCTTGACTGGTCTCCCACCATTGGGGATGGTGGGAAACATCCATCGAGTATTACCACAGGGGCAGAATATCTATGAGTTTGTGGACTGCCATTTTTTACCAGATATTCGTGTCAAGGCATGGTTATACTGATCGGAGTTCTAGAGAGACTAGAGACTCGGGTTGTCGCCGCAGTAGTGTTGTGGATCTTGGGAAACAAGGCCTTCCACCACATCCCTAGAGGGTAGATGATGCTTGTTGAGAGTGTGTTGAGCAGGACCTACTATGGGTGGGCCCAGATGATTCTGCTATCATTGAAATGACAGTTGTCACTATGCAAGAGACAAGTGAACCATGACTATGCTTTTGGGAAAGTGTTGTGCTCATTCTTATTCAAGAAGATCCCCACACTTTGACCTCGTGTACAGATCCAGGATGGGGGCCCAAGAGATCCCAGGATGCGCCATTGGGGGCGACTACTGAGGAGAGGAGGCAAGGGAGTCAGGCAGGTGTTCCGACCTAAATTATTTGCACATTGGGACAAAATGACGATGTATATAGGTGACTATCCATACAGTGGGATAAACTATCACTAGGACCCGGACATGCCACTTCCGCCCAATCGAGCATGGGGACCATATGGTAAGTGACAAGTTGTTATATTTTATGATGCATTTAAAGTTTTATAATGATGTATATGGCAATGATTTGTTACTTTTGGTATGCATATATAGCAATGGTGAGACTGTCAGGGTATATGGGATGACCTGCAGCACCAGGGGCTGCAGAGAGCTAGAGGAGATGACAGAGCAGATTTAGAGGCACTGTTAGAGGATGTATGCCGCAGATGCAAGTTTTTGATGACAGGGGTATCAGAGCATGGCTAGGAAGATCTAGATGACCGCTTTATTGAGGCATGTGTTGGTTTACCCTCGGAGTGGCGAGTGGTCATGCGGCACATGGCAATGGTTGGATAAGGTATATGGGATATGTGGGCTTCAGGTGTTGTGAAACCAGCTCCAAAAATAGAAGAAAAGAGATATCAACGCCTTATAAATAAGCCACTTCGAGGGGGCACCCTCCAATACATTACATGAAAGAACAATTCTTGGATGATACAAATTACAAAACCTCCTTTCTATATATAGGATTCCATGGGGCCATAATGTAATCCTAGTGGGGCCACAATGTAATCCTACCCAGCCTAACAATAATAATTGAAGGGCACAATAATAAAAATATGGGGGTTACAGGGGTACAATAATAACAATAAGGGGGTTGCACTAACAACAATAAGGGACTATACTAGTAATATAGGAACCTAACATGCCTGTCTCCTTCAAAAAAGTGTTGTCCTCAATGCTTGAGTAGCTCTGGGTGCTTCTATATAAAATTCTCATTCTCCCATGTGGAATGATCAGTGAGTAAGTTCTTCCACTTGATGAGATACTCTGAAATTGATCGATTTCGTAGCTATCGAATTCTTGTTTCCATGACCGCTTTAGTTTCCAATATGATTTTTCCTTCCTCATCAAGTTCTAGCAATATTGTTTGAACTGGAATATTTTCACCTATAACCTTCCTATAAGCATGAAACATGGAAAAATGGATGCACTCGTGAAGAAGCAGGAAGCTCCAATTTGTATGCCATAGTACCAATCTTTTGCAACACCTTGTAAGGACCATAGTACTTTGGCGATAATTTATTATCCTTCTTAGCTTGCTTGAGGGACATTTGTTTGTATGGTTGTAGCCGTAAAAATACCCAATCTCCTACATCAAAACTTCTCTCGTTGTGATGTTGATCTACCTATTGTTTCATTCGATTTTGTGCCAAATTCAAGTTATCCTTTAAGAGTTGGAGAACTTCTTGTTGATGCTCGATGTGATCTTCCATTGCTTGAACCTTTGAATTTTCTCTTAAATATGATGTGATGGATGGTTGATGATATCCATAAAGTGCCATAAATGGGGTCATTTTTGCTGCAGTATGGAAGGAATTGTTATACCACCATTCAGCAAGAGGTAACCACTTGACCCATTGTGTTTGTTTATCAGATACAAAAAAGCGAAGATATCCTTCCAAACATTTATTTACTATCTCAGTTTGACCATCAGATTGAGGATGATAAGATGAGCTATGAGCTAATTGATTACCCAAACAAGAAAATAACTATATCCAAATATTTCCAGTAAAAATGGGATCTCTGTCGCTCACAACAACCCTTAGGTTTCCATGTAGCTTTTGAATTGTGTCCATAAATGTAGTAGCAACTGTACTTGCTTTAAATGGATGAGAAAATGCACAAAAGTGTGCATACTTGGTAAGTCTATCAACTACCACCATGATGACACTCTTTCCTTCAGACTTAGGTAAACCTGTGATAAAATCCATTGAAATCTCCTCCCAACGTTGGCTTGGAATGGATAAAGGTTGTAGAAGACCCGGGGTCTTAATTGTCTCAACTTTATTCTGCTGGAAAACCAAACATTCTGCCACAAACTTTTGAATATCAGATTTAAGGCCATCCCAAAAAAAAAATTTCTTCACCCTGTGGTAAGTTTTTAAAAATCCCGAGTGTCCTCCTAAAGGAGAAGTGTGCAATTCCAGAAGAATCTTTTGTTTTAGTTGGGAATTCTTACAAAGATATAAGCGATCTTTGTACCATAAGGAATCATTTTTCCAACTAAATGTATCGGATGTACTAGGATCTTGCTGCAACTTTTGAATGAGTGTCCATACATCTTTGTCCTTCTTCCATTCATCTCTTGCTTCGGTTATCCAATCTGGTTGGATAATAGAAATGGCACAAAGAAATGCTTCCACCTCTTCATTCTTTCTTGAGAGTGCATCTGCAACCACATTAAGCTTTCCTTTCTTGTAGATTATTTCAAAGTCATAACCCAACATCTTTGTGACCCATTTTTGCTGCTCTTCTGAAGATAGTCTTTGTTCCAAAAAGTGTTTAAGACTATCATGATCAGTTTTTACCTTGAAGTGTCTTCCCATTAGTTAAGTTCACCATTTCTTTAGTGCATGCAGTATTGCTAGCATTTCCTTCTCATAAATAGGTTTCTGTAAATACTTTCCTTTGATTGGATGACTTTCAAAAGCAATGGGTCTTCCTTCCTGCATTAAAACTGCACCAATTCCATTTCCTGAGGCATCACATTCCACAATAAAGGTTTTTGTGAAGTCTGGCGTAGCTAAGACCGGTGCTAGGCACATTGCCTCTTTAAGATGTTCAAAGGCCTTAGTTGCTTTAGGAGTCCATGAAAATGCATCTTTCTTCAATAATGTTGTTAGAGTTGCTGCTATTCTCCCATAATTCTTAACAAACTTGCGATAATACCCTGTTAACCCGAGAATTCCTCACAATTGCTTTATGGTTGTGGGGACTTTCTGTTAGAAAATTATATATTACAGAGCAATGTAACACATAAAATATGCAGAAAACACAAGCACACAAAACACATAAAACCAAAGAGACACAGATATCCGTGGTTCACCCAGTTTGGGCTACGTCCACCCTGAACAACCAGTCCTTCCTTTCTATTATCCAGCAAAATGAAGAGATACAACCTACAACAAATTCGTTGTAATATCCTTTGTTCTCTCTCACAGTCTCCCTACCAGTTTCTCAGTCCGATAATACACATACAATACACAGCCGCAATACAATACCCTCATACATGCGAGGGGTCGCCTTCTAGAGAAAAATAACCTAAGTTAAACATAAATTCTACCATCAGATCATCTGCCTAATGAACGTCCTAAATTGACTAGAAATTACTATACTTTTACAAGGAAATTTTACATATGTTTTTAGCTTCGAGGGAGTTGCCCCCGAAACCCCCCGCCATGGGGGGCTCCATAAAGTCGCAATCGCCCCCCCTGGACCCCCCAGGAAATGTTTAATTACATGCGGCAACATTTAAGGTACAGGGGTCCAACACTATGATACAAAATAAACAAGATAATTAGGCTCCACACCCAACACTTTCCATTCCTTAATGGCTTTAATTTTGTTACGGTCTACCTTAACACCCTCATGAGATACAATATGACCCAGATATTCCACCTCTTGTACTCCAAAGAAACATTTGGATGTTTTTTCATATAATCGTTTCTCCTGCAATAGTTTGAGCACCCTGTCAACATGTTGAACATGATCCTTCCAAGACCTATTGTAGATTAATATATCATCAAAAAATACTAGCACAAACATTCTAAGGAAGGGTTTGAAAATGGAATTCATCAACCCTTGAAATGTAGAAGGCACTTTGGTAAGGCCAAAAGGCATGACCAAAAATTCATAATGACCCTCATGAGTTCAAAATGTTGTTTTCAGAATATCTTCAGTATTCATTCTAATTTGATGGTATCCTGAACAAAGATCCAACTTGGTAAAATGAATTGCTCCATGTAATTCATCCAATAATTCATCAATCACAGGAATGGGAAATTTATCTTTAATGGTGAGCTTATTGAGCACCCTATAGTTTGGACACATGCACCATGATCCATCCTTCTTGTGTACCAATACTACAGGAGCAGAGAAAGAACTTTGACTAGGTTGAATTATACCTGCCTCTAACATTTCTGCAATCATACGTTCAATTTCACTCTTTTGGACATAAGGATATCTATAAGGCATAATGTTTGGAGGAACACTTCTTGGAATCAAATGAATAGCATGATCATGATCACGAATAGGTGGGAGTCCTTAGGGATTTTCAAACACCTTGGAATGATTGTCCAAGAATTTTTGGAGATCTGTAGAAATAGATGATTTTGATGTTGGAACTTTTAGTGAGCATAATTGTGAAATTACGCCTCGTTGTTCTTTCTTTAGAAGGTTTTTCATGACATTATAGCTTATTATATTTCCCGGCTTCTCTGCAATACCCTGTAATTCGACTTCCTTTCCTTCTGAAATTTTTTTCAAGAAAAGCTCTTGAAAATTAAAACCTACCATCCCCAAAGATTGTAACCATTGTACTCCTAGTACAACATCAGCACCTCCTACAGGAATGGAAAGCATTGGACTATTCAACACATATTCCCCCATGGTTAGCTTGGTATTATGGCATTTTACAGAGAAATTTATATTTCCTCCATTTGCAGCCATCACTTGACATTCTGGTGCTGGGTATAGGAATCAATTCACTTCCTTGGCTACCTTACAATGAATAAAATTATGGGTACTACCTGAATCAATCAACACTATTACCTTTTTTTTCTTGACATGTCCTTCTATCTTGAGACTTTGAGAAGTGGTAATTCCTGCCAATGCATTACATGATATGGTCAGACTAATTTCTTCCTCTTCTAGGGCCGATTCCTGGTGTATATCCTCTTCTTTTGAAGATTCTTGTTCATTTTCTTCTTCCTCTTCACAATCTATGTAAAATAATTTCTTCTCAACAGACTTATGACCTTTAGTGTATTTTCAATCACAACTGTAGCAAAGCCCTTTTGCTCTTTTTTCTTCCAATTGTTGTGGTGTCAACCTTGTAGGTTGTGGAAATCTAGGCATAGCAACACTTCCTTCTTTATAGAATTGAGTGGTAGGCTTCCTTGTCGCCATTATTTTACATTCAAATTTTCTTGCCAACCTGAATTCCTTCTCCAATGAATCTGGTTCCAAAACATGAACTTCATGTTGGATTTTATCCTTTAATGTGCCTATGAAGAGATCGATCCTGTGTTCCTCTAGAATATTAGTTACCCTTATATTAAATTTTGGGAAGTCCTCGTGTTGCTCCCTTGCTCCCCCACTTTGAACACTCGAGTTTGAGATTTATCAATTGCTTCCAAAGAAAATGTTCCTCTTTATATCCTCATAATGTGCTATCATTTCCTTCGTAATAAATACCAAGTGACAATTTTTACGGGAGGGAAAAGAAGCCATCGATACCATACAAATATATTTTGTTCTAAATGTAAAGTTGCAATGCGTGCCTTTTGTGTGTTTTTCACATTATTGAGGTCAAAATATTGCTCCATCTGTAGTATCCATGTTACGGGATTCTTCCCATCAAACTTCCTCATATCCATCTTTGGAATATGGTGGTTCTTCCTCCAACAATAGAGTTTATGAAATCATGATTAACATTTATTTCATTCTGTCCTTCGAGTTCCTCTTATATTTTCACCATTTAGGAAACATTTCTTGTATCAACTTTGTCAAGCCTTCCATGTATGCTTTTAGATCATTCTTCATGTTTTCCATGTTGTCTTTCATGTCATCCATCTTAGCTTCCATGCCCACTTCCATGCCATCCATCTTAGCTTCCAAACCATTCATCTTAGCTTCCACGCCTTTCTTCAAAACTTCCATTTCATTTTTTGTTGTTCTTTGCGAGAGCAAAATTTGTTGCTCTTGCTCTTGTAATTTTGATATGTCATATTGCCATTCTTTGTCTTCATGAGTCATAGTAGAGCCTTCTAAAGGCTTAATGGGTGTTGAATTATTTTTAGGTGCCATTTTAGAATCCAATACTGATATCTATTCTACAATATGCCCTTGGAATCAATTCAACTTGATTCTTCAAACAAGACTTATGCAATTCGGAAAAAAAAAATACACACCTTTTACTTGTTTTTTAGGAGCTCGATATTGAAATTGACTTATCTCTATACTTTCATATCCTAAATATCTTAAATTTTTCCCTGTAGTAGTCCTCTGAAGCTTATTTCAAATGCCACAGGTCTGAATTGATTTGGATTCTTTAAGACAAAGTTATGTCCAATTTCCCACAATGACCTAATTATGGACTGGTTCAGTAGAGCAAACCTGTACGAATTGCCATGTGTCACAGTTTGCTCCTTTGGTTCTAAAATTTATAGAAAGGAAACTAAATTTTGTGTATTTCTAGTCACTTTTTACAAAATTCCAATCCGATGCTCAGCGAGAGAGTTATGAATATTTTCCTACGATCACCTATTTTAGATGAAATTCATGAGCCTGAAAAAGACTTAAATTCCACAGATCATATCTCTGAAAATAGTGCGAACCAAGCCCTAATTTTTTTTGACGATGTTCGTTAGGATTTATTATTCACGCTCTAAAAATTTCCGCTTCTGAACCTTTGTAGAAAAAAATTTACGATGAAAATGTCGCGATGACCTTTTTAAGTGAAATTCAGGAGCCTAAAAAAAGCCCTAACTTCCACAGATCATATCTTTGAAAATATTGTGAACCAAGCTCTGAAATTTTGCGACGAGGTTTCTCATGATTTAGGCTTCACACTCTAAAAATTTCATCTTCTGAACCTTCATAGAAAAAAATTTATAGCAAAAATTTCACGATGACCTGTTTGGAGCAGCAAAACCCTAGAATCCAAATCTCTGATACCAAATGTTGTGAAACCAACTCCAAAAATAGAAGAAAAGAGATATCAACGCCTTAGAAATAAGCCACTTCAAGGGCGCAACCTCCAAGAAATTACATGAAAGAACAGTTCTTGGATGATACAAATTAAAAAACCACCTTTCTATATACAAAAGTCCATGGGGTCACAATGTAATCCTAACTGACCTAACAATAATAATTTAAGGGCACAATAATAACAATATGGGGGTTACAGGGGTACAATAATAACAATAAGGGGGTTACACTAACAACAATAAGGGACTATACTAGTAATATAGTGACCTAATAGTAGGAGCCGAGCCATTGGCTCGGTACCCTCCAGATAGTGATTGGATGTAGGGGCATGAGGTGCCCCCATTTTTTTATTTTTTGTAACATGCGATGGGCATGTCGGATGTATTAGAGTAGAGGACTCCAAAATTTTTATGATTTTGTAGAAACATGTTATGGATATGCATAATTTTATATATGGAGAGTATGTTTCTCTCCACTTGTTTATTGTTATTATCTTGTGTTAAATGCATTTGATAAGTGTGAATCTAGAATATTTTTTGCAATACTATCTACATAGTGATTTTGGGCTCTAGGTACATGACTGAAAGTAATGGTTTCAAATTCACACATTAATAGGTTCACTTGTAAATATCTTCTAAAAAGGACAAGGTTATGCACACGATATACAACATTCAATTGTCTGATTAGTAGCAGGGAATCTAAACGAACATGAAGATGAAGGATACGATGGTCAAGGGCATTGACTAACAAATCTATCACTGAATCATATTCGACCTTATTATTGGTGGTAGATCCAATACATATGTCATTGGAAAGGAATAACGAATGTATGGGAGAAAAAATATCCCATGCCGCCGAGGTTAGATTCCGCGAGTAGCGACTTTCATCGTCAGCATATCCGATGTACAATGTTGATGAAGGATCCATCTAAAAGGAATCACAAGGCAAAAAAGGAGAGGATGATGGACACTGCAAGAAACCTAAATGCATGGCATAATTAATAAGGCACGCATGGGGGATGCTATGGGTAAAATTTCTATTTCCCTTACACTTGTTAAATATATGGTCAATACATGGTGTAGGGAATATGTCGTGGGGACAAGCTTTATTCAGGTCACGAAAGTCCATATAGACATGAGTGGTGCCTATTTTCTTGAGAATGGGATAGGAACAACCATCATGCTT
Organism: Pinus albicaulis; assembly: GCA_034641835.2. NCBI lineage: Eukaryota > Viridiplantae > Streptophyta > Pinopsida > Pinales > Pinaceae > Pinus > Pinus albicaulis. The sequence continues at coordinate 664,089,244 of CM076576.1, read as the reverse complement.
GAGCTTATCGATTACTATTTTGGGAGCCTCTCGTCGAGAAATGTGTCTCAACTTTTGACGGATAGGGTAGGCATTGGGCCATGTGTCAGTAGGGTGGTCGATAAAGGAAGGATCATGTTCGGGCCTCTCTAAATAGGACCTGGTGGAAACATTACAGAATTCTTTGAGTGGCTTGGTGTAAGCCTCAATTTCATTTGAGGTGCAATGTGCCCCCAAGGAAATGTTTTCTTCATCGAAAGCATCGGGAGTAGGAATGAGATTTCGAAACCGATCGACCTCATCTGAGATGAAGTCTTTAGACTCCACAACATACTAGTCATGGAACTGTTGTGGAGGGAAGTATGCACGGTGGTGAACATCATCCCAATGAAAGTCATGGGTAGTCATTGCTTCCATAATTTCTTCATCATAGTGAAAAATGGGGGGACTAGTACAAGAAAGACCACATGATGCGTCGAGGCTACCTGACGCATCATCATGAGAGATATGATTTACATACGCATCGCTATAGAGGGTAGAAGAAGAGCTAGTAGATGAAACATCTACCAATGTTGAGCCCGAGGTGATCGGTGAAGGATGTTTAGTCGAAATAGAAAGGAATGCCCCAGAGGGGTTTTTCGCCAAGGATCTCATGGATGATGACAGATAGAGGATGGTGGTTGAAGGTTTCATCATCTCGACATCGGGCAGAGGTATTGTTGTGGCTCATTTTCAATATCTTTATTTTAATTTTTTCTAAAATACAAAAAAAGGGAAAAATATAAAAATATGTGTTAAAGTAGAGCTTCCTCATACTTTAACCAAAGTTGCAATGTTTTTGAAAAATACTAAGGTTAAATATTTTAAAGCAATTGCAGAGGTGGGACCTAGTGTCTCGGTTAATGTTCGAGTGAATAAGTAAGTGGGATCCAAGAGTTATCTTGTCATAGGTTAAAGACAGCAACCTGCGGGCAAAATCAATGCATGGGTTAATGGGGAAGGTGCCTCCGCAGTTGACCTCGCTAACCAACCGACTGACCTTGATCGACAATCTGGATTCATTGCGGGGGCAAGGCCCCGATGAGCACTCCATACCCCAAAGGCCTCCCACAGTGACGTAACCTGCTTGGTGGATGACAGCTTTCAGCCACGTCACGGTATCATTTAACAGTCTTCTGTGAGTCAAATCAGCATTTAATGTTAAGACCCCATGCCATCTATTTAAGCCTACTTCTCTTTTCGAAATATTAATTGTTATTTCTTTGTATTTGTCAACCTTGTTGCATTAGTATTTTCTATCTTTGTTCGCCACCATGAGTTTTTTCATGGTGAAACATTCATCTCTTTCCGGTTCTTCCATTCATATTCCTCTCATGAAACCGAGAAGGATATCAGAGATAAAACTTGCTCCCTAGAGAATCTCCCCTTCTATCAACACTGTTTAAATGATAAATTTTGTCTTGTTTTCTCCACCATGGCCAAGTCAAGCATATTGTCTGCATGTATCCCTAGGACTCATATTTTTCCTGTGTTTGTGCACTAGTTGGTATCCGTCATGTATCCTGGTAAATGCTTTGTAAGGAATTTCCTAGGAGATAATGTTCTACAAGTCTTGGCCCAATTAGTCTGTCAAGATTTATGTTACCTAGAGTCTAAATCCTATGTTCAATTCACTGAAGAATCATTGCCAACATATTATGATAATCTCGCAGGACAGGAATTCACTCAGTTCACATTCTTCCTAAATCCAGACATGAAGAGGTTTGCACCAGATAGTAAGGAGTTCTACCTAGAAGTTTTTGATGTAGAAGTTTAGCCAGTGCTGCGGTGTATATAGAAGATACTGGGAAAGGAGGACAATAGCCTAGTTGATAAATCAGTATCGAGACTACTGCAAATTTTGTACTCAATTTTCTGATGATTAATGAATGAATATCAAGATTATTGCATCTGTCATTGTTGATATGTTTTCCAGATTCCATTCTGTATTTTCTTTCTATGAATAAAATGAATTCATGTAGTTGCGGGTCTCTTTTTACATATGTAAGTAAGAGTTAAACATCCTTAATTGGCGCTCCTTCATTTTAACTCTTCCACTCACATGAAATTTTTCTGAAGTTTAAAGTGATAGATCCTGCTTATCAACATATCAGTTTGAGCTTCCTTCATGTTCTTCCAATCATTTCAATCAATATCAGCAAATAATGGCATTGTGAAACATTTATTATATCACATTCTTGAGGGTTTAAATAATTAATTTCTGAAGGTAATTAAGCAAAGACTATCCAATATCATATTTTTGTATATATATATATATATATATATATATATATATATATATATATATATATATAGAGAGAGAGAGAGAGAGAGAGAGAGAGAGAGAGAGAGAGAGAGATGTATGTCTTGAGCATTGATTCCTTACCACAGCCAAGGGATTGTTTCTTGAGATACAAAAAATTTTGGCGCTGCTGCCGGGGAGCGAAGAAGTGAAGTTCATTCCTTGGGTTCTTGTTATATTTCCTCTGGTTGTTCAGAGAGGGGGAAATATCAAGTTTTTTTTGTTATTCCATAATTCTGGCGTATAAAAGACCTCATACGAGGTTAGATACCTCACAACCGAAAGTTCCTATTCTATCAAATCTCGAAAAATTGGTTTCTAAAAAGGATCAAAAACGAAAAACCCCCTCCACACCTAATCCTACACTGCTTGCACCTGGCAGAAGTTTGCATAACCCTTCATCTAAGGATATTTCCAGGGAACTCACTTTCTTGGAACAAGAATCCTTTTCCCCACCTGTCCATTTTCAAGAACCAAGGTTAGCAGAACAATATTTTGAGTATGTTTCATTTACCTTCACACAAGCTCAATCAAATACATTTTCTGGTTCTTCTACCATCGTTCATCAACCCCTGCCCATATCAATCGTTTCACCCCCTTCATTCACATTCACAACCGGTTCATTAACCCCACTTACTCAAGGAGCGTTTAACCAAGCCGTAAACATGCAGCCCCCGCTTTTTTAATGAACAGGTATGCACCATTAAATCTTCCTCAACCTATGAATGCCATGCCCCAAGGATACCTCAAGTTACTTCCTTGTTTTATCGGTGAAGATGAAGTGACTGCAGAACAACACTTGCCATTGTTTTGCACTTTTGCTGAGAATCTAAATGTAGAACATCTGGATGTAGTAATGAGACTTTTTGTACAATATCTGAATGGAGAGGCAAGAAAATGGTTTAAAGGTTTGTCGAATGGCTCAATTAATAATTGGGACAAATTAGAAGCACAATTCACTCGAATATGGGGTGAAAAAAGAGATCATGGTTACTCATTGATGGAATTTAATGCAATCAAGAAAATTTTAAATGAAAAAATGACTGATTTTATTAAAAAATTCAACAAATTGTACAATAGTTTACCCATAGAAATTAAACCCCCTCCTATTGGAGAAAGGGTATTTTTTGTTGGAGCCTTTAAGCCAGAGTTCAGTTTCACTCTAAGAGAAAGGATATCTCCTACTCTTGAACAAATCCAAACTGATGCTTTGGAAATTGAAGCAAACATGACTTCCACTATGAAAACACAAGAAAAGCAGTTAGTTCAAGAGAAAGGCAAGGCCAAAGAAGAATCACCACAGGATCAGAGGATTGATGACATGACAAAGGTTATCAAGAATTTGTTGAATAAATTAGTAAAGATGGAGTTAGAGAATAAAAACTCCCAAAGGCCTGCACAACAAAACAGTGGAGTTTTCAATCCTTAATTTAGAAAGCAGCCCCTGCCAATTTTGCAGAGGGAGAGAAGAGATCAAGACCAAGTTCAGGCACCACTGTATATAGAAGCAACACCTTCACATGTTGCTGAAGATGATCAAAGGGAAGTTGAAGATCAGATATCTTCTATGTACATGAAAGAAGATGAGGAAGAGGAATAATTTGAAGAGGAATACACCGAAGCTGAGGTGTCCTTTGACCAAGAAGAGATGGATGAGAATTGTAGGAAATTTACAGATTTTATGCAAGCAAAGCTGCATAAGAAGTATGATTTAAGATCAAGAAAGAGATCAAATATGAAAGATGATGAATAACAACAACAAGAGTCGGCCCCTTCTCCAATGGCAACTCCACAGCCAAATAACTCAGTAAAACAATCCGATAAGGGTAAACAACCTATGAATCCAGCAAGTGTAACAGAAATACAACAGGCTGAGGCTTCCCAAAACAAGTCTATTGATACTAGTAATTTGGATAAGTTCGTTATTGTGCCTGAACAAATTTCTAATCCTAGCAGAAATCCATAAGAAGCTGAGAAAATTTTCAAACAAAATCAAGCTTTCAGTGTATTGAAAGAGCTAAAAAGGTCAAAATCCAAGTGCCCCTTTTTGAGCTAGCTAAGACACCAGGTTACAAGAAAGAGATTGCAAAATTCATTAATCTTTCTCAGTCTGATGACATTGGTGATACTGTGAATTTGCAAGAACAAAAGCCAGTGGTCACTTTTGGTCCACATGTGGAGGATGTATATTCTTCTGTTCCCCCATTTTATGTATCACTGCTTCTTCATGATTTCATTCTTCATAATTGTATGCTAGACTCAGGTGATTCACATAATCTCATGCCATTATTTGTAATGAAAGAACTGAATTTAAAAATTACTAAACCCTATAGAGACCTATATTCATTTGATTCTAAAAGGGTGAAGTGCGTTGGGATTATCAAAGGCATGGTGGTATCCTTGGCCGAAATTCCAGCCAAAAGTATCATGATGGATGTAGTGGTCGCAGATATTCCGGCTAGGTTTGGTATGCTTTTGTCCAGATCTTAGGGGACGAAACTTGGAGGAGTTTTAAAACTAGACTTCACATATGTTATTATTCCTATTTTTAATGGGGAAGAAAGGAGGTTATATATAGAAACAAGATTTGTTAAAACTACCACAAAGAAAGATACAAAAAATTCCCCCATTTATGGTCAAGAAAAAGAAGATCTTTCTTGTTTTATGCTACATGAAGATGCAGAGTTTTCTGAATACTCTGAGAACCAGATCTCTTCGGAAATTTTACATAATGAGTTGTGTTCAAACAAAATTTGGAAGTGTTACTTTGACGGTGCCTATTCAAAAGATGGCACAGGAGCTGGATTTTTATTGATATCTCTAGAAGGTAATCTTTTGCTTTTTTATTTTAAGCTTGAATTTGAATCAACGAATAATGTAGCTGAGTATGAGGCACTAATTTTAAGTCTTCAAACTGCTAAACAAATGGGAATCCAGTGTATCTCCATTTTTGGTGATTCTGAGTTGATTATAAGGCATATTAAAAACCTTTGTCAAACCAAGCATCCAAGGCTAAGATCATATAGAAACGAAGTGTGGGACTTGGCTGAGAATTATTTTGAAGCTTTGAATCTTCAATTTATTCCAAGAGAAGAAAATTTAATGGCTGATTCGCTGGCAGTTACAGTTAGTACTTTCAAGCCACCTATGAATCTGAAACTAAGGTATGAAATTGAAATGAGGCACATAACCTCCATTCTTGACAATGTCAAGAACTAGCAGGTATTTGAAGATGATGAGTAGATAAATAATTTTCTGAAAATGACTGAAAACTTTGAAGATATTGAAATAGACCAAGAAAGTGAACAGATTGATTAGAATGAAGAGCTGAAAAATATTAAGCAATCAATAGGTGATCAAAAAATAATCCAGTTGAAAGATAACATATTTCCCAGAGGATTAGTTCCTCTTGAAATATTATTTGATTCAAATTATGTAGCAATGGATCCAAATAAGGTACCTCAAGAGTGTGAGATGGAATATTGTAATATGGGAACCCAACAAGAGCCCAAGGTTGTCAACTTATTCAAGGTTGTCCCTAAGAATTATAAAGAAAGGTACATTGACCTCTTTAAAAAATATATGGATGTGTTTGCATGGTATTATGAGGATTTGAAGACATATGACATAGAAATAATTTAGCACAAGATATTGTTGAAGGATGGGATAAAGCCTCATAGACAAAAACCTAGACAGATTGTTAGTATGAATCTTTTGTCAGAAAAATACCACTTTAGCTACGCATAAAAAATAGCCCTAACATCAATTATGGCTACCAATATCTTCAAATCTGCAGTTAGTTGATCCAAATAAAGCTGCACAAATCCAGATCTATGCATAAAAAAACATTAAGCAGTAAAAATGAAATGTTGCTCCATGCATCCAACAGATAAGACAAGAACAATATGTTTGAAAGAATTTTTATATTAAAGGGGCACCTGAGAGGAAAACAAGAAAGGTGTTTCCAATTCTCCTCAATGGGATGGGTTCTTGAAATTCCTCAGCATTTCAGATCTAAAATTTCTCTCTCTTGTTGGTGTAGAAAACCCAGAAAAACATAGAACTCAAAGGGAGCTCACAAAGCAAATAATGGAGAATGTGACAATGATAATGGCTCAAAGTCAAACCAAGAGTATAGATCCAGAGTGATCTAATATGCAAATGAAAGGTGACAAATGAATGGGAAAACCCTTCTATTTATAACAAAATATTAGGGTATTCTAGAACTTGGTGCATGAATAAAATATTATTAACCAAATTCTAGAACCACCTTTTAGGAATATTTTATTATATTTATTGGAGGGAAAAGGATTTTTGACTTGGGTCAAATCCTTTATTTATAAATAATAAATAAATAAATGATTTATTTATTATTTTAAGGAAATGGTGGAAATATAATTAAATAAATAATGATTTATTTGATTATTTATAAATGATTTAGTCAAATTTAACTAGGAATATTATTTAAATAAGGATTAAATAACTTATTCCTAGGAAATAATCAAATAAATAAGGATTTATTTAATTGATTTCCTTGTTTTGGGTTAAATATGACCAGGAATAATAATTAAATTGATGTTTAACTAATTATTCCTTGAGGAAATATAAACAAATATAGATTTGTTTATTATTTTCTTTTGGGGTTTCCTGTTTAGACCATAAACAACTTAATAAAGGTGTTTTACTAAGTTATTTCACATAGTGAAAGCAATTTTACTTAGGGTAAAATTGGTCTTACATGGTGTACTTGGGTCCATCTAATGATAATAGGTTAGATGACCAAAAAATGGTGTAACATAGATCAATCCATTGCTTCTTGCTCAAATTGAAAAATAAGTGAAAAAATTGTTGCAGGCGAAAATTATAGTCCCACTCAGATATTCAGACTGGATTTGTAAGCTAGTTCATGTGAGGAAAAATAATGGAGAAATAAGGTTATGTGTTGACTTTAGGAATTTAAACAGGGCATCACTTAAAGATAATTATTCTTTGCCTAAGAGGGACTATGTCTTACAGAAAGTGACAGGAGCATACAGATTGTCTATGGTTGATGGTTCCTTCGGATGCAATCAGGTATCAGTTGAAAAAGAAGATCAGAAGAAAACAGCTTTTACCACACCCTGGGGAACATTCATGTATGCAAGAATGCCATTTGGCCTTATGAATGCAGGTGCCACTTTTCAAAGGGAAATGGACATAGCATTTGTGGGTGATAAGTTTGTAGTTATATATTTGGATGATGTGACCGTTTTTTCAGGTTCGGATGATGAAAACTTGGAGCATTTACAGAAGGCTTTCTAGAGAATTCACAGAAGGCTTTCCAGAAATGCAGAAAATTTGGGCTATCATTGAATCCCAAAAAATCTTTATTTTCTTTGGAGGAAGGAAAATTTTTAGGACATATAATTTCGAATCAGGGAGTAAAAATTGACCCAGGAAGAGTAGAAGCTATTAAAACAATTCCCTTGCCCAGGAGTAAAAAGGATATCTAGAGGTTTCTGGGAAAAATAGATGTCCTGAGGAGATTTTTCCCGAACTATGCCAAAATTGTCAAAAACATAACAGATATGTTGAAGAAGAATGCAGAAATAAAATTGGATAAGGACATTAGAGAATCCTTTGCTAGGATTAAAGAATCCCTTCAAGAAGCTTCATTTCTGATCGGTCAGGATTATCAAAAGGCTTTTCAAATATTTTCATTTGCATCACCTACTACCATTGCTGTTGTGTTGTTGTAGAAGAATGAAGATGGTAAAGAGCAGCCTATGGCATTTTTCAGTAAATTTATCAAGGACATTGAACTTAAGTATAACATTTTGGAAAAACAAGTGTATGCTTTAGTCAAAGCATTAAAATCCTTCAGGAATTATGTGCTGCAGTCTCCGATAGTTACTTATATTCCTAACTCTGTTGTGAAATATGTGTTAGTTCAAAGTGATGTTGAAGGTAAAAGAGGAAAGTGGATAGCTAAAATCCAAGAGTATGACTTAGATATAAAGCCCACTAAATTGGTAAAAGGTCAGGGTTTGGCAAAACTGCTGAGAGAGTTAAATTTTCAAGATTTGGGGATTGATTTGCTGGCACCCTTGGATGAAGTTGTTGATGAAAGGAGTCAGAGCAGTACAAAGACAACAATTACATACAAATTTCTGTGTTTTGATTGGTATAATGCTATTGTTCATTACTTATGTTTTCTCTCTTGCCCAAAATCACTAAACAGAACAAAATACAGAGCCCTTGAGCTCAAATCCCAGCCATATGTCATAATTGATGCTAAGTTATATTGGAAGGATCCTGCTGGCATCTTGCTGTTATTTTTAACAGAAGGTGAATCGATTGAAGTTGTAAAAGAATATCAGGAGAGTCTATGTGGAGGCCATTATAGTTAGAAGGTTACTGCTCATAAAATCCTTGAATCAGGTTTTTACTGGCCCTCATTGTTTTTTGATGTATACATACTGCTTAGAAGATGCCAGAAATGTCAGTTATTTGCAGAAAAGAAAAGGTTAGCCCCTCTACCTCTTCTCCCAGTGTTCATTGAAGAGCATTTTAGTCAATGGCGATTAGATTTTATTGGGGAGATTAATCCACCATCAAGTGGAAAGTTCAAGTGGATTTTGACTGCCACTGACTATTTCACAAAGTGGGTGGAGGAAATACCTACCATAAAGGCTAATGACTAGGTAGTAATGAAGTTTCTGCAAGAAAACATCTTCAGCAGGTTTGGGTGTCTAGTCAAGATTGTAACCGACAATGCCCAGGAATTCAATTCAATTCAATCCATTAAATTTTTCCAAACATATAATGTTATTTTATCTCACTCCACAACATATCATCCTCAAGGGAATGGGCTAGCTGAATATTCTAACAAGACATTGGTCAATATTTTGAAGAAGACGATTAGTGAAAATAAAAAAAAACTAGGATTCAAAATTGAGATTCGCTCTTTGGGCAGTACGAGTAACTACTAGAAGATATACAGGTGAGTGCCCCTATGAATTGGTTTATGGAACTCAAGCTTTATTTCTTACTCAGTTGGCTAGACCAGTGATTTACTTCCTTCAAGAAGCACAAGAAGAACCTAACGTGGTGGTGGGAAGGTTGAACAAGGTTATAAAATCGAGTGAGAGTAGGAACAAAGTCAGAGAAAATTTGATCACTTATCAAGAAAAGATGAAGTCTATTTTTGATAGAAAAGAAAATGAGATTCTTTTTGAAATTGCAGATTTGGTGTTAAGATGGGACACCAGAAGAGAAGAAAAGGGAAAACATGGTAAGTTCGACCCACTTTGGTATGGCCCATACAATATTGCTGAGGTAAGATCAAATAACACATTCATTCTGGAGAATCTTGATGGAGAGACAGTACAGTTGCCTGTGAATGGGAAATATCTCAAACATTGCTTCCAACATTAAGATTTTATGGTTCACCATTGTACATATCCAGATTCCTCATTGTTCATATTTCATCAAACATCATTTGACTCCATGCCCGAAGTGAAGGCACTAATCTGTAGTTCTTACTGTTTCGTGGAAAAAAACAATATCCCCAGGTGGAGCCAGATGTTGTGGCTCATTTGCAATATCTTTATTTTAATTTTTTTGAAAATTAAAAAAAAAAAGTGAAAAATATAAAAATATGTGTTAAAGTAGAGCTTCCTCATACTTTAACCAATGTTGCAATGTGTTTGAAAAAATACTAAATTTAAGTCTTTTGAAGGATCTGTATAGGTGGGAACAAGTGTCTCGGTTAATGTTCAAGAGAATAATTAAGTAGGATCCAAGAGTTATCTTGTCATAAGTTAAAGACAGCAACCCGCGAGCACAATCAACGCACAAGTTAATGGGGAAGGTGCCTCCGCAGTTGACCCTGCTAACTAACTGGCCGAACTTCATTGACGGTCTGGAGTCATTGCGAGGGCAAGGCCCCAATGAGTGCTCCTTACCCCAAAGGCCTCCCACGGTAACGTAACCTGCTTGTTGGATGACAGCTTTCAGCCGTGTCATGGTATCATTTAACAGTCTTCTGTAAGTCAAATCAGCATTTAATGTTAAGACCCTGTGCCATCTGTTTAAGCTTTATTCTATTTTCAAAATATTAACTGTTATTTATTTGTATTTTTCAACCCTGTTGCATTAGTATTTTCTATTGTTGTTCACCACCATGAGTTGTTTCATGGTGAAACGTTCATCTCTTTCCAGTTCTTCCAGACATATTCCTCTCATGGACACTGAGAGGAATATCAGAGATACCACTTGCTCCTTAGAGCATCTTCCCTTCTATCAGCAAGTTTTCTTAAATGATAAATCCTGTCCTATTTTCTCCACCATAGCCAAGTCAGGTGTATTGTCTGCATGTATCCCTAGGACTCATATTTTTCCTAAGTTTGTGCACTAGTTGGTATCTGTCATGTATCTTGGTAAATGCTTCATAATGAATTGCCTAGGAGAGAATGTTCTACAAGTCTCGACCCACTTAGTCCGTCAAGCTTTATGTTACCCAGAGTCTGAATCCTATGTTCAATTCACTAATGAATCATTGGTAGCATATTAGTTTGAAGGACAGGAATTCACTTAGTTTGCATTCTTCCTAAAGCCGACCATGAAGTTGTTTCCACCAGATAGTAAGGAGTTCTCCCTAGAAGCTATTGATGCAGAAGTTCGGCCAGTGCTATAGTGTATATTGAAGATCCTAGGAAGGGAGGATGACAACCTAGTTGATAAATCAATACTAGGACTATTGTAAATTTTGTACTCAATTTTCTGATGATTAATGAATGAGGATCAAGATTCTTGCATCTGTCATTTTTTATATGTTTTCCAGTTTCCATTATGTCTTTTTTTTCTATGAATAAAATGAAGTAATGTAGCTGCAGGTCTCTTTTTACATATGTAAGTAAGAGTTAAAAATCCTTAATGGGCGCTCCTTCATTTTAACTATTCCACTCACATGAAATTCTTCTAAAGTTTAAAGTGATAGATATTGCTTATCAACATATCAATTTAAGCTTCCTTCATGTTCTTCCTATCATTTCAATTAATATTAGCAGATAATGTCATTGTGAAACATTTGTTATATTAGATTCTTGAGGGTTTAAATAATTAATTTCTGAAGGTAACTAAGAAAAGACTATCCAATATCATATTTTTGTGACATATATATATATAAATGTCTTGAGCACTGATTCCTTACCATAGCCAAGGGATTTTTTCTTGAGATACAACAGGCATCACAATGTCCTCTGGTTCAGGTTGAGCCAAATGCACGAGTAGAGGAGTATTGGGTTCACTACTTTTGGCCTCAATTTAGCGGACGACTTCAAGGTTTTCATGAAAAATATTCGAGACGAGGACAGAGGTGAGAATAATGGCCATAAATATCACACAAAGCATAAGGGTGATTCACGTGCAACATTTTTAGTCTCTTGGTTGAATCTGGTAAGGTAACATGGACCTCCAGGATATCAGATTTAGGAAATGTTTCATTGACCATAGGTTTGAGAAGAGGAATTTCATGACAATTTTGGGTAGCATGCCCAACAACATCACGCGAAGCACACAAAGGTGACTTCTTTGGAGGCTTAGGAGGAGTAGGATTTGTTTGGGAATCATATCCTTATGTTCCTTATTTTTGGATTTGCCCCCCTAACCAGATTCTTTTGCAGCAGGAGTAGATTCATGTTGAGTTGGCTGAGGCACTAAAGAAAAGGTAGGAGTCATGGCGACATATTGGATTAGGGTCAAATCGGTATAAGGTTTGAGCTGATCAGGTGGGTTTCGGCTGGGGGATTGATGTACCATACTGGGATCCCCAGGTTCAAATTGGGAAGGGTGAATATAGCCATAATAGGCACTGAAAAGACTCCAAAAGGGGGAGAAATAAACAGTATTTTATCGGAGGGGTAATGGATCCCAACTGGTTAAGGCTAGGGGGAATTTTTCATGGTTGAAAAGGAGTGGAAGAGATATTAGCAAAAGAGGAAGGTCCTTGAAAGGAAGGCCCTGTAGGTTTAGTCGAGTGACCACCAGCAGGTTGCGAAGGCGTAAGTTGTTGGGTGGTGGAACCGGACCACTTGTGGCTAGTCTAAGACGAATGCATCATGCAAACATTCAACAAGTTGTGACCTGCAACAAGAGGGGGGGGCCAGGGAAAGCACCAAGTAAGGTGGAATCTTTATAAACTCTAGGTGAAACACTGGTAAGAGGTGTGACTGATTACTTATCGGCCACTGAAGATATGATATAATCAGGGGAGATGTGAGACTTTGGTTCATAATATGTCAACTGATCAATGGTAATGATCTTTCCATTGTGAGGAATTCACATCTTACAGTGAATTGGAGATGCGACAACAGACATCGCATAGTTGTAGCTACGACCCAAAGGGATGTTGTAATCCAAAGGGGAATCAATGACTTTAATGTCTATGCAAAAAATATTTCCCGCAAGAGTGACATGGAAATTTTGGTACATGCCAAGGGGATGAGACGAGTGACCGTCCCAAGCACGCAAATTGATGGTGGATGGGGCTAACTCAGGTGATCCAAGTTTATTCCAAACAGAGGAAGAAATCACGCAAGTGGATGCACCCTCGTCAATGATACAACTCAAAACATGGTCATTCTGAATCTTGACTGGTATTTGGAAGGCAATGGAGGAAGGTAAGGGGGGATGTTATAAGTTATCAACATCAAAGATGATCAAATGATCATCTGAAGGATCCACAGAGCCTAGAGAAGATAATAAAGATTTACATTGTGAAGGGCACAAATAGAGGACTTCCAGCATTGACATAGCAGTAGGAGATTGTGCTAAGTCATCTATTATGTTGTAATTATGGGCGGTTTTGGCAGAAGAAGCAGTTCAACATAATGGCCCTTTGGGGATATTTGAAGGGACCTCTGCTCGTGGCTAAGGGATCTGTAAAGGGGCATCAGGTGTCGAACTAGACTCTATGGAAACTTATTTTTGAGACTCGGTTGCAGACGAAGCAGTTGACTTGCCATATTAGCATGACCGAGTTTGAAGGTTGACATCAGCAGTATTAACCACTTCAGAATTCATCATGAGAATTTGGTAATCAAAGGTACCAGACTATGAGGTTTGAGGGGCAGCTTGACCTTGAGAGGGTTGGGTAGCCACATATCCTTGCTGAGGGAAAGGATCAGTAAAAAAAGCCAGTTGAACAGGCGCAATATTTGGAGGAGTCTAAACCATGGCTTGATGTCCTCTAGATGCCACTTGTGCTTCCCAAAACTAACACATTTGGGGTAAAAAGGGACAATTGTGAGTATAATGGCCATGCACATCATAACAAAAACAAGGCTTTTTCGTACCAAGAGGCCTGTCTTGCTTGGGTCGATTGCCCTATTTATATTTGTTAGTGTTTTTCTAATTAGGTTGGAAACCTTGATTACCTTACGTTGGTTGGTTTTGGTTTCCTTTCCTCTTTTTATTGGAATTTGGAGGATTGGTCGCACTCTACTACACATACACCTAACTCGAAGGCGGAGGTGGTTGTTGCGGCAGAGGTTGAGAAGGCATAGGTGCCTTGAGTTCTAATGCCAGAGGGGTTGGAGCATCAACCTATTGATAAGTATAGAAAGGAGGTTGAGAAACATTGGGGTAAACAGGTTGAGCAACCGCAGGCCCTGGCATCGATTGATGCAATGGGGAAAATGTGCTTTTTCCTGGATACATGTTGTTGAGGGGGGGGGGGGATAAGTGCTAGAGGAGATGGCCCCTCCTTGAGGGAAACCATAACACATGGGAGGATGAGTATGTAGATGTGAAAGAGATCCAATGATATTGTCGGCGATGTGAGATGCCTCTGGTGCGTTGGCACCACTAGGTCTATGAAGATCTGATAAGATGGTATATACATAAATAGATTGTGCATTAATGAGGTCATATTTCAACGTAATTTCGAGAGCTTCTTCCTCTTTCTGAGTAAAGTGAGGTGCGACATCTTTACCAATAGAAGGAAAAAGCATTCTGAGAAACCAATACATATAGACACGGTCGTCGAATGTGGGAGCTCGACATAAGCTCCTCCTTCTATGCCACTCTTGGACATGGTCAAAATGACGGGTGGAAGAAGTTTGATGGAATGTGGTCAACAAATCGGTACAAGTATCATATCAGAGAGGTAACTATAATCAGGATAGAAACACTTTAGCAAGAGTTGCAAAATTGTAATGAGAGGCAGAGGCCTTGACGACATACCGCTTTGCAGTGTCTCCAGTGAGCATAAGATGGAATAACCAAAGAGGGATAGATTCATCAATGATATAATTGAACGAACACCACATCTGGAAGGAGAGGATGTGATTATTAAGGTACTCTCTAGCGTTTCCTTCGAACTTAGGTATGTCAGAGGGAAGCTTAGTTGGCATGATAGGCCAACCTGGATCATGGTGTATATGGTCGTTAATTAACTAGCTAAAATCGAGGAGGCTCAAACCTACCATAAAATGTAGCAACAGAGTAGCCGAGATGGTTTTGGTGTTGGTTCCACTACTATCACCTCCAGTGTTAGGGCTGGGGCTGCCACCAGCGTTAGTACTAGTACCTACATTGGCACCTGACATGGTGGGAGGATGAGGTAGAGGGGAACCAAGTTCGGAATCAGAGTGAGGTTACTGTTAGCCCCCCATAAATTTTTGACAAGAAAGCCAGGGGATAGAATGTTCTTGAGCCTTCAAGGAATGCATTTCCTCTGAAAACACATCATCCTTGAAGTCTCCTTGTGCCTTCTGTTAGTGCCAGTGTAGTCATTACCTTCAGTCACTGTTCAGAAGCTGTTATCTCCACAAAGTGATTTCCCTGCCTTCAGAGAAGTTTTCTACAGCATGTTCAGCATCAGAGCATCTTCCAAGAAAATCCATCAGAAAGTGCCTAAAAAGAGCTTTCCAACGGTATGCTACACTCTCAAAACTGATTTCTGGATTGAATTTTATGCCTAAGTGAAGTAAAAGCCCTTGTACCCCCTATCTCCCCACTTTTACCCTTGAACTTTGTTTTATTAAAGTCTTATACCCCTTTTCCCCCTTTCCGATTATAAATCACTTTGTAAATCATGTTAAAACAAAAATATGCGATTTATAAACCACTTCCCCGACCATACCCCTTAGAACTTCATAATAAACAAATGTTAAAGTTTATTATAAGTCTCTCCCTTTATAACCACTTCCCCTTTCCATCCCCGCCGTGTATTGCAATTAAACTTTATTATAAATTTTATATTATATATAACCTGTCGCTTTTTAAATCGCAATCGCAATTTCTTTTCAATCGCAAACTGTTCCAATCTCATGTTTTATGGTGAACGTTTCGATCACTCCAATCGCAAGTGTTTGCGACAAGATTAATCGCATCGCAATACACTGCGATTGCATTTGATCGTGCCATTCCTCCAATCCTCCGATCGCACCATTTCCTCCGATTCCCGATTGCCTCTCTCCTCCGATCGCAACCCCCTCTGATCCCATGATCGCTCCGATCCCCGATTGTTTCGGTCCTCCGATCCGCTTCCCCCTATCAATTGCATCGCAACGTTTGACTTTCGTGTTGCGATTGCCTCCCACTCCCGATCTCCGATTGCGATTAGATCTATCGGGCCCACCGTACTTAACACTTCTGCCTATTCATATAAAAAGGGCTTTCCCCCTTTGTAAATTGGAAAATTGTTATATTTTCGGTTTACAAAGGTTTTCCATTCCCCTTCCCTAATCGCATCGGATGTTTTGTGTGTATCATTCCATCCTGCCCATCTCCAGATTCCGATTTGCGATTGTGATTCGTACCCCGGTCCCACCATACGGTCTTTCCGCCCATTCCTTGTAAAACCCTGTTTTCCTTTATAAAAGTCTAAAATTCGTTCGTTTTATTTTTACAAAGGCCTTTTCTCCATCGCAACGGAAATTTTGTGTGGTGTTTTAAATCGCGCCCCTCCACTCCCGTCTGATTTCCGATTGCGATTCATACGGGTCCTGCCTTCTCTCCCTTCTCCTTTTTCCCATGCAAATAAACCTTTTCCCTTCACTAAAGGCTAACTTCGTTCAAAAGAAATGTTTAATAAAAAGTCAGTTTTCTCCAAACGGAAAATGGAAAGTCTAAAGGTCTAAGGTCTGCAAACTCAAAAGCAGGCTCACAGGAATCAGGACTCAGTCGAAGACCAGAGCACATGAAACAAAGCTGCATCCGCATTTAATTATCAGCAGAACACATTCCTCCATGAAGGACATTTATCTACATTTTTCCTCATATCTCCTCGAGCCCTGAAACCGTTAATGACACTAACAGAGGCTTATTTAAGACAGTCAGATGGCAGTTATGGAGGTATGGAGCGGCCTGCAGACCCTTTCACCCAGTCCACCAACTTCAGAAGGCAGCGCAGAGCTCCAGACACCAGAAAGGACTTCAAGAAACACCTAAGGTCAAAATCGACCTGACAGAGTCTCCCAGAACAGCCTACAGAGCACACACCACATTTCTAAGCCATTAAGCAGTATGGGCTTTCGACCTACCTCCCCTCTGTCTTAATGAGATCCATTCAATTTTCATCTACCTCTATTTTTCTCTTCCCCTACAAGAATCCCCAAGAGCGATATTGTAAAGGTGGTTGTTGTCCAGTTGCTGCTGTTGCAGTGATGGAAATTCATTTGGACTATTAGAACAGTCTTGGGAGGGAGTAATAGAGTGGTGGTATGTAGTAGGCTGGGAGGAGAATTTTCGATTGCATTCATCCATTGAGCTCAAAGTATGTGACTGGTTTTGCATCATTAATCTAGCAGATTTCACAGGATCCTGGTCTATTACTATTGGTGATGTTTCTCTTATCTTATTGTTATTTACACTTTCATGTTGTTCATTGGTCTGCTGGCTTGCATCAGAAATATGGCATAGGATTTTCCCTTGTTAGGCACCCTATGTTTCTGCTCTCCTTGCCTTAATGTTTTCTGCTATATGTGTATCTGAGGATTGATTTCAATTGATTTAACCAGTGTAGTGGTTCCTTATGCTGCTAGCTGATGTATGAATTATTTGAATATGTTCTTAGATGTTCTTGTTGGGTTTAAGATGAAATATTTGGGAACACTGGGGATTAGAGTTAGCCCTGTCCACTAGGATCCTTGTGCAACCAGTTGGCCCTTCTAAGATCTCTTTGTTAAACTTATCTTTGTTTTTCCTTGTAGCATGCTAAATCTGACCTGGAGTTAAATGACCTCTGGTCCGATCTATAAGCTGCCCCTTTGTCCCTCTTTTGAGAGCTGCCTTTGAGTATGTCCAAGCAGGTCTGGAGTTAAATGACCTCTGGCCTGATCTATAGACAGAAATTGGGTTTCTTTCCTTCTTTCACCTTCTTCCCTTAATGTTCCATTCCATCATCTATCTAAAAAGATCCTTTAGTATAGATGACTTTCCCTCTGAAAGCCTTGGCTAGTTGTTGCAATTAATTCTCCTTTCATGACTCCATAGCCCAATGGATAGCACTTTCTTGACCTATCCCCTTTGCTGAAACATCCTGCTGCTTTGTTCCTTTTCTCCCATTACTTTCTCAGTCCATGATATCATGACCAACTTAGCAACCAACCAACCAAATCATTTTAAACCCCCCTTCGTGTTTCATAACTAGCCTAACATCTCATCTAGAGCTTAAAAGATACATCATTCTTTTTTTTATTGGAGAGATCCCTCTCCGGGTCCAGGAGGGCTAGATCCTAGGGCCCCAAAGCGGTTCTGATGTTGTCTCATCTTTTGGTCTTGCCAATCTGGCCAAAACATGGGAACCCCAACATAATGGTGACTCCGCTGGGGAAACCAATCAGCCTTGATTCGTTAAACCACTGTGGTGGACAGTAAAATTTTAAATCATCCACCTAACGACTCCACAGTTCCTAAATGGTTAATCGACTCCACTGGGAGACCAGCCTTCATAAAAACATCAGCCGTGCTAAAGATCCAGTCACTTCACTAATGGAAGACTCTGAAAAAATTGCAGAGATACATCCAAGCCTCATAACAGAGTTTCAACACGGAGTAGCAAGTGTACTGGCAGAAATTGAATGGGAGGACCTTCCAAATATTGTCCTTATCAGCTCGGAACTCGATACTCAACCTGTGCTTAAGAAAATGTTTCTAGATTTGGTGGTTGAGAGATATGAAGCTGAGATCGAACTTCTGAACTCACAGGAAAAATCATATCAGTTCAGAGACCCCAGAGCATTTTTGGAAAGTCTCCCACCCCCTAAAAGATAAGAAATTCCACTGCTCTTCAAGGTGCGAGAAGAAAATGATCTGGTTCACAAGAGCCTCGCCGAAGACAGAGTGGAAGAAGAATAAATAGTTGAAGCTGCACAGGACGTAGACAGCCTACCAATCACGGAAGGCCTAAGCAAAGAAGGTGTACTTCATATGTTTATCGATCCTGTGGCGGAATACATGAAGGCCCTGATTTTCTCAAACACTCTAGCATTGATCCTTAGCGAGGGCCAGATTTATCAGGAATGGTCATTAATGATGGTGACCTGAGTTTTGAAGAACCACATGCAGAGCACCCTGTGGTTATCTCTGACAGGCAGTCAGTGCTCATATCCTTTTTTATTACTGCTTTACTGGCTGCATTGGCATTATTGTATTACCTAGAGCATCAGAGATTTCCAGTTAGAGTAGGGTAGGTAGGAAGTCTGAAATAAATCCCAGTCTGTGAGCATGTAGCTATTTGTTTTAATTTCTGCAAAGTCCAGCAAGTCAGAAAGCCTAATCCTGGCTTGACGGTTTTTCAATTTCTGTCTTAGAATGTAGAGAAGAAATATGCTAGAAAATTTAATCCTAGCAGATATTAGTTTAGGTAGAGAAGCTATGAGGCCAACAGTATAATCTGGTCTCATGGAGTAATAAGGGTAGAAGTAGAACAGGTTTATTTTCCTGTTTGTAAAAATTGATGATGTAAAGGGTCTGCAAGTCCAAATGCACCCAAGAAGAAAAATGTTAGGACTATAGTGTGGGTAGGTAGTTGTTTGGGAGAGATTTTTAATGGCCGATATGCTGTCTTCGGTACATGTGGTAGTTATCAAAGAAAGAAATGAACGATTAAGCACTGTGCACCGGCCTACACCAAAGATCATTTTTTGAATTCTTGACTCCCTTCAAGAAGAAGCCATCCCCATGTGGAACCACTGATAGCTAGCCCCTATAAATTTTTGACAAGCAAACCGGGGGCGAGAATGTTTCTAGCCTTCAAGAAATGCATTTCCTCTAAAAAAACATCATCCTTGAAGTCCCTTGTGCCTTCCGTTAGTGCCACTTCAGTCATTACCTTCACCACCGGGTTGTTATCTCCACAAAGTGATGTCCCCGCCTTCAGAGAAGTTTTCTACAAAGATGTTCAACATCGAGCATCTTTCCAAGTAGATCCTTTAGAAAGTGCCCGGGAAGAGCTTTCCAATGGTATGCTACACAATGAAACCGACTGGATTGAACTTTATGCCTAAGTGAAGTAAAAGCCCGTATACCCCCTATCTCCCCACTTTAACCCTAAAACTCTGTTTTATTAAATTCTTCCCCCCTTTTTCCCCTTTTCCGATTATAAATCGCTTTGTGAATCATGTTAAAAGAAAAATATGCGATTTATATAACCACTTCCCTGACCATACCCCTTGGAACCTTATAATAAACAAATGTTAACGTTTATTATTAAGTCCCGCCCTTCAAACCACTTCCCCTTTCCATCCCCGCCATGTATTGCAATTATGCTTAATATAAAGTTTATATTATAATAACCCGCCGCTTTAAATCGCAATCGCAATTTCTTTTCAATCACAAACTCTTCCAATCGCATGTTTTATGGTGAACATTCCGATCACTCCAATCGCAAGTGTTTACGACGCGATTAATCGCATCACAAGTGTTTGCGACGCGATTAATCGTATCGCAATACACTGCGATTGCGTTTGATCGTGCCATCCCTCCGATCCTCCGATTGTGCCATTTCGATTCGATCGCCTCCTCCGATCGCCCCCTCCGATCGTCGCATCGCAACTCCGCTCCATTCCGCCCGATCGCAAACCCCTCCGATTGATCGCATCGAAATGTTATTTCTCCCGATTGCGATTGCTGCCCACTCCTGTCTTCCGATTGCAATTAGATCCGTCGGGCCCACCGTACCATACTTCCGCTTATTCATATAAAATAGGGCCATTCCCTTTGTAAATTGGAAAATTGTTATATTTTCGATTTACAAATGTTTTCCATTCCCCTTCCCCAATCGCATCGGAAGTTTTGTGTGTATCATTCCATCCCGCCCATCTCCCGATTCCGATTTTCGATTGCGATCCGTACCCGGGTCCCACCATACGATCTTTCCGCCCATTCCTTGTAAAACCCTGTTTTCCTTTGTAAAAGTCTAAAATTCGTTGGTTTTATATTTACAAAGGCCTTTTCTCCATCGCATCGGAACTTTTGTGTGGTGTTTTCAATCGTGCCCCTTCGCTCCCGTCCGATTTCCGATTGCGATTCATATGGGTCCCGCTTTCTCTCCCTTCTCCTTTTCCCCATGCAAATAAACCTTTTCCCTTCACTAAAGGCCAACTTCGTTCAAAAGAAATGTTTAATAAAAAGTCAGTTTTCTCCAAACGGCAAATGGAAAGTTTGAAGGTCTGAGGTCTGCGAACTTAGAAGCAGGCTCACAGGAATCAGGACGCAGTCGAAGACCAGAGCACACGAAAAAAAGTTGCATCCGCGTTTAATTATCAGCAGAACACATTCCTCCAGGAAGTACATTTATCTACAGTTTTCCTCATATCTCCTCGAGCCCTAAAACGGTTAATGACACTGACAGAGGCTTATTTAAGACGGTCAAACGGCAGTTATGGAGGTATGGAGCGGCCTGCAGACCCTTTCACCCGGTCCACCAACTTCAAAAGGCAGAGCAGAGCTCCAGACACCAGAAAGGACTTCAAGAAACACCTAAGGTCAAAATCGACCTGACAGAGTCTCCCAAAATAGCCTACAGAGCACACACATCATTTCTGAGCCATTAAGCAGTATGGGCATTCGACCTACCTCCCCTCTGTCTTAATGAGATCCATTCAATTTTCATCTACCTCTGTTTTTCTCTTCCCCTACAAGAATCCCCAAGAGCGATATTGTAAAGGTGGTTGTTGTCCAGTTGCTGCTGTTGCAGTGATGGAAATTCATTTGGACTATTAGAACAGTCTTGGGAGGGAGTAGTAGAGTGGTGGTATGTAGTAGGCTGGGAGGAGAATTTTGGATTGCATTCAGCCATTGAGCTCAAAGTATGTGACTGGTTTTGCATCATTAATCAAGAAGATTTCACAGGATCCTGGTCTATTACTACTGGTGATGTTTCTCTTATCTTATTGTTATTTACACTTTCATGTTGTTCATTGGTCTGCTGGCTTGCATCAGAAATCTGGCATAGGATTTGCCCTTGTTAGGCACCCTATGTTTCTGCTCTCCTTGCCTTAATGTTTTCTGCTATATGTGTATCTGAGGATTGATTTCAATTGATTTAACCAGTGTATTGGTTCCTTATGCTGCTAGCTAATGTATGAATTATTTGAATATGTTCTTAGATGTTCTTGTTGGGTTTAAGCTGAAATATTTGGGAACACTAGGGATTAGAGTTAGCCCTGTCCACTAGGATCCTTGTTCAACCAGCTGGCCCTTCTAAGATCTCTTTGTTAAACTTATCTCTATTTTTCCTTGGAGCATGCTAAAGCTGACCTGGAGTTAAATGACCTCTGGTCCGATATATAAGCTGCCCCTTTTTCCCCCTTTTGAGAGCTGCCTTTGAGTCTGTCCAAGCAAGTCTGGAGTTAAATGACCTCTGGCCTAATCTATAGACACAAATTGGGTTGCTTTCCTTCTTTCACCTTCTTCCCTTAATGTTCCATTCCATCATCTATCTAAAAAGATCCTTTAGTATGCGTATGACTTGCTCCGAAAGCCTTGCTAGTTGTTGCAAGTAATTCTCCTTTCATGACTCCATAGCCCAATGGATGGCACTTTCTTGACCTATCCCCTTTGCTGAAACATCCTGCTACTTTGTTCCTTTTCTCCCATTACTTTCTCAGTCCATGATCTCATGACCAACTCAGCAACCAACCAACCAAATCATTTTAAACCCCCCTTCATGTTTCATAACTAGCCTAACATCTCATCTAGAGCTTCAAAGATACATCATTCTTTGTTTTATTGGAGAGATCCCTCTCCGGGTCCAGGAGGGATAGATCCTAGGGCCCCAAAGTGGTTCTGATGTTGTCTCATCTTTTCGTCTTGCCAATCTGGCCAAAACATGGGAACCCCAACAGTTACGATGGACCAGAATTAGAGTCGGTATAGGGATTCAGCAGAGGACTAACTTTGCGTCTACGAGGTGGAGCAAGTCATCCTAATGGAAACTGAGGATGAAATCCTAGGAGTCTTCGAGATAAATGCCTTGGGGGTGCAATGATCATAAGACACAAGTAACCCAATAATGAAGAGAGATAAACAAAGGCGAAGAGGGGTAGATAAATTAATTACGATGTTTATGTCTTTGCTTGGTGGTGTAAACCAAGTGCTCTTCACTTTAGGTGTGAGTGTGTGCATTATGTGTATCAATTTTAATGAAGACCAGACGGTTTTGTATAAAGAAAGAGAAAAAATGTTGTATAACTGTAAATAAAACTGAAATGACAATAAAATAGATAGCTAAAGATGTATAAATTCAACCCAAGGAAAATAGCTCTCAAGCAAATATTCTAAGAGGCGGGAAAAATTGACTCAAAACACACAAGGTGGCCAAAATATCTAAGGTCTAAGGGACATGTATCTAATGACTCAGATCTGCTGAAAAGAGGTGCAAAAAACAATAACAAACCAAAGGGAGAATTGTTGCAAAATGGGAGGAGACATGTTAAAACTCTAAGGGAAACAAGACTGACCCTAAGGGGGAGGTCAAACAAGACTCAAGAAGGAGTTTTGGATGAGATAATAACCAATTTGAAAGGATCTACAAGAAAGAGGGATCAGACCCTGAAAAATGGCTGAAAGCACTGCAAAATATCATACTACCTACTCAGCTGAACCCTTCCTAAAAAGCTGGAAATGTATTGAAACCCTAAGGGGCTTGTTCCCACTTAAAAAATAAAATCTGAGCATATCCATGGCCTAAGACGGGCGGAGACAGAGATCATACAACCCTGAACAATGCTTGTGGAAAACCCTAAAAATTACAAAAAAAAAAACCCCATAAAAAATTGCAACTCGTAGGAACTGGCATGTTTTCTTGTGAACTCGCAGTTTTTAGCCTAAAAACTGCTCTTTGGGCCCTGAACGCATAGGTTCTAGGCTAAAAAGTGTGAGATTCACTTCTGGAAGTCTCGACAGAAGGTTTCTGAAAAACGTTTCGTCTGTAGTGCGACTGATACATATTACCTACAAAAAACACACAAAAACATGTAGAAGTTGGATGTTTTACTATTTTAGGGCATAAAAGGTAAAAAAACATTAAGAGGCTAAAAAATCTCTAAATAAAAACCCTAGGTACTGAAGCAGATGGTCACGCGGGAAATCTGAATAAACCCCTGTGGAATCGCCAATTGTTAGAATGAATTCTTAATGCGAGTGTATGAAAAGAGATCACTTTAGCTGCACATGACAAACGTCCCTAACAACAAACATGGTTGTATAAATTCTTATATATGCAATAGATAGATGAAACAAATGTAAAATAAACCCAGATCTAATCAAATAAAGTAGCTAAACCACAAAATGAAATAAGGGTTTCTCCAAAATATCCAATGGACAAGACAAGAATTATAAATATTTTTTTATATTATACTAACACCTGGGAAGGGAACTAAGAATGATATTACCAGTCCCTCTCAATGGTATGGCTTCTTGGCTATCCTCAAATGCTTCAGCCTCAGAGTTTCTCTCTCAATGATGTAGAATACCCAAGACGTGTAGAACTCAAAGGGAGTTCAATAAGCAAAAATAAAATAAAAGTAATCAAAATGTGACAATGATAAGAGGCTCAAAGTCCGACCATGATAAAAGGATCAAAGGTAAGAAGAGAATGGAAAACCCTCCTATTTATAACAAAATATCTAGTTATCTTTGATAATGGTGCATAGTAAAATATTATTAACCAAGATCTAGATCTAATTGCTTGGAATAATTTATTATATTTTGTTGGAGGGAAAGGGAATTTAAATTGGTTAAATTCATTTATTTAGAAACAATAAACAAATAAAATATTTATTTATCATTTCAAGGATGGGATCAAAGAATAATTTAACAAATAATGATTTATTTTACTATTCCTAAATGATTTAGTCAAATTTAACAAGTAATATTAATCAAATAATGATTTAATCAATTATACCTACAGAATAATAAGATAAATAATTATTTATCTAATTATTTCTCATTAATTGGGTTAAATATGACTAGGAATATAATTAAACAGAGGTTTAATCAATTATTCCTAGAGGAAAATCAAATAAATTTATTTAAGTATTCCTCACGGGGTTTCCTATTTGGACCAGAAATAACTTATTAAACTATGGTTTATTAAATTATTTCTTATATTGAAAGCAATTTTACTATGGTAAAATTGATCTTACATGGTGTATTTCGATCCATCTAACTGTAAATGGTTAGATGACCAAAAATTGGAGTAACATATGTATATAAGATCCCATGGGGTCACAATACAATCCTAGTTGACCTAACAATAATAATGTAAGGGCACAACAATAACAATAGAGGTTTTTATGGGGTACAATAAAAGAAATATGGGGGCTACATGGGTACAACAATAACAATAAGGGGGCTACACTAACAATAATAAGGGACTACACTAGTAATATAGGGACCTAACACACTTTCATTTCTACTTGGCATGGTTTATCTTGCAAATTTGTTGATCTTAGTAATCTCTTAATCACGATTAGAAATTCCATTATCTAATCTAGTGTGATATTTCAAAATTTATTTTCTTGTTCAATGATCTAAATAAGTGAGAAAAATATAATAAACACAATGTCACCTAAAGGCACTGTGGGATTTTCTCTAACATCTAAACATCCATCACTGCTATTGTTTCATTGAGTCGTTTCCTATGGTTGTGTGGAAGGATGGAGAGTGACTTCCTCAACATTATGGATTCCACCGGGTCGGGAGTTTAGTGCAACTCCTTGCTACTCTTTTTCCGTTGAAATGGTGGGTCCGAGTGGGGATATAGGGACCAGTTTCCCGTATAAAATGAGTTTTTAAAACAATGGAATAAAATCATCATGAATGGAGTGATATATTCTACTGATAACAGAAATAAAACTAATTATAAATCCTTCCTTGGATGGATCGATTTATTACAGAGTAAGATTTCATAAGTATGAAACAATATAGATCATTTTCATACTAAAATGAATATAAGCACATTAAAGAAACTAAAACAATGTAATTGATTTAGTTGATGAAGAACATTAATCATATAACAACTTTCAAAGTGACTTTTCTAACAACATATCATTCAATATATTTTATCAATAGTAATAATAATATATATCATTTGAATGCATATCAGAAAGAGACAAATAGATAGAAACGCGTTTGCTATAATCTCAGAAACCTAAAACGATTAATACACATATAATAGTACACATTGCATCATATCTTAGTTATGAAAAGATAGCCTTTGGGCTCAGACTTTGAATAAGATACTTCTGTTGAAATAGTAGTGTAAGTTCCAAAAGCAACCTTGTCAAAAATATGGACCCCTTTCTAAATGCATGAAATGGGTTTAAATACTAATTAATATTACAAAAATGGAAAACTTGTGAAAGAATTCTTCTTAATCTAATCTAAACAATAAACTAAAAGATAGGAAATTAAAATGCATTAGTTGTAACAGTCTCAATACTATTTCTCAGATCCACTCTCTAATTGTTCTTTGAGATGGTAAGCTTTGGTCATATATTCGAGCCGGGGGGGATGCATTGGCTGCATTCTCATCTTGCTCGTGAATATTGCATCATTGAGTGTTGTAAGAAGTTGAACTACTCTGTTGGAAAGACACCTCAGCACTCCCAATTGACTGTGTGGCTTGATCAACAGATACCAGTAAACTTCCATGTTTATCTTTGTCAAATTTTCTCTGCCAAGAGCTTTCTTGCTTGATGTTTCTTGCCAATCTTGTTTCAAAAGGCTGACTTCCGGCATAGTGTCTTTTGGAATTTCCTAGATAATATTATCTTGCAGAAGAGAATCTTTAATATACTCAGATATGTTAAATGACATGTTTTTATCTCTGATGATATCTAGTTCTGCACTTTTCATTTTCATGTCCCTGTCTCCATATATTATATCCTTTATTGATTCTTCAAGGCGAGGAAGATCGGTCGCTCTCCCTTGCAATGTGTCTTGCCAATCTAAATACTTAGAAACTTTATCATCAGTTTCTTCATAATAAATCCTCAAATCATAAATTTAAGTGACTAACTGATCACTTGTTTTAATATGCTCTTAAATCTGTTGATATTTTGGATAGAAAACTATCTGTTGTTTTACAAGCAATGTTTCCAGTTCAGTTTCTTCTTTCTTTACCTCATTAAGCTCTAGATTCTCTTGGAGATTTTGAATGTTCTGCTGTAGTTGCTTGACTATTAAATCCTTTTCTTTAATTTCATTTTCAAGTTTGAGTTTGAGACCTTCAAACTCAATTTTCAGATTATTAATATTTGCTTGCAACTCCTGCTCTATCCTTTGTTTTTCATCAAAGAAAATTTGCTCCATTTGAGTCATTTTTTGATCTTTCTCCATGATTAATGACTTAATCTCTGCTGCCTTATGAATAGTTTCATCTGCATAAGCACCTGCAAACTGAGATAATCGACTAAGCTCTTTTCCTGGAGTTGACTATGTTCCTTTCCAAAGAACTTGCATTGATGTTGTGTCCATAGGTATTTCTGGAGAATATTCAATCTTTCATTTCTATTTTGACCTGGATACAACAAATTTATACTTTGGACTATAAAATACATCCAAAGGAGGTATTTCTTCAATCTTCAGAATTATTTATGCTATTGGAAAAGCAGGATAATCTCCATGTATTCTACTGTTGTTTCTTCTTGTCTCTCCTCTGTGCCATTAGTCCTTGGTGTCTAATTTCACTGAATAGCAATTTCGGAAACCTTTGCAGTGAATGAGATTTCTCAAATTTCTCTTTGATCTTCAGAACCATTTAAATTAGAGGATACTTTTTGAATTCTTGATTCACCTATATGAATTGATTTTCTTAGTGAATCTTCAATGGGAAGAGCTTCTAAAAAAATATCATTCTGATCAGCAGAAGTATTAGTATCAGACAATGCTTTTTCAAAACTTTCCCAGTCTTGATTAAATATCTCTTCTTGTGGAACATTTATGATTTCTGGTTCTACCATTGGTACTTGTACTTAAATTGAAGTAATCGGAATTGGAACTTGTTCTACTTCTGGAAATTGAATCTGAGCTTGGGGAAATCGAATCGGAACTTGTTCTGCCTCTGGAAATTGAATCTAAGCTTGAGGAATTGCAATTTTTTCTGGAATTGGCCTGTGGAACATGTAACCTGGAAAATGCAAATTCTTCTATTCACGATATTTTTTGAAATGTATCAATTATTCTGTACTAAATCTCACAGTTTCTATTTGCAGAACCCTTGAGAATTTTGGAATTGATTCAAACACGTCATCAAATATATCAGGCTCGCTTGCAAATGCCTGCAGCTTAACTTGATTTGTTATTTCTTTGGCAACACCATATGCATAATAAATTATCTTGGGAATAATTGGGAAATTGAAGGGTTTTAATCGATCAATTTCAAGACATGCATGCTTGAAATTGTCGAGAGTATATGACACACATGTGATAGGAAAAGTTTTCTAAATTGTCTTTTTGGCTTCTTTCAGAAATTTAGTCAACCCATTAACTATGGTCTGATAAGCAATCTCTTTGGCCAATAATTTATCTGATGTATAAAAAGGTAGGACATGAGGGCAAGCATGACTTCCAAAAACTCAGATGCATGTGAAAAATTCCTCACCAAACCATCTTCCTATAGACCTAATATTTCTATTGGCTTCATGGGTGACTCTAGAGATTTTCCTTTCGAAAAGGATCTGAAAAACTGGGAGCATTACATCATTGCATATTTTAAACATATGGGAGTGGTATTTTGATTCCCACAAGAATTCTAACTGTAAAAAGATGGGGGTTTTAACTTATCTATTCCATTTCCATCCTAACAATGGAAATTCAGTAGAAAAACAAACAACATCTAGCATAAATGAAATCATATAAAAAGTATTGACTGTATGGAGAGAAGATTACAATTTTATCTATAGATAGTGATACATCTAATCAAATTATCAGACATAATATTAGCCCATCATTAATATATCCATAATAGGTTGCTCCTATCAGGGGTGTCCAATCTTCTTTAAACTTGGTTGTATTTGAAGACCCAAAAAGATGACACATCATTGCCACAATTTGTGAGAATGGGATTTTACTAGAAACTAATGAATACATACCCTTATTGTCCTATTAATTTTGATTAGGATCATTTCTCCAATACTTAATCACATTTCCAAGGTGCTCATTCTCTCACATAAATTCCTGGACAAAATAATTGTCATATATTTTCTGGGATTCAAGCAATTTTTACATTTCCTTCAAATCTGCGGGTCTGAGAGAACCAATGATTATTTTTCTTTTGGTAAAAAACTATCTATCTCAGATTCCCACAAGATCTAACACCTATCTTACTAAGGCAATGTATGGAAACATTTTAGGACGTGCAAAAATTATGTCAAGAAAAGAGTTAGCTGCATCAGACCATGAGTTTGAATCTAAGGATGTAGAATCATCAGCTACAACCTTCCTATTCAAAATTACTTTTGGATTCTCATTCTCAAACAACTTATAAATCCATTCCCAGCTTGAGGAACCAATTTATGGGTTGAATGTTGTGTCTGAGACGAGAGGAGCCATCTGGTGATCTTCTTCTTGCTGAACAACTAACTGAGGTGGGGTGGCATACTTCCTTCGTGCTTTAATCAGCCTCGACATAATTTTATGCCTAAGTTTCCAGAATTAACCTGTTGAAAGAAAAACTAGAGAGCGTAAGCTGAAATCACGTCAAATGATATTAACTTTCGTATAACCTTAACTCATGCATAATGGGAATCCTCAGTATTAAATATGAAATAATTATAAAATCGTTTACAAACCTAGAAATCATAAAACACCTGAATTACCATTAAATTGATAGTATGGGCTTCATGTGATTTTGAAATTTTGTTATCTTATTAGGATCGATAAATCGGCCTTTTAATGATTACCGAATTTTTGACGTTTCACAGCAATGCGCGATATGCGAAAATTCGATATTGCAATGGTTTTTCCTGTTGAATGATAGAATGAAATATCAGTATATGTCACATGACAGTTTGCAATATCACTATCTGTTATATAATGCATTTCAACCTCGTACATCAGCATTTCAGCATTTCGCATATCGGTGTTTCGGCTATTCGCTTATCAGTGTTTTCTGTTTCGGCGATTTATACTTCGGTGATTTCTTTCCCTCTCTTTGTACTCTTAGTCCTTTATGTGTTTCTTGGAGCACTTTTTCATGATTTTCTTATGTTTTGATGAAAAACAA
This sequence comes from Pinus albicaulis, assembly GCA_034641835.2. Taxonomy (NCBI): domain Eukaryota; kingdom Viridiplantae; phylum Streptophyta; class Pinopsida; order Pinales; family Pinaceae; genus Pinus; species Pinus albicaulis. The sequence goes on along the minus strand of CM076576.1, from coordinate 664,059,203 downwards.
ATCTTAATCTAATAGGTTGAAATTTCTAAGTTCTAAAATTGCTTTTAACCTTAAGAATTATTTAAAAGGGTACCCATTGTTTTTTCTATACTATTTATCTTAAAAAAATGGGGTTTGTTGTAATACTACAAAAATTGGCGATACACTGGATGAATCTAGAACCTTTGATAAATATTAATACTAAAAAGACAATATTTTAGGAAATTATAAATAATTGAAAATTGTCTTTAATATAAGTAAAGTTCAATCCAAATAGTTTTGTTTTTCTTGAAAAAAAGTTCTTACTTTAGCAAATGAAATTTTCTCTAAATGAATCAAATTGTAATAAGTTGAAAAGATACATAGGAATTCAGTCAAAGTTTAGCTTGTTTTGTGAACTTATTAGTCACTAGTAGAGCTGCTACTGCCAGCAGGCGTTCATAGCCTCGACAAGGTTACTATTTAACCAAAATGATCCAATATCCCATTCATAACATAATAGATATTTTTAAAGGTAATATAATATTTTTTTTGTCACTTTAAAATCATTATCCTATGTTTGGTAGCCATAAGTGATAATTTCATTCACTGGTTATTAGTAAATTTGAACAAGCTGACTCATGATGAGATCCCTTGTCTCAGGTTTTTAAGCCTAGAGCCATTATCCTGGTTTGGTAGTCAATTTGATAATATCAAGTTTACTAGTTTCCTATGAACATGATGAGTCGACTCGTAATGAGACCTCTCAAGTTTAAAGTTTTATATATTTTTTAATTACACTTTGAAAAAATATCTAATACAAATAAATGGGGAGGCTATCATTTTGTTGTTTATGAGCTTTTGGATGACCATTTAAGTAAAAGATGCTAATACTTCAACAAAATCCTATACTTGTAAAAATAAATTTTCGAACATGATTCATGTCAAAATAATCTTTCAATTTACATGGGTTAGAAAAATTCTTCTTTCTAATTTGGCTATTTTGAATTAAATTTTTCTAAAGAAATAGATATTTCAATAAAATGATTTATTTCCTAATTTTTATATCTTTGAAGATTAACAGTTTCAGGTTTGAGAAAATGATGAAGTGTTTCACAATTTGTGTAAAATTACAAAAACTTGCTTTATTTTAAACTAAATATGTATATATTTTACAAAATAACTGCTTGTTCTTTCAAGAAAAGTATTTTTTTGAGGATAATTCCATTAACAGGAAGATTTTATTTCTTCCCTTGTAAGTTTTGCAAAATAAAAGTTGATGGACCTAGTTTTTCACTTATTTGAAAATGATCAAGCGAGAGCTTTTGAAATTTTGTGTGTTTTCCTTTGTCCTCATGCACTTTATCCCATTTCAAAACCAAATCTTTGAGTTCAAACTGTTTATTTTTAACTGTATTTAAATCAAATGAACTTTTGATCAATTGCTGATGATGATTATGTACCATTTTAGCCTTTTCTCTTTCTTCTTCCATTTTAATTGTTTGAGACAATCTTGATTTTAATGAAGAAAAAGGTTATTTGTTAATGAATTGTACTGGGGTTGTTGACGGGATAAATACGTTTAAAGGTAAAACAACTTCCTTCCCATAAAACAATCAAAAAGGAGAAGTTCCTATTAAAGCCTTTTTAGTTATCCTATCTGCCCATAATGCGAAAGTCAAAGCTTTGTGCCAATTCTTTTGGTTTTGATCAATGGTGCGTTTTATTATTCTTATGAGATTTTTATTTGTGGATCCTGCCAAACCGTTTCCTTGAGGATAATAATTTGCAGAATATTTCAATTTAAATCCTCTCTTCAAAGAAAATTCTGTCATGGCATTTCCAAAAAAACAAGATGCATTGTCAAATACTAAATCATAAGGGACCCCAAACCTTGTGATGATAAATTGATCAATGAAATCAATAATATTTTCAGAGTTGGTTGTCCTCAAAGGTATTGCTTCTACCCACTTTGTAAGATAATCTGTAGCAATTAAAATATATTTATCTTGCTTAGAAGAATGAGGAACGATCTCACCTATTATATCGAGTCCCCATTGTTTGAAAGGTTGTTCCATATTGACTGGTTGAAGTGGCATTGAGGCTTTTCTTTGTCTTCGTGCCATAGTTTGACAATTTTTACAATTTCTGACATAGCTATGTGCATCTTTGAATAATGTTGGCCAATAATAACCTACATGTAAAATTTTATGGGTTTTGGTATCTCCACCAAAATTTCCACCTCCTGGCCCATCATGAAGTTACTGAAGTACATTAAGTATTTCAGTTTTCTGAAGACATCTGAGCAAAACAAAATCTTAATTTTTTCTGAACAATACATCATTGACTAATTGATATTGATTAGCCTTCAATATTAATGCTCATTTTTTTGGAATCTAAATTAAGTGGCGCATAACCATTCTTTATATAAAATATTAAATCAACATATTGATATTGAGGGTTAATATTGATTACCTCGGTGAACTGTTCAACCGTATCATTTACCTCATCAAGTGATGCATCATTCATTCCTGTAATCAATCTACAAAACCCCAATCCTCTGACAATTTTAGCAGGTTTAATTTCTAATTTGTATTCTTCCATGGAAGTTACTCAATTAGCTCTCTTTTCTCCTAGTTCCTTTTGTATAAGTATGTGTCTGATTGATGAGAATGAAATGATTACTTTGACATGAGCTTTCAGAAGAAAAGGGCAAAAATATTTCACCGCTTTATAAACTGCAAACACTTGTTTTTCGACTCCTGTATAGTTCAATTCAACTCCTTGAAAATTAGAACTAGAAAAGGAAATTGGAGTTTCAATATTTTTATCATCTAGTTGAGGTAATACTACAGCATATGATAGATCTGAAGTGAATGTATATAGAATGAAATCATTGGTAAAATTTGGAGTTGAGAGAGAAGGAGCATCAGTGATTGATTTCTTAATAATTTGAAATGCTTCCTTTTCCTGTTCTCCCCATTTAAGCAATGCATATTTCTTTATCATCTTTTCCAATGGTAGGACAATATGTGAAAAATCTGGAATGAATCTTTTTACAAAGTTTATCTGTCCTAAAAAGGACTGCATCGATTTTTTGTTATGTGGTAGTGGAATTTCTGAAATTGTTTTAATCCTATCAGGATCAATACAAATTCCATTGTTTGAGACGATAAAACCAATAATTTTATCTTCACTTAAAGAAAAAATTGACTTCTTTGGATTAAGAGAAATCCAAAATCTTCTGCATCTTTCAAAACTCTGCTTTAAATCATGCAAATGATTATTTCTCTTCTTTTAATAAATGGTTATATCATCAAGATATACGACCATTATTTGATTTATCAATTATTTAAAAGAAATATCCATGGCCCTCTGAAAAGTTTCTCCTGCATTCATTAATCCGAATAGCATCTTTTGGTATGCATAGGTTCCCCACTTTCTTCTGAATATAGTTTTTAAATGATCATCTGGATGAACCAAAATTTGGTTATATCCTGAAAATGCATCTAAAAAGGACATTAATTCTAAACCTGCTACTAACTGTAAAACTTGTTCCATTGATGGTAAAGGAAAATTATCCTTTTGACATGCTTTGTTTAGGTTTCTAAAGTTAATACAAATTCGGATATCACCATTCTTTTTTTCTTACTGGTACTAGATTAGAAACCCTTTTCGAACGTCTAACAAAAAAAATGATTTTAGCATTCAAAAGTTTTTTTAACTGTTTTTTTATTTGAGTTTCCAAATTTTGATGTATCTTGCTAAGCTTCTGCTGGATTGGTTGAACATCAGGTACCATAGGAAAAATATGTTGAATGATATATGGGTTGTAGGTTTTAAGATCTTCGTGATTCCATGCAAAAATATCTTTATATTTCCTTAAGAAGGAAATGAACGCATTTCTTTCTTCAAATGAAAGGGTAAGCCCTAGATTTATATCTTGATGTTCTTTATCAAATCCTAAATTAACTAATTCAGACCTCAAAGTAGAACAATGTAGTTTGCAATTTTTGATTTTTTGAATATGTCTTTCAAATCGTATAAATCTTCAAGTTTTACCACAGACATTGGTAAAATATTCTTATCAGCTTGTTGCTTGATTTGATTATCATGTTCATCTTCATCTAGAATTTGATCATCATATGATATTTCAGAAGTAAGAAAACTTAAAATGTGACCATCGGCATTGAAGACTCGCCAATTAGTAACATTATCTGGCACAAATGGATGAAAAATCAATTCGATAGAGAATCTGTTAGGACTAAAATCTTCAGGCGGAATTAGCTTGGATGCAACGTTAGCCAAAAGATCAGAATTATCATTTTGTGATCTAGGAATAGGAGAGATATTGAATGCAAAAAAATGAGATGTGAGGTCTTGAACCAAAGATTGATAATGTTTCAAGTGAATTGAGAGACAGTGAATAGTGTTTCATACTTGTCTTACGACAATTTCTGAATCTTAAAATATTTGAATATATTGTATACCAAGACTTATTGCTTTACAAATACCTTGAACAAAAGCTTCATATTCAGCAATATTGTTAGTTCATTCAAACTCAAGTCTACAAGATAGCATAGTTTTTTCACCTTTTGGATTTACAAGCACGCCTGCTGCTCCTATACCATCATTGGATCTTGATCCTTTAAAGAAAAGTTTCCAAAACAGAGAATGGATTATTGTGTTTTCTTTGAAATTTAAGCATCTCGAAAAATTATTTTGGGAAAATTTTCTCTATTTGTGAATTAACAGAATCGATAAAAAACTGTGAGATTTTAGCATTAAAATTACCCAAAAATGAATCTGAAGAATAATTACCGAAAACATTATTATTGAATCCTATGGGTTCATTTTCTTCTCCAAGATCTGTAACTGAGTATTTCATATGCTTTTCACAATCAACTCTGATTTGGTTGGGTTTTCCATTATATGGAAGCCACATGTGAGACCATTCTGTTGTAAAATATCCATGTAAATTTTCAGACTAGTCTCTGCTAAGAACTAAACCATAAAATTCATGGATATCAGCAATCAGTATATCGATAATTTGGGCAACTTTTTGATTTGATGACAATCTAATACTTACTGAGTTGATCTCTCCTAAGACCTTAAATTTTGTTTTATCCAATTTAACTATGCTAACTGATGATTTCTGGGGTGCGATATTTAACTTCTCGCAAATTGAATATGGCATAATATTGGATGATGCTCCAAAATCATTCAAACAGTTATGAACATTTCTATTGTATATTTCATAAGTTGCGAGGAAAGGAGGTGTATGAGAATTGGACCTATCACCAATCAAAATATCATCTGAAGCATTTACTTTATTTGAATTTTCAATTGGAGGCTTCTCTATCCCATTAGCAGCTTTAGAAATAACAGTTGAAGGAAGAGGAGATGTAGTAACTGCATTCAAATCTTTCAATAAAACATTATGTTGTTGCTTTAATTTGCTAACTTCATGAAGAGAAATATTGGCTTTAATATTTTTTATATCCTCAACAATATTGTATTCAATAATATCAGATACTACCAAAGTTTTAGAGAGAGGATTGGGTATAGATTTGATTGGTTGAGATTTAGTAATCACCTGCTGAGATGGTTTGACCGGTGGTTTTTTATTAACAGGTTTCTCTTGAGAAATAGGAGTTGGGACCTTCTACTTCTTAATTGATTGATTTGGTTCGGTGGAAGTCTTACTTCTGGTGCTAACATGCATTGCTTCAGACTCTATCTCCTCATCATAGGAATGTAAGACAAAGTCCCATAATCCATGTAGTTCTTCTACTTCTTCATCTTGAGATTCATCGTCAGACGCTGTAGTTTCTTCTTATTCTTCTTCTTCAGATTCAACATTAGAAATGATATCGGGAGGTTGTCATACCGACGACTGATTTTTTCTAAATGATCTAAATGGTTTTTTAGTAGAAGTCTAAATAAATTGTTTTTTATTTCAACCATTTCATTTAACATGGTCTTCAGGACCTTTTGCAATCCTTCAAGATCGAAAGGATATTTGGGAGTTTTCTTCTTTTGATCATCTTTGAATGTTTCTTTTTTAGATTTTTTGTCTTCTAACTCGGTTTTTTTTTTTCTAAAGCTATGATTCTTCTTTCTATAGACAAGGCTTCCTTCATATTTTCTACAAGGATAGGCTTATTGGATCTATCTACAAAAATTTCTATATTAGAAGGAAGAGAAGATATGCACCACTCTATTTGTACATACAATCTTGGTCGAGAGGCAGCTGGAATTTTAGTCAATAACTTATTAAACCTGGAGTTGAAATCTTTGATATTTTCATTTGAACTAGCTTTAAATTAGAAATATCATTGATTAAGGATACAATTGTCCTATCATCACCATATTTAGCAAGAAATAAGTCTTGAAAAGTATTCTAATCTCCTATTGAACCAGAAGGGATGGAAAAATACCAGGATCCTGCGGATCCTTGAAAAGTATAAGGAAACAATCTTACTACAACATCTTCATATTGCATACCGTGGAGACTCATAGCCAACATAAAATTATTGAGATGTTCTTCAATAGGAAGACCATCATCAAGATTATATTTTGGTAACCATTTCTCTGGAATATCGGGGAGAGGATGTAAATTTTGCATTTGCAGAGCTCCTGGATTGACCGATAGTAGATTGGTCATTGTTTGAGTTGGTTCTTGTGAAGATGAGCTAGTGGGTCCAAAAGCAGATGTGGATGGGGAAGAACTTATTGTTGGACTAGTACTACTTACAGTAGCACTGATTGTTTGAGTAGAAATGGGTCGACGAAAAGAAATGGGTTGATTAGAAGAGATGGTGGAAATAAAGGGAATCAAGATGATGTGATTTCACTGATACCTGATTGAGATGTTGATGTGTTTGCTTTCTTACAATGAGATAAAATAGGAAAATCGAAAATATTTATCCCAAGTTTTTCACTTTGTGATCGAGTTAATACACCAATAATTCGAAATTTGGATGTAATACTTTCTTCAGAAACTTCTGGTTTGGTTTTTTTATCTGGAGCTATAGATATTTGTTCTAATATTTTAATCAAAGACTGAACTTCAGGGGATTCAGGAATATGTTTTTAAGAAGTTCTACGAGGTAATATTTTAGGAAATGTAAGAAATGGTTCTACAGCTTTAGGCTTATGACTTGGAGATAGTGAATGAGATATAGAAGCCATAGAAACTTCAAAGGGAGTTTGACTCTTATGTTGGATTTTCAATTGAGATTCAGCTTTATATGCCATACATAGTCGGAGGTTCAAGCCCTCCTTCTAGTGCCAAAAATGTTGAAGGCTGGAGAGTGATTTCCTCAACATTAGGGATTCCACCCGGTCGGGAGGTTAGTGCAAATCCTTGCTACTCCTTTTTCGTTGAAATGGTGGGTCCGACTGGGGATATAGGGTATAGTTTCTCGTATAAAATGAGTTTTTAAAACAATGGAATAAAATCAACATGAATGGAGTGATCTATTCTACTGATAACAGAAATAAAACTAATTCTAACTCCTTCCTGGGATGGATCGATTTATATGATTACAAAGTAAGATTTCATAAGTATGAAAAAATATAGATCATTTGCATACTAAAATCAATATAAGCACATTAAAGAAACTAAATCAATGTAATTGATTTAGTTGATGAAGAAAATTAATCATATAACAACTTTCAAAGTCACTTGTCTAACAACATATCATTCAATACATTTTATCAATAGTAATAAAAATATATATCATTTCAACGCTTATCAGAAAGAGACAAACAGATAGAAACAAGTTTACTATAATCTCATAAACATCAAATGATTAATACAAAGATAATAGTACCCGTTGCATCATATCTTAGTTCTGAAAAGATAGCCTCTGGGCTTAGACTTTCAATTAGATAATTTTGTTCAAACAATAGTGAAGTTCCAAAAGCAACCTTCTCAAAAATCTGGACCTCTTTCTAAATGCATGAAAGGGGTTTAAATACTAATTAATATAACAAAAATAGAATACTTGTGAAAGAATTCTTCTTAATCTAATATAAACTATAAACTAAAAGCTAGGAAATTAAAATGGAGTAGTTGTAACAGTCTCAAGGTTGTTTCTCGGATCCACTCTCTAACTATTATTTGAGCTGGCAATATTTGCTTATATATTTGAGCTGGGGTGGATACATTGACTGCATTCTCATCTGGCCCGTGAATATTGCATCATTGAGTGCTGGAAGAAGTTGAACTGCTGCATTGGAAAGACACCTTAGCCCTCCCAATTGACTGTGTGGCTTGATCAATAGATACCAGTAAACTTCCATATTTATCTTTGTCAAGTTTTCTATGTCAAGAGCTTTCCTTCTTGATGTTTCTTGCCAATATTGTTTCAAAAGGATGACTTCAGGCACAGTGTCTTTTGAAATTTCCTAGATAATATTAGCTTGCAGAAGATAATATTTAATATACTCATAGATGTTAAATGACATGTTTTTAGTTTTTATGATAACTATTTTTTCGCTTTTCATTTTCATGTCCCGGCCTCCAAATATTATATCCTTTATTGATTCTTCAAGGCAAGGAAGATCGACCACTCTCCCTGGCACTGTGTCTTGCCAATCTAGATACTTAGACACTTTATCATCAGTTTCTTCATAATAAATCCTCAAATCAGAAATTTGAGTGACTAAATCATCACTGATTTTAATATGCTCTTGAATCTGTTGATACTTTGGATAGAAAACTGTCTGTTGTTTTACTAGCAATGTTTCCAGTTTGGTTGCTTCTTTCTTTACCTCATTAAGTTCTGAATTCTCCTGGAGCTTTTGAATGTTCTGCTATAGTTCTTGGACTATTAAATCCTTTTATTTAATTTAATTTTTGAGTTTGAGTTTGAGATCTTCAAACTGTATTTGCAGATTATTAATATTTTCTTGCAACTCCTGCTCTATCATTTGTTTTTCATCAAAGAAACTTTTCTCCATTTGATTCATTTTTTGATCTTTCTCCATGATTAATGACTCAATTTCTACTGCCTTATGAATAGTTGCATATTCATAAGCACTTGCAAACTAAGATAATCAGCTAAGTTATTTTCCTGGAGTTGATTTTGTTCCTTTCCAGAGAACTTGCATTGATGTTGTGTCCATAGGTATTTCTAGATAATCTCCAACCTTTTGTTTCTTTTTTGACCTGGATACAACAACTTTATGCTTTGGACTATAAAATACATCCAAAGGAGGTATTTTTTGAATCTTTAGAATTATTTTTACTGTTGGAAAAGCAGGGATAATATCCATGTCTTATTTTGTTGTTTCTTCTTATCTTTCCTATGTTCCATTGGTCCTTGGTGTCTGATTTTGTTGAATAGCAATTTCAGAAACCTCTACAGTGAATTAGATTTCTCGAATTTCTCTTTGATATTTAGAACCATTTAAATTAGAGGATACTTATTGAATGCTTGATTCACCAATATGAATTGTTGTTCTTATAGAATATTCAGTGGGATGAGTTTCTAACAAAATAGAATTTTGATCAGCAGAAGTATTAGTATCAAACAATGTTTTATCAAAACTTTCCAAGTCTTGTTTAAATCTCTCTTCTTGTAGAGCATTTACGATTTCAGGTTCTACCACTGGTACTTGTACTTGAACTAGAGGAATCAGAATTAGAACTTGTTCTACTTCTGGAAATTGAATCTAAACTTGGGGAACTTGATTCGAAACTTGTTTTGCCTCTAGAAATTGAATCTGAGCTTGAGGAATTGCAATTTGTTCTGGCATTGGCTTGTGGAACATGTAATCTGGAAAATGAGAATTCCTCTATTCACAATATTGTTTGAATTGTATCAATTCTTCTGAACTGAATCTCACAATTGTTATTTGCAAAACCCTTGAGAATTTTGGAATTGATTCAAACACATTGTCACATTTATCATGCTCGCTTGCAAATGCCCACAGCTTAACTTGATTTTTTATTTCTTTGGCAACACCATATGCATCATAACTTCTATTGGGAAGAATTGGGAAATTGAATGGTTTTAATAGATCAATTTCAATACATGCATGCTTGAAGCTGTTAAGAGTATATGACCCAGATGTGATAGGAAAAGTTGGCCAAATTGTCTTTTTGGCTTCTTTCAGAAATTTAGTCAACCCATTAACTACAGTCTAATAAGAAATCTCTTTGGCAATAATTTATCTGGTATATAAAGAGGCAGGGTATGAGGGCAAGAATTACTTCCGAAAACTAGGATGTATGTGAAAAATTCCTCACCAAGCCATCTTCCTATAGACCTGAGATTTCTATTGGCTTCATGGGTGACTCTAGAGATTTTTCTTTCGAAAATGATCTGAAAAACTAGGAGCATTACATCATTGCATATTTTAAGCTTATCAGAGTGGTATTTTGATTCCCACGGGAATTATAACTATACAGATATGGTGGTTTTAACTTCTCTGTTCCATTTCCATTCTAATGACAGGAATTTAGTATAAAAACAAACATCATCTAGGATAAACGAACTCATAAAAAATGAGTGATTGTATTTGAGGGAAGATTACGATTTTCTCTATAGATTGTGATACATCTAATCAAATTATCAGACAGAATATTAGCCCAATCAAGAATATAGCTATTAGAGTTTGTTTCTATCAGGGGTGTCCAATCTTCTTTAAACTTGGTTGTATTTGAAGACCCAAAAAGATGACACATCATTGCAGCAATTTGCAAGAATGGAATTTTAAGAGAAAATACTAAGTACATACCATTATCATCGCGTTTATGTCAATTAGGATCATTTCTCCAATCCTTAATCACATTTGCAGGGTTCTCATTCTCTCGCATAAATTCCTGGATAAAATAATTGTCATATCTTTTCTAGGGTTCAGGAAATTTGTACATTTCCTTCAAATCTGTAGGTTTGAGAGAACCAATGATTGTTTTGATTTTGGTAAAAAACTATCTATCTCGGATATCCACATGATCTAAAACCCATCTTACTAATTCATTGTATGCCAACATTTTAGGATGTGCAGAAATTCTATGTAGAAAAGAGTTAGCTGCTTCGAACCATGAGTCTGAATCTAAGGATGTAGAATCATCAACTACAACCTTCTTATTCAAAATTACTTGTGGATTCTCATTCTCAAACAACTTATAAATCCCTTCCCGGCTTGTGGAACCAATTTCTGGGTTGAATGTTGTTTGAGACTAGAGGAGCCATCTTGTGATCTTCTTCGTACTGAACAACTAATTGAGGTGGGGTGGCAAATTTCCTTCGTGCCTTAATCAGCCTCGACATCCTTTTATTCCTAAGTTTCCAGAATTATCCCGTTGAAAGAAAAATGAAAGAGCATAAGCTAAAATCACGTCAAATGCTATTAATTGTTATATCAGCTTAACTCATGCATAATGGGAATCCTAGGTATTAAATCTGAAATAATTATAAAATCGTTTACAAACCTCAAAATCATAAAACATCGAAATTACCACTAAATTGATAGTATGGGCTTCGTGTGAGTTTGACAGTTATCTTATTGGGATCTGTAAATCGGCCTTTTAATGATTAGCGAATTTTTGATGTTTCGCAGCAATGCACAATATGCGAAAATGGGATATTGCAAGGGTTTTTCTTGTTGAATGACGAAATACGATATTGGTATATATCGCATGACAGTTTGCAATATCATTAGCCGTTATATAACATATTTCGCAACCTCATACATCGGAATTTCGGCATTTCGTATATCGGCGTTTCAGCTATTCGCTTATCAGTGTTTTTTGTTTCGATGATTTATACTTCGATGATTTCTTTCCCTCTCCTTGTACTCTTAGTCCTTTATGGGTTCCTTGGAGAACTTTTTCATGATTTTGTTATGTTTTTATGAAAAACAAAACTTAATCTAATAGGTTGAAATTTCTAAGTTCTAAAATTGCTTTAACCTTAAGAATTATTTAAAAGGGTACCCATTGTTTTTTCTATACTATTTATCTAAAAAAATTTGGGGGTTGTTGTAATACTACAATAGGTTGTTTTCTTGATCATTGGCTAGTAATATTGTGCTTTAACGTATCTATATACTTTGTGATTACAAACATATTTACAATTTACTTTCTTTGAAGAAATATTGATATTGCATTTGATCATTATAACTGAAATTATTGGCTTACTTTATAATTGCAAGATTGTTGTACTTTGAATGTCATAATTATTTGGAAACATATTTTTTTCTCTTGCAATTTCTCTCAAATTTTCATACTGCTCATATTTCTAGTTATCTTGATATGTTTTACTAACATTCTTCTCGCATCACTGATTATCTAGTAACTTGAATATTTTCTTATTGTGAAAGTGATATAATTTGTGTTGAGCATATTTTATAAGGCATTAGTCTATGTATGCTAATATTTCTATTGCCTCATCTTGTTAAGACATAATTTTCTGGTTTAATAAAAACACTTGTTAATTCATCTCAATTCAAGTTCCTTAGAGAGGTAGTGATCTTGTCCATAGTCTCCTAGGACTTTTTGTTCCAAAAAATTTTCCCCTCATCACCGTCTTTAGGGAATACCCCCCTTGACTTGGCTAGGAGAGAGTCTAAACAGAGTGAGTAGGAATCAATGTGATGGCCTCTACTTTGAGTGATGTTCCTTAGTTGTACACTTTAGGTGAAAACAGGAAACACACGCTATGTGCTAACTTAGAAAAATGTTCCTTTGGCATGGACAAGGTTCAATGTCTTGGTTACATTACTAATGAGAAAGGTGTGCATGTGGACTGAGCTAATCCAAGTCATTTGGGATTGGAATGATAACTATAATAGAACTTTGAAACTTCTTCGACCTTTCTAATTTCTATATAAGATTCATGTTGGGGTTCTCTCATATCTCTTGGCCCTTAAGTCAAGTTATAAAGGGTGGAGAAAAAGTTTTGTTTTTTTTGGTTTGAGTCATAACAATATTCATTCATTGAATTGAAACACCACATTTTCTCTGCACCATTCCTCCCCTTGCCAAACTTACAGCAACCATTTGAGATTGAGACATATGCCTCCAACTATGTTATTGGTGCATTCATCACTCAGCAAGGGCATACAGTGGCCTATCATAGTGAGATACCCTCTGATACTTTCTGGAGTTACCCCACCTATGATAAGGAGATGTATTCTATCATGCAGGGCTACCGATAATGGAAACATGATATTCTGGGGAAGTAAACAATCATCCACACAGATCAAAGACTCTTCAATTTATGCAAACATAGCGGAAGTTACAAAATGAGAACCATCAAACACAATACACATATATGTAAAAATTCCATTTGAACATTAATTACAAGAATTGTAGAACCAATCACATTGTATATTTCCTCAATCTGCCCCCGATTGTTTCACTGACCACCATTCTCAGCTCTTGTGGGCATGAGACCTTTGGATGGCTACAACTATACAAAAATCATCTATAGTTCACTAGCACATACCAGATTTTGATGAAATGCAAGCAAGTTTTATACTTCCATCTCAGTATTTTTCTACCTGGGACACATGTGTGTTCCTTCAAGCGAGCATTCCAAACTAATATGGGAAGCACATTATAGTTAGGTAGTGAGGAACTTTGGTTTGGAGAAGACAGTGGAAATATTTCAGAATTATTTTTATTGGCGAAAACTATGATAAGATGATTACAAATACATTAGGCCTTGCACTTCCTATGTAATTTCCAAACCAACCAATAAGAAGCAATTCATGTGCAATTAGGGGAATTTTGAGGTCTAAAATGGGCCTCCTAAGGACATTGTAAAATAATAGTGGAAATAATAAAATAAGATTATATTACATCTTCAAATTTTAGAGGGAAAAAAGAAAAAAACTATTTTTCAACTTGTATTTTCAACTTATCTCCCTATGGGTTTACTCAAATTTCGAGTGAAACACTCATTGGATGCAGAATTTGATTCACAATCCAAGGATTACCATGTTGTGTACTTTTCATGGACTATGCTACACGAAAAATGAGAAATACATTAAAATGTGATTGCAATCACATTTTTTCATGTATTTCTCATTTTTCGTGTCGTCAGGTCCATCAAAAGTATGCCACATGTGTATTCCTTAGAAGAGGAATCAAATTTTGCATCCAACGAGTACTCCCACTCGAAATTTGAGTAAAAATTTAGGGAGATAAGTTGAAAATCTAGTTTTATTATTTTATTATTTTTAATATTTTTATTTTTTTACTCCAAAAATGGTGAATCATCCCCCATGGTTCACATCATCATCTTGAATCATATTGGTTCTTTTAAAGTTTATTTTGGTTGTATATTTTTCTTAGGATGCCCATTTTAGACCTCAAAATTTCTCTAATGACCCTTATGCCTATTCTTATCCTACCTTGGGAATCCATCTCCATGGACTATATGTGTGACCTTCCTTCTACCAAGAATGGTAATGATAGTGTGTTTTTGGTTGTTGATAGATTTTTTAAGATGGCCATATTAGCTACCTACAAGAAGAGTATCACAACATAAGCCATTGTCAATCTTTTCTTCAATCGGGCGTGAGTACACTATGGGATCCCACATTCTATCATATCAAATTGGGATAGTAGTTTCCTCAGTGAATTTTGGTTGATCCTTTAGTAATTATTGAACACCAAGCTCACCAAGTCAACTGCCTTCCATCCCTAGACTGAAGGTCAGGAAAAGGTTGTCAATATGATGATCATGCACATTTTATGAATGTACAACTCCAAGCATACGCAAACATGGGATGATAGTATCCTTTATGTCCAACATAGCTACAATAGAGACATGCATGGCTCAACTAGCCACAACCCCTTTCGGGTGGGTCTGTGATTACAACCATTATGCCCCATTGATGTTGCACTTCCCTTTGCAACTACACAGGTATTATCTACGCATGTTCAATATGAAGCTGACAAAGCCACCGAATTTATTGAACAAATTTAGCACATCCACCAGTAGGTTCATGATACCTTGCACAAGGCTAATACTAAGTATAACAACCCCATAATCAACATCAGGTGCCACATAAGTTTCAAGTGGGTGATAAGGTTTGGTTGCATTTGCAAAAGGAGCACCTTGCAGGAGCCCATTGGAAGCTTCGACCACTCTAATACATACCTTACACCATTACCAAGGTTGTGGTTGACAATGCCTTCATGATAAGTATCCCCCCATTCCTTTGCCTACACCAAATATTCAATGTGGATCATTAGAGGAAATTTCAACCTAAATGTGGCCTCCAAAGGAAAAACAATAAAATTATAGTTATGAATTTTGGAGGGAAAATAAGAAAACTATTTGTTTTCATTGTTTTTTTGGATTATCTCCTTAAACAATTACTCAAATTAAATGAGTAGAACCCATACCCATTATGCATACTTTTGAGAAGACCCGCATTGATAAAAATTTAAGATACATTAAAAAATGTGTTTCAACATGTTTTTTAATGTATCTTAAATTTTTATCTATGTGGATCTTCTCAAAAGTATGCATAATGGGTACTCATTGGATGCAGAATTTAATTTTGCATCCAACAGGTGTCTACTTGTGAAATTTGAGTAAACCTATAAGGAGATAAGCTAAAAATACAATTAAAAATAGTTTTTTTTTTTTTAATTTTCCCTCCAAAATATTTACAGGTACCTCTTTTAAATTTAAATGATTTTAATTGGTTTAGATATTATGTACGTTAAAATTTCATAGGCACTTTTAGGCTAAAATTTCCTCTAATTCACCTTCGACCAAACTTTCCACCATTGTTGGATGCATCAAACATTGTCGAGTAGCTAACACCAAAAGAGCTCAACCTAGATTGCATTAAACATGCCACAACTAATTAGATCATAGACACACAGATTAAGAACACTAACCAACATAGGATCCAATTGTATTGGTTTGTCAAGGCAAGCTAGCTCTTGCACCAAGGCAAGTGGCTCAATAGGGACCAAGTTTAGTAAAAGTTTCCCCATATCATGGGAGAACTCAATGCAATGGGGCCCATTTCTTCCTAATAGGGGAGGACTGATCCAGGCGGATATTGGTGGCCACAAACCTATTCCACTTAGATCACAACATAGTTTTCTATTTTTCAGCACAATTTCTTATTTTGGCAGTTTTCAATGCCTAAACCTCCAGATCCATTTTTCAGGCCCTAAATGGAATTTTTTGGGGAAATGGGAAAATGAGACTTTGATTAACATTTACAGTTGATTTTTTTTTCCTCATATATACCATTCTAGCAAGCCATCATGTGTTCCAAACGAAGATCGTATGCCAAAGTTACCACCTCAGGAAGTTGACATTCCAACTTACCCCATTAGGGCCCATAAGGCTTTGTGTTTCATCTCCTAGCGTTAGGGTTTTGTATGCTTAGGATTTACCCTTGTTTCTTCATGATAAAAATGCCTCTAAGCCTCATTCTAAAATAGTTCAAGAATGCATATAGTCGTTATATCTCTTCTCAGGGATAAGTTACCATCATTTGATCTATTTTATTTTCATTATGCATGATAACAACTTTCAACATTTGTTATTTATTAATTGAAATTCAGTTTCATTGTATCATTTTGTTCTTGCTTATATCTACATTTCATTTCTTTCCCTTCATAAATATATATCATTTGCATAATTACGTGGTTCATCCATTTTTATTACATGTGCCATAAGTGCATAATTCACTAGAGAACTTTGAGATATAGCAACCCTTCTTTCAAAATTTCTATCCAACATACCTCTCTTTGAATGACCCCATTCAAGTCACTTAAGCTTCTTATAAACTTATTCTATCTTTATTGACTTGGAATTTGATTCATTAGCTATATCTTTTCTCTATTCAAATTGTACATGTTGTTGGGGTCCTACAATTTGGAAAATTGGCATACCAAATGACAAGGAAACATCAGAACCACTTTGGAATTCTAGGATCTAGCCCTCCTGGATTCAGAGAGGGATCTCTATGTTTGTGTTTTAAAATGATATACTTTAAGGGGAAAACATAAAAAGTAGCCTAAGATCAAGTAAGGACTTTTAACCTATCCTGCTTTCGGAATACTCTCAAAGGAAAAAAATTTAAGATAAACATAAAAAGTAACCTAAGATCAGGTAAGGACTTTGAACCTATCCTTCTTTCAGAATACTTTCAAGAGATCTTTTCAAAGCAGTTGTTGGAGGAAAAAAACTAGAGGACAGGGCTAACCATAGACTTCCCTAGTTCCTAACTCTACTTAACAAACCTTTCAAGAACATTCAAGAATAGAATCTCAAGTTCTACTCAGCAAGACATGGGATCACCAACATTCCTTGACCGGTTATACTCTATTGAAATCATTCCCAAACACACATTTATAAGAAAACGTAAAGATAAAGCTTATTAGTCAAAATTAGGGTACTTTAGAAGTAAATCCTAATCTATATTTTACTGCTCTTTATCAGAGAATATGAACACAATGGAAACATAAGGAGAATAACAATTACAGTGAGAATAACATCACCAATGATATAGATAAGGATCCAGTGAATCTACTTGTCTATTTGATGTCCAAAACCAGTTACATACTTTGAGTCCAATATCTTTTTACAGTCCAATACTTCTCTTCCCAGCCTACTATATTACAAACTACTGAGAAACTCTTACTCAATAAAATTTCAACAATTAACAATTTTCCAAAAATTACAACGAATTTTTTGTGAATACTTATAGGTGAATGAGGAAGAGTGCTACAGAAATGGTAATAAATATCAATTAAGATAGAGTGGGAGAGGTATTCGAATGCCCATTCTGCTTAATAATCATAGCAATAACTGTTGAAGTCATCTCTCGTTGATTTGTCTTTGAATTTATCTCTTTAAGCACTGATATTTAGCTTTAAATTTTGTTTTTGTCTTTATCCTTAACTTGTTGGTTAAGCCTTTGATCTTCGGATTTATGCTTTAACCTTTAACTTCCACTAATCTTCTTATTTTTCCTTTGTGTACAGGTGGCTTCATCGGAGGGTTTGTTGTGTAACCAATGGAAATTTGACCCTTATGTCCCTTTTCTGCACTGAATTTCGGCCACAAAGTATCGTCATCCACGGCCTCTGCAACTAAATTGCTGTGGGACGGATCTTTATCTTAGGATCTCCATTAAACTTGCAACAAACACAAACTGTTAAAATAAAACTTGCGATGGGGGATAAAACTGCTTCAGAGGGTTCAGCGGGGGTTACGAAGAAGTGAGGAGGCAAGGTGAATGCAGCGAGGAAGGGTTTCATGGCACAAAACCATGAAAACTAGGGTCAAAACTGAGTCTAGAGCGAAGAACTGGAAAAGCGGTTTCGGGGAATATCGAAGGTGGTATTCGCGCGAGGCAAAGGCGGTAAATGGTATTGGGCCAAATGAACACGATACACACTAATGGCTGACACGTATGCTCCTGAAAAACACCCATTTCGCATTCAAAGTGCACAAAGGGGAGGGGGAGAAAAATGGACGTGAAATGGGATTTGGGCCATTAGTTCTGGGGGTTGCAGATCTACGATTGAGAATGAGCACGGAGGGATGAGAGTATCATAGCGAGAGGAGATGGTGGGGTCGGGCTGATGCATGCCTCAGGAGAAAAAACTATCCTTTTGCGTTAAAAATGGGTTTTAGAGAGTTATGGAGGAACGGGTGTGAAAATGCCTGTGGGCCGTTGGATCTAGGGGGGGGGGAGATCAATGGTGGAGATCATGAGGAAACCCGATGGAAAGGCCCCAACGTGGTCAGGTGGGACTAGCGGGATTATATGGAAAACCTAATAAAATATGTATAGCGGGGGCACTTGAGGTATGGACGGGTTTGTGGGCCCAGTGCCTCCGCAGTAAATCTAGACCGTTGGATGAAGATATTCTATGGTCAAAGAGTCAACTACAGGGGCACCCATATTGATAATATTTGTGCTAAAAGTGCCCACGGGTGAAAAGAAGGTAAATTAATGCTGGTCGTCAGATCTGTGAGATGGAAAACAGAGATCAACTCGGATGATCGGTAATCGACGGAGGAGAAGGTCCAAGGAGGAAGAACTTGGAAGTTGCGATGGCCGATGGAGCGATGAGTGATGAAGCGATGGATGTGATGAATGTAATGAACATGATGAAGTGATGGATGTGATGAATGCGATGACCACGATGAAGCGATGGATGCGATGAATGCGATGACCGCGATGACCGTCGGATCTTTGAGGAAATGGACGGCTGTGATTATATCGGAATATCGGCCATCGGCGGGGTAAAGGGTCTGGGCACAAGAAATCAGGATTGTCGATTAGCCGATGAGAGATGCGCCGATGGCTTAGCACTCGATCGCAGGGCGTGGTCACAAGGTGGAGAAAGGGGCTAGGGGCTTAAGCAAAAAGCGCCTAAGGCCCAAAGTTGGAAAATAGGCCGAAAAGGGTTTTTTTAAGGTTTTTTAGGGGTTCTGGTAGGTAAAAGAAAGGGGTTTTAAACCTTATAAGAGGGATTTTATAAGGTTTAAAGGGATTTTTGAGGAAAATAAGGGGTAAAAAGGGAAGAATGGGTGAAATGAAGGGGTTTTTTAGAGGGATTTTCCAGAGGAAAAAGTGATGGAAAATGGGTCTGAAAACGATCTCTTTTATAACAGCAGGGCTTTCTCTGAAGGTTTTGAAGTGAAGATATCAAAGAGGTGGATTTTTTGGATAGGGACACAACAAGGCTTCAAGAAGTCATAGATTTGCTTCAAATTTGTTTCTTGAAGACTAATAGACCTGTTTTAGCCATCATAGTATATGAAAAATTTATGGATGGCTAACAGCAGCTCCAACTTGGGGATGGCAGTTCCTTGGAGGTGTCAAGAACCTCAGAAACTTTATCTCTGGAATGTAGACCCGTGCTTTGCATTTTGACAACTTTTTCTTCCTTGATCATGCTACTTAAAAATATGATCAATACTTTGTAATAGCAAACATATTTCTTTCCCAAAACAACTACCTACACAACCTACTTTCCTAACATTTTTTCTTCACAAGGTGCACTTGGACTTGCAAACCTTTTGACATCAACATTTATTCTTTTATTGAAAGCAGGAAACTAATCTAGATCTACCCTTATAACTTCCATGAGGCCAAATTAAACAGTTGGACTAAAAAATTCTCTACCTAATCTACTATCTGCCAAGATTAAGCTGTCTAACAGATTTCATTCTCTATATTCTAAAACAAAAATTTAAATACAGACAAACCAGGATTAAGCTATCTGATTTGCTATAAGACTATGGCATAAAACAAGCTACACATAGACCTTTATTTACAGAAAAGTAAAACAAAACTTGAAAGGCTTAAGATCTAAACTCAATGAGAGTCATTCCTTCTTTCTTTTAGCTCTGGATTTGATCTTTTTAGAGCTGTCTTCTTCTTCTTCACCTGGTTCAAGTTTTTAGCATGTTAGAACTAGTCTTTTTCCTTTCTTTGGTTCAGATTTTGAGCATGTTGGAACCATTATTTTCTATCCTAACCTAACCTAATGATAAGCCAAGATTAAACTATTTGGAAAATTTGATTCACTAACCTATCAGCAGTCAATGGAAATCTATCTAGCCATGATTAGGCTGTATGACTAGATAGCAGTGCTCTTTCAAGTAGTGGCATCTAGGCTTGCACACTTTCTTCTTTTATATCTGCCCTCTTTTCTCTTTTCTATTTTTTTTGTATTTTTATTTTTTCTATATTTTTTTGTATTTTTCTCTTTTCAAAACAAAACAAAGCAATGATATTTACAATGCGGAATGAAAGCTTTGAACAAAGTTTTCAGCAGAAATAATGTTTGAGCATCCTACCATTGACAGGACCCCAAAACAGGTCTGTACCATCCATATCTTGTAGAAAAAATGCATTATGACCAATGGCAGATTGAATGATGTAAG
Organism: Pinus albicaulis; assembly: GCA_034641835.2. NCBI lineage: Eukaryota > Viridiplantae > Streptophyta > Pinopsida > Pinales > Pinaceae > Pinus > Pinus albicaulis. The sequence continues at coordinate 664,038,339 of CM076576.1, read as the reverse complement.
GACCTTGCCATAAATTGTCAAACTTGCCATGTTTTCCCTTGTCTTCTCTCCTGGAATCCCATTTGAGTACTTTGTCACTGATTTTGAAATCACTTGCCTTTGTCCTCTTATCAAACAGATTTTTGATATTCTTTTGTACTTTCTGTGCTCTGTTATAAACTTCTTCCCTAGTTTGCTGAAGATGTATGGTCTGATTTATCCTTCTCATCATGCTATCTTCTTCTGATTGTATTTCTTGGACCAAATTCATCACTGGCACTCCTAAACTGGTAGGAAAAAATGCATCTGCTCCATAAACCATCTGATAGGGAGACATTCCAATTGATTTCTTTTTTTTCAATCTATCTGCCCATAAAGCATGTACCAACTTGTTCTGCCATGACTTGTGATTTTCTTCCAACAACTTATTTATTATGTTTATCAGGCTCTTATTTGAAGACTCTGGCAGCCCATTACCTTGAGGGTAATAAGCTGTGGAATGACCAAGCATAATTTGATATCTGTGATAGAAATCAATTATATTTTTAGAACCAAATGCAGCAGCATTGTCAGTGATAATTTTCCTAGGACGGCCAAATCTAGACAGGATATGGTCTTCAAGGAATTTTATGATAACTGAGTCTGTGGCATTCCTAGAAGGGATGGCTTCTATCCATTTGGTCAAATAATAAGTGGCTGTGAGTATCCATCTATGTTGGGTAGGTGAGGCAGGATGGATTTCCCCAATGAATTCTAGGCCCCACTATTGAAAAGGAGCTTCAACAGTGATTGGTTGCAATGGTAAGGGAAGCAGTTTTCTCTTGCCTTCAAAGATTTGATATTTGTGGCGGGCAACTATCATTTTGTGGACATCTTGAAAGAGGTTGGGCCAGTAATAGCTAGCTCTAAGGATTTTATTAGCAATGGTTTTCTAATTTAGATGGCCTCCACATTCTCCTTCATGAAACTCATGCTTGATCCTATCTGCATCAACCTCAGGTAAACATTTAAGCAATAATCCACTAGCATTTTTCCAATATAAAAATTTATCTAAAATTCAGTAATTAACAGCTTTCAACTTTAAAAATCTTGCCTTTGTTTTAGGCATACCAGGAGGGGCATTGAGATTAGTAAGCACATACAAAATATCAGCATACGAAGATGAATTGAGGAAATGATCTTCAATAAGAGGAGTTTCCAACTCTTCCTATTCATCTAATGCATCTATCATGTTTATATCAAGTGCTTTCAAGTTAGATTCAGCAATTAATTGTGCTAGGCCTTGACTTGATGAGTTTAGTGGGTTTAATTTCCAAATCATATTCCAGTATCACAGCAATCCACTTCCCTTTTTTGCCATCGGGGTCTTGTGAAAAAATGTCTTTTACCACTATATGAGGCACAAATGCAATAATGTGAGAGTGTAAAATATAAACTCTGAAATCCTTCAAGGCTTGACCAAAGCATAGGCTTGTTTTTCCATGATATTATATTTCAGAGGTGCATCTCTTAATGCCTTGCTGAAAAATGCAATTGGTTACTCCTATCCTTCTGGATTTTTCTATAATAGGACAGCGGTCACAATATGTTCTGATGCAAATGAAAATAGAAGAAGTCCTTGGTGAAATCAGGACTGATAAGGATTGGTGCTTGGGTAAGTGCATGTTTGACCAGTTCAAAGGATTTCTTTGCTTCCAAGGTCCATTTTACTCCTATCTCTTTCTTTAGCATGTTTTTCATGTTCCTAAGGAGTTCTTCCAGGTTGGGTATGAACCTTCTTAAGAAATTAATCTTTCTAATGAAGGATTGAAGTTCTTTGATGTTTCTGGGGTGACTGAACTGCAATATACCTTCAAACCTTTTTGGGTCTATTTTGATCCCTTTTTCAGATATGATATGACCAAGAAGTTTACCTTCTTGGAGACCAAAAAATGCTTTCTTGGTATTCAAGGATAGCCCATACTTTCTGCATTTCTCAAAGACCTTTCTTAGGTGTGCTAGGTGTTCTTCATCCGTTTTGGAATAGACTGTAATTTCATCTAAATAAATCACAATGAAGTGACCTATTTCTTCTGAGAAAGCAATGTCCATGGACCTTCGAAAGGTGGCGCCGACATTCAATAATCCAAAAGGCATTTTCACATACATGAAAGTGCCCCAAGGAGTAGTGAAGGTTGTTTTCAGTTGATCTTTAGGGAGTACCAATATCTGATTATATCCTGAAAAGCCATCTAGCAAAGAAATCCTCTTGGAACCAACTACCCTTTGTAAGATGTACTCCATTTTAGGCAAGGGATAGTTGTCTTTTAATGAGGCTCTGTTCAAGTTCCTAAAGTCAATACAGAGCATTATTTCTCCTATTTTCTTTCTTACATCTACCATATTAGATACCCACACTGAGTATCTCACAGGGACAATAATTCCAGCATCATACATTTTCCTAATTTATTTCTCAACTAGAGGTAACTGCACAGGGTTTATTCTACGTAATTTCTGCCTAAATGGTTTATGTTTTTCTTTAAGTTTTATCTTGTGTTGAATGGTCTCTGTGTCATATGCCTTTAAATCCTCATAGCTCCAAGCAAATACATCAGAAAAATCTTTAAACAACTCAATATATTTCAGTTTCATGTGAGCTGGCAATGTTTTGGATAACTTGATCATCTTAGGCTTGTCTTTACTGCCTATATTTCATTCCTCAATATCAGTTTCAGTGGGTTCTATTGTTGGTTTCTTAGCAAAGTCATTGAAATTAAACAATTCTTCTAGAGGTGCTAGTCCTTTGGGTAAGCCTTTGTATTTAGACTATAGTACCTCTATGTCTTCTTTTCCTGAGTCTATGCTCTTCTGTTTGATTTTAAAACTCTCTGGTTAGCAGATTAATTTCTACAATGGGAGAAGGTTCTTTTTCAACAGGTTGTTCTTCATTAAGACAGTCTTTATCATACTTTCAGTCTGAATTTGGCAATTCAAACTCATTTTTGAACTACAGAAAGTCTTCTATCTGTTTATCTCCCTCAAAGTCCTACTAATACTTTTCATTTTCTGGGATAGCTGGCCTATATTTTACTTGTACTGTGAACTGTTTGTTGTCATAGGGTCTTTGGCATGAACTAACAGCACAAGCTAATCCATTGGTAAGAATATTTTGGTCTCTAAGGACAAAAACAAGTTCATATTCCTCAAAAGTTTTCAAAAGGTCCATAACATCATTTCTATAGGCTCTTAGTTTTGGATGTTTGGCAGTGTATTCTCCATTTATTTGTCTAATGATCAGTTCAGAATCTCCATGAACAGTTATCCTCCTGGCTCCTAGTTTCTTTAGTAAATGTAGTCCTAAGAGGAGTGCTTCATATTCTTCTATGTTATTTGTGCATTGGAAGTTTAACTTGTATGAATGGCTTTTAGCGTGATTATTCTCTGTGTTGTGAAGCCACATACCTGCTCCTGCACCAGTTCTATTACAAGACCCATCAAAACTCATACTCCAAAGAGGGCTAGTTTCGGGCTTCTTTTTGTTTTCATTTTTGTCCCCTTTGTCCTGTGTGTTTTGACTGTCATTATGCAGTTTTATGGGTTCTGCAACATGTTTATGTTGGTCTTGTTCCTTAATTTTTTCATGAAGTTGAAGCCCTTCTTCTTCACTCTCATGACTTTCACTAAGCTGTTGGACAGTGGGTTGTTCATACTCTCTGTTTTGTTTGTTGTAATTTTCAGATTTGGAAAATTGTTTGAGATCCTCTCCCTTCCTATCCTCTCCTCCTATGTTTTTTGTTATGCTGGGTGATTTCTCACTTTCCAACTCTAGATCATCAAATATTTCATCATTGTAAAGAATGAATGAGTCTAGGTCATTATAGAAAAAATAAAGAGGGAAATTTTCTGACTTTTCTTGACTACTCACCATGAATTTCATGAGTGATTCCCTATAAAGTCTTCTAGTTTTACTGAAGACAGAAATGGTGGCATATATCATGTCCATTTGCATGGTTCCTTGAAGCTTAGCACCCCATGATCTTGAAAGAAGCATGTCATATTTGGGAGGCACATCAGCCACTACCACGTCCATCACCATGCATTTGGCTGGGATTTGGGTCAAGTTTATGCAAAGATCTTTGATCAGGCCCAAGCACTTTACTCTACTGGAGTCAAAAGAATACAAATATTTATATGGTCTGGTTATCTCAAGGCCTAATTTCTCCATGATTACTTTCAGCATGAGGTTATGTGAAGCCCCTGAATCATGCATAGCATTGTGTAAAATATTATCATGGATAATCAAATTGACATAGAAAGGAGGGACCACTCCTTCTTGGAACTTTCCTTCAATTTTAGGACCAAACAAAAGGGTTGGCTGATCATCATTTAAGTTGACAGAGTCATTATTTTCTTCTATGTTCAAATATTTTAACTCCTAACATTTATATACATCTTGAATAACTAACTCAGTGAGGGGGACAAATATCTTGATTTTAGAAATTTCACTTTCCAAACTGAAAGGGAACTAATTCTTTGAAAGGCTCAAATCTGTCTTGTTAGTCACTAACTTATCATCAAAATAAGCTTGTCATTTTTTACTATGTATATCAGTTAAAACTATTTTTATAAGGGTACTAGCTGAAGTGCTAGTGCTATTAGGGTCCACACTTTGTTTATCAGTGGTTTGAGTGTTTTTCCCTTTGCTTTTACCAGAACTTTCAGCTTCTTCTTTGTTGTTTTCAGTAGCCCTTCTGACCACCCTTTTAGATCTTTTTTTAACAACATTTTCAGAGGTCTTTGCTTGGGGAGTTTCTTGGTTCTTTTTGCTCCTATTTTCATATTGTTTATGGACCTCCATGATTTCATTCTTGCAGCCTTGCCTATAGTCTTCAGATTCTAAGCCTTCATCATCATAATATGTATAAGTGGCATGGTCATCCTCTGTGAAAAAGGCAGGGTTTTCATTACTTACTCCCAGCATGTTTATAACAGTTCCCTCTGGCTCTTCTATCATTCCCTCATCTTCATCAACATAATTTTCTTTAAATGGAGGTCTGATTTGTTGGTTAGTATCTCTTTATCTCATCTGAGGGGGGTTTTTCCTAAAGTTCTGGTTCTGATTTTGAGGCCGGTTCCTATTTTGAGCATTTGTTTGGATGGCTATCCTCTCCATAATTCTTTTTAAACCTTCCATGTCCTTGGCTAGCTGGTCTAACCTTGGGTCAGATGTGGAAAGTGTATTGTCATCTCTATATGTTACTCTTTTCTCCATTCTCAGCCTAGCTCCCTTCTCAATAAGATTTGCTTCCACACTAAGGGCTCCCTTCTTCATGTCTTCTAAAGTTAAAGGATCCCTTTCTTTGAGCTGATAGGCCATTTCAGGATCAAATCCTTCAGGGAATTTGGCCAACGCTGAGCCTTGTGGAGGTTTCAAATCTGGGGGTAGTGCGTTATAAACACTATTGAATCTACTGCAATAATTTTGAACACTTTCCCCAGTGTTTCTTTTGAGGTTAATGTAATCTGAAAGTATTTGGAGAGGGTTCTTCCTGACTTCCCATTTTTTCAGAAATAGTTTATGAAAGGCAAGGAGATCATTGATGCTCTATGGGGCTAAGTTTTTGAACCATTTTCTTACTTCTCCCCCTAAACTCTGAGCAAACAATCTGAGTTTAATATTCTAATCACCTATTTCATTCCTATCATAGTAATCATTCATTTTTTCCACATGTTGTGAAGCAGTAGTGGAACTGCTAGCATCATATAGAGGAATAATGGTCGAATAACCTTATGGTAAGGTAGCTAAAGGCAGAGGAAGGACTATAGGATCATACCATGTAGCCATGATAGGATTTTGTGGGAGGAATGGAGGGGTCTGAACAGTGGATATATGGATGAAAAAAATGCTTGTACCAGCAAGAGACTGTTGAGCAAATTTGGGGTGAGAGAAACCAAAGTTATGAATGAAATGAAGATTAGGAGGTGTGGATGGAGGGGTTTCTCTACTGCTAATATGATGGCCACTATGTTGTGGTGAACTTGGAGGCTCAAAGAATGTTTGATCTATAGCATTAAGTGACTTAGTTCTTGGAAAATTACTTGGAAAATCTAAGTCAACTTGGATCTCTTGAAGATCTGAGAGGTTTTCAGGGACAGGATTAGCTCTGTGAATTGAACTGATAATAGTTGGATCCTTAGATACAGGAGACTTCCCGAGAATTCTTTCTGGATTATAAACTATTTCAGGAGGATTTGGGTCAGGATAGGCTCTGGTATGAATTCTTTTTGGAGCCAGTATGTTAAGATTTAGACCCAAAGAAAAGAAAGTTAGCCAGATATGACAATATTTTAGAGGCAAACTAGTCTTTAACAAAGAAAACTTAATCCTCAAAGTTTCCTAATCATGGGTGTGCATGATGTTTAATGGTAGTGTGGGTTTCCCCAGTGGATTCTTTGTGAAACTAGGAGTAATCAACATGCATACTGATTACCAATGGAGTATTTTGGTCTTTTAGGAGTTGTGGAGTCGCCAAGTGGATGATTTCAAATGTTTTAAGATGAGTTGTTGTCCACCATCAATGATTAACTACCAATCTAAGGCTATGATGGGTCTTCTAAGGTCTTAAGGATGTATAAGATGTAATTCACTCAGAATTCCCCAGCGGAGTCACCATTATGTTGGGGTCCTGTGATTTGGTAGCATACCAAATGACAAGGAAACATTAGAACCACTTTCGAATCCTAGGATCTAGCCCTCCTGGATTTGGAGAGCGATCTCTCTGTTTGTGTTTTAAAATGATATACTATAAGGCTTATGATATAATGTTAGGCTAGTTATGAAGCATAAGGGGTTTGTTTTTTTGTTGGTTGGGGATCATTAACTGAGAAGGTCATGTGAAGTGAAGGAGGAAATAAGTGGAAGGATGTTTCAGCATGGGAAGATAGGTCAAAAAACAGTGCTAAACCATTGGGCTATGGAGTCATAAAAGGGTTTACTTGCACAACAAATATTCAAGGGTTTTCATAGGGCAAGACATCTATATCAAAAGATATTTTAAGTTGAGTTTGTGGTATGGAACATTAAGGAGTGTGATGAAAGAAGCAAAGCTAAGAAAACAAAGGGAAGCCTAAGATCAGGTAAGGACTTTTAACCTAGCCTACCTTTGGCATACACTTAAGGGGAAAACATAAAGATTAGCCTAAGATCAAGTAAGGAATTTTAACCTATCCTGCTTTCGGCATACTCTCCAAGGAAAAACATTTAAGATAAACATAAAAAGTAACCTAAGATCAGGTAAGGACTTTGAACCTATCCTACTTTCGGAATACTTTCAAGGGATATTTTCAAAGCAGTTGTTGGAGGGAAAAAACTAGAGGACAGGGCTAACCATAGAATTCCCTAGTTCCTAACTCTACTTAGCAAACATTTCAAGAACATTCAAGAACAGAATCTCAAGTTCTACTCAGCAAGACATGGGCTCACCAACATTCCTTGGCTGGTTATACTCTATTGAAAACACTCCCAAACACGCATTTAGAAGAAAACATAAAGATAAATCTTATCAGTCGGAATTAGGGTACTTTAGAAGTAAATCCTAACCTATATTTTATTGCTCTTTATCAGAGAATATGAACACAATGGAAACATAAGGAGAATAACAATTACAGTGAGAATAACATCACCAATGATTTAGATCAAGATCCATTGAATCTGCTTGTCTATTTGATGTCCAAAACCAGTTACATACTTTGAGTCCAATAGATTTTTACAATCCGATACTTTTCTTCCTAGCCTACTATATTACAAAATATTCAGAAACTCTTACTCAATAGCAGTTCAACAATTAACAATTTTCCAAACATTACAGCAATTTTTTTGTGAATATTTATAGGTGAATGAGGAAGAGTGTTGCAGAAATGGTAATAAATATCAATTAAGACAGAGTGGGAGAGGTATTCGAATGCCCATTCTGCTTAATAATCATAGCAATAACTATGTACCACTTTAGTAGTTGTTCCTGTCTTTGAGGCATATCTAGTAGGATGGTAATAACTCCAAAGTGTGTTCTTTGAAGATATCTTGGTCTGAAGTACCCTGTTTGACCTCTCTGACAAGTAAACTGTCATTTTTGGGTTTTGTAGCCCCATGACTATGCAATAACTGTTCTGCCAGTTTTAAAGAGTTTCTGCCATCAAGATGGCTGTCATGGTGGCTTTCAGAGGAAAAGTAGACTACAGGTGTCCTTTTGGTCCTTTGGAGAAATAAATACTTTAATGATCTGGAATTTTGAAGTCATCTCTCGTTGATTTGTCTTTGAATTTATCTCTTTAAGCACTGATATTTAGCTTTAAATTTTGTTTTTTTCTTTATCCTTAACTTGTTGGTTAAGCCTTTGATCTTCGGATTTATGCTTTAATCTTTAACTTCCACTAATCTTCTTATTTTTCCTTTGTGTACAGGTGGTTGTGCCGGAGGGTTTGCTGTGTAACCAATGCCCTGGACGCATTGATTTAAAACTTGGAAATTTGACCCTTATGTGCCTTTTTTACACTGAATTTCGGCCACATAGGATCTTCATCCTCGACCTCCGCAACTAAATTGCTGTGGGACGGCTCTTTATCTTAGGACCACCATTAAACCTGCAGAAAACACAAACTGTTAAAATAAGACCTGCGATGGGGGATAAAACTTCTTCAGAGGGTTCAACGGGGGTTATGAAGCAGTGAGGAGGCAAGGTGAATATAGCGGGGAAGGGTTTCATGGTGCAAAACCATGAAAACAAGGGTGAAAACTGAGTCTAGCCTGAAGAACTGGAAAAGTGGTTTCGGGGAATACCGGAGGTGGTATTCGTGCGGGGAAAAGGTGGTAAATGGTATTGGGCCAAATGAACGCGATACATGCCAATGGATGACATGTATGCTCCTTAAAACTGCCCATTTCATGTTCAAAGTGCATGGAGGGGAGGGGGAGAAAAATGGACGCGAAATGGGATCTGGGCCGTTACATCTGGGGGTTGCAGATCTACGGTTGAGAATGAGCGCAGAGGGATGAGAGTAGCACGGAGGGAGGAGATGGTGGGACCGGGATGATGTGTGCCTCGGGAGAAAAAACTTCCCTTTTGCGTTAAAAACGGGTTTTAGAGTGTTATGGAGGAACGGGTGTGAAAATGCCTGTGGGCCATTGGATCTGGGGGGGGGGGGGGGCAGATCAACGGTGGAGATCATGAGGAAACCCGACGGAAAGGCCCCAGCGTGGTCAGTTAGGACCAACAAGATTATATGGAAAACGGAAGAAAATATGTATAGTGGGGGCACTTGAGGTACAGACGGGTTTGTGGGCCCGGTGCCTCCACAGTAAATATGGACCGTCACATGAAGATCTTCTGTAGTCAAAGAGTCAACTGCGGGGGCACCCATATTGTTAACCTTTGTGCTGAAAGTTCCCGCGGGTGAAAAGAAGGGAAATTAATGCGGGCTGTCGGATCTGTGAGATGGACGGCAGAGATCAACTTGGAGGATCAGCTATCAACAGAGGAGAAGGTCTGGGGAGGTAGAACTTGGAAGTTGCGATGGACGATGGAGCAATGAGTAATGAAGTGATGGATGCGATGAATGCAATGACTGCGATGAATCCATGGATGTGATGAATGCAATGACCGCGATGAAGTGATGGATGCAATGAATGTGATGACCGTGATGATCGTCAGATCTTTGAGGAAATGGACGGCTGCGATTATATCGGAATATCGACCATCGGCAGGGTAAAGAGTCTAGGCACAAGAAATCAAGATCGTTGATGAGTCGATGAGCGATGTCCTGATGGCTTAGTGCTTGGTTGTAGGGCTTGGTCATAAGGCGGAGAAAGGGGCTAGGGGCTTAAGCAAAAAGTGCCTAAGGCCCAAAGTTGGAAAATATGCCGAAAAGGGTTTTTTCAAGGTTTTTTAGGGGTTTTGGTAGGTAAAAGAAAGGGGTTTAAAACCTTATAAGAGGGATTTTATAAGGTTTAAAGGGATTTTTGAGGAAAATAAGGGGTAAAAAAGGGAAGAATGGGTGAAATGAAGGGGTTTTTTAGAGGGATTTCCCAAAGGAAAAAGTGATGGAAAATGGGTCTGAAAATGGTCTCTTTTATAACAGCAGGGCTTTCTCTGAAGGTTTTGAAGTGAAGATATCAAATAGGTGGATTTTTTGGACAGGGACACAACAAGGCTTCAAGAAGTCATATATTTGCTTCAAATTTGTTTCTTGAAGACTAATAGACCTGTTTTAGCCATCATAGTATATGAAAAATTTATGGATGGCTAACACATGTTTTGGTTGATAGATTTCCTTCTCATCAAACACAAAATACTTTCCTATTATCACCTTATTTTCTTAAGGATAAAACAACCTGTAACTTATTGTTTCAATATTGTACCCAATAAACATACACTTTTATCGACACCAATATTACAACAAGAATGTTTAAATTCTTGAGGTAATCAACTTTAAGTATCAATCTAGAGTTTGTACAAACTTAAGAGGTATTGTTTGTTTGCAATATTTGAGTACTACTGGGGGGGTTGAATTAGTAGTGTGACTTATTACCATTTTTTTCCTTTTATTTACTTTACTGAGTCACACACATTATTTAACAGCAACTCGTTAAATCATAAGTAGAAAATAAACCATATGAGAAACATAACCATCAACAAGAACATAAGAAAGGATCAACACATGACACACAATATATCTGATGGAAAACCCTTCACCGGGGAAAAAACCACCCTTGATGTTGTTGTGATGCTCTGAATCTTCTATTAAGCAAATATAGTCTTTTACATAGATTGTTGACTTCGATCAACTAGAAGACTCGACCTCGTATACAATCAATTAACTCCCATAAGCTTGCAGGCTCGATTCAACTGATCATCTTGGAAGACTATGTTCTCACACATATCTATGGACTACCATCCACTGAAATCCACCACGATTAATTGATCCTCTCCCAACTCCGATTGGACTATCCAACTCCAATTGGATTGAGAAACTATTCCTTTTACTGAAACTTCACAATCACTACTCCACACCCATGAAGTCATTGCTCCTCTACTCTATGCAGACCTTGTTTCATCTATTTTCATATTGGGTCCCAAGATATTCTACTCAACTTGATTCAGATTTGCAATACGATCTCCAGCAACAATAAAATCTCATCAAATTAAAATAATACCACAAATATGCTCTCTACTCGAGCAAAATAGTGGCCACAATCCATCCAATAAAAAAATAAATGATATCATCACTATCAGCATAAACATATCACATACTCAACCATAATATCAAACCCTCAATGAAAAATATAATTGTTGCATACTAAAATTAGCAACATACAACACAATGGCTATGTGTCAAACTCATCAGCAGATCCTGATAAAAACCAAAATAAGAGTCACCAACAAAATATACTCCAGCAACATGCAAAAACTCTCCAAACAATCTCTTCTACAAAAACCTCAAATCTGATCTAAGTATTGATGCACCGCTTCAACAATCTGCTCCATTAACTGTCATTTAAACTCACTAACTAAAGAAACTCTTCTCATAGCTAGGTCTGAAGCATACTCACATTATGCAGCCTTTTCTTCCTCACATAAACTCACCATCATCTATCACTTTAGCTCCAAAATTAAGTATATAAAACATGAAGGGAGAAATTGATCTTGGGGTTGGTATCAAGAGTGCACAAAATTGACAAATCAATCCACTATTACCAATACTTGTGCACTTAAGGTCTTCGCATTATTGGAGTACCTTTTCAAACCATTTACAACCTTAACTAATTAATTTAGAAGCTTTCACGAATTACCATGTCAAATTTTCCCGATGTGCACGAGGAATGAAAAGAAATTCACTTCTAAGACGTATATGTGACTTTCCCTCATAAAACCTACGTATACGTATGTTTCCTTCACAATACCTGTGTATGCCTCTCAAAACCGAGTTTTCTCAAGATTCTTGCAGCCTTGATCCTGCATCTGGTCAACTCCAATCTTTCAGGACTTTTTTATCTACTTGGGGGGGCATCTCCTAACATTTTAGAACCTCTAAAAACCCATGAAAATCCTCTGATATCCATGAAAAAATTATCTCAAGTGTCACTACCAAGTTGACCTAAAAGGATAATAAGCAAAGGTTGGAAATACTGCCAACAATCCCTCCACAATATTTGACAACTATACAACAACATCATCATCATGAGGAAAAAAAATCACTACGAAGTCATATCCATGAGCACAAGCATGAATAGCTAGATGAAGACCTAATATTCCAACTCAACAAGTGTGTCATCACAACTGAGCCATCATCTCCATCACATGTATATCTGCACCATCCACTTGTAGTAATATCAAAAATGCCTTCAATCAATGCATGTGCTAACATATTCCAACACAAGACAACTCAAGGAAACACCTCCATGAACACAACTAGCACATGAGGAAACATAAACCACACCAACATCATCATCTGACCACTATCAAAAAGTTGAAATTAATATTTGACATCAATGCCAACATAACCATCTCAATGCCAGCTCAGTTGGTTGCAAACCATGCTACAATGTAGCCGTACAAACATCAGCTAGACTACATAGGGCTGACATCAATGCCAACATTAGCTATTTGGATCCATGCACATCATAATTCCAATAATCTCCCCCTTTGGCATTGATGGAAACCATACACAAACTCCATGCCATCATCCTCTATCTCTACACCTTTGACATCAATGGCAAAGGGTCAACTCCATCTAATAAGGCAACCAAAGCTTAAGCATAAACACTAAGGTAACTAATCTATACATGGTTGAAAAATTATGCACATCAAAAATCTTCCATGCTTCTCACATCAATAGCAGCAAGCAACATAATAAACCAAGAAACATTTTGAGCATCATATCCAACCAACAACCTCTAATAGCAGAAAAAAATGAGCATAATTGTAAGAAGCATCAATGATATGCAACAATATGCACATGGGGCACTGATCAACTCTCTCCATATAGCAACCACATAACATCACCATCAATAAGCAACATCAATCTCTCTGCCCAAATAATGAGGTAAAAACCCAACAAACATAACATAGAATGAGGCACGTCATGAACACCTCCAAGTGGATCATAAAGCCAACAATATATGGCTGATGTAAACAAGAGAAAATAGATGCTCCCCTTGAACACATGCCCTCTTCAATATCAGCTCCAACCTGCAATGAATTACTTCCTCTACAAACATTGCTTCCTTGCCCATAAAGAAGCATGATATAGACTAGGACTCCACATGACCATGAATCACATAACATATAAATTGATAAATACATGGTTGTAGTAGCAACATAATACCTCATACATATTATCATATTACTATAACATGACCTCATGAATCATGACTAATTGACCCAATGATAGTACAACATAAGTACATGGTTCCATGAGCATTTTACATGAATATATCCATGAATACATGGCTAATATGATCATCTCCTATGGACCAATGAATCAAATAAATGATACATCATGAATATTACACCATCATTAGCCCATACATGTGGCTACAAAATGACTCCGTAAAATTTCCTATCACCATGATGACTCAACTCACTAAGGAAACGACTCTAAACCAACATAAAATGATGAATCAATACCAAATACATGGTTGTAATGATAATCATATGACATCTCATACATGGTTGTAATGACCATCATATGACAGCTCATACATGGTTGGTCCATATCTCATGCCATCTCTGTGCATTTGTACCAATGATCTCATTGTATGCATGGCTATACAACCTTTCAACCAACTATTAGTAGAGACAAAAAGCATATATATGGCTGAAAAATGTACTACTTTCACTCTGGGAAACATATGTAAAGAAACTACAAATAAATGAGTGAAAATGATGAAAAATAGCAAATAACTCATTAAAACTACATACCATGCATATCTCCCACTGACCTCAATATAACTCCAATAGATAGGCTAATCCTATGGACTTGAAAGTGCATGAGGCTCAAATGAACTCTTCATAAGTTGCTGCAACATCTTATACTCATCAAGTTACCATACGCTCCCCATGAGGATATGAACCTCTCATGAACTCTATACTCCTCTTGTAAATATGCAAGAAATAATCTTGGACTATATGAGGGGATGTTCTTCACTAATTGAAGATTTGTTGCTCCTTCTTTCTCCACACGATCTTTTGATGCTTCTTTTCCTCCTTTACTTGTTAAATTTTGATAGGTCATATTTGTCTTTATTTCTCTTGTCGATTTTGTCTTAGATAATGGAGCAATAAATATTCTCTTTCCATATATCCAAATTTATGACATGTGTAGCACTCCACATGGCCAAGATATGTAGAAAGATTATTAGATCTCCTACTGCTCATGCTAGATATAAAAATTGCATGAAATGTGCTTCTCCTCTATCGATTAGACTTGCAATCTATTTCCTTATGTCCAAACATGTTACATGAATAGAAATAACCATAAAAACCATGATTATACATGTTGGCCAATCTCCTTGGTGGCTTAAATTAATGCAATCTTTTTTTATTTTGTTTATGCGCTCTTCTCCAGAAATTAGCAGCAATATACCCAAATTTGTGACAATTATAGCTTTCTACATTGTGTACAAAAGGAATAAAAGGACTTTGATTCATTTGAAACCTTACAAATATTCCACGATTATCTCTTATAGAAAATGATTTTCTAGATGTAGGAGCTCCTTGATATCTTCTTCTTTGCTGCTAGAATTGTTTGTTAGAGGTTTCTTGGGTTCTTTGTCATTATTTTTTTCCTGCATGTAAACTAGACTCGCCCTTTTTAAATCCAAGACCATATTTATCCAATGGAGATCTTTGGATCTCAAAAAAATTATCCAAGGCCATGGTACTCTTCTCAAGGTTATCACTTCAACTTCTAATCTACCAACCTTTTGTTCCTTCTGATTCTACTAACTTAATCTTTAAGCTGATAAGATCTTCCTTGAGCCTAGCCTACTTATCATCACAAATCTGCAATAATTTTTCGTGTTCCTTGCATGTAATTTTTATTCAAGAAATCTCAAATCTAAGACCCATAATATCATTCTCATCTTAAATAGACACATCAACATGGTAGAAATTTGAATCATCAAAATTATAAATTAGTAGAAAATCATTAATATTTATACCTTTGGGTTCAAGATTTTCTAGTTTATTCTTATAATCTGCTAAATCATGTGCACTAGAATAATGAGACTCTTGTGGCTGAGATTCTTGACTATGTATGCCCTTCTTCTTATTCTTCTTCTTCTAATTATCCATATTGTTGTTGGTATCATCTACAAATATGGATTCTATCTTGTCCCACATTTCCTTGGCATATTTCAAACCTACTAGCCTCTTCATATCATCATCATGAAGATTCTTGTAGATTCTGACTCTAGCTTGTGCATCTTTCTGCAAAAATTTAGGTGTTATTGGACCCCTAGCACATCCTTCACATGCCAGTCTCCAAATATTATATCCACTATACAATAATTAAGATTTAACATTTTTGTTCCATACCTTGTAATTTTCAGCAATGAGGACAACCATTCTGAAAAAAATCAAAATTATGCCAACAAACCCCAGGTCTACTCTCCAGCAATCAAGCTGCAACCAAGAGTCCCACACTTATACAATTTTTTGGAAAACTTTGAGCACTACTGAGAGGGGGTCAGGGTGGAGGGGTGAATCATTAGTGTGACTTATCACCAAAATTTTCCTTTTACTACTTTACTGAGTCACACATACCAATTAGTAACAACTCATTAAACATTTTTTGATCTATGCATAAATCATAAGCAACAAATAAGACATATGAGAAACATAACCATGAACAATAACACAAGAAATTATCAACACATGAGACACAAGATATTTGGTGGGAAACCCTTCACTGGGAAAAAAACCACCCTTGCTACTACTGCACTGCTATGAATCTTCTATTAAGAAAACATATTCTTTTACATAGATTTTTGACTTAGATCAGCTAGGAGACTCGACCTATTGAGAAATTGTTCCTTTCGTTAAAAATTCGCAATATTTTCTCCACACCAATGAAGTCATTTATCCTCTACTCTATGTGGACCTCATTTCATCTATTTTCATACTGGATCATAATACTTTCTGCTCAACTAGATTCATCTCTGCAATAAAATCTACAACAACTAGTGTTGGGGCCTTTGTTTTGGATAGAACAATTTTGGAGTTGTGGAGAGCTGGAAGATAGGTGACGGAGCACAATAAAGGTAGACAAGAGCTATCACAGTTGCGGAAAACTAGAAGACAGGTGGCAGGGCATAGATAGATAATGGCATAAATTTTAGAGATGGGAGACAAGAAACAAACAGTAGAACTACCAGTGATAAAGAAGAAACAGAAGGCAGCGGAGCACAAGGGAACATACAAGTGCAAAAGGGGTAAGGACTGACAATGCCAGTCGAGAGGAACAAATAGGTAGGAAAGAAGTGACTCCGAGGGGATTTGGTTAGTTTGTCAGTCAGATAAAGAGGCTGATAGGAAGTAGAGCCCAGGGAGAGCTTTGCGGAGCCTTTTGTATTGAACTGAACTGTAATAGACTCTGCGGAGCATGTTTATGATGTTTTGATCCAAGCTAATGGAATCGGATTGTTGTTGTGATGTCTATTATGAATTATTTTATGCTTAATTATTGATGGTGAGCGTATGCCTGTTTTAAATTTTAATTCGGTACCCTCAATATGTAGTGATGAATGATAGCTTAATTCTTAGGACTGAGATACATATATGAATTTTACACATTCATGAATATGATCTGTGTTAGTAATATTTTCCTGATGTCAATGATCTAGCCTCTGATCTTAGTAAGGTCGCGACAAACCTTGGGTAAGACTCGTTGCTCCCTTGAGCAGGGTGAAAATGTCGGTGTTGTCCTAGACTACTGCGAAAACCTTTTTGGCCTCAAGTCTGAACCTGGGTCTTGCCCAGAGACCTCCTTTTTCGCCAACAAACGGTTCTATTGCTGGGACCTGAAAATTTATTTAGAGGATAGATCATGGTATTGAGGATCTATGAGGAGAAACTATGAAGCTGGTGGTACAAGCACATAGATAATTTCATATCGCAAGAATCAGAGCTTCGGCAGTACAGAGAAAATATTGTCAAGGATCGAGTCCTATTTTCTAACTCTGCAAGTGACCTGTATGAAATTTTCTGGAGAAAGTTTCCCGAAGAGGTTTACAAATAGTTACGGAGACTCTAGATCAAATCACTCCCTGAAGGATTGTGTAGAGTCCGTCACAGTTGGACGCACACAGATATAGCAGCCCTACATCGGTTAGATACAGATCTAACCTGAGTAGTGGAACTTTGGGTACAAACTACCTTGGAGGGGTACATTGTAGAGTTTGGAGTCAAGTGCTACAATATTTTACAAAATTTGAAGACATATTTAGATCTGGGTTGTGGGGAGAACTGTTAAAATAAATCTCGTTGTGGATTAAATATCTAATGGTGGACGAGGGCCTGATGTCATTCCAAAACCCTGAGATGGAGACCTAAACCTCTAGTACTCAGGGAAGGAGTTGAGGGAAAGATGCTACGTGTAAGGAAAAGGGGGGAATAGGGGTATGGATGCCGGAACCTCTAGTAGGTTGAGAGAGAGGAGAGCACATCGAAGGCCGCGGATTGCTAAGAAGTGGTGGGAAAGGGCGATGAGAGAATTTTAGAAGTAGGATAAGAACCGACAGAACAAGGAAAAGGCTTCGTAGATGACAGAGGAAAGAGAAGGTCAGATGGGATCCCAAGGAATGGAAGGGTCCGTTAAGGAAGTTAGGCAATTTTATAAGATCCCAGCCCGAAGAGAAAAGGGAGAAAAGTCTAATGAGGAAAACGTGCACCCCATGGAGGAGTCTGATGTGGAGCTGCATGTTGCAATAGAGAAACTATTCCAAGAGAGGCCGACACCCATAATGCAAGGTAATCCTATTCCCCAAGTTTCAAGTAGCACTAGTCCTAACCTTCCCCTGGTACTCTATCATCTACCTGATAAGTTATTTATTAATTTACGGGAGTTTAGAAAGTTGAGTAGTTCTAAATCCATAGTACATATATCTACTAGCAACAGTGCTGGTAGTGGAATCTCTTAGCCGAGAAGCAGAGGTTTTGTTTTAGTACCACCAACACAAGGAAAGATGGTGAGATCGTTCACCCGATACCTAGAATTCTTTGGAAAATGTAACGACGATGTAGAAGAGCATTGGTACCTCTGTGAAGATATTTGGAGAGCTCAACAGACACCAGATGCAGTCAAGTTAATTGAGTTTCAAACCAAAATAAGAGAAACATCTTTGCGCTAGTTCATCAAATGGTCGGAAGTGCACCAGAACCTAGCAATAGATGATGTTAAGAAATAATTTTTCCAATAATTCAATCTGCCTCAGATGAATCAGCAAGGATTTTCTTAGCTATGGGAAATCAAACAATGGGAAGGAGAAACATCTTGGGATTTGATGAGAAGGTTTAAATAAGCAATTGGAAAGCTAAGTTACCTAATCGATCCAAATCACCATTGGGACTGGTTCATCAAATCACTGCTACCACTGACAAGGACACTGTTGACACAACAAAAGATTGATACCCTTCAAGAGAATGACCAATATGCAAATATGCAAAGGTATTGGTCATTCTCCAATCCTGGAAAAATACTCAAATGTTCCAAACAACATCTACTGTGAATTTTTCACCTCTAAAACTCATAATACAGAGCAACACAGAGCCCTTGATGCATTTTCAGAACCATTAGATATGCCGTATTATAGAGTAAATGAAACTCCAAGAGGGCGAGGAGGAGGAATGAGAGGTAGCAGAACTTGAGGAAGAGGACCATTAAGGTTTTATAACTGTGATCAGGAAGGGAATGTAGCAAGGGAATGTCCACTACCCAGGATACCATGGTGATCTCAATGCAGAGTCAATGCACATGCTACTGAAGACAGCCCAGGGTTGATTAAGATGTGGGAAGAGAGAGCCAGACAAAGGGGAGCTAACTTGGTTAATGCAGAAACAAGGATAGTAGAGACTTAGCCTATGAAAAGTGTAGCTATAGTCATGCGAGGAGGGAAGAATACAGGAGAGGATGCACGAGACATGGAACCAATAAAATTAATCAAACCTGGATCCCCAAAGAAAGCTTTCAGCCCAAACCAACAGAAGCAGTACTTCAAATAAGAACTAAGAAAATTTTCACATATAGGAAGAAATCAGAGTATGGAACTTCCGCAACAATCCAGTGAAGGAGGGAAGATAATCCATGCAAACACACCGATAGAAGATTGGTTTCAACTGTTCTTGAAAATTGTAAACAGTGGACAAATGCTGGAACAATTAAAGAAAAATCTAGAAATGGTCATGCAAGGAGGAGCAGGACCTGGAGACTTAGGTAACTCAACTGAAATATACATTAGAAGAGTGAAAATAAATGAGAGAAGGACTGGAAAGGAGTTTCGTGTAAACACTCAAGTTGTGGGATTCCAAATCAGAGATAAAATGCTAGATCTCATATCAGATGTCAACATTCTACCCTGAAAAATATGGGAAGCATTAGGAAAACCAAAGCTGTCATACTCACCAATACAACTCAGAATGGAAAATCAATACTCTATTGTACCAATAGGAAGGCTAGAAGAAGTTGAGGTTGATATTGCGGGAGTAAAGACATATACAGATTTTGAAGTAATAGATATCATGGGTGACAAGGATCCCTATCCTGCCTTGCTGGGGATAGATCAGGCCTTTGAAAATTATGCAGTCATTTATTTAAGGAAGGGATTAATGATATTCGAATATGGTGAGGTCAGAGTAGTTCAGCCATTGGACCTGTATCAAGGACCCTGATACACAAATACTGTTTACAGTAGAGAAGAAACACAACTTCTAGATCAACTCTACCAAATGACGGTAGGAAGGAGAGAAGATTATATTAATCCTACAGTAGGAGGAACAATAAGCTGGAGAAGTGTTCAGAGTTATGATCTAGGATCAGAAGTAGCATGGGATGATTGGCAGTAGGGAGGATATGAAGTCAACACTAGAAGATGTGCCAACGTTTGTGGATTCAACTGGATTGGTACAGAGGTAAGAGAATATCCAACTCTTTCAAATATGAAAATTCTGAATACATTTATTACCAAAGTGGAAGAAAAAGTACTAATAGAACATAGAGTCCCTCTTATGGATGTAGCACTACAATCCATGTCAGAAATTTGGTGGGCAACCCATCGCCACTCTCTCTCACAATGGGAAGATATTTCCAGAGCATTAAGAACAAGATTCCATGCAACTTCAAGACCACATCTTGGAGAAAAATACCAAGGGAATTCTGATCCCCTAGCACATCTAAGTAGTTGCAAATATAAGTGGAAGAAATAAGGATATCCAAAATCTTTATGGGCACACAATTTAATACATTCACTGGGCACCATTCCACAAGCTTGGTACCTAACAGAAGAGAATAAGAGAGGAACAAGTACCTAGGAAAAAATTGCGAAAAAATTTACACAATTTTTTTCTTTCAAGGGAGACACAAAACAAGTTACAGATACCCTTCAAACAATTAAAATAATATTGTTCTTCCTAGAGCTCCAGGAGAGTGAAGAAATATCTTTATCAGAGCAGAAAGTCAAGGATTCAGTAACATGTAAAATGATAGACCGAGAGATAGACAGTGATGATTTAGAGAATATTCGACATCTATATTTTGAAGAAAAGGAAGGGGAATGGGAAATACAAGAAAAGCCAACTACATAGGGATTTAACATGTTACCCTTAAAGACAAAGAAGCAGAATATCGAAAGCACAAAGAAGCCCATGATTTCATCTATTAGAGATTATTAGGATACATAAACAACAAAAGAAATCTTTGACCTGCTACAAGAGTATGAAGACTTATTCCCATCTTCAGTGGCAGAGCTCAAAGGAATCAAAGGAGATCTGGGGGAGATGCACATAGTCTTAAAACTAGATGCGAGGCCAATAAAACATAGACCTTACTACCTGAATCCGAGAATTAAAGAAAAGGTTAAAGAAGAGATAAACAAAATGTTGAACACATGCTTGATTTTTCTGGTTGAGTAAGCAGAATGGGTTAGCCCAATTGTGATACAAAGTAAAAAGGAGAAATAAAAAATTAGAGTATGTGTGGACTACAGGAGTCTAAATAAAGCATGCATTCATGATCCATTTCCAACTCCATTTAGCGATGAAGTTCTTGAAAATGTAGTAGGAAATGAAGCATACTCATTCACAGATGGTTTCTCAAGATATCATCAGGTGAGAATAGCAGAAGAAGAAAAAAGAAAGGCTACTTTCACAACAGAATGGGGATCATTTTCCTATCATGTCATGCCTTTTGGTCTAAATAATGTACCAGCTACGTTTTCACGGATATTAATAGTAGCATTCAGAGACTATATCCATAAGTTCCTAGAAGTATACATGGATGATTGGACGGTGTACAGTCTATTGAAGAACCATGAAAATTTGCTCAGGATAATTTTTGACAAGTGCAGACAGCTTCAAATTTCTCTGAATCTCAAAAAGTTCATCTTTGCAGTACCTTTTGGAACACTTTTGGGACATGTCATCTGCAAGCAGGGTGTATGTGTGGACCCTGCAAAGGTGGCACTAATTGTGAACATGCAAGCACCCGAAACTGTAAAACAGTTGAGGTCACTACTGGGACATAACAGATACTAAAAGAGTTTCATCCGTAACTACACAAAAATCACATCATTAGAAAAGTTGTTGCGAAAGTCTGAACAATTCATATGGAGCGATGAATGCACTAAGGCATTGAACACGTTGAAAGAGAAATTAGCAAGTGCGCCCATTTTGGCCCATCCCAACTAGGATAAACAGTATCATGTCCACATCGATGCTTCAAGTATTGCTTTAGGAGCGGTGCTAGCTCAGCCAGGAGAAACCTCAATAGATCACCTAGTATACTTCGAAAGCAGAAAGTTATCAACAGCAGAAAGGAATTACCCAACAATGAAAAGAGAGGCTCTTGCTATGGTACACTCTCTATAGAAATTTCAACACTACTTATTGGGAGGCACATTCAAGTTCTTCATAGATCAATCAGCACTAAAATAGCTGGTAAAAAAACTTGTACTTAAAGGCAGAATCTGTATATGGCTCCTACTATTCCAAGAATTCACTTTTGAAGTAATAGTAAAACCCAGAAGGTTAAATGTTGGTCCTGACCACTTGTCAAGACTGGAGAACGGGGAAAATGGGGGATCCATTGACAACTAGTTAACAGACGTTGATCTCTTCCAAGTAGAGGCCATCCCAGACTATCTAGAACAAATAGCAACATACTTGGCCACAGGACAATGCCCATCAAAATACACGACAACCAAAAAAATACATCTAGTAGTTAAAGCAGCAAAATATCAACTCATAGCAGGGTAGTTATATAAAATGGGCCTGGATCATATCTGTCGAAGATGTGTCCTAGATCATGAAAGAGAAGACATCTAGTGGGAATGTCACACCGAAGTTGTGGGAGGCCATGTCGGTACAAAACCCACTACAAGGAAAATACTACATGCGGGATTATGGCGGCCCACCATGCACAAAGATAGAAAGGAATATGTGAAGAAATGCGATGTCTACCAAAGAACAGGGCGGTTGTCACGTCGTGATGAGTTGTCACTGCAACCCGTGAGGGCTATGTAGGCATTTGAGAAATGGGTTGTCGACTTCATAGGACCAATTGCACCAGCAGCGTGAAACTCGCACGCAAGGTATGTAATCACCACAACTGACTACCTCACAAGATGGGTAGAGGCAGGACTGGTAAGGGACTGTACAGTAGACACGGCAACCAGATTTATTTTTGAGAACATCATTAGCATGTTTGGTTGTCCAAGGAACCTAACAAGTGATCAAGGCACGCATTTCATAAATGCTACAATTTAGGCACTATTGGGCAACTTTATGATACAACACCACAAGAGCAGCCCGTACCACCCTCAGGCGAATGGAACCGTCAAGGCTTTCAACAAAATCTTGGAGAAAGGACTAACAAATATATGCAACGATAACCGTGATGACTAGGATGAAAGAATACCAACCACATTGTGGGCATATAGGACAACCTTAAAGATACTGCATAATCAAACTCCATTCCAGTGGGTATATGGGAAAGAGGCAGTAATACTAGCTGATTTTATCATACCAATCCTATTAAGTGCTTCAAAAACACACATGACAGAGGAGGACTCCATCTCTACACGCCTCCATGAATTGCAGGAACTTGAAGAAGATATTTTTCTAGCGGATTTCCATCAATTTGTACAAAAACGTCGACAAAAAGCCTCGCATGACCACCACTTCAAGCACAAAACATTCACTATTGGTGGAAAAATACTGCTCCCTGAAAACAAATTCTAGAAGCTCCTGGGGAAGCTCAAAATGCACTGGATGGGACTGTATTACATCATAGAGATAAGAGATTCAAGCGCAGTCATGCTAGCTCAAATAAACGGAGAGATACTTCAAGGATGGGTGAATGACACATGCCTAAAACCCTATCATGAGTAAGCACCACAATATTTTTAATTTTAATAACTCTCACACCCGAGAACAGTCAGTATATTAGAGTCAATAACTCTCTCGCAACTGAGATGGACTATAGAATAGTTATTTTTTAATATTTTCAGCCCATTAGAGTAGGAATCCTCAATAAGAAACCCACAGAATAGCACAAAAGCAACAATCGTCCCTGTTGCAATTTGGAGACCAAATCACAACCAATTGTGGTCGGAGGGACAGTCTACAGTGTTACATAGCTTAAGCATGTCAACCATCATTCATTCATAATGACCCATCATATCGTTTTCAGTCCATAAGATCACCTGAATTTGAAAAATAACTGTCATAATTAGTAACCCCCATACCATAATAAAGTTTCCATATTAACCAATAATTATTGCCCATCATTTCTACCCAAATCCCTAAGCCAGCATCAGCACTGTCAGAATACATCTCACCCTGGTAACTAATCACACAATTATAGCTGCAGGAAAGATAACAGAAATTAATTAGTTATGGTGTCGGATCAACATCATTTGTGCTAGTAATATTACTTAACCCGCATGAAGGAGGGAAACACCAGAATGCCAGAAAATTTCGATTTATCGTGTAAAGAAATGGCTATAACGATAAGTTGATTCTAGCAACAGAAATTCAGAGCAGTAGACTAGCAGCAGACTAGCAAAAACAGTTCAAGTATACAACAAAAGGAAGAAAA
Source organism: Pinus albicaulis (assembly GCA_034641835.2). NCBI lineage: Eukaryota > Viridiplantae > Streptophyta > Pinopsida > Pinales > Pinaceae > Pinus > Pinus albicaulis. Next base: position 664,014,015 of record CM076576.1, on the reverse strand, counting down.
TTACAAGGATGGCTACCTCAGTCATTGACCCTGAGCTCGATTGAAGAATTCAAAGAATGGAGTCGCTGAAAGGTAAATATGACAATGCTTCGTTTGTAGATACCGACTTTACAGACTCATACCGGTTCCCAGCCTTGAAAAGGTAGGTGTACATTGAAAATTATGCAAAGGAGGGAGGAGGTGAAGCAGCAAAGATGCACCCAGGCTTCAGAGGCATCCAAAGGTCAAAAATACTGCACCTCAAGAGCCTTCCAGTATTCAGGATGAGGGGAGTAGCAATGCAATGCACTAAGTTCTTAATGCGCAGAATTCAAAATGGATCACTATGGCTTGCGAGGGAAATCCCAATTCATGCAGAAGACATACACAGACTTACAGGGTTATCAACGGCAGGAAACATCGTCTCATAGACCTTTCAAAATACATCCAAGGGAGCTAAGAAGACAAGAGATTTTGACTACTACATAAAGTATGAAACAAGGAGAGGAGGGAATGGAGCAAAAATCGACCTCATGAACAACCCAACGGTAAAATTCGCCTGTTATTTAATCGTTGGAAAAACAATGAGGCATTACACAAAAGGGGAATGCATCCTAGACACAATCTCAGTCGCGAAGCATTGCATTCAAGGAGCACAGCTGAATTGGTGCACATTCTTATTAAATGAGTTGTTTGAGGCTTGTGAGGACAACTACAAGTGAGGCACAGGATTTATATATGGTTATCTGATCATGGCCCTCGCAATGTGGAAGTGGATTCCACCAGTAATCAGATAGGTTGCGGAGATCACTCATGACAAACCGATGGCCCTAAGGTTCACGCCATGGAGAATATCAGGGGACCCGAGTACAAAAGAGGTCAATGAGGAAGCTTTTGTAGCTTGGTACAGAAAAATGGTCAACTTTGTTGCAATCTAGTAAAGAATTCCAAGAAGCCTACTGGATAGGTACTTTCCACAGATATGGTTTGGTGTGATCCATAACCGAACCTATGTCCAACAAAGTTGCGTGGACGAAAATAGTTTTCATAAGAATCCATTAAAGTTCCAAATAACGGAAGAGGCTTTCCACACAAAAGTTTCTTCATGGCCAGGAGCGGCAATGGAGATCAGAAGCGGGACCCAATTTTACTCATTTGATGCGATGCTCCCAAAAGCACTTCTGGGGAAGACACCGAAAGAAACAGTGCATAGCATCTCCCAATTGCAACTGCGACCATTGCTAGATCAGCTAGACACATGAGTCAAAGGCTTCAGTAAGGTAATAGAAACTCCTAGCATCACATCTACTATGTTTCCAAATTTTTATCAGTTTCAAACATTAAATTATGCATCCCCGTCCACCACCACCCCCATCCTTACTGCACTACCTTCCATTGCATTCAAATCCACTTCGCTAACCACATTCACTCCAATATGAAAAACCAAGCCGACTAAACTCCAGTACCAGCACCAAAAGGGAAAAGAGCCCGAACCACGAGACCTGAACATGTGGTCAATCTCACGGGAGAAGACCAACACCAGCTAATAGTGACGGGAATTCTAATTCAAGAAGAGCCAAAGGTCGCCACCCAGAAAACTTTTGCGCTACTTGTATTTGAACCATCATCATTCTTGAACATCCAAATCTCATCGCCACTCCATACACACAATTCAACACACCACACACCTCATTCACATCCAAGGACCACCCCACCCACACTCTGCCCACCTTTGCAACCATTTTAAATATGATACCACTAGGGACCATATCGAATGTTGATATCGAGGAAGAGGTTAACTCTGATACAACTGCATTACCCGAGGTTGACCAAACCATGGTGGGACAGGGCACATTTCTGGAGTTATTAATCCAGGAAGGGTCCCTCATTCCTGATATAAGTCCCACCCCACTAGAGCCAAACCCATTCCATCAACCCAAATTATTATTGGAACAGTTCATCCCAACTACTAGTCTGAACATTCCTGAACCCCAGCCGCCGCAGCAAAATCAACTAACATCCCCACATGGACATTCTGAAATATCAATTGCTAGTGGCCAACCGCTCATGGAGAGACATCCGAGCCAAGATATGTTGAGCAGTGGGAACATGGAAAGTTAGGGGGACCTAGCTAGCTATTCATTTTCATCCAAATGGCAGCACAATAACCAGAGGGTCTACACAATGACCTATTGCAGAGGTTTTAGCAGCAACAAAAGAAATTCATTGTGCTTACTAATTAGCACAATCAACTCCAAGGTGAGAAGGATAACCTACAGCAGCAACTAGACCAAGTAATAGAGATCTTTAAGGACCTATGGCCGACCGTCATTGCCCTAGAAAGAAAAACACCCAAAGATATTTTGTCATGCTCAATGTTCGAAATATCCTTTCGAATAAAAATGGCATGTACGAGCCTGAATTGAGCGAAACAAGAGCTAAAATATGCACTTGTAGCCAACCCAGCATTACCATATCCCTCCACAGTATATGCCGAGAAAGTAGTGGAGAGACAGAGATAAATTTAGAGAATAAAGAAAACACTCGATATGACATTAAAGGAGGCATACAGCCTATTGGAGCAGCTACATGAATGCTCAAATTCACTAAAAATGAAATCACAACCAGTTTCAGAGCAACTACAGAATATTTTCCTTGAAATCATGGGAAACAAAGATCCGGTCGGTAGAACTCCACTGTATGACCAAGTAGATATAGTGAAAACTAAAATTCAGGCCATCGAAGAACACTCAGCAACAACAAAGCAACTTCTCAAGGACCCTAGGCAACCTGTGAAGCAAAAGGTCAAGGAAATTCAACAACTAGCAGTTAAAGCCGAACCGAAAATCTAGGAAGTGTTCTACAAAATAACGTAGGTAACGAATGCGACTCAGGTCGACAAACTCGTCACTGAAAAAGAGTCTATGCTTAAAGTGTGGCAAAAAGAAATATCTAAGTTTATAGAGCTCCGAACATTAGCAATGAGCAAGGTTCCTGAGTTGGGACCTTTGTTGGAACAAGGCAAACCGGAACAAGAAAAGTCAAAGATTGAAGCAACATGAGAAACTAGGCCAGTGTTGGAAGCCGACAGACCACCAGAAGCTGCAACAACAGGAAACTGTTGGCTCAGGATGAGTCAATAGCGTGTGGTCAGGGCTTGTTGGGTCCTTTGTTTTAGATAGAATAATTTTGGAGTTGCGGAGAGCAGGAAGATAGGTGGTAGAACACAATCAAGGTAGACAGGGAGCTGTCATGGTTGTGGAAAGCCAGAAGACAGGTGGCGGGGCATAGATAGGTAACGACACAAATGGAAGAGATGGGAGACAAGAAACAAATAGTAGAACTTCCAGTGATAAAGAAGAAACATAAGGAAGTGGAGTGCAAGGGAACAGACAAGCGCAAAAGGGGCAAGGACTGACAATGTCAGTCGGCAGGAACAAATAGGCAGGAAAGAAATGACTCCGGGGGGTAGTTGGTTAGTTAGTCAGTCAGATAAAGAGGATGATAGGAAGTAGATTCTAGGGAGAGCTCCACAGAGGCTTTTGTATTGAACCGAACTGTATTAGACTTTGCGGAGTATGTTTATGCAGTTTTGATCCAAGCTAATGGAATTGACCTGTCGTTGTGATGTCTATTATGAATTGGTCTATGCTTAATTATTGATGGTGAATGTATGCCTATTTTAAATTTTAATTTGGTACCCTAAATATGTAGTGATGAATGATAACTTACTTCTTAGAGTTGAGATACATATATGACTTTTTTACATTCATGAATATGATCTGTGTTAGTAATATTTCCCCGACGTCAATGATCTAGCCTCTAATCTCAGTAAGGTCGCGACACGCCTCGGGTGAGACTCCCTTCTCCCTTGAGCAAGGTGAAAATTCCGGTGTTGTCATAGACTACTGCAGAAACCTTGTTGGCCTCAAGCCTGAACCTGGGTCTTGCACATAAACCTCCTTTTTCTTCAACAACAAGAAAATCTCATCAAATCAAAACAATACCACAAATATTCTCTATACTCCAGAAAAAGAGTGGCCATAATCCATCCAATAAAAAATTGAATGATATCATCACCAACATCATAAACATATCACATACTCAACCATAATATTAAGCCCTCATTGAAAAATATAATTGTTGCATAATACAATTAGCAACATACAACCCAATGGATATGTGCCAAATACATAAAAAAACTCCTGATAAAAAAAAATTAAGAGTCATTAAAAAATATACTCTAACATCATGTAAAAATTCTCCAAGAAATATCTGTTACATCAGGCTCAAATCTAATCTGAATATTGATGCATTTCTTCAACAATCTGATCCATTCACCGCCATTTACACTCACCAACTGAATAAATTCTTCTCACAACTAGGTTTGAAGCATACTCACACTATGTAACATTCTCTTCCTCACATGCACTCACCACCATCCATCACTTCAGCTCCAAAATGTAGTATATAAAACATGAAGGGAGAAATATATCTTGGGGCTGGGATCAAGAGTGCACAAAATTTACAAACTCAATCCACTATCACCACTACTTGTGCACTTAATGTGTTCACATCAATGGAGGACCTTTCTAAACCATTTCTGACCTTAACTAATTAATTTAGAAGCTTCTGGTAATTACCATGTTGAATTTTTCCCTATGTGCATGAGGAATGCGGAGAAATTCACTTCCAGGATGTATACATGACTTTCCTTCATAAAACCCGCGTATATGTGGGTTTCCTTCATAAAACATGTGTATTCCTCTCAAAACTGAGTTTTCTCAAGAGTTTTGGAGCCTTGATCTTGCATCTGATCAACCTATGTCTCTTAATGTTGTGAAACCTCTGAAAACCCATGAAAAACCTCTAAAAACCATGAAAAATTCTCCCAAGTGTCACTACCAAGTTGACCTAAAAGGCCAAAAAACATAGGTTGGCAAGTTTGCCAAAAAGTCCTCCACAAGCTGCAACACCTATGCAACATCATCATCATCATGAGGCCAAACCATCACTACAACAAGTCATATCCATGAAGACCTATATGAAGACCTAATATTCCAACTCAACAAGTGTGTCATCACAATAACATAAATGAAAATTGAGCCATCATCTCCATCACATGTAGATCTGCATCGTCCACCTATAGCATCATCTATAATGCCTCCAATCAATGCACATGCTAACATATTACAACACAATAAAGCTCAAGGAAACACCTCCATAAACACCAATAGCACATGAGGAACCATCAATCACACCAATGCCATCATTCGACCAATCTCAAAAGGCTGACATCAATTCCAACATAACCATCTAAATTCCAACTAAACTAGTTGCAAACCATGCTACAATAAAGGCATCCAAACATCATCTAGACAACATAGGGTTGACATTAATGCCAAGATGAGCTAGATGACATCATGAACCAATGCCAACATCAACTAGCTCGATCCATGCACACCATAATGCCAAAATCAGTACTATATGTACAACATGAAATATCTTACTTAGGTTGATCTGGTGCAGTGAAGAGAGGTTAAGATGCACAAAGACCACTATTTTGTAGGAAATACTTCAAAATTTTTGTAAATTGTAAATATGGCTATTCTAAATTGTAGGAAAGGAAATGACTAAGATAGAACTTATTATATTGTATAAAATTAAATGATAGAATGAAACCCTTATATTTTTTCATCAAGTAAATGAAAAAATGAAACCTTAAGCTATTTTGCAGAAATTAAATGACAAAATGAAATCCTAATATAATTTACAAAAAGTAAATGATAGCATGAAATCATAATATAACTTGTAGATAGTAAATCTATGCTATTGTAGGAAAGGAAATGACTAAAGTAAACTATATTCTACTTGCAAGAAGACAAAAAAAATTCTCAAGGATGTTGAAGGTAAATTAATCGTATTCTATCTAACGAATAATAGAAGCAACATAACCTAATTGTAGGAATGAAACTACAGCCATGAAAGAAAATTACGTAAGGGGTATCTAATCCTATAAACTCCATCTTCAAGGTTCAAATGATATTGTTGAGTGATGAGGAATGAAGGACAAAATTTTGATGCAATTCAAGAGGTGATCTGAAGCAATATGTGTATTGCTCCAGGATGCCCTATTTTTCTACAAGAAACATCCTAGAGCAGTTATATAAAGCCTAAGAGTGGTATGAAGGGTGAAAAAGGTGGTTGAAGGTTTGGTAAATGGTAAATGGGGCCTTACCAAGGTCAAGCACACTCAATGAACCAACTTATGTATTGAAGAAACAAGAGTAGAAGTTTCTTGTAGCTCGATTATGCAATTATAAGCATGTGGATAGTTTCCATAGATGAAGAGATGTGGAGGAAAAGGGGATGAGGTTAATGATGCCAATGCATGAAAATTATGCTAATGAAGTCAATGAAACAATATATTCCATCTGCAAGCAAAGTACATGTACATGTGATAAAAATAATATGTTTTAACAACTATCAAGCTACTAATTGCAAAACGTAAAACAACGATGAAAATTATTAGTTTAATTTATAATGGAAACTACTATTACATAAAAGAAACTCTTTTTCTGTTAATCATAACAAGGTACATAACTGAGATTTAGTAAGGAGCTTGCTTATAAACCATGCAATGAAAACATTTTTCTCATGAATAAGATTTGTAGAAAATCGCAATTATACTAGATGCATGCAAAAGGAAATGTACAAAGGAAGGGGTGTAAGCACTTGGGTTGGGCCCAAACCCAAGGAGTCTCAGGTCCCTTGAAGCAAAACTAGACTAAGAACAAATAAATTATTTCCAATAACCTCCAAAAGCGTTCATACATAAAACATAACAACTGAAATGATAGGCATAGGTCTCTTTCTCTGATAATCACTAGCTTTCTCCTAGAATTCGAATTCCTATTGAGTTGTTACGCTCTCTTATTTATTGAAAAATTGGTTGAGGGGAAACCTCCTTGAAGGGAGGACTGGTTACTTCCAAAACCCCTAAAAATGTGGATATGGTTCCCTAGTTTTCTTATAGCCATAGGAAGTAGTAAATTCTCATTATCCATCCAAGTTGTGATTATATTATAACAAGGAACACACCTCCATGATTCTCTCCTATTAGTATCCTATGTGATATGCACAATAAATCATCAATATCCTATACATTGAATGTATTAGGCCACAATATATATCGAAAATATCTCTGAACCTTCCTAATAACACATTATAGCTTGAAAAATACATTATCAAATGTAGAAGGAAAGGTTTAAACATGCCAAAGTATGGTCATATGTGCCTTAAATTATACCTATTTGGGAGGCCCATCATACCCCCTACTGAAAATGTTGCTCATCATTTGAAAAACCTAGTCATCTAGTTGCACCTCATTCATTGCCCTAGTGGCTTCTCTAACATCTTTAGTTGTCTCAGAAGGGGCAACCTCTTCTAGGTGAAATATTTCAGTCTCTTTAATATTACCCAATTCCCTTATTTCCTATGCTTGATACTTATTCTCTTGTAGGACCAATAATAAAGGGTTACTGAACTTGAGTCCAATCTAGTGGACTCCAAATCTTTAGACTATTTTCTTATATATAGGTGTTATATCCAACAGAGTCGTCAACCTCTCTCATGAATGATATTCCTTTATTATATAAATATGTGGTAAGGTTTGCCACCTCATTTGGCATGCTTACAGGCTCTCATCTCCCAACAATATGAAGGTATCTTTAAAATTAATAAAATATGCTCTTGTTTTCTTATATAAACAACTACCATCTTTGGATCCTTTGATATGGGTTTGTGGATAGCGGTGATGCAATGGCAGGTCGATAGTTTTTCCCTAATCCATAAAGCCTCTTCAATATCTTTGGCCATGATTCTTTTGATTTATTTTTCCCTAGTCCCTTCATGGGCCAGCCAAGAGGCTAATGTCATCAAATGCACATCACCTAGTTGAGAGTTGTGCTCCCACACATTCATATTAGGCAATATTAAATTGTTCATATAAAATTATGCCATTTAAGCCCTATCTTCAATGCTACACCTAAGGAAAAAATCAATGAATTTCCTGATGTTTGGAAAGGAAGGAAGCCTTTTTGGGCCAATTTTTGGATCTGAAATTGGAAACAATGCTCTTTGAGGAACAAATACTATGTTTTTTATCTATGTTTACAATGTATGGCTTCCATGGAAAAACTAGCCATTGTGGCAATATGTTCCTCTTTTTCCTGTAGTTGGGATTTCAAATTTTTATTCTCTTTTTGTGGGTGGCCCCTTATATTTTCTTCCTTGAACCTAAGTTCAACAATATCCTCCCCCATCTTCTTCATCTTCTCCTCCATAATTTCAACATCTTCAATCCCTTTTGACTTGGAAATTTGCATCCATTTGTGAGTACTAACCCTCTCCTTCTCTAATTCAAAGAATAGTTGAACTACAAAGTGGGCAGGGAGTATCTTTCCTACATCAATACAAGCATAATAAGATCTGAGGTTTGGTTGGGGATATGGATTCTGTAAGTTCATATTCTATTCATGTAGCTCCACAGTCCCTTCTTATAGCATCACTATTTCTTCCTATAGCTTCACAATCCCTCCTATAGCTTCATTGTTTCTTCATGTAGATTCACAATCCCATTTTGTAGCTCTTATGTTTATTCCTTTATCTATATAGGTTCTTCCTATAACTTATTTGTTTCTTCATGTAGCTCTACAGCTCCTTCCTATAGTTAGTGGATTTTTCTCGAAGCATTTTGTTGAGAATTTAGAGGGCTGGTGATTAATTCAAATTCTCTTCTTGATAATAACTTGTTTGTTTACTTGAGTTACTTATGTCTTTTCTTCATTAGCTTATGTATTCTTTCATCAAGTCAATTACCAAAATACAAAAGACACAAAGTTAGGCTCCTCGAGCCAGGGAAAAAACCTCTCCCTCTTCGAGAGGAAAAACCATAAGGAATTCTTCTTATAGAACTTCAAATGACAAGTACTGTAACCAAGACTCAGATCCTTAACTAATGCATCCAAGACCTTTCCACTCCATCTTTTTTGACCTTCAATGCTGGCCTTTATTTTTTGCACCAACCTGCACTTTGCTGCAACAATACTAGAGAAATTAGTGTTTAGGTCTATCTTATAGGATGTTTTTGTACCTTGAATAGCATTTTTCTTTCCACAGACTTTTTTATGATAGCTCTTAGACAATATCACTGAAGCTTCTTCAATTGAGGAGTAGTAATTCCTTTTATTCACTATAGAACAGGAAGGTAAATCACGTATTTACCTTCTTTTATTTCTCGAACTAAAGTATCTTCCTTTGTTGTGATAACACGTTGTGATATATGAACCTTATTTTTTCCTTAAACCTGTACTAACTTTAGTCCCAATGTCTGCACTAGATCTTGTCCTTTTCCTGCACTTTATCTCAAATATATTTGCATTTTAACCACTATAAAATCTTCATATAAGTACACACATTTTTCTGTCCTTTAGCACACACTAATACCAAACTTTATCACGCAATATTCTGTCCTTTATCCCACACTGAATCCTCTATTAAATCCACGGTATTCTTCAGATAAATCTGCACCTTTTTCCTGTCCTAAGATCCTATAACTCTGTCCGAAAAGCTCAGATCAATCGAATCCGTGTCACTGCCTTTCTGCACATTATACTGGGGTATATATAGTTTTTCATGTCTATAAATGGGTCGACTTTACATCCAACTAGTAAGCCAACTTCATCATTGTGTATTATGTCGACATGTAGTGCAATTATTCCAGCGTTGAATATGTGTTGTCTTGAGGGTTGTTATGAGCCATTCTTCCACAAGGTCTTGGAGAATTTTGGATGACTAGAATCTTCATATTTATGACCCTTAATTATATTTAAGACTAGAAGACACAACCTAATAGCCATCAAAAAGAATTCTATTGACCTATAATAAAACCTTGCTCATGAAACCCATAATTGTATTATATTTGACTTCTATTTTACATAAATACATAATTATATATTCAATATGAAGACCGATCCTAGTTACACTTTTCAACACTCCCTCTTAACTAGGGAGGTATTAATACAGGTACATGGTCACTTTCAAACTGAAGAATCGGATTGGTAATCACATCTGTATAGCATCATATCAACCATCATTGTCCTAGTGAAAGGCCTTGACTAACATTCCCATCTCTCAACGAGACAATGGGCTATAATGCTAGTGAGACACATGACCTATAGACACCATAGTCATTTTCTCTCCAAGGTACATACTCCACCCAGGTGTTCATAAAGTATGGCCTTCTTGGAATATTCTTCTCTTGGGTATCTAGCCCTCAAAGAATATCGATCCCTGACTACCCTTATCTTTAATTCCCTATCACATTCTCAAAGAGTATCGAATGCCATATGATTACCCAATCCTCCATTCTATCTTCCCAAGTGAAGACTAGAATGATGTGTCTATCTCTCCCTCACAGCTAGGGAGGATCTATTCCATAAGGGAATGTACTCATTCCTATATAAGGAATGTAAATAAGCTCATTCTTAGGAATTACCAAGTTTCTTCCTAGTAAGAAACTTATCATCAGGCTCCCTCTTAACCAGGGACCTACAACGGAAATGGTGAGACACCCAACTGCTCATGAAGAATTTCTGCCCTCAATGTCATGGATTTATATATTGAGGAATCTTCAACTTCATAGGGCACAAATCATCCATCGCATTCATCCATGAGTCATGTCATCTACTAGAAAATGATTCATCATACTTTCTCATCTAGTCCACCTTTATTCCGTGATGCTTTACTTCGAACCATATCCAAGGATCTTACATCCTTTCACATGATTGGAGGCCCTGCATAAATTCATCCAGATAAATATATATATATATGAATTTTTAAATCAAAATTTACCATAGTGATGATCTTTCACCATGAAATCCTCCTGTAAGCATCAACATCCTTTATTTAGATTGACACATCTCCTAATGATATGTTTTTTCAAGGGTCTTCTTCTTTACCAAACTTCTATCAGAGTCTACATATCCTCCCAGGAGATATTCTAGTCACATCTTCTTATATTCCAGATGATAACTTCCTCTTGACATGGTTACGCTTCATGATCGCTTCCTTTCTACACATCTTCATTCCTAGGAACTTCTAATTTACAGTTCCTTGTCCATATACAATCACCTCATATTCCATATGAGGATATATTATGTTGATTTCATCTATCAGTGCACTATGAGAGATCCTCCTCCATAGATCATACTTATAAATATAGAATTATATTACCTGCAACCATATGACATGACTTCACAACATCCAATGTCAATATATAAATATATATACCTGATACCTTTTTCCTTTAAGTCATCCTATAGCAGTTTTACTAGAATGAGGAACTTCATTCCATTGACCTGCTTCATCAATATGTCATCACATCCTAATCCCAGAATTATATAGAATAGAATTCTTTGATGAAACCTTTATGCTTTCTTTCTAACTAGTGAATTCATAGAGAATTCCATTATAAAATGCCAACACTTGTTTCCATGATGACCCTTGATCTTGATGTCTTCCTTCCATCAGTATTGTTATCAATGAGGTTTTCCAAGTGTTGATTCACCAAGAGCTCCTACCATGTTCTATCATGATGTTATTAATATACCTTCTTTTATATCATCCTAACCAACAGAAATCACTTAAAGAAGAAGATCATCTCAATCATAATATAGATCCCTTGCTTCTTCTTTCTTATATTTCTTTGCATCAGGTTCTTCCCTTATATTTGTGACATGGGCTTCTTCCTTTTTCCTCTTGTCCTTTCTAGATTTAGGAAAATCTCTTTTATAATGCCCAATTTCATTACATCCGAGGCATCGTACCTTTTCCATATTTCCTCTTTTATTCTGAGGACCAAATTTTCCGAATCTTCCTTTCTTCCTGGATATGGATGCAAAGGCTTGATTCCCTTCACTTGATCCTATATCAACTTTTTCTTTCAATCTTGTTTCCTCTATTTTACACAGAGACCATACATAAATCATGAAATTGTTGGGTATGTGTTATATTCTTTACATGACTAGCCCCGCGCGCTGTACGTTGTGCCGGGCGCAGCAGGGGGGTCACAAGGGAGGAGGCAGCCCCCACTGTTGTTTTGGTGTGCAGACCCACTCATAGGTGGACCCACCCATGTTTTGTGCATGATTTTTCACATGGTTTTGGGGTATGATGGTTTTCGTCCCCTGGTATTTTTTAGATCCGGTCAAGGGAACTATGGTTATGTTCTAATCCAGGGTTAATGGATTGGGGTTTATGTGTGCTTCGGCATGTATATATATGTGTTGTAACACTAAAAGGAATATAATGAAAAATCAAGCTGGTCGTCCCGATTTGGGATCCAGGGGAAAATCTCTGTGTTTATCTGTTTTATGTTTTATGCTCTCGCTATTGTTTACTTTCTGTTATAAGATTCGTGTGTAGATAATTTTTGTTCAGGGTTAAAACCTACATTTGGTATCGGAGCTGTTTCGGCTTCAAGGGGACACCTTTACTGCTGGGTTTTTTTTTTTTGGGCATGAGGTAGACACTGTTCAGTGGGAGATCTGCGGGATCGATTCTTGCGGTGAAAGAAGATGGCGAGTGGCGGAAAGATAGAGATCGAGAAATTTAATGGTCAGAGTTTTGAGTTGTGGAAGCTCAAGATGGAGGATCTGCTGGTGGATAAAGATCATTGGATCGCGATAAAAGCACTAAACCAGTAATGGAAATGTCGTATGAAGAACGTTAAACCGGATCTAAGGCTAAGAGCACAATACGGCCAGGTGTCTCGCATTTAGTATTGTTGAATGTGGTCCGGGGAAGTTGAGCAACAGAATTGTAGGGGAAAATTAGACTTTGTACCAATCTAAGTCTCTAGTGAATAAGTTGTTCCTGCGGAAAAAGCTGTATAACCTAAGGATGAAGGATGGAGACTCGGTGACAGAGCATATGAATGCCTTCAATACTGTGGTAAGTCAGATGTCATCTGTTGATATTAAAATCTCAGATGAAGATAAGTACATCAGTTTGTTGTGCTCTCTACCAGACTCGTGGGACAGTCTGGTTATTGCAATAGGTAGCAATACAACTACCTTGAAATTTGATGATATTGTCTCAGCCTTGCTGTCGGAGGAAATGAGACGGAGAAATATGGAGGGGCCGTAATGGAGATGCCTTATCCGTACGAGTAGAGTCCCAAAATGTAGCAAAGAATATGGTTTCGAGGGAATTTCCACCCAGAGGGAGATCTAAATCTCCCCGGAAAGTTTGTATTTAGCTGTCGGAAAATGCGGAAAGGAAGGGCACCACAAAAAAGGAGCATTCGAAAGCCTCAGAAAGGAAAGGGACATGATGATGCCCTCTGGCAGAGGCAAAAACCACCCTTGATGACAGGGGGATGTGTATTTAGCTTCTTCTTTAAATACACATGTAGATCATGAGGCATGGTTGATTGAATCAGGTGCATCCTTTCACTTCACTCCCCATAGGGAGTGGTTCTGCAAGTATGAGAAGTAGTGGTGATGTCTTCTTAGGGGATGATAGGAAGGCCAAAATCATTGGACGTGTGAAAGTCAAGCTGAAGCTACAAGGAGGAAGGATTAGAACACTTCCTAGTGTTATGCATATTCCTGCATTTGCAAAAAATTTGATTTCCGTAAGCAAGATGGATGATGCAGGTGTAAAAACATTGTTCGAGAAAGATACCCGTAAGATGGTTTGGGGAGCATTGGTATTAATGCGAGGAGTTCGGGGGACCGACACCTGTGACAAGCCACACAAGGTAGAAACGCCATATTACGGTTGTAATAGTTATGTGGTTCCTGAAAGTGGAGCGGAAAGCCTAGCTGTCTCTGGAGAAAAGACCATGCTATGGCATCAAAGGCTTGGACTTATTGGAGAGAAGGGCCTTCGGATACTACATAGAAATGGTATGGTAGAAGGTATGTCTAATTTCTCTCTGGATTTCGATTTCTGTGAACACTATGTATATGGGAAGCAGAATCGGGTGATTTTTCCTTCTGGTGCTAAGAGGGCGAACAAGATATTAGAACTTGTGCACAGTGATGTGTTTGGACCTGTGTCAGTTCCATCACTGGGAAATTCTGTGTACTATGTTTCATTCATAGATGACTTCTCAAGGAATACATGGATATATTTCTTGAGGAAGAAATCTGAAGTCTTTGACAGATTTAAATAATTTAAGGCTCTGGTGGAAAACCAGACAGAGAAGAAGATAAAGGTGCCGAGGACAGATAATGGTGGGGAGTTCGCAAGAAGGAATCGTGGTGAAGAGTTTTGTAAGAAGTGTGGTATAGCATTTACGAATACGTATTCATACACACCTGGGTTGTAAAATGGGAGATTTCCAAAGAATGAACAAAGACTCCATTGATGGAAAAGGCAAGAAGGCACCTTAAATGGTTAGGATAAGAATTAAAAGAGAAAGGAGACCGTATGTTACTTAGTTAATAGATCACCTTCATCAACGTTGGAGGATAAGACTCCACATGAGGTATGGACTGGTAAGAAACCCTCTCTTTCACATCTAAGGGTACTTGGATGTGATGCATATGTACATGTTACAAAGGAGAAAAGGACCAAGTTGGATAATAAATCTGAAAGGTGCATCTTTATTGGGTATAAGGATGGTTTAAAAGGTTACAAGCTTTGGAACCCGGAAACAAGGAAGGTTGTGTACAGCCAAGATTTGGTGTTTAGAGAGGTGAAATATGTTGTTAAACATGAAATCATACCAAAGGAACCTGAGAAGATAGAGTTTGAGCTAAAGGAGGATGAATCAGACTCTACAGCAGAAGAAGATTCAGAAGAGGAAAAGCCACAAACTCCATCTTTGAGAAGATCACTTCGGGAAAGAAGGAAACCAGAAAGGTATATTCCATCTGCTTTCTGTTCAATTTTTCCTTAACTATAACTGATGATGATCCCAGAACTATCAGGGACGCAGTAGATTCTGAGGATGGAAAACTCTTGAAGGAGGCCATGGTTGATGAAATAGCATCCTTGCACAAAAATGAGGCATGGGATCTGGTGGAGTTGTCAGCTGGAAGGAAGCCCATTGGGAGAAAATGGGTGTTTAAGAAGAAGATGAATGTAGAAGGCAAGGTGGAGAAATACAAAGCTCGGTTGGTAGCAAAAGGTTATTCCCAAGTGCCGGGAATTGATTTTGGCGATATTTTCTCTCATGTTGCCAAAGTTACTTCTATTAGATTACTTTTATCTGTTGCTACTGCATTTGATTTTGAGATAGAACAGATGGATGTGAAGACAACATTTCTTCACGGGGATCTAGAAGAGGAGATCTACATGAAGCAACCTGAAGGCTTTATGGTGAAGTGTAAGAAAGGACTGGTATGCAGGTTGAAGAAGTCTCTGTATGGGTTAAAACAGTCACCAAGGATGTGGTATCAGAAATTTGATACCTATATACGGGGACTTGGCTTCACAAGAAGCAAGGAGGATCACTGTGTTTATTTTAAATTAATTGGTGACCGTGTTATTTATTTGGTCTTGTATGTGGATGATATGTTGTTGATTGGAAATGACAAAGAAATTATCCAAGATTTGAAGACCCAACTGTTCTCCAAATTCGACATGAAGGATCTGGGTGCCGCAAACTATATTTTGGGCATGGAAATTAAGAGAGATCGGGAAAAGAGGAAGCTCTGGTTAAACCAGAGGAAGTATGTCGAGACTATATTGCAGAGGTTCAATATGCAGGATAGTAAACCGGTGAATGTTCCTATTCCCGTAGGTGTAAAGCTGTCTGCTGAACAGTGTCCCAAGACACAAGAAGAAGAGGAGTATATGTCTCGTGTTCCATATGCAAGTGCAGTGGGTAGCCTGATGTATGCAATGGTCTGTACTAGACCAGACATTGCACATGCAGTGGGAGTATTGAGCAGTTTTATGTCAAACCCAGGGAAGGAGCATTGGACAGCAGTGAAGCGGGTTTTCAGATATTTACATGGCACTAGTGATTATGGCTTGTGCTACCAGGGAAGACCAGGATTGGAAATAATGTTGGACATTCATGGTTTTGTTGATGCAGACTGGGCTGGAGATCTGGACCAAAGAAGATCTACAAGTGGGTATGTGTTTAGCCTATTTGGAGGCGCAGTCAGTTGGATGAGTAAAAGACAGCCTGTAGTGGCTCTTTCAACTACAGAGGCAGAATACATAGTAGCCACTCATGCAAGCAAGGAAGCAGTTTGGTTGCAGAGATTGTGTTCAAGTATGGGGTTGGTACAGCAAGCTATAAGGATAGACTGTGATAGCCAAAGTGCAATTTTCTTGGCCAAGAACCCTGCTTACCATTCAAAGACAAAGCGCATTGATGTTCAATATCACTTTGTTAGAGATATGGTTGAGGCTAAAAGGGTGTTGTTGGTAAAGGTGGACACTTTGAAGAATGTTGCAGATGCATTGGCGAAGTCTGTGAGCACTCAGAAGTTCTCTTGGTGTAGAGAAACAATGGGTGTTGAATAATTGGCCCAATGAATAAGCTCTCCTGTGGCCCCCTGTGGAAATAAAACAACAAGTGGGAGAATGTTGGGTATGTGTTATATTATTTCCATGACTAGCCTTATGCGCTGTACGTTGCGCCGGGCGCAGCAGGGGGGTCACAAGGGACGAGGCAGCCCCCACTGTTGGGGTCCGGGGCAGTGCTCCGGTGAAAATTATTTTGGTGTGCGGACCCACCCATGTTTTGTGCATGATTTTGCACATGGTTTTGGGGTACGATGGTTTTCGTCCCCTAGTATTTTGTAGATCCGGTCAAGGGAACTACGGTTATGTTCTAATCCATGGTTAATGGATTGGGGTTTATGTATGCTTCGGAATGTATATATATGTGTTGTAACAATAAAAGGAATATAATGAAAAATAAAGCTGGTCATCCCGATTTGGGATCTAGGGGAAAATCTCTGTGTTTATCTATTTTATGTTTTATGCTCTCGCTATTGTTTATTTTCTATTATAAGATTCGTGTGTAGATAATTTCTGTTCAGGGTTAAAACCTACAGAAATGGTGTTGCTCATTTCTTCCCATATAAACTTGAAGTGAAGTTTCCCCATTCTTCTAGTAGAGCATTCAACACCATTTTAGTCATCTCAGTGTCAGACATTACTTCTCCCAATTCCTGCAGTTGGTCTCTTATTTTAGAAATTCTCATAAAGTATGAAGTGATTCCTTATTCTCTTAAAAAATTCATTTTGTATAGTTCTTGTCTCAGAGAGATTACTTCTCCTACAGTACTCACATAGAATAGCTCCACCAGTTTCTCGTATATTTCTTTAGCAGACTTTAGTTTTAATACATAGGGAATGAGTGAGTCCTTCATGGATTCTATGAGAATCCTATGGGCTCTGATTTCTCCTTTCATGTACTTGGCATGAGATTTAGCATCTTCTTTTTAGGGTTGAATTGTAGATCCTTCAATGTAATCCCTAACTTGATCTTCAATTAAATTAAAATTTGTCCTCTTCTTTCAAGCACTAAAGTTTGATGACCCAACCAGCTTGTTGCTCTCTTTACAATAAGTCATCTTGAAATATTTAAGTAAGGTCATAGATACTTACCTGAGTAGAGTGGATTGCAGCTTCCTTGATTATGAAGATGAAGTCAGGAGCTTCTTGTAAGATTTAAATCTCCAAAGTAGGTGTTCTTGGATCCTTCATGATAAAGGATATCTTCAAAATATGATGTCCTCTTCTAACAATGTCTTGAATGTAAATATTTGATGGAAAATATTATTTTCTTCAATGAATTGATCCTTTGCATGAGATAGAAGATATTTCTTCAAATATATTGACACCCTTATTTTTCAACCCAAACTTTGATCTTTTCTTTCTAGAGTGTCTTCTTATAAAGTAGCCCTTGTGTTCAGCACCTTAACTCTGAAACCATGTTGAGAATTAGAGGGTTGGTGATTAATTAAAATTCTCTTCTTGAAAATTACTTCTGTGCTTACTTGAGCTACTTATGTCTTATCTTCATTAGCTTATGTAGTCTTTCATCAAGTCAATTACCAAAATACAAAACACACAAAGTTAGGCTCCTCGAGCCAGGGAAAAAACCCCTCCCTCCTGGAGAGGAAAACTCGTAAGGAATTCTTCTTATATATCTTCAAATGATAAGTACCATGACCAAGACTCAGATCCTTAACTTATTAATGCATCCAATACCTTGCCACTACTTCTTTGTTGACCTTCAATGCTGACCTTTCTTTTTTGCACCAACCTGCACTGTGCTACAATAATACTAGAGAACTTGGTCTCTAGGTCTCTTCCAGGATGCATTTGTACCTTGCATAGCATTCTTATTTCCATATAATTCTTTATGATATCTCTTAGACAAGATCACTAAATCTTATTCAATTGAGGAGTAGTAATTCATTTTATGCACTATAGAATGGGAAGGTAAATCACATATTTACCTTCCTTTATTTCTCGAACTAAAGTCTCTTCCTTTGCTGTGATAACATGTTGTGATATATGAACCTTATTTTGTCCTTAAACTTGTACTTACTTCTATCTTGAAGTCCACACTAGATCTTGTCCTTTTCCTGCACTTTATCTCAGATATATTTTCATTTTAACCACTGTAAAATATTCAGATAAGTCTGCACCTTTTTCTTTCCTTTAGCCCACACTTATACCAAACTTTATCACGTAATCTCTTGTCCTTTAACCCGCACTGAATCCTCTCTGAAATCCGCAATATTATTCTTAGAAATCCGCACCTTTTTCATCCTAAGATCCTGCAATTATGTCTGAAAAACTCAGACCAATCAAATATGTGTCACTGTCTTTCTGCATAGTATACTGGGGTATATATAGTTGTTCATGTCTATAAATGAGCCGAATTTACAACCAGCTAGTAAGTGAAATTCATCATTGTGTATTAGGCCGACATGTAGTGAAATTATTCCAGCGTTGAATATGGGCTATCTTGAGGGTTGTTATGAGCCATTCTTCCACAAGGTCTTGGAGCATTTTGGATGACTACACTCTTCATATTTATGACCCTTAATTATATTTATGACTAGAATACACAACCTAATAGACATCAAGAAGATTTCTATTGACCTTAAAACCTTTCTCATGAAACCCATGAAGCAAGCATAACATAAATACATTTTATTATCTTTGACTTCTATTTTACATAAATACGTAATTAGATAGTCAATATGAAGACCGATCCTAGTTACACTTTTCAACGTATTTTTCCCTTGGTACCTATCCCTTTTTTGTGGGAAATGTATCTATTTTCCCTTTATTATTTTGGAGGTTATTTCCACTTCTTGTTTCCTTTCTTCCTTGGATTCCTCCTCTTGATGGCTAATTGATTCTTCAATAATGATGTGAGTTGGAAAAGGTGGCTTAGGCTTCTCTTGTTTTATCATTTTTCTCTTTCTCCTTTTGAAGTACATGGGGACTTTCCTTGGCTTCCTTCAATCAAGCCTAGAAATTGTCTTATTTTTACCCCTATGATACCTATTTTGTTACCTTGTTTTACTTATTTTGAACCTCTTACCCTACATGAAGGATTATGTTCAATTAGCATTTTATTATAATTTTGGAAGGTAAGTCTTTATCTTTACCAAAATACCTTCACTTATGAGCATTTTCTAGGATTAATGATTATTAAAAAGTCACTAACGAAGGTTGCATAGACCCTATAACATCTATAGAGATCCTACACCAAGTAAATGGATGTGTTTAGATTGTTTGAAACCAAACATTCCATGTGGGCCCATCATTAGCATGCTCTTTGTATACATATCAAAAGTATTCACAACAGTTAGGTCAAGGATTACACACTTAAAGGAGTATGCAGTTGGTTTGAGACTGAGATAGGGGTAACTATTAAGAGTTCCCTCTCTGTTAGTGATCTGCAAATCCCCTAGAATATTTTGTGGTTATGATAGATCCAGTTTCTTTTCCATCACTATTGAGATCTACACCTAGTTTTTCTAAGACTGTTTTAGTTGTAACATCCCATATTTATAATGTAATGTATAAAAATATAAGCTATGGCCTCTTGTCGGTTTAGCGATGCTATATTAACTCTATGTTGCTGGTTTAGTTTTTCTATGTTGCTCCTTTGGTCGATTGGACTATATTTATTGAAAAATGATATCAATACTAAGAAAAATTTTAATACAAATCTTTCATGCCAGATTCTATTCCATTTATCATTTATTTAATGTTTAAATCTCCTCTGTGATTTAAATCATTACAGAGGGTGTGAGGTAGTTGGTTTGGCACGCCAATCCAACGCATCATGTCTCTTGTTTGTTAATTTACTAGAATAGGTCATCGATCTGCTAAATGGTGTGGAATATCTTGCAATCTGGTGTGCTAACTGGTGTGTTTGCTATCAAATCTAAATGTTCCTTGTGAAGAGGATTTATACTATGTTTATATACTATATATTTCTTCATACTTTCTTTACATGGACATATCTAGAAATATTATGACTACAAGTGTGATGAGTCATTACGATGAACACTAGAAATATGAATCATTATTTTAATTTATTATTGTGTGAATGTTTTATATAAATTACAACAATATATTTTTGTGCATAATGTGCCGATTGAATTTCCCTGTACTCTATTTCACAAAAATTTGGTTCTTATGGTTTCCATATTTGCTCACGACTTGCAGTGTCATGTTGAGTGGTGATACAAAGGTACAATAGATTGAAATATATATATATATATATATATCTGTGTGTGTGTGTGTCAAATTATGACACAAGAGAAATAGCTCTATCGAAATCCAGATTCCCCTAATTAAGTCACAATATAAGAACCACAACCCTATTGATCTGGAACCCTTTTGCTAAGTCATAGCTCAAAGTGTCCTAAATCCATTGGATTCAAACATTTTTATTGAATGAATATATGATTTACATCTAGCTCATCTTGATATAGAGTTTTTGGTTTAATTAAAATATAAATCTCAAGCCCTGTGATATTTCTTCTCAAGTCATTTGTGCTTGACTACATCAAAACACGGTCTACATATATAAATTGTTGTTTTATTTGTGGTATTTGAGGTTCATGACAGTGATGCTAGTATATGAAATGTGTTCCCTTGTAGCTTTTGGTAATTATTTATTGTAGAAAGAGTTGGGTTAAAGGAATATATATGAATTAAAACATTGAGTCATAGTCTCATGAGATTTTCAAATAATTGTTAATAGATTAATGGTTTGTGTTTCCAGGCTTACAAGATACTCATTGTAACTCCTTTCTCTTATGTACTTTTTATATGAGTAATAACAATACATCCTTTCCAAAACTCATATCTGCTTGAGGAGGTCAGTGTATTTTCTTACAAATAATTGAAGTGTGCATATGAATTTGAAGAGAGAGTGAGAGTATTATATTTGAGTGGAAATAATTTCATATTGTTTTCTTGCATAATTAGTTCATCTCATTGGATTGACAGTGTCATAAGCATATTTAAAACCATTCTTTTATGGATTTGACTTTACACAAAGGTATTCTAGAATAGAAACCAATGCATATTCATAATATAGGTTCTGTTGTTTCTTCTGGCCTTGGGTGTTCTTCATTGCATGAGAAGTGTGTGGATTGTATTAGATTCCAAACTCTTCAGC
Source organism: Pinus albicaulis (assembly GCA_034641835.2). Taxonomy (NCBI): domain Eukaryota; kingdom Viridiplantae; phylum Streptophyta; class Pinopsida; order Pinales; family Pinaceae; genus Pinus; species Pinus albicaulis. The sequence continues at coordinate 663,992,339 of CM076576.1, read as the reverse complement.
TCATTAGTTTACTGAGACAATATTTTCCTTGAAGTTGCTCATATTAAATTAGAAGTCAATTCTCATATTTCTAATTGATTGGTAGATAGGGTGTTCTCTTTAATAATTGTCATTTGATTTCAAGAGTGATTACAAGGAGAATGATCAGTGTTTGTAGGAATTTGAGGAATGCAAATGAATAGAATAGAATAGGGTTTTGTTTTGTAGAGAGATAGAGTATTCTCCAGGAATTTCCATTGTTGTGTCTAGAAGTCTATGGACCCTATATTGACAAAACAATGTTGAATAAATGGAACAACAAATACTACAACCAAAACCTCCCCTTAGGTTTGGTTGGGGTACTTAGAGCTGTCAAAGTAGCAAAAATTTCCTCTTATATATTCCCTTTTGTAGTGATTTCTTTCTCTCCCATTTTCCTTTTCTTTGGTGACTTGGAGTATGTCCCAATAGTTCCTTGGGTCCTATTTCCCTTCGGATCTAACAAATAAATCTTGGATAGCTCTTCTTAAGCCACTTTTGTCTTCTTCTTTTTTCCTCAACTTATGACTCTGTGCTACATTCTTCTTTTTCTGCTTCTTCTTTTGATTTTCCCTTTGATTATTTTTCATCGATCCCGGATTCCTCTTCCTCAGATTCTCCTTATGTTTTTTCTCCTTCTAGTTCCCACTAAGGTTGGGATTGGCTATCTAGAAATGCCTCTATGTACATATCTATAAAATTAGCCCAAGGAGTATGGTTTTGGAGGCCTTCTAAAGCATCTATGACTATTAAGTTTATCAATCCATGGTTTTCTAGGTACTGGTTCTTTCCTCCTTTCACCCTTAGGCTCATTTCTTAGATTTATTGAAGAAGAAAATGAGGGATTTTTAGTCTTTCTTGGATAGGAAAATATATTTGAAATTTGAGTTGATAGAGTAACCTAAATTGGTATGTATACACAATTTTGAGTCTCCATTCACATATGATATATTTTGGAACATGGTAGGCTACTTCATCCCAAAGGTAGGGAAAGCTTTCCCTCCTTACTCCATTTTGTCTTTTATGGGTTTTTCATCATGAAGAAAGAATTTTTTCTTTGTTGTAGTGGCCTCAAATATTTCCTCTTCATTCCATCTTACTCCCATGGGAAGTTTTGTGACCCTACTGAAAAATTCCTCATTTAAGTAAATGATGAGGCTTCTAGCTATAGTAATGGCATCATGTCCCTCTCGCTATAGGAGATTCAAAGAAAATTCTTGGGCAATTTAATCATCAAACCCCTTGAACGTTACAAAAAATCATAACCATTGATGGTTTGCAAAAAAATTCCTAATATTATGGTGTTGATAAATTTTGGAGGGGTATGTATGTTCCCTTCTGTTGAATTCTCCCCTTATGGCTTCAATAAAATTTTACTAGAGCATGACAAGGAGTTTCCATTCTCTGCTATAGGATTATGAGGTTTTATGTGCAATGGAGGTTATTGAAACAAGGGAAAATGGAAAGTTTGTTATATAATGTTGAGGAGAAATAAAAATTCAAAATGCAGCTCAAGACGCTCTATTCCTTCATCCTATAATTCTTTTGACATAAATAATCAGTAATTAATCTCCCTTATTGAAATTAAGAATTGTGGCATATACAGAGTATGGTGTTCTACAAATCTCCTTGGATTGATGCTGTTAATTTGGGTCTGTAGGGCTTATGCAGGATTCTATAGGCCTGTGTGTTTTCCTGTAGTAGCCACATGAGCTCCTCATGCTCATAATTTCCTTTAATTGTTTCCTTTAATAATTCTAATAATTGAAGGTGAGGTTGCTTGTAGTGATTGGAGAGGCTTTTTTGTTGGTGATAGGTGAAAAAGAGGCGGAAGGTTGAATTTTTTTGGATGGTTAGTGTAACAATGATGAGAAAATTGAAGGATGATGGAGTGGGTCTATGCCAGGGGCTTCTATATACCTCCTCTCTTTTTGATAGATGGAAAACTTCAATTGTGTACCTTATTTCTGTGATCAATAGTTTCTTGTAGCAATACTAGAACTTTACTATAACATTTCAGGACATTGATTGAAAAGAATGAAGGGGTCTTGGAATGATGGAGGAAGGTTGGAAAAAGTGAGAGAATGAGTGGGATGGATGCAAAGAATATAGTTGAAGGCCTTGAAGGTGAGTGCTTATATTGTAGGATGATCTTCTTGACTACTTGTTGGAATCATGTTTCACCTGCATCATTGTTAGAATAAATGAAATAGAGTGACTTTTTTTGTTTGCACTTTTTTTCTCTTTTTATTTTTATTTTTATGTTGAGACCCACAAGATTCCTCATTGAGGTTTTCATCCTAACTAGTTTCGGCCTAGGTGCCTCAAGGGAGGTTTTCACCTAGAGATATTTTTATTTTCTTGGTTTTATTCTTCAGGATCATCGGTTGCCTCAAGGAGGTTTTCAAGCTATGATCCTACCCTAGGTGCCTCATGGATGATTTCACCTGGGGGTTTTGTCTCTTTTTTCTTTTTTTCCTTCGCTTCATCAGGGGTTAAATGGATTAGGAGTCTTGAGGCTCTTAATCACATTCAGGTATTTACTTATTGAACCATTAAATTCAACCCTTGAAAGGGAATTAGAGAAATGTTGAGGTATAAAATGGGTCTCCTAAGGAATATTATAAAATAATAGTGGAAATAATAAAATAATTTTAGATTACCTTAACAAGTTTTGGAATGAAAAAATGAAAAACTAATTTTTCAACTCTTAGTTTCAACTTATCTCCATACGATTTTACTCAAATTTCAAGTGGGAGCACTCGTTAAATGTAGAATTTAATTTTTCATCCAAGGATTACCCATGTTGCATACTTTCGATGGTCCCTACTACACGAAAAATGTAAAATACATGAAAATGTGATTACAATCACATTTTTTCTTGTATTTCACAGTTTTTGTGCAGTGCGGTCCATTGAAAGTATGCAACATGAGTTCTCCATGGATGCAAAATTAAATTCCACATCCAATGAGTGCTCCCACTCAAAATTTGAGTAAAATTGTAGGGAGATAAGTTGAAAAAATAGTTTTTTTTTTATTCTTTTATTTTACTTTTTATATTTTTACATTTTACTCCAAAAATGGTGAATCATCCCCCATGGTTAACATCATCATATTGAATCCTATTGGTTCTTATAATTTTTTTTTTTTACATTTTCTTTTTTAGGCTCATTTTTTGCCTCAAAATTTCTCTAATGGGAGATTCTTATAAAACATCAATCTATAGCCATTCACTAGAAGTGGTATTTGTTCTTCATCAATTGTCCTAATCTGAAGCAAGCCATTATCATGGAATTTATCCACTAGGTAAGCACCTATCCATTTAGTAATGAATTTTCCTTTGAAGTCCTTGAACCTAGAATCATATAGGAGGGCCCAATCACCCTCCTGGAAGGTCCTCGTCTTGATTTTCTTATCATGCCAAAATTTCCTTTGTAATTGAACTAATTTAATGTGTATCAGAGCCTACAACCTAAGTTCATCAAGAGCACTCACCTATTGCAATATTTGTTCCTAAGATTTTGTGATGTCCAAATCAAGTTGTGTCGTTATTCTTAATGCATTGTATTCATACTCAATGTACAGCATAGATTTCTTACCATAGACCAACTTAAAGGGGGTGAATCCAGTGGTGTTCTTCCAGGTAGTATTGTAGGCCTAAGTGGCCTCAACAAGCATGTCAGCCAAATTCCTCTTGTTTCTACCAACAACCTTAGTATCAAGTATCAAGATTTGAAGGAAGAATCACAACTCCTTGTTGATGCAACTAATTAAAAATCATGAAACTATTGAAAACCTATAGCACTACAAACATAACCTTGAGTTGGAAGTCAATCATTTGTATAATGTTGAGATGGAAACTATTGATGTTAAGAAGCCAGACTCATACACTAATGATATTGTTCTTACTCCATTTGACTATAAGGCAAGTGATGTTGATGTTTATATTTCATTTAATGTTTTATTTAACACTCACCATGATGTTTCTCTTGAATTTGATAAGCACAGTATAGGCATTGGGTCTCAATTGTTAAGCATGATGGGCTACACGAAATCTATACTTGGGAAGAATGAACAAGACAATCCTAATATTATTAACCTTGAGAAACATACATATAGACCATGTCTTTGATATAATACTAATATGGCTACCCCACTTCCTACATCTAGTCATGATGAATCCCAGTTGTTGTAGAAGGATTTTAAACTAGGTTGTTGGAAAAGTTTCCCTTTGCTACCTACCTTGATCATATTGAGGAGATGATTGAAAATTTCATTGCATAATTCCTTATAAATATTGCTAATGAATATGGTTATTTTACCCTTGTTAGTAAATAATAACCTTAGCCTACATTTATGCCATATCATCATCCTCATAAGAATTAGAGGAACTTACCAAAGAATCAAAACTCTTGGAAACATGGAATTTATGCCTTCGAATATTTGCATCAAAGATGTGAATTCCATAACCATGGTCTAGTACTGACTATTAGGATAGACTATGCCGATCAGAGTGATGAGTGGTCAGAGAGTGCATCTTATAGATGCTTGAGGACTTCATATCACTAGGTATCATCCATTATTATTTGGAGATATAGTTATACATATTCTTGTGTTTGATCAACATTGATCACAACAATGTTCATACTTATTTAGGAGTATTACTTGTTACTGGTGACAATGTTATATATTATTCAAGAGTGTTATTCGTTTAGTGTTCCTCATAAGTATTTCTTATTTCTAGTGAAAATATTTGAATTTCTTCAGGAGTATTGTTTGTTCATGTTTCCTTAAAAGTGTTGCCTTCTTACTAGTGAAAATGTTTAAAATTATTCAAAAGTGTTTCTTATTGTTGGTGATCATGTTCAAAATTATTAAGGGGCATTTTTTATTTAGAATTCCTCAAAAAATGTTTCTTTCTTACTAGTGCAAATGCTCAGACTTATTTAAGGGTATTGATTGTTTCTGGTGACAGTGTTCAAATTTCTTCAGCAGTGTTATTTTTTCATACTTCCTGAAAAGTGTTGCTTTGTTACTAGTGACAATGTTAAAAACTCTTTGGATATCTTCACCAAATCCATGATGTATGTGAAGTCTATACGAATTTCAAATTTTTTAGGAATGTGAGAAATTGCCATTAAGGGGGGAGTGTTGATGTAATGACATATTCATCCCTAAGTGTTCCATCTCCCCAGTTAATATTAAGGCAGAGTATCAGAATGTGTCCATTTTTAAGGTAAAAATGTCTATGTTATATCGAAATACATTCTAATTTTAATATATATATATATATAGATCCCACATTCACCATGAAGTAGAATACCATTATAATAATCTATTAGATAAATAGGTATAATTACACCATCCCAATTGTATTATTAGGATGTAATTCCTCAATATCTCTTGGTATACAATAGAGTTTAGGGAGTCCCATGAAGAATACAACACAATTGAATATGATAGTTACATCATTGTAAAGTAGTGACACATTTTTGGACGTTCTCTTTGTAAGATTGGAGGCTTTTGAAGATAATAAAAATAATATTACCTTGCCATGGATGTTTTCCAAATTAGAATTTTACCACATAAATATGGTGTGTCATTTCCTTTTTTCTCCTTTATTTTATTGATCAATGTTGTTATTATGCATAGGAGGTTATATTAGTAAATTTATATGGTCTTTTATATTGTTATATGTTTTTTCATGTTTTCAATACTATGACAGTAAGTTTGTTCCGCCTTAAATATGCATTGTCCAGGTTCAATTCTTGTTGACATTAGGAAATTCTTAATGTTAAGATGGAGCTATTACAGTTGTGCAAGCATTATTTTTTATGGAATGTGAGTGATATTTCCTTTCTTATCAAACCAATGTTATTAGTTTGTGATTCCCTACATATTGTATGAAATTAAAATGGAATTTCCTCTTCAAAAAAAGGCCATATCGGCCTTAGTGTGGATGATGTTCGAAGGATAAATCGATATATGGGAGCCTATTTTCCTATTTAATTTGATCTTGATTATACTAGTTGGTACTATTTTGTTGGTTCACTTATTTTATAATATGTTGTCATTATTTTTATTTTATATCCATGACTTGCTAAATTCATCTATGATATTATTGTTTTTTTAATCACCCCCTTCATTAATTGGAGTAGCATTGTGCTTATCTCGAAAAGTGTCGTAGTTGGGTAATAATGCAATGACACTATAGAATGGGATAATGATGTTGTCAATAGTAATAATTTTGGACTTACTACTATAGTGTCCGCAAAGGAATGGAAGGGGGTGTTCCTTTAATGTACATATATGCCTTTGCAACATGTTTGCATATATTTATCCTCTTCACATCTGAGCATTCACAAAATCCCATCTCCAATTTGGGATTACACATAGGAAAAAGCTCTTCTCCAATTCAAGTTTTCACATAGTGTAGAATATATTCCATTGTCCAAATTGTGCTTGGTGCTTGAAATATACATTAATTCCTAGGGTTTTAAGTGCACTCTCTCATGTAGGATTACATAAGTGGTCTACTACATAATTATGAGGAAATAAATTTTCATTTACAAACACAAAAATTAATAGTGTGAGTGTTCTTGTATTATAAGTTTCCCAATAAACCAATCCATGTCAAAGAAGCATTATGGACCTTAAATAACACTAGCATAAAATCAATGATTTATTTTTATGCTTTGTATAATTTTGAAATTAATACATATTTTGAAATTATAAATAACAGCAACATTAACATGTAATTTGTACACATTTAATATGTTGTTGACATATAAAAACACAGAACCCGTGTTGAACACTCACCTCCCTAAGGCATTATTTTGATGTGATTATGTTAGGACTCAATGGAATCATTTGTTGATTGGTTTGAATGTTGAAAGTCACTTCATGCTTTGACCCATGTACTACTAATAGTTTGGATAACATATCAAAATAATTGTTATTTCAATGCAGAAGAAAATAACATAAGTAAATCATGAACAAATAGTGTGATATATTGAATCACTTAATTGCAATCACTAATCATTGAAATAGTTTATGAAATCAATTTTCTCGAGGAACTTTTGATGGAACTTGAATATTTTTTTCATGACATCCTCCATTGATAATGTAAAATGCATCAGGTTACCCATGAACTTGAACATTTATATCTCTCTTTTAGTGTCACAAAAATAAATGGCTAGTTATCACTCTTTATTGTCACAAACATACATGGTCAATTTCTTCAGCTATCATTGATGAATGTGCCAAACATAGAAAAATTAAAATGGAAAAAATCACTATGGATGAACAATATTACATGAAATAACTTCGAAAATAAATGCATAATTAAACGAGGGAAGAAAAAAAACCATTAAGAGAATTGAGCACCTTATTTCCTCCATCTCCATGAGGGAACCATGAACAAAAAAGGATGAAGATTTCCTTATGGGTGAGGAAGACAAAAACCATTGTCAAAATGCTTCCAACTTTGTCACAATTATGTCCTACACTACATCCTCTAATATGAATCTAGCATTAATAATTTCATTTTGAAGTGTGTCAAAAGAAATAATGAAGTGCAAAGGATACTGCGATGGTAGAAAATTTCATGAATTTGGCCTCTATTTCAATAACACTTGGCCTACTAAATAAGGCCACTAGAAATAAGAATTTTATTAATTCATAGTAGAGAATAATAATGTTGACTCAATAAATAAGGCCACTATAAAGAATCATTTCATGCATTCATATTACAAAGGAATAATGCTAGCCTACTAAATAGGCCTACAAACAAGCATTTTCATGAATTCATATCAGAGAAGAACAATGTTGACTTCGTGAATAAGGCAACTAAAAATAAGCATTTCATGAATTCATATTATAAAGGAATAGTTCCAGCATGGTATTTAAGGATACTACAAACAAGATTTTCATGAATTCATATTGTAGAAAAATGGTGTTTCCTCCGTTCATAAGGTGAGTAGAAACCAAAATACATTGTAGTTGTTTCCATAAAAATTAAAATCCATTGCAAACATGTTGTTATGCCTATGACTAAAAATGTATTCCTCTTGCCATCTCATTGACATTATCCCTAGTGTGAATAGATCTCACTTTAGTAAGAACACGTCCACTTTGTTCCTTTCCTTCCTTTTGACAGAATACTAGATAGTAAGGGATATTACATCCTCGTGAACCAATATCATGGGTCATTAAGTTGTTTTCTTTGGTTTAGGATGTCTCATTTTTAGAGAATTTCATCTCTTCACATTATAAGAAGACTCTCATGGGTTCATGCTACAACAAACATGCAATAATGCTTATTTACATACTCGATTGGAGAAACACCAAAAAAAAAAAGGAAATATCCTCCCCAATGTCATACTTTCATATAAGCATATACAATGAAGCCAATATTGTTTTGTGGAAGGTCGATCAATGTGAACATGGAAAGGAAAACCATCCTTATTCACATGTTGAGGTTGGACATAAACAATTAGTGCTAAGTATGCCCTGTTATAAATTGTTTTGAAATGTAATGCAATTAGCCTCCTCTCTTCCTCCTCTCTATTTTGAAACTTGTTATTTTTCAATGGAATTATAATATGCCTCTATAACCTTCTAGAAAAAAAGTTCCATTGCCCAAAGCCATAAAGAATGAGTCAAATGAAAGGGTTAAAATAATGTAAAATTGTTGCCATTCTACCAAAGGTATTCTCATTTCAAATAAAAATTTTAACACTATAACAAGAAATAATATATGCAAGTAAAATGAAAAGGAAAATAATGCCAATATTTAAGAAAAAAACATTGATAGAAACAAGAAATGGCATTAACTTATAATAAATATCAACTATGAATAACCAGTAATGTCAAAATATTACGAGATTGGCATATATTAATAGTTGGGAAAGGTTGAGTGTAGAATTAGAAATACTATATTTCAAGTGGAATTATAAGTTGAAATTTAACAGTTTTAGAGAATAGTTATGTGAATATTGCAAGACATACAAGGTTTGTGCATTCTCTAGATTTTCTTAATTGATGCCAACATGCTACATAGCATTTGGTTTTTTAATTTGAATCCATTACAAACTCCATTTCCTAGTTATGACAACTTAATTATCATATTTAATTCATTAGGAAGTTTAACAAGAATAACAATGGATCCAACCTAAACATACCTATGCTAGAATAACTTCTATTTCATGTCCATGGAATTGAATGAACCATCAAAGAACTCCTGTGCCATAATCCTCATGATTTTTTTGGTACTCTTGTGGGTAGTTGTCGCCGTATCTCTTATTGTACACTTAATAAACATGATCCTATTTTATGTGTTTTTCTTGTGTGGCAACATCCCTTATCCTCTATCCCTCATAAACTTAAATTCATGTTTCACATACATAACACATAATTTGATGTACTACAGTATAATCCTCCACATATGTACATCTATGAATGAATTTCAAGTGATATTAAAAATATATTCAATTGGGTATCTTTGAATATAGGTGCTAACATATACCATTTTCTCAACCCTATTAGGAATGCCACAATATATATGGAAAACATATTTGGATTTTGTAACTTATCACTATAAATGTAATCTTTAATGCTCTTATAAAGTGCCACTAAAACTTGGACAAGTTAGTATATCTAGCAGCCTCTTCTTATAATCAACTTAAATCTAATTGTTTCAAAACAATGCTCATGTCTTGAAAATAATAGTTGATTAATATGATATGCACACATGTATATATATCATAGAACTAGGATTCTCACAAATATGATGGTAAGGGGAGAAAAAATGATAAGATAGAGGGTCGGTTTTGCAAGGAATTTAATAAGCAATTGGTCCCTGAATAAGGAATGGGTAAATGAAAAGAAAAAATAAGAATGTGGAGGTTAGGATGGTGAATGTTTTTTTGTGCTCATAGGGTGGAGAGTGTGGTGTGATTGTTAGTGCATGTCCATCATTAAAGCTAAGTTTGGAGCTTGTCCTTCCTACAATTCCAAAAATATAAAATGGTGTTCATTATGTCTAGTCAAGATTCAAACTCCATATGGTTCTACACACCTTCCCACCTACACCCTTATTCCATTCTTGAAAATTCCCTCATAATTTAACTTTGACTCATACCATAAGTCCATGAGAGCTACTCGACTAGCCTTGCCATTTAATACCTTATACATGTGTTGTGGTGATTGATGACTATCATATATGTAATGGGCATTCCTTGGAAATCATACATCACATCCCACTACGATTCAGTTCCTCTTGGTATACTTCGATGATCACTCCTATAGGAATTAATTTTCCAAATGTTGATTCCCTATATACATATTTTACAAAGGTCAAACCAACCCATCTACCTATGGCGTCAGTAAAACAAGGCCAGTGTTGTATCAATCCCATGTCATGTGCCTTTGTGGCATCAAGGACAGATAATATTTATCCTTAAAATAATGAAACCATATTACCATATGATGGTTCATAAATACCAAAATAAGTAATAAAATTGTTACAACATGTTATCCCTCCTTTAATATGACTCACATTACCACTAGTAAAGAATAGTCACCATTGTTCATCATCTTTTCTTTATGGAATTCATAAAGTTTTTTCATAGATGCATCATACATTGTGAAGTATCATTGTGTTTTTTAAGTCATTTTTCATTTATAGACATCGTACCTTTTCCCATCTCATTCTCTTTTCAATGGTCATTTTTTTAATTATCAGCATGATAACATTGGTTATCATTTATATAAATATAATATATGTGACTAATTAGGTTTGGTTTGATTAGATGATAAAGTGGGGGTGTTCCATGCCTTTATGAATATTCAAATCTTTAAGAGATATATTTCACTTTTTATGACCCCTGGGCCCTTAACATATCATTTCATGCATTTTAAATAAAATATAAATCTTGGGTTTTTTTGTCAAAATATGTCAACAAAAAAACTATAAAATAACCAATAATAATAAATTGATATAATGTGAACTATGTGTAAAATTGATATCATAAGTAATAGATTATAATGATATCCAAATATCCAAAAAACATATTAAATTATAAATTACGATAACATGACATAAATAAAAGACCAATATCATCATACCAATGAGTCAAATTAAATTTACATGTTATCATATCCTTTAATAGAATAACATAATTAATAACAATTAAAAAAAAAATGATCATGAAGAACTTAAGCATTGAGATTAAGGTAAGCATTCAGTGGTAACTAATAGATAACATTTCCATTACTCATTCTTAGGTGTATTCAACCAAAAAATTAAAATAAATCATATAAAAAAAAAGAATGCGACATTATATTAGGAACTTGAGTACTAAGAGAGAACCCATTCAAAAGTATGAGTGCCTAGATCGTAAGAAGATTCCATAGTTGTGATTTTACAAGGCTTGAAACACTAATTATCATCCAATACCTCAATCTAAAAATAGGTTGTCTTAAACAAAAGAATGACACAGTACCTACCTCTCCACATGAATCCTTTATTTATACTTGAGGGTTAAAATTATGATATTGTTTAAAGTTACAAGTTTATATGTTATTTTCTAGATAATTTATAGTACATGTGCAAGTCCTCTCCATTAAATTATTTGAATATTAAACACTTAAATTTGTAAATTATGCAAAAATTTATTAGATGTTAAGCTATATGTAATTAGATTTTATGTTGATTATCTAGTTTGGGCAAGTAGTAGTGAACCTAAAATCATAATAGTGAAATAAATCCTACTACATATAGTTTACATGAAGATTTTGGGATATTGCACTATTACCTTTCCATGTACCAAACCAAGTGATAACCAAATGGATACCGACATTAAAATAACAAGGGATGAAGTAGGGAAGATAGTTAGCAACACCCAAAAGAGATAATTGGTAGGTGGCCAAATTTAATTGAATGTTACTTTATCATAGCATTGCTTATGTAGTTGTGATAGTTTCAAGATACATGGAACCAAAGTGAGCTAAGAGAATATCAGGTTACATTAAACATTAGGGGAAATTTTTAGGTATAAAATGGGTCTTATAAGGAAAGTAATAAAATAATATTTAAAATAACAAAATAAGAATTACAAATCTTTAAAGAAAAAGAAAATGAAACTATTTTTTTACTGTATTTTTTGTTTATCTCCTTATAGATTTACTCAAATGTCAAGTGTAAACACTTGTTGGATGCGGAATTAAATTCGATATCTAATGAGTACCCACTTTGCATACTTAAGAGAAGACCCACATTGAAAAAAAATTGAAGATACATTAAAAAAAACATGTTCAGTGTGTTTTTTAATGTATCTTTATTTTTTCCATGTGGATCTTCTCAGAAGTATGCAAAGTGAGTGCACGTTGGATGTGGAATTTAATTCCACATGCAATGGGTGTCTATACTTGACATTTGAGTAAACCTAAAGGAGAAAAGCCGAACATACAATTAAAAAATTATCTTTCTTCTTCATGCATCATCTTGAATCCTATTGGTTCTCTTAAAATTAATTTTTTTAATACATTTTTTTTATTTCCAGACCCATTTTTACCTCAAAATTCCCCTAATGTACATATAGAGTTTTGGAATGGAGTATACCATAAGTAATAATTATAAATTGTTATTAGAGTTCATATATTTTCACTAGGCGGGTTGTGTTGATGACATAAAATCTAAATTATGGTTTACTTTTAATGTTGGTTCAATTGTTATTATTTGCAAGAAGAAAGGTACAATTGTTTTGTTTGCAAAAAAATCCATTTATCAGGGATGATTGAATGTACAATACAAAGGAGTTCGGTTGAAAATATTATTAGCATAGTAGAAACCTGCAGTTCTCTTCTGTGATCATCAAGGAGTTTTACAATGCGTGAAGAATGCAAACAATCACCAATACAATGAGCTTATTAAGATACATATACATTGTTTGAGATAATTGAAATAGGAAGGCCGAATTTAGATGAAGTATTATAAAATAACTAGACAAGTAATTAATATTGTTACTAAAGCCTCTAAGGAGAGATAATTTTGAAAAATTAGAGCAATGTTTCGTATGAAGCAAAATAATTTTCTAATGAGGGCGTGTTGGAAAATACAATGGAAAATATGAGCACATTGAAAATCATTTAACATGGGATTAATAGGGAAAGTTATAGGGATAATTTATATCATACCTAGTGCAAGCATGGCTTAGTCAAGTGTGGGACTGTTTAGCACATCAGGATTTCAATACAATCATGAACCTTAGGAAATCATGATAACATAGAGAAAACTAGTTGCAAACCTACCAAAGTGTAGAAGCTAACATGGCACAAATGAAGATGGATTGTATATTGCTAACATGGAACCAATTCTTGGAGATGTGATAACTTGGTCAACTTTGATAGTCAAGCTTAATCTTCATTAGTTGTGCACCAATAATAACCTTGAATAAACAAACCATATTTTATGGTGTTGGAATGGAGGAGGTAAACAAGTATTATCATAAACATGATGTAATTTTAGCACTCACTAAACAACGATGTGTGTGTGTGTGCATGTGATTGATGAATTGACCTGATAAGAAAATACTAGTGAGTTAAAGTGTTGCAAACTAAAGCGTGAACCCAAGAGATATAAATTAGTTGTGGTGTCATTAGAATCATAAATATCTTCTTTATCAAATCCAATACAAGGTGGGGTGCATTATATTATAAACTATTGTACATTTCTAGTTTTCTAGTTAATATAGTTAGCATTTACACAATTTGTGAGTTATTTATTATTTCTACGTAATGTCTCTTGAACATGTTGTACTTTTGCTTGTCCATGGTAAGAAACTTGATCAAATATTGAAACACAACTTCGTACTAAACATAACAAAACCTTGTGAACACTAAGACTATAGTTGTATAAGATAGTGTATAATACAATGTTAACATTTAATCACCTTCTTTAAGATTAGCACATAGATTTGATGAAATTATTATTATTCTAAAGGAAGACACAATTTATCATATTGAAACATTAAGTAAACTACATCACAATGTATCAATGTTAATACATATTTAGGTTTGTTTATGAACTCTAAGCATGATGATTTAAGGCCTTTTCCCATGAAATTTTGGCTCAACATTTTTATTTCTTGGTCCATTGAGATCTCTTATGGGAGCATCTTGAGTGTTGGCTAACATAAAAACACTACTCATGTATTATGTTTCCTTGCCTAAGTGATTTTCTAGTTTTGATTAGAATTATACAAGAGACACCATAAAAAATAACTCAAGTCCAAAGCCTATCCTTCTATGAGGAAAACCTAAAATAAGGGGTGATATAAATGAGAAAAGAAAAAGAGAACCAAAAGGAAAGAGATCAAAGACTAAAAGTTTCTCATTGTGAAAAAAGACAATAAAAAATAAGGAAAATGTGTGAAACTTTACCACCATGATCACCAAAATATTTTTTGGGATAAGAAAGGAATCACCGAAGAGTTAATATGGAATGTAAATTTGAGCCTAATTATTGGAGACTAAATGTGCAAAGGCGTGACTTTTACATTTAAAAACTAAATTTAACATTGCAAGAAGATTGAATCAAAGAAAAATGTAGAAAAAAACATAAAATTATTGATTTACAAAACAATCAAATATTCACCACAAGAAAAAATTAAAAAGGTGCACCTACTATGTTTTCATGCATTAATTATTTGGGACTAGTTGATATGGCATAGTTGGAATAGATATAAATAAATGATTGCTTGGGTTAGGGAATTACACCACTCAGCATAGGAAAGGTTACTAATCTAATTTAACTCAGTTCATAGCTAAGCTAGACACCAATTTGGTCTATGAGACTCCCTTGTTTGTGTGATAGGGGACCCACTTCCATGCGACTATTTTATTATGTTCACCTAAATACTTTGGGTGGCCTAGTAACCTAGGGGTTTGGCTTGTGAACCCTACGAAAAGTGACATTCTACCTTGCATAGGGGGTGTTGAGATTAAGAAACTAAAACTTAGTAACATGAAGGATTTTCCACTTAGTTTTCAATAAGAACTATGAAAAGTTGGAGGGGAAAAAAAACTAAAAGTTAAATTAAATTAAATTTATTTATTTGAATTAAAGGGAACTTTTAAGTGCATCTACTGATTATGAATGGGGATAACTTGAACCAAATTTACCTAGACTACTTGAATCAACTTAAGAAAGAAACCAAATAAAGAGTAGGAAAGAGAGTAGTTGGTTTATTAACCCTTAATGACATTCATGTCTAAGATGGTGTACACTAGGTTAGAAAAATGAAAATAAAGAGGGTAGAGAGAGTGAAAAGAAAATATTTTCTTTCATCCAAAATTGTGAATGAAAAAGAAAAAAGTGATAATGACAAATGAGGTTTATTATCAACATTTATTTTTTGTAGGTTTTAGATCCTAAAAGAAAATGACTACTTTGTTCTTGAAAAATTAATGAATTCCCCTAAATGAGCTTTGAAACCCTTACTATCTGATCACTAAGTATTAGTGATCACATATGCAATGGAATAAGTTTACAACAATTTAATTATGCAAAGAGATCAAAAGCATGCAATTGTATTTAGTATCCATATATTCCACATACATAAAGGAATTAGGTTGCTCTTCCTCCACGATATATACAAAGGTGCTAAAATTAACCATACATCTAAAAGGATGCCAAAAATAGCATAGTGCAAAAGCATATTCTAAAAGACGTATCCTAATGCCCTTGATAGGAAGGAGAGTTTCCTACCTTATAATTCCTAATGGATTCTCGCTGATGTAAACCCAAAAATGTTGTGAATATGGCAAAAGATGGGCTGAAATATTACAAATAATAACACCAAGATAGAAAACAAAAACTAAAATGGTTCTAAAGTAGAAAATGTTAAGCTCCAAGCTAGCACGAGTGTAGGAGATTGAATTCCCATTTATTTTGAAGATTATTGGCGAAGTCTAGAACCTAATGTGTACAAATAAGCCTAAAGACAATTCAATTCATAATAAAATTACAAAGAAATAAGGGGAACTTCCCTAAGGGTATGAGGAAGGTGAAAGAGAGAAAAGAGAACAAATCACCACAATAACTCAAGAGAACAATGACAAGATCAAGAAAACCCTAGTGATGATACATGTAAACAAATCCAAGAGGTGGAGAGGAGGAAAAATGTGAAGAAATGCATATATTTATAGTTTAAAACAACATAAGAATAAAAACAACTTTAGACTTAAGGCACATATTTATAGTTGAAAAGAACATAAAAGTGAAAACACCCAACCCTAAAAATAGGTCTCTTAAGGCTTCAACTCTCACAATACCTCAAGTTTAGCTAGTGGCATATGATAAGGAAAGGAAACCAACCCACCAAGAAAGGAATATTAACAACTTAAGTCAAGGAAAAAAATTAAGAAAAGTGAGTCCCAAAAATTATTGAAATGGTTATAAGTATCAAAAATAGTTTGAAAAATCCAAATTCAAGGATGATGAGATCTTAAAGAAATAATTGAAGCAAATTGAGGGTGATATTCTTAGTAATCAAATGGCTAATCAAAAGAGTTATCAAGACTAAGGTAGAGTATTCCCCGAGGTGTAGATTAGTTGGCTATAAATTGTATTGTTAAGGCACTACTTCTGACATCACCAGTTCGAAACCCTGATTAGTCGTGTGCCATGCAAGGGGTTGTGTTGGTATGACTAGAGGTTATAGTGATAGCAGTCAGAATTGATCACATGTCATGTAAGTATGAGCCTAACCTAGTTGTCAATTTCACCATTTCTCAAAAGGAAAAAAAGGTTAAGGTAAAGTATTCCAAATTAATGTAGTTGGACCATGGGTGGATGGTTGGGAGGAGAATATTCGATTTTCACTTAGGTGTGTAGGAGTGTTTTGTATTTTCGTTTGCCATGACACATAGAAATTGCAAATTTCAAACTTTAGTTGTTCAAGTAACATACAACTAGTGGTATTTGAGTTGGGAGGAGCGTAATGTGACTTTGAAGGGATAGTAGGTGCACAATGAATCCCTACAATAGGTGTGGATGAAAAACCCTTTACAAACTAGTTTAGAATGTGAAATAGCCCTCAAGCCTCTAATATCACGACATTACACCTGAATTAACCTTTAATACATGGTGGACAAGGACAAAACTTCACTTAGCAAAGAAGTAATGTTATCAATTGTTCAAGAAGGCTTTGCAATAGGAAAAGGGAAAAATGATGTCTTTGTCACAAAGTTATGTTCTAAACTAACCTAGTTAAGTCACTATTTGTCATTGAGACAAAAAAATGCTCAATCTTATAGAGTGTGCAATTCCACCCCTAACACATTATTGTACCACATAATCCTAACATAGATGCACAATTTAGGGCATGTACACTCTAAGGATCCAAACTTAAAAGGAATCCAAGGTCAAGAAGTGGTTTAGTGTTATGAATTTTACACATGAAAAATATTTGGAAAAGGTCAAAGTGGGACACATGTAATTGAAAAGTAGCTAGAGGTGCTTCTATAAGGGCCAAAAATGTTTCAGAAAGGGATAAAAGGAAAGCTTAAGCAAGTTTAATTTAATAGGATCCTAAATCGATTGCAACACCTCAAAAGTAATTTATGCACATCACTAGAGTATAGTGTACATATATGTGATGCTAATTAATTATTGGGCTCTAAATAGATTGTGTGACCAAGTCCATGATTTGAACAATCAATCTTGCACTATGACATAATTCAATTGAAGACTTCATTGGACTACAAAGACTACATAAAGTTTTTGACGACTCAAGAGATACACGACTCAAGAGAAAAGACAAGGCCAATTTGGTTGCCCCAAGAAAACCACAATATCAAGTCCTAAGGTTTCATAAGATACACAATCATAAAATATGGAAATTACAAATTCTAATTACAAGTAAAAACAACTTTCTAGAGTCCACAAATATAACTTGCAGAAATCCATAAAGGCATGATGTTACAAAAGTGAAAAATATCTTGAAACTCAAGCTATTGTGTAAAAAGTTGAATTAAAACAACAACATTGCACTAAAATAGTTTTTAATATATCAATTAGTAATGTAAAAAATAATATAAAGATAATGAAACATACTCCACCACAAAATAAAAACTACAAATCTTATTTCAAGTAGTTATAGCTACCATGCTTCCCATATTGTATAATCATCCAATTTATTTTGTATCAATATTTCCAGCTAATCTAAACTTGTTTTCCTTATTAATGGTGTTAGTTGGATAATGTGAAATTCTTTATATGAATTAGTTGAATAAAGTGGAATTCTTTATATAATAGCCAAAGCCTCTTAGTTCCTCTAATTAGCTTAAAAAATAAAGACAAAAACTAACTCTGAAAAAAGTTGGTTAATAGTGAGATTTTATTATCAAACCCATAATAAACATCATAAACTTCAAAATAAGTTATTCAAAACGCTCTGCATATAGCAAATATTTAAATTTACAGCATAAAGTTATTTTTTACTTGTGAAGAAACAATAGCAACAATAATAAGCTTGCCTGGTATTTCTGCAAGATATGATGGTTACCAAATCTTTAATTGGCATCAACCTTATCGTCCTGTTTTGGCATATATAATGATACTAGGTGGGCATAAAGGTTAATATAAATTAAAGTCAATGTCAAATCCTTCTTCCATTAAAAATAAAGGAGTCACTCTCACATGGGAATATAATGAATTTTCACCAAAACTGTCACCTTATGATAGATATGTTGGTGATGGTGACACCTACTATTAAATATTACAGAATGCCCTTGATTTTTGTTATACTCGGGGTGTTTTTATTTTTTAAGTTAAAACACAACCTAAAATCTTTAACTGACAACCTCCATTGCCTTCTGCCAGGTTTTTTTAATGGACTTGGAAAATTATGCTTAAATTATAAGTAAGAAAACAGTATTAAAATCATGTTTATGCAAAGGCCGACTAATTTCTCCAAGACTTCGGAGATAGAACAAAAGATCCTGAAAATTGTTATGTTTTTGAGTCTGATTAATCAAATTTTCTAAGTCATAATTCATGGTTTAATTAATCAATGTAGTTGATAGTATTCCACAAAATTTAATGGAGTGGTTTATTGTGTAATTTATTTGGAGTTTTTTGTGTGTGAAAAAAGTGAGGGGAAATATTGATTTCATTATTTAAACTAGTTTTTTATTGTATATCTGGATTCAACACTCTGAAAAATCTCTAGAACATGTTGATTGTGCAAAGATTACCTAACAAACTTGTGATTTCAATAAATTCCTGTCAAATTTTAAAAAAATTAAACAAAAAATATACTGGACATCCAAAAAGGCACACTAAAAACAATTCCAAGGCCAGCTGTTTTAACTGAAGTTCAAATCATTAATGACTTCAACCGAATAAACCTCTGTTGTATCTTCTTCTCCCAACAAACAAGTCACTCAATTTCTACAAATCAGAGAGAATTAAATCAAAATGTTTGTAGAATCACATTAGCATAGAGCTATCTTTTCCCCCAATTATATTAAGCACCTGGTCTTGTTTGATCCCTCTGGATTCATACTAAATCTAGATCCATACTTTTCTTACTAAATCTAGTTCCATACTTTTCTTGATACAACCATATGCAAGAGTGTTATTATTTGATTACAGTCATTAATTTGAATCTTCTCACCATCGCATCACAACTATAGACCATAGCAATCAAAGAACCTCTGCTCTGCGAATATATGATGATGCATTCATGCCATATGCAATGCCCAAGTTTGGAGAAACAGTAATGCTAAGCCAGGAAAATGCATATCATCTGGGCAATGGGATAAATAAAGATTTAGAAATAAATGGATATTGACTTACAGAGGCTTCTTCTGCATCTAGCAGTTAGCAACACCTGTAACACACAAGAAAAACCAATTTTCTCGATGAAAACCAGATAAGGTATGCAGAATCTAGGCTTGGCATATGGACAAAAATTGCCAAAATGTTGCCAAGTACTACACTTCTTCAGGACATGTAAACCTGGACGCTGGCACTCTTCAGCGAGCGACACAGGGGACAAACATCAAGCAAATTCTCACAGTCTTTGCATAGGCAAAGATGTCTACAGGGCAACAGCAAAATAGATACATCGTTGTTCCTGCAAATCCTGCAACTCCTCTGCTCTTTGAGCTCCTTGTTCTGTTTGAAGACATCAGACATATTGTTAATATTGTAATTGTTAGGATTATCCCCATAATGGGAAGAAGCTGCATCGTCAACTTCACTATCCCCACAGCCCTCCTTGCTCTGTTCTCTACTCTGGACAACAGCCTGCTGCAGATTGGTTCGGAGAGCATTAACCATTGCTTCATTATACTTGGCCCTGTTATGCCATGATTGAGCTTCAATGGCCACCTGTTTAACCTTCTCCATTAGTTCTTTATTCTTCCTGTTCACATTCTCAATTTCCATGTCCTTCTCCCTCAGCCTGCGCCCCAGTCCTTCCTCTATGGCACCAAGGTACGATGCCAGGTGTCTTTGCTTCATCTCCTTGAGACCCTGTGCCAAGTGCTCTTCCTGTAGACATTATAAAAGGATGAGTATCCAATTAATATCCACTTAATACTCATTTATGAAAAGATGCACTTCACTGATGGTTCCAAGGAATTCAGACAGAGTTGAAACAACAAACCTGAAGTCTCAAGTAGTGCTCAAACTCATTCTTCTGGCGCTCCATTTCTGTTGCCAAATCTTCATTCAGAGCACCCAAGAAAGTAAGGTTGCCAAGGCTCTCAGATGTCACAGAGGAGTTGGGCTCTTCATCATCATATGCCAATCTCAATCCAGTGGACACCGGTGTTGGGTTAGGAAGGGCCTGCGTTTGGAGAAAATTATTGCCAGGAATTTGGTTTGCCTCTGTTTCTCTCATCCTCTTCTTGGGATTTTGGTAAAGGCTGGGAGCAGGGTCATTAGAAGCAACAGGAACTGCATAGACAAAATCACAACAAACATTACCAACTGAAATTCAAAAACATGGGTTCTGCAATAAGCCCAAGAATTCAAGAACCCATTCACTGAATCCCAACTCACATGGACTAAAAAGCTGAAGCTGGCCCGAAGCTCCATTAGAACCTGCAGCATATTGAAGCTGCAAGTCTTCCAGCACATTGACAGGTGCAAACAGAACAGGAAAGTTGGGTGTCCCATTCTCACCTCCAAACACATTTCTCATCCTGCCATCAGTCACCAAACAACCCAAAAGGCCATTGATTAACACATATCAAATCAACAGTGTACCAAATTCAATCAAGACCAGATTTGAAATATCAATCAAAATAAAAAAAACCATACCTGTTCCTCATGTCCTGCACAAGAACATTGTTGGTGTTGCTGTATTGAGCTTGCACTGCCATTTCTCTCTTATTCTGCAACAAAAATTTGAAGTCCCTGCTGTGATTGAAAAACAGATTGTGAAATCTATATATATATGTCAAGTTCTATAGATCACCCTTGTGTTCCTGTTCTTGGCACTGCAGATCTTGTGATGGGTTTCTTTGGGGTGAATTGCAAGAAATGTATTGTGCGTTTTAATCCAGAGCAGAGCAGAGCCCCCACTTGACACAAAGAGAAAGAGCAGCAATAAGAACGTAATTACACAGCCTTTTCTTCTTCATATTCTGCTTTACCCTTTCATTTTCAATTTTCTCATTTCTTGCTGTTCATCATTTACAATTAAATAATTATCCATTGGATGTCCAGTTTTATCGGTCGTGGCGATGGGACCCACCCCAATTATTACAGTAACCAGAGATGCCTTACCATACGAAAACGATAGACGCGGGCATTAATTGCATGAAAAATCACTTCTTGTTATTGGTGGGGCCTACACAAGATCTCCTCCCACACCCATACGCCACTCGCCCTTTGTTTTTTTTCTCTCCCCGTCCCCCCTCCGTTGTATGTCAAGTGCAATTATCACCGTAACCACTAAAGTTGTATTAAAAAAATAAAAATTAAACAGAAACGAGGGTATTTAATTACTGGCTGCTTTTGGGCACAGCAGACTATGGTAATGGTACTCATTCGGAATTCCCGCTGCCACCCCCAAACGGAACAGTGATTATCTCTAGTGGAACTCGACCAAAGCTTTTGTCAACGCATTCACTATGTTGGGGAAAACAAGTCAGGGTCACATGGGGTCCATAGATAGAGGTCCCCCTTGCTGCGAGCCACGAGATTCTCCTAATCACATGGGAGACCATTCAATAGAGGCAAACTCTGCTACAAGCAAGGAAGTTAGGTCGCATCGAGTGGGGTGAGGGGACATCTTGTTCCCACTGGCCTTTTGCCCCATTCCCATATTCTACTTAAGTGTTTCCCCCTAATTAATTGATTCCATGGCTCCTCTTATTCTTACATGCCTTTCCCAACTTAGCCATCAATATGGCCATCAATATTTATTTTCTATTTAATTGATTCCATAACTACTCTTATTCTTATATGTCTTTCCCAACTTAGCCATCAAATTTAGTGGTTTTATTTATTTATTTATTTTAATTAATTGATTCCATAACTCCTCTTATTCTTACATACCTTTCCCAACTTAGCCATCAAATTTGGTGGTCCTATTTAAATTTGTTTTTATAAAAGTTAGATGGTAAGTAGTGAGGTGATTGGAGTTGTATCACTGTAAAGTTTCAAATACAAAACTCTTTAAAACTTCAAATACAAAATTCTTTTAATGATTACACATCAATGATTTTGATGATCTTGAAACATCACTTATATTTTGATAGTTTAGTTAAATGAAAATTTATAAGTTTATTATAAACAATGTTTCCACCAAAAATAAATTTATAAATAATTTTTTAACATTATGATCTGAGTGCAATCATAGATATATAATTTGCATAGCCTTGTGCATGCCAAAAAACACACATTGTATACATCATCTTCCTCCAATTAGACCAACCTTTGCACTTTAACATTGAGGCACATAGCACCATCATGAGGCCTAAGCGGCAACACCTCTAGTAATTTCTTGTCAAAGTGCAACAACCAAAATCTTCCACAACATTTGAGGCAAAAAACACTAGGCTCATCAACTTCAATATGTCTATACACATACTACAAGGCATGTGCACATTAAGCATCTTGCACACCCAGTTAGTATCCCCTGCACCCACTCTAGGCACATGCTCAATGTCACATATGCACACTCATTATCTCTTGTGCATACAAGGAGTGGCAATCATTGTCAAGGATATTATGGAAGCCTTACCAACTTTTCACGTCATTACATACATGCCAACATTTGCGCATAGTGCATCAAGAAGACATTGAAAAACTCCCTTTAATTACAAAACTAAATCACCTTCAACAACTTAACAAACATTGTTGTAATTTAAATGTGATCATATGTTTAAAATATATCTTAGAGAAACTTAGCAAATAGTCAATGATTCTCTCTTCTTTGATTTGATTCTTCTGTATCCATCAAAATGTGTTATTTGAGTGGGTGTTTCTCTCTCCCCTTTTTGTGTTTGCTTTTAACACTCCCTCATTGAGCATTTACATTGTAATACAAACATCATTATGTTCTATTTTTCTTTGTATGCATTTTTTTCCTTATTTTCTTTATTTATATATTCATGTTTCTATATCCATACCTCAATCAATCCCTAAATTAACATCTTAGAATCAAATCATATTATCAAGAAGCAAGTTCCCTACCTTTTAAGCTTAAAATTATCAACAATAATAGATGTTTAGAATATATCTCATTTTTGGTATTTTGTTATAATGTTGCCTCTAGGAGAGCCTCAATAATGTGGAAGGGATAGGTTGTTTTATCATTTATTGGCAGTACGGTGGATACATGGGGCCAATGATTCTATGTGGAGTTCAAAATACTAATTTGTTCTTGATGTTAGCTTATATGCTCTAGCAAAAAATGGGACTTAATGGCTTTTTGCAATTAAGTATTAAGGAAACCCCTCATAGTATCAATGTTGATGGTTGAAGGATTCCTTATTTAGGAGAATTTAACCAAACTAAAAGGCTTTATAACACAAGTAAGAATAATTAACTGTTGAGTTGAGATAAGGATAGATTGTTGATGTTACTTCCCCTTAAGGGATGACAAAACTTGATTAGCAACGTGAATTGATTTTTACTTGTACTATTCAAAGATAGGAAATATATTATAGAGTGACTAGAGTTCCACATTACTCGCCTTAAGAATGAAGTGTGTTTTGGAACATACATCTAGAGAAAGATTACAACAAGTTAAAGTGTATATAGTGGGCTTACTCACGTGGTTAAGTGCATGGCTCACTCAACATCCCTATCAAGGCATGCACTATAATCAACACTAATGAGTTTACATTGGGTACCATCTGTTAAATGAGGGGAACTACTAGAAGGTTTTCGTAAAGCATATAGTACAATCAAATTTGCGACAAACTCAAGGCAAAAGGAATTCATTAACGTGATGATGTCAATTCCCTAAGGTTGATAATACTAACGAAAGACCTAAGTTGACCCTACAGATGTCCCAATCTAAGTTGTGGGTTCATTCAACATGGTAAATCATAGTAAAATATGGATAATTTCTTAGGCTAGGATAAGTTTCATCCACCAAGGAATTAAGGCAAGGAACAAAAGGTAAGGTTTTCCTCAAGTCTAGGGGACAAAGATAAGAGAATACTCTAGAGGAAAGGACCAAATAAGGGCACAAGAATCTAGATGAAAGGAGAGGAGGGACTACCCCAAGTAAGTCATGGTAGAAGGAGAAAAGAGAAAGGATCAAGAGGATAGGATGACCCAACAAGGTGCTTGAAACAACACTAAGAAATTTGAGGAGAAGAGGTAGGTTAGGGTAGAGGAAGGTTCCTACATATTTAAGTGAACTTTGGAAATTGATGGAGAAAAATATGAGGCCTTAAAGAACCTTATAAACTACATAAGATTGATTAATGGACAAACCTCAAGAGAAAGCTTAGATTAGAGTAAGAAATTAGTGGGAGCTCATTGGATGTAATAATTCTTTCCTTTATGTAAGTTGAAGACCCAACTTATGAAGGTATAGGGAATGACCATCATTCCATCCCACTAAGGGAAACCACAGGGGATTATGTGCTATGAGTCTTCGGGGAGTACCAAAAAACCTATGATCGATTATCTTGGGGCCAAGAATTAAATGGATCACAACAACTTTGAGAGGTTTGGTATTGGATTTGTTGAATCCTTAAAGAGTCTAATGAGTAGGAGAATGTAAGTTATCATGTAAGGCATGGCAGGGATGAACTTTTATGATGTTAAAACTAGATCTAAAATTGGAAATGACCCATTTAATGGTGAAGTCATTGTTAGAAATATCAATGGAGAGTGATTTCACCATATGGGCCTTTCATTGATTTAAGGAAGGAACATAAGAGTGACTGAAAGAAAGAGAAGGGGCTCAAGTTTGGGAAAGCTTGAGAGAGAAATTGGAAAGGGCCTTAACCATATGATCCCTCTAGTCAAGATCTGGCCAAAGAATAAGCATGTAAGGAATCTTGGAGACACAAGTATAGGTTTTGAATCAGAGAAGTGGAAGGGGAGACATGTAACATCTCATATTGTGTAGAATGGTGAGGAGAATGGAAAAATACTTGGGAGGAGCTTCCCACTAGGTTTGGGATATGGCTCCAATCTAGGGAGAAGGCAAGGGACCGACATTGTAGATGAGACAAAGGGTTAGTGTAGGTTAGTATTGTGAGAGACCTACCCAATGCACTAGAATAATGGTATGAAGGTAAATGATGTTGTGAAAAAAAATCAAATGAAGTGTACACCTTCTTAGGGTGAGAGACTGATATTGCTTTTATCAATATTTGGTAGTTTTTGGGGTATATTCAAAAAGTTAAATCATTTGTGTAATATTTGGAGTAAAATAACTATAATAAGGGTTGGTGCAAGCTTTCTCTTTCTTCTTAGAGGATTTAAGAGGGTCATGAATCATGCTCAATCATAGGGTCTTTATACATCCCAAGTTTAGAATTTACATCCATGACAACAATTTTAGGTTTCAGAGGTATGTTAATTTGTCCTTTATTTGCATTTAATTGCTTAAATTTTTATCATCCATTTGTGTTATGAGAGTCATGCTTGTGGTATTCATACCACTTGTGAGTATTTGAGCTAGAGGGACCAAGTTAATTTGTTTCTTCAATGTAAATGATAGTTTCAATTTCAACTTTGGGTGGGAGCATTATTTCACCTTGTTTTTTGTTAAATTGTTGTTGGGGACTTGCAGCTTAGGTGTCATAGCTCTGTAGTCTCCCATAACAACAAAAAAATTATATAAGAACTCTCTATCAAGATAAACTAATTAATGGCATCTTCAGATGAGTAGGGTTCTTTGATTTAAATTTTGACTCTACAATCATAGTTTGCAACATTAGTGATGATATGATAAAGGATATATTTTAGTAAATTTTTCACAAAATCACCGAGACCCTTGCACTACCAATCAATGAAGGTTGAATTAGGTTCCTTAGATTTTCTTATTAAATTTTAATAGGGGTAAAGATATCAAATTGATATATTTTATAGATGTAAAGGGACTAGATGAATTGATTTTTGGTTGCCATAATTGTCTTCTTTTAACCGTACCTTTATCCTAAATCATGCTACCGAAACCCCTACTTTACAATTAAATTAAACCCTTTACACATGATTCTTTGTTAATTTTTGTGATTTTCTTGGATGTGGATCATAGAGGCTTATTAATCATTAAAGAAGTTGAATAGGATTATATTTATTTGTAACTTATATATTCATATTTCCTTAAGGTGTGGTGATTAAATATCATTACTCAAAGTTAGATTTGGTTGTTGCAGGATATAATGTTCTTGTACCATCCGTCGTTCCTGTACTAGGTGGACAGTCAACCAATTCATTCCAGATTTACTCCAAAAATATCACTGTTATTAAGGAATGACGTGCATCTACCGTTTAAGGTTTGTTCCATATCAGGCTTGAAGCATTATGGTTATGCTAAGATGGAGGTCGTTCGCCGCTCAATGCATTTTTCTAGTTAAGTTTTCATTGTGTCCAAGAGTTGAACATATATGTAAAATTTAGGGATCCTAGGATAGGTTTATCTAGTGATACTGTGAAGAACTTTGATACGTTGTTTTTGTAATCTTGTAATCTTGTATCGCCCTATCCCTCTGGGTTGGATATATGGTTTTACTCTGTATATTTGCAGAAGATTTTGAATAAAGAAGGAGCTAATGCTAGTTTCATTGATTTCCTATTCATGTCATTATTTTTAATGCTCCCTTCACGCATTTGAGTTCAAAGTTTTTGTAAAGGGAAACGAATTGGTTGGCTTGGACCCATCCAACCCAGCTCGTTCTCCCCATTTTTGTGGTGTGCTTAGATAGAGTTATGCTAGTGTGAACATAGTGATTTCTTTATGCTTGAGCTTGCAAATTGGTGAAACCCTTGGGAATGTATTTGTTTTATGTGTGATCTTAGATCTGAGGAGGCCTTGTGTGTGTTGAGTGGATTTTCATTTCTAGTTCCGGTATTTTGTTCTTTCTTGAAGCATCACAATGTTTCTTTTCTTTTCTAAGAATGTTTTTTGAGTTATTTATGAAATATTAGACATGGTTACGAGTTTAATGGTTTAAATTTGAAAATAAGATTTATTTCCTTTTATAGCACAACATACCCTGATATAAATACGAGTTATGGCTGAGTGATGATATCTCTGTTGATAATTTTCAAATGTAACGATTTCCTCAAATGATCATAAACTAAATATCACTAAGTATAGGAATCGTTTATGGCCTTTTTCTAAGCTTAAAGACTTTATGAAATTAGTTTTTTAAGCAGAGTATATGTATCACGTTGTGACAGAGATCTAAAGAGGTTTAAGTTTCATCTTTTGGATAATGTACTTTTATTTATAACATAAGAGTTTTTTCCTTTCTAATATTGCGAGAATTCCATTAAGTCTTTTCAATTATCTTTTCATTGAACACTTGTTTTGGATTAGGAGTCTTTTTCATTAAAGTTCAAGTTGAAGTTTTCTTTCTTTTTTTGCTAATTTCTAGTTTAGTAGTTGTAGCACATCAATATATGAGTGAAGGGTGGTTGAAATTAAACCTGCTCTAGTGAAGGAACAACGAGTTCTAAGTGTAGGAATAGAGTGTTACAGTATAGGAACATAACATTCCAATACATGAAGAAAACTTTCCAGTACAGAAACTGAGCGTTCTAGTACCAGAACAGAGTACTCCAGTGCAGGAATGAAACCCATATCGGTACATGAATGTAATTGTTCTAATACAAGAATGAGATATTTTCAGTAAAGGAAACAGATTCAAAGGCACAATAGAGCATCATTCTTTCTATTTTCTAAGCATTGGAATTCAATCACAGGAACATACTTATCTTTTAATATCTTTTTGAGATTGATTGCAACACATGATTTAATTTTTTCTGTCAAAGTTTTGGCGAATATTTTTTTGAGTGAATCCAATACCCAGAGTGGCTTGGTGTCATCTTGCTGAAAGGTTTTCTTTGTAAATTTATTTCTATTGATTCTGCATAATTTAGTTAATGGATTAGAAGTAGGATTTGCAAAAGTTCAACCCAAAAGTATTTGGAATTTCCCGTGCTACTCCTCGAAGCTTATGTAGCCCTAGTTTGACAAATTAATTTTTGAAGGAGTTCAATGAATTGCAACTCCAACACCCAACATTTTTACGTCGTTGTCGAGAAGGCGTTGAAATAAATCTGGTAAAACTTTCGATTTTTTTTCTTCTGCAATAGGGGTAAGTCTGCTTTTATTTTTTCCAACATAGTGTGATTCTATTGATTGAAGTATTTTATTTGAATTAATTTGCATGTTTTTCTTTTTACTGCAACATTTGACTGAGTTTTTTCAACAAATTTTTTTCAGTTTCATTATTTTTTGGCTGATTTATTTTAAAATGCATGACTAAAAGAGGTAGGGGTCCAAAGCCTAATAAGGGCCGAAGAAACACTGATAAATCTGAATTTTTTTCTCACGTTGGGCCTTTTGTTGCAAGCAGAAAGTCCAAGTAAACACAGACCGAGTACGTAGGTATTGTTCATTTGGAATCTGGAAACAATAGTTCGGGAGTAACACAACCATCAAGGGGGAGGAAAGAGACTACTAGAACCCAAAAGACCGATTTGAGCCATAATTAGCTTTCACATTCTATTGAGAGTGGTCTTATTGGAGAAAGAAATATGGTAGATCACTAAGACCATGCTGAGAGGACTGGTGAGAACCAACCAAATGAGGAACAATCCACCTTTGGGTTTCTAATTGTGGACCCAGATACAATAGTTCAAATGAAGAATATTTCACCATCCACTCGTCCCCATTTCCATGGTAAGGTACATGAAGATCTAGATTCTTTTTTATTTGAATTCAATATACTATATAGGAGTTATGATTATTCTACAAACGCCCAAAAGCTAAAACCATTTCCTGCAACTCTCAAGGATTCAACTTTACGCTGGTTCATGGGACTAGGAAGAAATATGATAGCCTCTTGGGAATAAATGAAGAGGTTATTTTTAACTAAAAATCATGAATATTGCAAAATGAGAGAAATGCATGATGATATCTTCACTATTGTGCAAGGTGATGATGAGACTTTGGAAGATTACTTAGAAATATTTTTATATATTCTCCAAAGGTCGAATCATAAATTTTATCTAAGTACTATTAGAACCTTGTTCTTGCGAGGGCTTACTAATGATGCTAGCAATAATTTGAACTTATTAGGAAAAGGGGATATTTCTCCAAAGAATTTTGATTAGATTTGTGACTTGTGTTGGAAGTTCTCACGGAATCAATCTAGATCTAGTAGAGGAATACAGTGTAAAAATAACAAATTTGGATCTACAGATGTTATGATTATTGGTTTGGAAAATAAGATGGACAATATGAAAACTAAAATTATGAATACTGTTAACAAACAAATATACTCTTTAAAATTCAACAAAAATTAGTAGAAGAACAAGATTCATTGTCCATTTATTGTCCAAAATGTAGAAAAAAACATCTTTTACTTGAATGTCCTACAGATATTAAGAGCGCTAATAAGTGTGTGATATGTACAGGCAAACATCCTATCTAGGAATGCCCTTCTATACTGGGATTGAAAGAAGAATTTGAAGGAGAGCATCAAGAACCTGAGCCATTACATGTTATGGGACCACGAAAATCATGGCCTCAAGTAGGTATAGGTATGATCCCTGAACATGCAACATATTTTTCTAGTTATAATGCACCACCATATTCCTATCAAAATGTATATTACTCTTAACCTTGGAAGCATGGGCATAATTTTTAATATGGACAATCACCTTCGCCTTGGAAACAAGGATGGAGGGGATCACCACACTCTCATTATTCATATTTTTCACCTGCACAGTCATATCCCACTACCTATGCACCTTATCCCACGACACAACCTACATTACTAGCCTGACCTCAACAGAGCTAGGCCATGCCACCATTGTCATTACCACCACCTTTTCAACCACCTCAACTTCCTGCACAACCAATACCAAACCCAAATAATAAAGTGGTGCAAGTGAATCATTCTATTGAACCTATTCCTTTCTCCATTTATCAAACCATGCCAGTTGGGGTTAATGACCTTCAGCTGAGATCAGGAAGGGTAGTAAATTCAGAAAAAAACAAAAACAACCTATGGTGATTATCGAGGAGGAAACTCTGAATAATTTGAAAGAAGATGTCACCATTTGACCCATTCCCACACATTCAGATCCCTTACCATCTTCTTCAAAATGACCTCCCTTTCTAGAGAGGCTAGTTATGGAGAAATATTACCCCACCCCTGAGTCTAAATTGGCTTCCGAACTTACAAATCTTTGTATAAAGGTTGTTTTTCTTTAGGCTATTAAATATATCCCCATTTGTACTAAAAACATTAAGGAAATATGTCTTAAAAATCCGGGGAGGAAGAGAGTAGAGCCTCACACCATTAATTTTGTTGGGAGAGCAGATGAGTTAATGAAAGGATGTGTTCATATTGAGAAATATATTGATCATGGAAACCCAGTTGTTTCTGTTCATATGGGTGATATATATGTCTCCAATGTGTTAATAGACTTGGGAGAAGCCATCAATGTTATGACAAGGTAAAACATGGAACAACTTCGGTTGGTTCACATTCGTCCTACACCTACTGTGCTTGAACTTGTTGAAAGATCTAAAATCATGCCAGATTGTGTGTTAGATGATATGGTTGTCTTGATTGATTCTTGGGAATACCCTGTCGATTTTATTGTGCTTTAGCCAAAAAACCCTATTGGAGGGCATCCATTGATTTTGGCAGGACCATGGCTTGCTACAACCGATGCTTATATAGAATGTCACTCTAGTGATATGTATATTTCCCATGGATATGCTAGGAAGAAAGTCACCCTATACCCACCTTCTAGATCCAAGAGCTTCGAGATACCTTATGGCTAGACTGCAAGAGTAGTGATGATGAGATTTGATCTGTTTCTTTGATTCATCATTATGCTGAGTCGACTAAGTAGGGTGTGATTCGGGATTTCTTGAATAATATGAAAATAATGCCAAATTTTGATTCACTATATCAAAATTTTAACCCATATTTTCAAGAAAGCTACGACTCCCAACCTTTTCCATTACATAGTTTAGCAACACCTACTAGCATTCTCGAGCTGAAAACCACTCTTGTTGAGATTAGTCTAGGCAAATATTTACACATTAGTTAAAACTTGGACTTATCACAACTAGAGAAACTTGTGAACTTGTTACGAGACCATCTTGGTGCCTTTGCATGGAGTTACGAGAACATGAAAGACATCCCTCCTGAAACTTGCACTCATAAAATTTATATTCAGGAGGGAGCCTGACCTGTTCAACAACCCGAAAGGTGTATGAATCCTGAACTAGGAGAATTTGTTAAAGAAGAATTACAAAAACTCTTAGATGCTAATTATATCTATCCTATATCTGATAGCTAGTTGATCTCCCCATTGGCGATAGTTACGAAGAAATATGGGAGATGGAAACTTTGCATTGATTATAGAGAATTAAACAAAGCCACTCTCAAGGATTATTTTCCCATTCCCTTCATTGATCAGGTGGTAGATACCCTTGTCGGTAAAAATTACTTTTCATTTTTAGATGGCTTTAGTGGTTATAACCAAATATAAATCGCACCCGCAAGACCACTTTACTTATCTGCGGGGAACATTCGCTTATCGAGTGCTTCCTTTTGAACTTTGTAATGTGCCCGCTACCTTTCAAAGGGAATTTTGTCTATATTTTTAGATCTCAATTGTGTAGAGGTTTACACAGACGATTTTTTAGTACTTGGTGATTATTTCCTAGAAGCCCTTAAAAATTTAGAAAAGTGATTTTTCGTTGCCAAGAGGCTCACCTCACTTTGAGTGATAAGAAATATAGATTGATGTGCAAAGCAGGGGTGGTTCTTGGCCATCTTATCTCTGACAAAGGTATCTAGGTAGACTGGGACAAAATAGAAGTTATTTTATGTCTTCCTACACCCAAAACACAAAGGGCAGTGAGAGGATTCTCGAGACATGCGGGCTATTACTTGGGATTCATCAAAAAAATTTCTAGGATAACTACCCCTCTTTTTCAATTATTAGCTAAGGATAGTGATTTAGCTTGGACTACATCTTGCCGACAATATTTTGAGGAGTTGAAGGAAAAACTAGTACATGCACCGGTCCTAAGGGGGCCTAATTGGTCCCTTCCATTTCATATTTCCTCAGATGCCTTAGATGCCTAGGATACTGCTATTGGTGTAGCCTTAGGACAAGAAGAAAACCAATAATCCTATGTTATCTACTTCATTAATAAGAAATTTCCACCTGTGTTGGGTTTGTGTTATATTCTTTCCACGATTAGAAGAAGGTGCGAAGTGGAGGGTAAGAGGGGGGCGGTAGCCCCCCTGCACGGGGTTCGGGGCAATGGCCTGAGAAATTTTTTTGCACCCTATTTTAGGTGGGCGGACCCACCTATGGTTTTGTGCATGGGTTTGCACATGGTTTTGGGGCATGATGGTTTTCTGCCCCTAGTATTTTGTAGATCCGGTCAAGGGAAATACAATTATGTTCTAATCCAAGGTTAATGGATTGGGGTTTATGAATGCTTCGACATGTATATATATATGTGTTGTAACACTAAAAGGAATATAATGAAAAATCAAGCTGCTAGTCCCAGTTTTGGATCCAGGGGAAAAATATCTAAGTATATATGTTTTATGTTTTATGTTTTATGCTCTCGCTATTGTTTATTTTTTGTCGTTAAGAATTCG
Source organism: Pinus albicaulis (assembly GCA_034641835.2). Taxonomy (NCBI): domain Eukaryota; kingdom Viridiplantae; phylum Streptophyta; class Pinopsida; order Pinales; family Pinaceae; genus Pinus; species Pinus albicaulis. Next base: position 663,958,952 of record CM076576.1, on the reverse strand, counting down.
TTTGCAGATAATTTTTGTTTAGGGTTAAAACCTACAACTTGTTGAATTGAATTATACAACAACTGAGAAAGAGTTCCTAGCTCTGATATTTGCCATTAATAAATTCAGACACTACATTATGGGTTATGAAGTGCTTATACATACAGATCATTCTAACATAAAGTAATTAATGAACAAACCTTTGACTAGTGGTAGGGTGACTAGCTGGTTACTTTCGCTGTAGGAATTGAATGTTGCGATTATTGATAGAACAAGAAAATAAAATGTTGTAGTTGATTATCTTTTTAGAATAAATAATCCTGGTGAAATAATTCTTGTAGATGATTATTTTCCTGATGAACATCTTTTTGTTGTGTCAAAAACTTCTCTATGGTTTTCTGATATAGCTAATTATTTAGTTATAGGAAAAACACCACCTTACCTATCCACATGAGAGAGGTAGTACATTATTCAGAAAATTTCTTCATTTTCCTGGATTCAAGGAGACCTATTTTACACAGGACCTGATCTTATTATTCATAGATGTGCGAGAGAGGAAGAAGTGTTTAATATTTTGAAAGCTTCCCATGATGAGCCTTGTGGGGGCCATTTTGTTGATAAAAGGAGAACATATAAAATTCTCCGCGTTGGCTATTTTTGGCCTTCCTTGTTTAAGGATTCCAAACAATATGTCAAGTGTTGTGATAGTTGTCAGCGAATGGGCCAACCTGGTCAAACCGATGAAATTCCTTTGTGTCGTCAAGTCATGATTGAACCCTTTGAAAAATGGGTCATTGATTTTATAGGAACTATATCTCTGATATCTTCAAACACAATACCTATCTTGGTTTGTACATATATTGTAATAGAATGGGTAGAAGTTAGAGTTGTTTCTTTTTCCACTGAAAAAGTTGTCGTTGATTTTTTATTTAATGAGATTTTTACTAGATTTGGTGTTCCAAGAGAAATTGTTATTGAAAATGGAGCTTAGTTTGTTTCTAATCTGGTAAAAGGTATTATAGATCAATATAAAATTTGTCATAGGAAATCAACACCATACCACCCACATGAAAATGGGCAGGTAGAATCAAATAATAAAGTGATCGAGTCGATTCTTACCAAAACAATGAATCTTCATAAGAATGATTGGGCGAAGATATTACATAAGGAATTATGGGCTTATATAACTAGCTAAAGGGATAGCATGGGTCATACACCTTATGATTTGGTGTACAAGAAGCGGGTCCTGCTACAAATTGAATTCTAGATTAAGACTTTTAGAACTGCAGTCCAATTATCTCTCGAAAGCACATCAACACCATCTATTATATTTGAATGAGCTTTATGAATTTAGAATAAATTTTGTTCAACATAACATATTAATGCAACAACAACGTAGGAAATGGCATGACAAGATGATCAAAAAGAGGCAGTTCCAACCGAGTGATTGGGTACTCCTTTATGATTCTAAATTTAAACATTTTAAGGGGAAATTTTGTACATGCTGGATGGGGCCATATGTAGTCAAAGTTTTTGAAAATGGAGTGGTGGAAATCAATACCATTGATGGAAAAAAATCAATTTTCCTTGTGAATGGGCATAGAATTAAAGTATACTTTCATCCCACCACCAAAGAAAACTTCATAAAATAAGTGCAACATCAACCAAAACTAAGGATGGTAGGTGGTGATGCCAACCTACTATGAATTTGATTTCTATTTTCCAATAAAAAAATAAAAATAAAAACATAAAATTAACAACTTGGAAAAAATATTTAGCTATGACTGTGAAATCAGCTTGCTGACATGGTCATGGAAGGGTCTTCCTGAAAACTAGCATGCTAGTGGGTGGATTAGCTTTTTTAATAAAAAGGGATGTTACTTGATTATTATAAATGCTTATTATCATTGAGAAGAAGAAGGTTTCTGTAAGTTTTTCTAGTGACAACAGAATGACTGGCAGAATTGAGCCCTTATCTAAGTTAAGGGAAACTGACATGGAAAATATTGTAAAAGTGACGCAAAACCCCCACTGCAGTTACTTTATTCAAGGTACAACATTATTTGGTAGAGACATCTATGGATTGAGGTAAAAAATATACCTTTCTTCTTGTTCCCTTTTCGTAATTTCTCTCTATTTTTTCCTTTTATCCTAGTTGAAATTTCTCTCCTATTATTCACAAGTTTCTTGTCTCGATTTATGTTTTCCTTCTCATCCCTGAAATTTTTTTCCCATTCCATTTTCTTATGTGCCCCTGGATTGGTTTATCTCACTCTAAGTTCCCTCAATAATTTCCTTCCCTTTCTAAAAATACCCATGTCCCGCTTCTTTCTTTTCCTCATGAATTTTTTTAGGATTTGATGAAACCTTTGAAGACCTTATTGATCAGATCGAAAAAGTACAATGACACCTGGAAAATGGCGATAGATGAAACTCCTTTAGTTCTGCAATTTATTCGTGAATCCATCCTTTATATAACATAGATAATTTTATTTTTTAAGAATCCTTTATGCAGTACAAGAACCATAGTATTTTGTTGCAACAATATATGTTTCAGTACAGGAAGCTAGGTTTTGGTGCAGAAACCCTATCACAGTATAGGAATCCTGTTATAATAATGAACTTCATTAGATTGACTTCAAATTTTATTTAGAAATGTGATGGCTATTTATGAAATTCATGACTGTTGTATTTAAGACTTATATGACTTTATTTATAAATTCCTAATAGGAATAAATGTTTAAAGTGCATAGATATTATAGGTCTAACTAACCTCATTTTACCAAAGCACTACCATTTCCATTAAAAGTCATGATGAGGGTCGGGAATGTGTGTAAAAGGTCACTTCATTATCTATTATTACACCAGAACCCTGTCACATTTTAGAGATTTGGTCGTTATCATGTGTGAACCATGCATTTCCTTCTTCAAATTTTAAACTATTGCAGTCACCGCCTTTAGCCATCATTACCCTGCTTACCTTGGAAATCATGCCAAATCCCTGGCCTCTCCAATCAAAATTGTTACACTGACAGGGTGGTAGTGATTTTAATCATCGGTTTAAGAGGATAGTACATCGTGGATCACAAATCAAGGCACTGGTGCATGCAATTCGATTTTGATAAATGTAGAGACTGTAAGCACACCTTTAGAATTTAAAAAGTGTATGTGAAAAGGATCTTGTTTCTGGGATTTTGTACAAGAGTGGGAGTAGTGTAACCCTGTAGCATCATGGAACCAATTCGAATTGAACCATGGTCTGTGAAAGAACTGGAAGTGACGGTGGAGTATGAGGGCAGTTTGTCCTTATTGCAGGAAACCAAGTTTCTTCCCTTCTTGCTCGAGTTTGATGGAAGGAAAACCAATGTTGGCTCTCTGCAATTTCAAGTGACAGAGCATTCTATTTCTCAGGCCACAGAGCTACCAACCATGGGCGACAAGTGGTTTAAGAAGGGTGAAGTATAAAAGGGTGTATGATGTCATTTTCTACTTGAAGAAGACTACGTTGTGGACTAGAAAATTAGATTGCAAAGGACTGCGATGGTTGAAAAATGGTGACATATGTTGTACATTCTCCAAAATTTCCTTACCTGTGAAGGGAGGTACTCATTAACTTACCTCTATCACATTCAATTATGCTACATTTTGAGTCAAGTAAATTAATTAATTTTCCTCATTTTCTGCTGAAGAGTTTAGACAAAATGTCTTAAAGTGTACAAAGAGCCAAACAGCCAAAGAGACCATATAGGGTTTAAATTGTACCATTATGGTTTAATCAATATTCTAGTTAAAAATGAGTTAGAGAATAGAGGCACTACGTGGGAAGCATTTTTAGAAGCATTTCAGGGTGAAAGCACTTAAAACGTTTTTGTGGTAGGAGTCAACCACCGAAAGGAAATAAAAAGTTTGTCAAGCCAAAGGCCATCCAAAAATAGGAGAAGAAGCTTACACCTTTAAAAGGTGGTAAGAATGGAAAACTGAAGGGTGGTGAACCCCATTCCAAGACGAAAAAACCTAAGAAGAAGGAGCCAAGGAACAAAGTGATATTGAGAAGCCGAGACCTTCCCGTAGGTTTACACGAGCATCATTAAAAATATGTCATGCTTCTTCAGGAAGAGAGCTGGTTAAGATAGCTACTACATTGGAGATAATTGAGGACTCTCAGGAATGCGTCTCTACAAAAGACCCTCCTGTGGAAATTCCTACGGAGAGTTTGACATTGTGGAACAATATTTCGATGTTAGCAGAAGTAGTAGCCATGGATGCTTTGATCTTTAGTCCAAGTTATGTTGAGGAAGAGGATGATATTCCTATGTCATATCTCATGAAGGAATTCAAGAAGAAAAAGGTGGCTCATAAACAAGAAATGAAGCAAGAGGTAACAAAAGACCTGATAGTAGAGAAGCATGAGGATATTGTTCCTCCAAATATTGAAATACAGGAGTTGGAAAAGGAAATATGGAGTAATGACACTTTCTATGAGTGAGTGGCTGAAAAATCAATAGTGAAAGAAGAAGACGAGGAGGGAATTTTTTTCTCCGGTGTACAAAGTTAAATTCAAGAGTTGAAGCAACAAATATATGAACTTGAAGTTTTAAATCAATGTGTAATGGACCAGAATACTACATTGAAAAGTAATAATGAAGAATTGGTGAAGGCAGTGCAGGAATGGAAAAGCTAGTTGAAGAAATGGAAATTCCAAGCATCTTATTGGAAAATTCGTCTGATGAAAGTGGTTAAGTGCCTAGGGAAAGCACGTATCAAGAATTTGAAGGAAAAAGGGTCAGGAATCAACATTCAGATTCAGAAGTAAAGGAAGGCTTACAATTTTGTTTTTTGCAGAGGTTAGTGGTTGTTTGAGGACATACAATAGAATGAGGTTGAGGGGATTTTGGTCACCATATTGTATTCTTTTAACCCTACCTTTATCCTGAATCATGCTACGAAAATCCTTGTTTTACAATTAACTTAAACCCTTTACACATGGTTATTGGTTCCTTTTTGTGATTTTCTTAGATATGGATCATAGAGGTTTATTAATCATTAAAGAGGTTGAATATATTTATTTGCAACTTATATATTCATATTTCCTTAAGTTGTGGTGAGTAAATTTCATTAATCAAAGTTGGAGTTGGTTGGTGCAGGATCCGATGTTATTGTACCATCCGTCGTTCCTATACCAAGTGGACAACCAGCCGATTCATTCCAGATTGAATCCAAAAATATCACAGTTGTTAAGGAATGGCGTGCACCTACCATTGGGGGTTTGTTCCATTTTCTACATTAGGATTGGAGCATTATGGATATGCTAAATATGGAGGTTGTTTTTCATTCAAAAGGTTTTTCCTGTTAATTTTTCATTGCGTCCAAGAACCAAACATCTATGTATAAATTATGGATTCTAGGATCGGTTTAGCTAGCAATACTGTGAAGAAATTTGATACCGTGTTGTTGTAATTTTGTAATATTGTATTGCCCTGTCCCTCTGGGATGGATATATGGTTTTACTCTGTATATTTGTAGAAGAATTTAAATAAAGAAAGAGTTGATGTCGGTTTCATTCATTTCCTATTCCTATCATTATTTTTAATGCTTCATTTGTGCATTTGAGTTCAATGTTTTCATAAAGGGAAACGAGCTGGTTGCATAGGGCCCAACCAACCCAACCCATTCTCCCCATTTTCGTGGTGTGCTTTGATACAATTATGTTGGTGTGAATAGAGCGATTTATTTATTCTTGAGCTTGTAGGTTTGGCGAAACCCTTGTGAATATATTTCTTTTACGTGTGATCTCAGATCCGAGGAGGCCACATGTACATTGAGTGGATTTTCATTTCCAGTTCAAGTATTTTGTTCTTTCCTGAAGCATCACACTGTTTCTTTTATTTTCTAAGAACGTTTCAAGAGTTATTTCTGAAATATTAGACATGGTTATAGGTTTAATGGTTTAAGTTTGATAAGGATATTAATTTCCTTTTATAGCACATCATACCATGATATAAATATGAGTTATGGCTGAGTGATGATATCACTTTGTATAAGTTTTGATTGTAACAATTTTCTCAAATGATCATAAAATAAATATCACTAAGTACAAGAATCATTTATGGCCTTTTTCTGAGCTTAAATACTTTATGAAATTAATCTTTTAAGCAAAGTATATGTATCACACTGTGACATAGATCTAAAGAGGTTTAAGTTCCATATTTTGTATACCGCACTTTTATTTATTGATGGGAAAAATACTGAGAGGGGGGGTGAATCAATATTTAGGGCTGAACAATCTTTCTTTCCCTTTCTTTTAAAACCATATGTTACAGTATCGCATCCAACATGTATGTCCAGATATATTATTATGTCTTTACTTAGAGCATTGCATCAGATGAGCATTAAGCATGAAAAGAAATAACAGAACAAATCATCAAACATAAAAAACACATATGAACATCAAGATTTAAGGTGGAAACCCAATTCGGGAGAAAACCACCACTGCTGTAATCTCAATCTTTTATATTTATTATAGAGAAAACTTCTTACAATTTTATGCTGGTGCAGACTCATACCAGCACGCAGGCACCCACCTGCAGAAGGCTACAACCTTCTCTCATTTACCAGCCTTTCCTGGAAGGGAGCTACAACCCCCTGTTATCGTTTACCAGCTACCACTGGAAGGGAGCTACAACCCCCTTACCGAAGGCATCGACCCTCAGCATCACTGCAGATCACGCTTCATCCACTTCCACACAACATACCTTGCAGGCCACCAGATTTATTTAATTTCTTCAGAAGTGCATCCTTAATTCAACAATCTGTTACCCATTCCATACAGGTATACTTCAGAGTGAAGTATTCATTCACAACTCTTATACGTTCTTCATGATTTCGGCAGTCGATTGAACCAATAATTAATCATCATCTAATTTAAAGATCTTGATCATTCATCATGTTCACAGGCGCGCCATAGATTCAGATATATCAAAGTTTATTCATACAGATATCTCTAAAAGAGATTTGTTTATTATCAACCCTTTTGCGCACACTCATTCTTCATAATTCTCATTACCTTATATAGTTTTCGCCTTTATTAAAACCATGGGTCAAAACCATTCAATTACTAATGGTATTCCTGAGCAGTATTTCCTTTAGCACCCTTATGTACCTCTTTGATTTCTTTTTAATTTTTTTTATCAATTTGAAGAAATTGATAAATAAATATATATTTACAATTTTGAACAGAACTTTAGGATTAAAGTTAACCCTTTTCATTTTAACCCTTTCAAATAATATGGTAAACCTTTGACCCCGGGCCCACAAATATAGTTAATAGCCAATCAAATATGCACATGGTACCATAGGTAAACTTCGCGCAAGTCGAGCGTCCGATCACCGTTAGATTAGTAAGCTTCCAGATCAACGGCGTATATGCATATCGCTCGACCTCCGATGCTGATCGTTAACGTGCGATGGCCCGCCGTTCTTGTGTTAATCATCGCGCACCTTCAACACATGATGATCGTCCGATGACCCCTTCCTAGATCAACGATGCTCAATGATATCGCTGGGCATCTTGGGTCGAACTATAACGCGTGATGGCGCACAGTGAAAAGTGGTTTTGTAAAATCGTACAGGGACGCGTGTCGCCCGTTCTATGGAATCGCTCCCCACCTCTTGAATACCGCTTGCCCGTTGAAAGCGGTGCGATGAAAACCATAAATTTCCTTTACTGTTCCTCCTTCGTGGTTCCGCCCTTCGCTCAAGGTTCCGTTCATGATTCCAAAGGGTTAGTCTGGTTTTGCGCTATAACTCTGGTCTATCTTTGGCAGGATTTCCAATAATCAACAAACAAATGTAGTTCTCTTCCGACGGGAATTCCTTACAAAAATTAACTGGTGACAATTCAATGTCATTCTTCAATTCTGCTATGATATATATATATATATATATATATATATATATATATATATATATATATATATATATATATATATATATATATATATATATATATATATATATATATATATATATATATAACATATCAACCTTCCATTTCGAAGTTCTATCTTGTCACAGTTCCGCTTTTACTTGTACATTAAAAAACATCATATCTCTGCCACCATTAAGTTCTTCAATGGATACAATAAATGCCTCGAGAGCCCCTCATATATTCAACCAAGTAGTTCCATGACTGCAAATATCAAACTAAGCCAGTTCTTCTTTACAAGAAGGTCTCATCCTGGAATTGAAATCCTACCACCATGATTCCTCAACAGGGTTTCACTTTTAACTCCATACGTAGAGACTCATACAGAGGTTCAGGGGATTCCACACAAGAATTACATCAGTCAATACATATAGTACACATATCCCTAACAATGATTTCATTCTTATCCGGGCACCGTAGGTATCCTTTGCCCATTATGAAATTGATCACATAGGTCATATATATTCCAGATTTACTCATACTTAACACAATTCCATAGTTCTTCATACAAATCTTAGCCAGATATTCAATTTTTCCTTCAATCTATTACCTTGTCTCTTCCTAGCAGCTCTCCCTTTTGTCATCTCCTTTGCAAACTGTATTAAACCCCTAATTCAACTCTACTGCTCTGTCTCTTTTTCCTTATGGATATTTTAGGTGCTGCTCCTATCTTTGCCAATTCCTTTGCCATCAATGACAACATTTCCAACAATCTCCCCCTTTGGCATTGATGGCAATACTCTTCTTCTGATGGCCTTACATAAGCCCTTTGTTGCTTTTCCTCCCCCTTTGGCATCAATGGCAAAGAGTTTGATCAAGATCCTTTGATAATGCCATGCTCCCCCTGAGATCGTGCTGCATATTCAAACATACTATGACCAACAATACATCCTTTTTATATGACCAATGCTCCCCCTGAGTCTGTGCATTCAGAGATGCCTAACAACACCTCACAACCAATTTAATCTTCTGTATTTAAGTAGACCTGATCCTCTGCACGATAGAGACTACACCTAGTTTTTGTCTGAGATATTCGAACGCTTCCCTGGGTAGAGGTTTGGTAAATATATCAACAACTTGTTCTTTGGAGGAAACATACTCCAATTTCACCTTTTGTTCAAGCACTTGTTCATGTAAGAAGTGATATTTGATGGGAATGTGCTTGGTCTTGGAATGCATAACAGGATTCTTTGAGATACTGATAGCACTTGTATTATCACACATAATGGAGATAGGAGGTGAACATTTGATTTGAAAGTATTGTAGGGTTTTCATCATCTAGAGAAGTTGAGTGCAACATGATGCAGTAGCCACATATTCTGCTTCTGCTGTAGATAAGGAAATGGAGATTTTCTTCTTGCTGAACCAAGATGCTAACCGGGGCCCCATATAGAATGCACCACCACTAGTGCTTTTCCGATCATCAACACTTCCAGCCCAATCTGCATCAGTGTATGCATGAAGAGTAAGATCAACATTATTTGGATACCATAGTCCAAAGTCTTGAGTTCCTTATAGATATTTGAATATTCTTTTCACAGCCTGAAGATGAGACTCTTTTGGATTAGCTTGGAATCGTCCAACAATCCCAACTACATGCATGATGTTTGGTCTTGTCCCTGTGAGATAAAGTAGACTTCCTATCATAGATCTGTATTCAGGTTGATTCACTGTGGGGGAATCATCATTAGAATTGAGATTACATCCAGTTATCATTGGTGTACTTACAGGTTTGCAGTCTTCCATGCCATACTTCTTTAGGATTTTCTTGAGGTATTCTGCTTGTGATAAGAATATGCCATCTGTTGCTTGTTGCACTTGCAAGCCAAGAAAGAATGTTAGTTCCCCAAGCAAATACATTTCAAATTCTTGCTGCATATCAGAAGCAAATTTCTGACTCATAGAATCTTTATTACTTCCAAAAATGATATCATCAACATATACAACCACAATCAATAGTTTGTCATTTTTAGTTTTTGTGTATAAGTTGCTATTAGCAAACCCTTTTGAAAATCCTTGTTGATGAAGATATTTGTCAAGACGATAGTACCATGCCCTTGGAGCTTGTTTGAGACCATATAGAGCCTTTTTAAGTCTACAAACAGGTTTTTCATCATTTCCCAAAATGAATCCTTCTGGTTGTTCTATATAAACTTCTTCTTCTAGATCACCATTGAGAAAAGCAGATTTAACATCCATTTGATAAACTTTGATTTGTTGGAAGCTTGAAAAAGCAAGAAACATTCTTATGGCTTCAAGTCTGGCTACAGGAGCAAAGTTTTCTTCAAAGTCTATACCTTCTTGTTGAGCATACCCCTTGCAAACAAGTCTAGCTTTATTTCTTATAACATCCCCATTCTCATTTAACTTGTTTTTGAATATCCATTTATTTCCAATGACATTTTTGTCATGAGGTCTTGGTACTAATTCCCAAGTGTGATTCTTTTCAATTTGATCAAGCTCTTCATTCATGGCTTGAATCCAACATTCATCTTTGCTAGCTTGACTGACATTGTAAGGTTCAATAGTGAACATAAATGCCAGATTGCTAGAAGATCCCACAAGAGTCCTTCTTGTTTGTACACTTGATCCCTTTTCTCCCAAAATTTGAGATTCTGGATGATTCTTTTGAACATATCTAGATGGAGCCTTTTCAGACAAATCCTCTTCGGGTTCTTCACTGGGTTCATTGTTTGTATCATTACTATTTGATGTAGAAGGATATGTGTCATCATCATCTTCATCTGTTGTTTTCTTTTCTTATTTTGGAGCTGCAGGAGACTCATCAATAACAACATCAATACATTCAACAATCTTTCGAAGTCTTTTATTGTAACATTTATATGCCTTACTCCTAGAGGAGTAACCAAGAAATATTCCTTCATCTACTCTGGGTTCAAACTTGCCAAGTTTTTCATCATTATTCTTGATAAAGCATTTGCTTCCAAAAATTCTAAAATGCTTTATAGTGGGAGGATTACCATACCAGAGTTCATATGGAGTTTTATCACTATTTACACGAACATGTGCCTTGTTGAGAATGTTTACTGTTGTATGTGTTGCTTCTCCCCAAAATGTGTCAGGTGTTCCGGAATCATCAAGCATAGCTCTAGCCATTTGTTGAACTGTTCTATTCATTCTTTCTGCTACGCCATTTTGTTGTGGAGTGCCAGCTACATAAAACTGTATTTTTATGCCATGTTGTTCACAAAATTCAAGGAATTCATCTGATGTATATTCTCCTCCTCAATCAGATCTAAGACACTTGATTTTTAGATCTAATTCATTTTCAACCAGTGCTTTGAAGATCTGAAATTTCTCAAATGCTTCATCTTTGTGTTTAATCAACCCAATCCAACACATTCTGGAGAAATCATCAATGAATAAGATATAGTATTCTTCACCACGTGGTGACTTTTTCCTCATAGGTCCACATATGTCAGTATGAATGAGTTCAAGAGGCTTACTTGATGATCCTTCCTTGGCATTAAATTGTACCCTGGTTTGCTTGCCGAATTGGCAAGATTTGCATATGATATTTTTAGGTAGAGTAATATTGGGAAGATCACGAACAGCTTTAAGTCTGCTTGATTTGTTGATTTGAGAGAAGCTCAGATGCCCCAACCTTCTATGCCATAGCCAAATTTCTGAAGATTTACTCAAATAACATTGTTCTTTGGGGTTCTTCAATATATACAGGTTGTTTGGAGTTCTTTTTCCTTTTATAATTGCTTTACTTGTATCAAGATCACATACCACACATTCTTTTGAACTAAAGACAACTTCAGTTCCTTGATCACACATTTGACTTACAATTAAAAAGTTATGCTTTAATCCATCCACATACATGACTTCATTAGCTTTCACCTTTTCTTTTAGAAAAACAGACCCTTTTCCCTTAATGACCGCAGGAGTATCATTTCCAAATGTAACATTTTTTTCTTTTTCTAGAGCACTATATGCAAGAAGTTTGTCTTTATCACTTGTCATGTGTCTTGAGTATCCACTATCAATGTACCATTGATTTTCTTCATCTTCTACAAATAACGCTATGCCACAATTTTCAACCTGTAATTCCTTCTTTTTCCATAATTTCGAGCTTGAAGGAACATGTTCTTTTGGTTGAACTTTGCTCCTGCATTCAGATTCTTCATGGCCAAAGTTATTGCAATAAGCACATTCAACTTCATTTTGAAGAGGAGAAAATTTGTTATAAGTATTATTCTTTGTTTCAATATCAATCCTTTTCTTTCTTGCTTCTCTTGTCATGATGGTTTTATATGCAACACATTGAACAACTTTATGACCAAAATTGTGACATGAGAAACATTGTCCATTGAAGAAGAAATTTCTGCGATCATAAAATATTCTATATGAATTTACTTGTTGATTGGTGTTTCTTTGAAAGACATTCCTGTTAGTGTTCTTTGAATTGAGATGATCATGCTTTACCTTTAAAGATTCTTTATTCCCTTGCTGAGTGGCAGTGTGTTGTAACCCAGCTGTAACTGCGTTTAGATAATTTGGTGCTTAAGCCTAAGAAGATTCTCCGATATATCCAAGACCTGTCTTTATAAGAGGAGAACGTTGTACCTTGATAATCTCATCTCAGGTTTCAGATCCTTTAGCAAATCTAATATTCAGAGTCTTTACTTTCTCAAGTTCTTTTCTTAGACTTACTAATTCACACTCTAATTTCTCATTGTGTTTCTCTTTTTCTTCAAGTTGATTTTTCAGGGTTTCTATGGTTATTTTACTTTCTTCTAAGAAAATTTTGAGTTTATTGTTTTCATCAAGAAAATCATTGTCTTCTAGAGCATCCACAAAAGTATCCTTTTCTTCTCTAGATTATTTTTCAAATGCCATGAGAAGTCTAAGATCTTGTTCACATTCTTCCTCACTATCAGATAACCCATCACTATCTTCATGAGTATAGTAACTCTTTCTAGTGCTAAAACAATTCTTATTCCTTCTTGCTACTTCCTTCCCCTTTTTATGTGTTTCTTTATAAGGAAACTTAGCAGCATAATGACCAACTCTTCCACAATCAAAACATTTGAAAGGAAGCTTACCTCTGAACCGTCCTGTGCCAAGTTGAAGTTTCTTTACAAAGTTTATCTCATCTTCTTCTGAGATATATCCTGATCCTTCTATTTTTTGTACTTCCTTCCCTTTTGTAGAATTTCTAAAGACTGCTTCTTTGACTTCAGATGGTCCTCCTCTTCTCATTTCATATGCAGTTAGTATGCCATGAAGTTGCACCACAGTAAGATTTTGAAGATCCTACTTTTCTTCAAGGGCAGAAACTTTTGACTCAAATTTTTTTGTTAGTGATATTAAGAATTTCTCAACCAAAGTAGATTCGGTTATTGTTTCTCCCAGATTTCTCATACGATTTACAATATCATCAAGAAAAAAGAAACTGGCAATGCTCTCCTCATTATCCATTTTTAGATTCTCATATTGAATTCTGAGAGTTTGGAGTTTAACACTTTTTACCTTTGCATCACCTTCATAACTTAGAATGATTTTGTCCCATATTGCCTTTGCTGTATTCAACTGCATGACTTTGACAAATTCTGATTCAGTTAGACTTCCCAATAGTGCATTGACCACATTTGCATTTGTTTCATAATTCTTTCTTTCCATCGGATCTGTTGGTACTACAGCTGGATATTGATATCCTCCTTCAACAATTGCCCATACCTCTGCTCCCAGAGACTGAAGATAGGATCTCGTCCTTGTTTTCCAAAATATTAAATTGTTTCCGTTAAAGAGCAGAGGCCTAATAGATGTTGTTCCATCTTGATTGCTCATCTTGCTTGATCTTCCTTCTAGCGGTTAAGCTATTTCAGAAGGACCTGCTCTGATACCAATTGATGGGAAAAATACTGAGAGGGGGGGGGTGAATCAGTATTTAGGGCTGAACAATCTTTCTTTCCCTTTCTTTTAAAACCATATGTTACAGTATCGCATCCAACATGTATGTCCAGATATCTTATTATGTCTTTACTTAGAGCATTGCATCAGATGAGCATTAAGCATGAAAAAAATAACAGAACAAATCATCAAACATAAACAACACATATGAACATCAGGATTTAAGGTGGAAACCCAATTCGGGAGAAAACCACCGCTACTGTAATCTCAATCTTCTATATTTATTATAGAGAAAAATTCTTACAATTTTATGCTAGTCCATACTCATACCAGCACGCAGGCACCCACCCGCAGAAGGCTACAACCTTCTCTCGTTTACCAACCTTTCCTGGAAGGGAGCTACAACCCCCTTACCGAAGGCATCGACCCTCAGCATCACTGCAGATCACGCTTCATCCACTTCCACACAACATACCTTGCAGGCCACCAAATTTATTTAATTTCTTCAGAAGTGCATCCTTAATTTCAGCAATCTGTTACCCATTCCATACAGGTATACTTCAGAGTGAAGTATTCATTCACAACTCTTATGCGTTCTTCATGATTTCGTCAGTCGATTGAACCAGTAATTAATCATCATCTAATTTAAAGATATTTATCATTCATCATATTCATAGGCGTGCCATAGATTCAGATATATCAGAGTTTATTCATACAGATATCTCTAAAATAGATTCTTTTATTATCAACCCTTTTTCACACCCCATTCTTCATAATTCTCATTACCTTATATAGTTTTCGCCTTTATTAAAACCATGGGTCAAAACCATTCAATTACTAATGGTATTCCTGAGCAGTATTTCCTTTAGCACCCTTACATACCTCTTTGATTTCTTTTTAATTTATTTATCAATTTGAAGAAATTGATAAATAAATATATATTTACAATTTTGAACAGAACTTTAGGATTAAAGTTAACCCTTCGCATTTTAACCCTTTCAAATAATATGGTAAACCTTCGACCCCGGGCCCACAAATATAGTCAATATCCAATAAAATACGCGCATGGTACAATAGGTAAAATTCGCGCAAGTCCAGCGTCCGATCACCGCTAGATTAGTAAGCTTCCAGATCAACGACGTATATGCATATCGCTCGACCTCCGATGCCGATCGTTAACATGCGATGGCTCGTCGTTCCTGTGTTAATCATCGCGCACCTTCAACAAATGATGACCGTCTGATGACCCCTTCCCAGATCAACGACGCTTAATGATATCGCTGGGCATCCTAGGTCGAACTATAACGCGTGATGGCGCACAGTGAAAAGTGGTTTTGTAAAATCGTACAGGGACGCATGTCGCCCGTTCTATGGAATCGCTCTCCACCTCTTGAATACCTCTTTCCCGTTGAAAGCGGTGCGATGAAAACCATAAACTGCCTTTAATGTTCCTCCTTCGTGGTTCCGCCCTTCACTCAAGGTTCCGTTCATGATTCCAAAGGGTTAGTCTGGGTTTGCACTATAACTCTAATCTATCTTTGGTAGGATTTCCAATAATCAACGAACAAATGTAGTTCTCTTCCGACGGGATTTCCTTACAAACATTAACTGGTGACAATTTGATGTCATTCTTCAATTCTTCTATGATATATATATATATAACATATCAACCTTCCATTTCGGAGTTCTATCCTGTCACAGTTCCACTTTTACCTGTACATTCAAAAACATCATATCTTTTGCACCATTAAGTTCTTCAATGGATACACTGAATGCCTTGAGAGCCCCTCATATATTCAACCAAGTAGTTCCACGACTGAAAATATCAAACTAAGCCAGTTCTTCTTTACAAGAAGGTCTCATCCTGGAATTCGAATCCTACCACCATGATTCCTCAACAGGGTTTCACTTTTAACTCCATACACAGAGACTCATACAGAGGTTCAAGGGATTCCACACAAGAATTACATCAGTCAATACATATAATACGCATATCCCTAACAATGATTTCATTCTTCTCCGGGCACCGTAGGTATCCTCTGCCCATTATGAAATTGATCACACAGGTCATATATATTCCAGATTTACTCATACTTAACACAATTCCATAGTTCTTCATACAAATCTTAGCCAGATATTCAATTTGTCCTTCAATCTATTACCTTGTCTCTTCCTAGCAGCTCTCCCTTTTGTCATCTCCTTTACAAACTGTATTAAACCACTAATTCAACTCTACTGCTCTGTCTCTTTTGCCTTATGGATAGTTTAGGTGCTGCTCCTGTCTTTGCCAATTCCTTTGCCATCAATGACATTGCCAATTCCTTTGCCATCAATGACAACATTTCCAACATTTATAACACAAGAGTTTTTTCCTTTTTTCTATCGCGAGAATTCCCTTAAGTATTTGCAGTTATCTTTTTTTTTAGCGCTTGTTTTGAATTGAGATTTTTTTTCAATGAAGTTCAAGCTAAAATTTTATTTCCCATTTCACTAATTTCCACTTTACTAGTTGTAGCACATCAATATATGAGTGAATGTTGGTTGAAAGTAAACCTATTGTAGTGCAGTAACAACGAGTTCTAAGTGAGGGAATAGAGCATTCCAGTACATGAACAGAATGTTACAGCACAGGAACAGAGCGTTCTAGTTCTAGAAAAGAGTACTACAGTGCAGGAATGAAACTTATATTAGTACAAGGATGTAATTTTTCTAGTACAAGAATGAGATATTTTTAGTAAAAGAAGAAGATTCAAAGGCACACTAAAACATCATTATTTCTGTTTTCTAAGCATTGGAATTTCGATCACAAGAACATACTTATATTTTAATATCTTTTTGATATTGATGGCAAGGCATGCCTTAATTTTTCTGTCAAATTTTTGGCGAATCTTTTTCTTGAGTGAATCCAGTACCTAGAGTGGCTTGGTGTCATCTTGCTGAAAAGTTTTCTTTGTAAATTTATTTATGTTGATTCTTCATAATTTAGTTAATGGGTTAGAAGTACTATTTACAGAATTTAAACCCACAAGTATTTGGCATTTCCTGTGCTACGTCTCGAAGCTTACGTAGCCCTAGTTTGACAAATTAAGTTTTGAAGGAGTTCAATGAATTGCAACTATGGAACCCAACATTGATCTACAAACATGTAAAGGCCATAAAAAAACCCTTTAGGGAGAAAATGAAACAAATGAAGGGTGTCACATATTAAGGAGAAGATAAAGAGATTTATAATGATATTGTTGTCATGCATGAATTAGGCATAACAAATAATGAAGGCTTCCAAGTAATGCTAAAGGTACTTTCCAATTGTACCACTAAATCTAGGTTACTCAAGTAGGTTTGGAGGAAGAAATGTCATTTCAATCTAAGGGGAGAAAGGTTGTCTAAAGATATGGGTGAAGGAATTACTATATGAGATGCGCCATGTTCTGACACTAGGGCTTGAATTTTGACTAGGGTAACCACCATGATGTTGTATGTTGTTATTAGGGAGTGGTGTCATGAAATTAGCTCCCATGCATTGCTCAGGATACAAACCTCTATTATAAGAGGGAATTGACATTTAAAATTATTTACTTGGGTTTCATTTTCCTTGAAATTTAATGCTATGTGGATTTTTCATTATTGGCATTGATGCCAACTCAAATAATGTTGGAGTGGATGCATGTATTATAGTTAAGGGAATGTTGGGGTGTGTACTTAATCACTTAATTCATGAATTATGTAAGCTTATTTTCATATGACACTTGAATGAGAAGGGAACCTTTGATGACACTACATATTTTTGGTTAGGACATTGGCATTCCCTTAACTAAGGGTTGAGGATTTTTTTATTGATGTTCTATGCACACTTGTCTTGTGTGGCTATAATTTTGTGGTATTGTTTGTATATTTTTCACAAAAGTATGAGGAATTATGGATATAAAATATAAAAGAACCATTTAAGAGGAAAATAAATATTCAATTGGCCTTTGGCTAGTAAGTAGAGGAACCACTCTAGAAGGGGAGTGGAATAGATATGACCCATCAATTATGTTGTGTCAAGGAAACTATGTGAGGTTCAAATGAAGGATCATAATAAGAGGAGGGGCTATCCTTACTTATAATAAATGTCAATATCAATCCAAGAAAGATGGTGAGGAAGATGAATGATAGGATCTTGTGCAATTTAAGACCTGAAGATAGATTTGGTTCAACATCTTGAATGCATATAAAATGAAAGGGAGGGAGAGTTTGTTCATGAGAATTCATATAATATTCCATATCAATGGTGATAATATGCACAACTTCCAGGATGGATAGGTAAAAACCAAGATAAGGTATTACTCCAAGAAGTAATCAAGTAACACCATAAAGGTATAAGTGGAAACTTCCCTCTCTTATAGAAAAAATATAGAATGCACCCTATGGTGGGAGAAGGTAATTAGCATAAAATAAACCCTTGCTAAAGATATGGAAGGGTCAATGGGAACTCCCTAGGGGGGGGTCACAAAAATTTCGGGCACTATTTATATTGAGGAACCACATTACCACAAGGAAGAAGGATAGAGTGGAGTCACCAATTCATTTTATAGAAAAAATAAGAAACCCTAGGAGAGAGGAAAAGAAGAAGAAAAGAGGAGAGAAGGAGACTACATTTCTTAGGATTTCAGAGTTAATAATGTGATATAGGGTTGTTTATTAATTAGAGAATAACCCTATTTGTGTTCAACAAGAAATGGAAACAAAAATAAAATAACAAAGGAAAGTAAACTAACTAGGCTTATTTCACTAAACTCCTTTGTCAAGATAATTAACCTAATTTTCGAAGATGAAAGAAAGGTAAAATGGAAGGAACACACCTTGAAAAACATTTTTGTAAGTGTTATCACCCAAAAAAAATTCAAAATATCATTGTGTCAAATCTGTTTTTGATCATGGTCTAAAATGGGTTTTAAAGTCATTTTAGGATTTGGTTAAGGGTAGGTTAGAGTTTTTGTAAGTTGAAAGGTCATTATTGGATTCAAATAAAGTCTTTAGAGGTCCATTCCATGATCAAATATTAAAATTTTCCATATAGGGGTCAATCCATAAGGTTTCAGGTTAAATTTCTACAATTAGCCAAGAATCCTCCATTTCGTAGCACCTCTAGTTTAAAAAAGAGGATTTGCGCTGCTACTTTCGTAGCGCAAAATGCAAAAAATACACTACAAGCGCTACGAAAACACGGTTTTGTAGCTGTCAACTTCAAAGGCAGTTTATGAGCAACTGAAAATGAATTTTAGAAATATGAAAGAGGTTTTTATTCATAGCATATATAACTATAAAAAACTCTCTCATTTCTTTAAATTCATTAGGAGGTGGGAGCAACTGATAAATTAAAATGAGCTATGAAACTGTTGTTACTAAATTGTCCTGTACATGAATTTTTAGCAGTCAACTTAAAGTTCAGTTTCTGGCCAAATGGAAAATTGTTTTGGAATTATGAAATAGTTTTGTCTTCATCCCCACCCTAGCTAAAAAACCCTCTCTCAAATTTCTCACAGGTGTTATCAGTTGGGAGATACAAGGATTTCATTGAAGCCCTATTTTTAGAAACAAAGTTTTCCTGTTTTACACATGTTTTTCAAAGGCAGTTTCTGGACAACAGGAGGTGTGTTTCAAAAAACCAAGAGAGTTTTTTATTAAAAACATAGTGGCATGAAAAAACCTCCTTCAGTTTCTCAAAAAACATCATGGAGTAGGAGATATAGGCTCTGTCCCAAGACCTATTTTTCAGGAAAAACAGTAAAAACCAATAGGCCAACCTATTGCAAATGAAGAATAAATGCCTCAAAAAAGATAAAATGAAGTTAGTATATGGTTGCTATGGTTTTTAGATGATGAGATAAGAAATATTTTGAGGTTTTGGGGAAATAATACTTTTCACTTGGTAATTTTTTTGACAAAACTGCATAATCAACAGTTTCATAGTGCATTTAGTGTAAAAAGGTAGAAAATCATTATGAAACTGTTGTAGCAAATTTTCTTGCTCCTTTTCATCAAGTTTTGAAGGGTAAAAATATGAATCAAGAAACCAATTGCTAGCAGGAAATCTGAGATAGACAAGAAGCCAAGCAACAACATCAAAGGGAAAAGCAGCTATTTCAGTGATAAAGGATAGCCCAATGATGAAAGGCAACTTTGATGATATACTTCATGCAATTGATATAGAAGAATTTCCCATTGTGCAGGAAGATTTCATTAAAGTGAATGATCCTAAACAAAAAAAAATGGAATCAACAAAGAAACTGGATTTTGAAGGTGAGAATGCAGCTTTTGTCTTCCAAGCTAGGAAACATCTAAACAGACATGAAAAGAAACTCCAAGGAATAAGTAAAGATGCCCAAGTAACCATTGAAGTAGCTAAGGCCCCTGAAAAGGTGATTTATCTCTCATCTCCTATAGTAGAGCATGCATTCAACAAGGTAGAGAATGGAAAAGAACACATGTCAGAGTGTCAGCTGTTGGAAGAAAGGTTGAAACTAGAAAATAAAGAAATGGAAATGATGAGAAAGAGGGAAAGACAACACAACATTGAAAATACAGAATTCAAGAGGTTGAAGGTTGTTTGGGAAGGTCAAACAGTTGCTAGGTCAGAGATCCCAAGAAGTGCCCAACAGTTCTATACATGGACAGTTCCATCTATTAAAGAGGTAAGGTTTGTTAGAGTGATCAACACTCATTTGAGAGAAAGCAACGGGAAGCTAAGAAGCCAAGTGAAATATTTGGAACTACAGCTAAAATTGACTTGGTATGAGCTTTAAAAAAACAAAGGTGCAGAATGACAAATCATTAAAAGGTCAAAAGCTAAATCAAATGGAAAACTAAGAATGAGCCTCATGAAAATTTTGTTTTTAGTTCATCTGATCTATTTTTTTGATGAAACAAATGGTTTTCTAATTTTTGGAATATTTTTGGCTTTCATTTTGAAGAAATCTGGAAAAAACTGTTGAAAGTCATAAAAAAAAAACAAAAAAACTCTGTTTTCTGGTTTGAGCAGTCAACTTCAAAGGAGGTTTCTAAGCAACTGAAAACGAATTTGGGAAAATGGAAAGAGGTTTTTCTTCCTAATATACCTAAATAAAAAAATGTCTTTCAGTTTCTTCAAATTAATTCGGAGGTGTGAGAAATGGATAAATTAAAATGTGTTATGAAAAGCGCTACGAAACTGATGTAACAACCTTTTCACTCTTTTCCTTATCAATTTTGAGGGGAATTTTTGAGATTTTTGTCATGAAATTTCTAGAGAAACCATGTAAAGTGCACATGAAAGTCACCTTGAAGAAAAAAATACAAAAATAGAAAAACATATGGGCTAAAACACTGCGCTACGAAAAGCGCTATGAAACTGTGCTGCTTTCGTAGCGCAGCTCTGTTGTCAAATTTTTTTGGATAATTCGAAGACAATGTTGCAGAGCTGGCATAGGGAGATTATTAAAGAAATATGGTTTAGTTATTGGCAACAAATGGCATCTAAATCATGGTTCAATAAATGGTCTGAATGTCCCAAGGAGTCAAAGAAATCAACGGCCTAAAAAATAGGGAGACAGTTTCCTAGGTTTCAGGAGAACAACATCATCACCCTCATGGTCACAACAAGTTGGAGCTTATCATCAGAATTCGACTTCATGAATATAACAAGTGTCACTTGATGTTTTTAAGTTTATATAAGGTTGTTAGGAGTTAAGTTAAAGAGTTTTAGTCCTATTTGAAATAGGACTGATCATTAGGTTTGCAGCTGTCATTTTGTAATAAAGACCATGTTTATGGTTAGAAAAGGTGTCAAGCAGTAGGATTTCAAGGTATCTAGTGGAGGATAAGGTTATAATATATTGTAAATGGTCTATTAAAGGCCAAGAGGTCAAATTAGCAAAGGGTTGGAGACTTTTGGCAAAATGGGTGCATATTGTAAAAATACTGTTTCAACCAATGCAGGGAGCTTCTACTTGACCAACTTGAGATTTAGAAGGGGATTTTAGTGTTTCCCTATTCTATCAATGTTTCTTATATATCTTATTTGTAGTGGTGTTCATTTATATTACTCAGAACTAATCTTTAGATGCTCTAACTTCCTTTATAAATGGGCTGACTGTGTTTTTACATGTTTCGAGTGTATGTCTCATGACTAAAAACCCTGATATGCCTCAAATTCCATGTCAATTAGATTCACTGATTTTCTGAGATTGCTTTGACTCCATAAGCCCAATGTATACATGCTAATGTTGGTTTCAACCTACAGGTTGGAAAATTTTATCTAAGCAAACCACTTTGTAAAGCTTTGGATTAATTGATATATACAGTAACATACAACTTTTCTTCACTTGAGATTCTTAGTTTATTTTCAATGAGTTTAATGCCCTATCTTTGAAATGTTTCTCTTCCATAGCCTTGATGTCTCATTAATCAAAATTCATTTATTACATGCTTTGAATTCCTTTGAACCTTCAAGTTATTGGGATTTTCCTGAATGTGTTACTCTTCATTGAAATATATGCAAGCCTCAGCTTCCACTAGGAGAGCCATTGTTATCTTTATCCCTGTCATTGAATCCATAGCCCAATGGTAGCAAACCTTCATCTTTTCAACCTACAAACATACAAAACCAAAACACAAACAATAGAGTTAGCCATCTATCTACATCTTTATTCAATATCATTAACACTTGAGAGAGCCCTCTCAAGCTAAGGAGGCTAAGCCTCAGTCACAAGATTGGTTTGAAGTAGTGACATTGAAGTTGTTTGATTCAGTAGCCAATTAGATACGATTTTGTTGATAACAATAGGTGTTGAAGCTAATTAGTTTGAAGATAAAATACATGATAGACTTCCAAGCGAAACTTACTCCACTTGAAGGAATATGCATACAATATTACACCTTCCTACAAAATAGACTTGAACCTTATCTCCAAAATAATGAAATAAATATCCCTAGATATACCTATAAACTAATGAAACAATTAGAATTGGATGATGACTCAAATTTCACTTATAAAGATGATAGATCCCTTACCCTAGTTGTGATGGAGCCTCTCTTAATGTAGAAGAGTTGAATCATCCAAGGTGTGAGAAGGGAAAAAGCTAATGGAGAGACCTTGAGGAGAAGACATCACACCTTCAAGGAAGAAACAAAGATAATAGAGAATGATACATGTAGAGGCATTGAATATGGCATGGAAAAGTGCCCCAAGAGTGTGGTCGAGTAGGAGATATTGATCAATATTTGACTCTAATATCATAGTTTTCTTATAAGATATATTGAATTAAAGAAGAGGAATCCAAAAGGATTTACAAAGAGGATATAAGCAATATAAATATGCAAGGAAACAACCTCGAGGCATAAGTGAAAATTGGACCAATTTTTAGGAACAATGTTTCAAATGGAGGAAATATAACATATTTTTTAACCACAAATGTATGTTAAAATTATTTTCTTATAGGTATTTTCCTCCAACAATTCACTTTGTGTCCATGGATAGTGATATACATATGCAATGCAACCTAGGAAAGTCATAGTACACTTGGTGCTAAGAATTGAAGAATGTTTAAGCAAGGTTTTATCTAATAGACCCATAATTATGAATTTCTTAATGGAATTGGGTTGTTGAGGACTTGAAACAAAGTCTTGAAGTCTAAGAAAGAAGCCTGATTATAGGTGAGTAGATGTAGGAGAGTGTCTCAAAGGGTCTAGTGGATTTATGTCAATGAAAAAAGGTCAAAGAAAATAAGGGAGGAAAAATTAGATCCTATCTAAAATCTAGACATCCTCGGGAGATCACACATCTAGTTTAAGTTAAGGTGATGCAAGGTAGAATAATATAGCACAAATGAGTGTTCATAAAAAGGATGAGAGTAACCAATTCATCTTCGAGTAGGTCATGTATTAAATATCATGCCCCAATATATCCAAGTGAGTATGAGGTGAGTAAACATATCTAAGTACTAAAATGTGAAATCCTTGCAATACAAAGTCAAAATTTGGATAGACTTGCCATAGCATATTAGAATTGGAAATGTCAAAGAAAATAGATAACAAGATGGATCGTATCTAAACTGGGAATCCATAGTTATTAAAATCATATGTTATGTGAGCTATTTGGTTAAAGGAAAGAATGACCTAACTAATAGGTTCAATACATGTCATGGAGAGTTGTATTTTTTAAAGGGAAACTAGTGGAAGGCCTATGGTGCTCGTGTGAGCACAAAGATGGAGGATAGAGGTGATGATCATACTGTGGGAGTTGCCATTGTTGGAAAAACTGAGAGGGGGGGGGGGGGTGGGGGGTGAATCAATATTTCATTTTTTTAACTAAAAGTTTATCTTTTAAAACATTTGATGCACATAAATCATTAAACATAGATATTTACATAAGAAACACTTATACAAATTTTATTTGTAAAAAATTTGTAAACGTCCTTTTACAAAGTAAGCACCAACTTACAAATTTGATAGGAAGCAACCTAAAATATATTTCATTCCCATAAATGAGCACCAACTCAACAAATGTAGGCACCAACCTACAAGAGACACAAATCCCCCAACTGAGCACCAACTCATCAAACTGTAGACACCAATCTACGTCTTCAAGTTGTTTCTAAGAAATGTCATCAATAACTTCTAGTCCTCAAAAAAAATTTCATCGAGTTTTCATATAACCATACAACCCTTAGGTTTATTCCTTCAATATTGATCACAACCATTTGACCTGCACACCTTAACTTTGTTCTCTTTAACTAGGATTCTTAACTTGGCTCTTTAGAATTGATCTGCTCTAGGTTAGTTCCACGTATTTGATCAAAATGAGGTATTCCCACCTAGAAATTCAACTTCCTCAACTCTTGTTGTTCAATGTTCAACTATCACTGCTTCACATCATTATATGTTCAAAGAGAAAGAATTTTCACCTCGTAGCTTGTACTCAACACTATATATTTATTTCTTCTACACACATCTTTTCAAAACACTTGGAAACAAAATATGATTTTACAACCTTGAAGGTATGTTTCTTGCAAAATATCAACCTTTGCATTAAACACTCACCTTCAGCATCCTATAGGCCTACCACAAAATTTTTCCAGGATATCCCTATTCTTACTACACCTTTATTCATAATAGGGATTGGTCCTATCATCACCTTGAAATCACAACTACTTCAACTAACAACTCCATAACACTGCTTAAACCATAATTGACCTCCAAATATCCCTGCAATAGTTATCCAATAAAGCTTGGCCACCTCAAAAAACAAACCAGAACTTGGTCTATAACAAGACTGCAACTTCATCCACAAATCAAACTTTAAATTGGCCTTCAAAAAACTAGAAACAAGCCTTCAAACCAAAACTAAACTCGAGCTTCAATGAACCAGAAAATTTCCCTCAATCCACAACTGAATTCGACCTTAAAAACTACAGGACTCGACCTTCAAATGATTGAATTCGACCCCCATAACAAACCTGAAATTCAACCTCGATAGGACTAAGCTTGGCCTTCAATAGGCCTAAAACTTGCCTTCAACGAGGATAACTATTGACCTCTACTATATCTATACAACTTTCCTTCTAACCAGGACCAAAATCATTCTCAAAGAGTGCTAAAACCCATTTCAAAAATTTGTCAAAACCCCCTCCCACATAAAACCTCTCCAACTCGGTTACACTTCACTTGGTTCATGAGGTATGAACCTTATAAAATCCCCGTCGCTTTCTTAGATAAAATTGAATTGTATTTAGTGAGTGAGTCTAGGTTCCTCTACATAATGCCTATATATAGTGTGTTTAACCCTCAAAAAAGGGGAGAACTTTCCCACTGGCTTGCTTAACTTGTGGAACTGGAAAAATGTGTAATTAGTATTCAAAAAATCATTTCTCCTTAACTGTGAGGAGTTAGATGGAGTTCCATATACCACTGGAAAGTTATCATAATAATATTTCCAACCATATGTATTATGCTCCCATTTGAGCTAGGTATGATTAGAGTAAAAACACATTCAAATATAGGGTATCTAAATGGGGCATTGAAATTACAAAAATAATATTTCTAGAAGGTATGCCATATATCATTGGAAAGGTATCGAAATATGTTATTTGAATATGTAACTTTATCATTCATTTGGAGAACATTTGACATCAAGAAAAACAATTTTTAACAATGTCCCCTTTTATTATTGATGGAAACAGTTATATATCTACTTCTTTTGACAGTTTCTCCCCTTGTCTATATTCTTTCTGTAATTCTTGTTAATTTATTCCCCTATACACATTCTCTACCACTTTGGAATCAATAGAAAAGGGTCCTCCCCTTTAGTTTGTGCTCCAATCTTCATCTTCATATCAAGATTTTTCAACCAAAGTCGAATATAGACATCTTGCTCCATACCACAAAACATTATATGTATATATATCATGTCTAATATAGTTGTGCTTGATCTACTCAATCGTTATATGTATATTTAGAGTCTCTTCAAAGCAAGAAAGACTTAACTCCACCACATATCAAGTATGGAAACCCTTCAAATCTACAAATAAAAAAATACCAAGGTGGAATATTTTATGTAAAGTGGAATCTTGTAAGCAATTCTAACTTTTAAAGTGAGTAAAGCCTAATACTATAGTATTTCCACAATCCAACAACTATAAATTCACTATAATTCAAGATGATCACTAACAATACTTAAGGAAAATATGTCAAACTCAATTTCCAAATATTCCATTTGTACCAATTATTCCTCTCCAAATTCCAAGTCGACTAGATGACCCCCTCCAATGATTAATAATACTTGAACAGGTTGATCACGTACAACATAGTAACAAAATAATGTGTGATTATTTGTGGAAAATCCTTCTAATTCTATTTCTCCTAGCTCATTCTCTAGGTTCATTGAAAGTACATGTATCTCAACAAGGCTCACAAAGAAAAGTATTATTTATGAGATATTCCGTTATGAACTAAAAAAAAAAACTTGAATTGGCTTAGAAGTCTCCTAAATTGGTCCTCTTCCATATCACAATCAAGAGGATCAAAATGGATTATTCCTTTGTGGTCACTGGCAGTTGCATACTCTCATCATTTTGGTTGCTCTCGTCAATTTCCTTCAAATTATAGTTGTATCATGGTTGCATAATAGAGTGCAGTACCCTTGGGATATGAAAACTCATAATTTATAAACAAAATTGGAGTTCCAAATGTAGAGGGTAGCATATCCAAATATCTATCAACAACATATTATTCAAATGGCTCTCCAAGTTTTGGTCCCAAATAAGGATTTTGTAGAATTGTCATTGGAGTGATATCCAAATCGAGTGGAGCCACAAGAAGTCAACCTCTACAACCATCAATTTTAAAATATAAACCAAAAGGAGTTAGATTATCTAATTTTTTAACCCCACAGTTGGACTCCATAACGTGCAACCATTTTACAAAAGTTTCTAGACTTCCCTTTCTTCAACTTCCTGCCTCAGAGCATTCGAACTTGCATGTACTTAAATAAGCTTTCATAAATAATTTATACATATTGTCATGAGCATTCAAATCCATCTTTGGCTCTTCTTGTTTTTTTCTCCATAGCTTGGTGTATCTTTCTTTATGTCTTGTAGAAATATCTTCTTCTTTGGTTTGTATAGGAAACCATCTCATGTGGCTTTCGTAGTCATGTGCTATATACCCAAAATTCTGGAATTTGTAACATTATGTATTTTACTTGTATAGGGGGGTGAATGAATTATGGTTTCCATTGATATAGCCATTAGTACCTCTAATTTGATTTCATGTATTTTTTTTTTCTATAGGTCAGATAAGGGCCTCTAAAATCATCCTTGACATAGGCTCTACAATCCCTTGCTTTATTTTCAAAGTTTATACATGAAAAATAGTGACCAAGGAATATAATTTGATACCTGGCTAAGAATGATTTTCTTGATTAAACATATTTTATAAAGTTATTCTTTGGAGAAAATTCAACTCTTTGTTGATCCAACTTACCTCTTATTTCCCTACCATGTGTATTGTATAGGGATCCCTTGAGTACATCAACATATCTTCAAGGTGTAGTAGCTCTTCCAAAATTATCTTGATTTATTTCCTTGCTTTCATTGTGATTGGGGCTTTGAATAATATTAGCATGACCTTTAGGATTTTCTTCAATTTTATTTTCTGGTGACTTAAGGCATGAATATTCTTTGTATGAAATTATTGAAGGTGTTGGAAATTCATCTATCAAGAGGACCTCCCCAATATGAAGTCCCAATTATACTTCACATCATTTGTAGTAGGAGCCCCAAACAATCTTATGGTTGGTTTCCATTATCATTAGGAATTTTCGTTGGCTACAATTATCAACATAAGAGATTATACAAACAATCAATGAATTAAGAAAGTAAGTTGACACTATGATGCATACAATTGTAGTGTATAGAAGGTTCTTCCATGGAATATGTAGAAAAAGTGAGCTTTAAAGAGAAGAGTAATAGTATTATTCTAGTAAAGACACACAAGAGCATAGAAGGAATCATTGATGAACCTGCAAAGTATTTCACAAGATAACAATGATCATAAAATAAATTAACACTGCACATTCAACAAGATACATACCAAAACCAAAAAAACAGTTCATTTTTGTTAGTATGTGTTAACATAAACAGGCACCACAAACAATGAGAGAATAGTCTCACAATCATTCATGACATACGCATCAAAGTGCGTCGGCTCTGAGAGATTCATATATTAAGTGAAAGTCCTAAGATATACAATTACAATTTTTCCACTCTGGCCCCAATAGTGGAAGATTAAGCCACTACTTTCTCCTCCAAAGAAAGATCTTCTCTCTTATGCCAAACTAGAAAATCCAAGCTGAAAAGTCCAAAGTCCTAAGCGCCTTCTCTTGAGATATGAAGTTTCATTTATAAAAAATGAGGTGACTCTTCACCTCCTATGTGACTCTTGACCTCCCTCATGGCTCTTGGGCTTCTATTATTACTTTTACAATTCATACATGACCTTGGAACTTCTAATATCTTTTAGAACCTTCTAGTGACTTTTCAAATTCTATGTGGGACCCTTGGTCTTCCACACATTTTACATTTTCTCATTTTTTGAAAATATAATAATTACATTCCACAAATGATGCGGAAAGATACATTGACCCAAATGACTTTGTGATGACACTTGGAAAAACCATGAATTAGCATTGGTGACATATAATTTGATTATGGTGTGTCCATGCCAAATATTTCTCCTTTATTCTATGAATTTTCTTTCTAGATGATGAATCTTTTGCTTGTTCTTCATCTTCACCCTCTAGAAGGTCTAGATGAGTGTCAAAGCCTTCCAAGTTAGCATGAGCATCCAACATTCTATCATGGTCCAATATTTTTTCATGTCTTCATGATGGTTCTTTTCAGTGCTTATTCTCTGCGAGTGCTCTCTTGTGTTTCATATTCGTCGTCCTAGAGCATGGATGATATGGAGTCTTCCTTGTGATTTTTATATTCAATCTCCCTCATGATATATTTTCCCTTCATCTTCTTGCTTGATAGCCTCTTTGTCTCTTCAACTTCATAGGTGTGTTTTTATATGATCTCCTTGTCATCCTCCTTGATCATCATCTTGTCATATCAAGATATAGTACCTGAAAGTGAAATTCACTCATGATAACACAACATCAGTTCGAAAATCTCCTAGTATAACTTCTTCATGAAATTCACTGATTGAACCCGGGATCGAGTGTAAGACTTAGGAGGAGGCTCAGGGATTGCTTAGTGTGAAGTTCTAGGAGGCATTGATGAATTTATAGTCATTGTGACTACATAATATGTAGTGGCTAAGGAAATGGAAGACATAACTACATAGTTGAGGGAGACAATGATGCAGTGAGTCAAGCTTTCTCACTATGATTGTGTAATGCGCAGTTTAGGGAAGACTGAGTGAAGTAATTGTGCAATTGCACAAGTTAATATGATAGTGAGACCTGGCTATTGACTGAAACTATGCATTGTGAAGTGGAAGATTGAATCAAAGGGATAATTGCATAGTTTTCAAGGACAAGAGGTAGAGACTGAAAAATATTATTATGCAATGCACAACCCTTGGAGGTAGTGACTGTGCGGTGCAAAATTCCAAGAGGAAAGGATGCTTCACTATGACTTAAGGCTACATAGTGCATAGTTCCAGGAGGGAGTTAGAAAGTTGCAATGGTAACGAATGCTAAAAAATGACTAAGTGTGGGGTTAGTCAGACAAGAGATATCAAGACATGATAGAAAGTCCTGAAACAATAAGCTTGCACTCAGATAACATCAACACAAGCCAAAAGCATGCTCAATACACAAACTCAACAAGCATACCATTAAATGACAACAATGTGATTCTTTCTGCAAAGTAAAATAGTTTAAACATAGCTTTGAAACATTTAAATATAAGTTATGATACAAGTGTCAGCTATAACAATAAAGTGCGATAACTTGTGAGAGAGTGTATATAACATATCCTTATGATATATATGATTAGTTAATGTAGAAGAGTGTGCTAGAGCTACATGTAGTGGTGAACTAAGGTGAAACACATGCAAGAGTACAATCAGTAAAAAATGACACTTGCGACAGTAAGAAAAAGTGAAAACGACACTTGAAAAAGATAGAAAAATTGAAAGTGACACATGAAACATATAGAAAAAGTGAAAGTGACACACGTTAAAGTGAAAACAAGTAGAAATGAAACTCACGAGAGTGAATGAGACACTTGTGAAAGAGAAGGTGTGAAAAAGAGATAGTTGAGAAAACTCACTGAAATGATGATACAATTGTAATTAGGAGTGAGAGATTGTCAATCAAGGTTGCACACTGACTGCCGACACGGATTGCACAATTACTGTTCTTATCAATTGCACAAACATTTTCATCAAAAACTGCACAATTCCTAGATGTTGTGCAATGCCTACCACTAAGGGTTGCACAAGTAGTATCTCTAAGTACTGCACAGTCACTGAAATTCGAGAGACTATGCAAGTATTGTTTTTAGATATTGTGCATACACTAATTCCAAGGATTATGTAGGCATTATCCTAAAGGATTGTGCAATGTTTGTTAATAGCAATAGACATTAATTATTGATATTTCAATATAGTAAAGGTGCCCTTATGAATACATCAAGAACTATGCATGTGTAAGAAAGTGGTTTCAACAATTAGAATCTCAGAATAACAATTAAACACTTAGCAAACCATCAACCGATCATGAAGAAACTATGATTAACTTATAATGAAAGGTCATAGGATCACAAGTAGGCTCCAAAATTTGAGTGTAAGAAAATTTTTGGAGGGTATATGTCGCAGCGACAACAAAAATATCACCCACATAATGAAGACTTGTTTTTCATATGGTGATCTTTGACTATTGAGAATATCATCCAACATTTGAGAACTTTTCAAGTTCTCATTTAGATTGTCTACTTCATTCTTTAATGTCATGAATTTTACTACGAGATTCTCACAATGTTCTTCTTTT
Organism: Pinus albicaulis; assembly: GCA_034641835.2. Taxonomy (NCBI): domain Eukaryota; kingdom Viridiplantae; phylum Streptophyta; class Pinopsida; order Pinales; family Pinaceae; genus Pinus; species Pinus albicaulis. The sequence goes on along the minus strand of CM076576.1, from coordinate 663,927,594 downwards.
TCCTTCAAATAGCTTTTCATCACTTCTTTTGTTCTCTTATCTTCTTTTAGTTGAATTTTCAAGGAGATGACTTCAAATTTTTTCTCTTGCTCTTTCAATTTTTATCAACTTCTACTTCTAGATTTTCATAATCCTCAACATTTTCCTTTATTTTTCTTGAAAAAATTTCTTCTCTATTTTATGCTTCCTTTGATTGAAGTTTCAAGAGGAAAAATTCTATCTCATCAATTTCATGACTCTTCTCTTCATGTATTTGAAACTACTATTTAAGCCTTAGATTTTATTTTCTAAGTATGACTATTTTCTCATGAGAATCCACAAATTCTTCTTCAAAATCGATAGTATAACCTTCTACAAGATCTAATATATCTTCGGATTCTTTTCATCTTCTTTAAAATAATATATCTTCATGACTATGGAAGAGATTTCTTTTAGTGGTTTTGAGTCACACCTTTTTGACATTTTCATATGTGCTTTTGAGGACTACATCATTCCAACTGTTAGGTTGTGTTTTAAGGAACCTGATTTAATATTAATTTTTGGAAATATTGAGACGGGAGGTGGATCAAAAATTCATTATTATTATCTATTTTTATCTTTTAAAATGTTTGATGCACATAAATCATGAAACATAGATCTTTACATAAGAAACACTTATAAAATTTTTCTTTGTAAATATTTTGTTTAATCTATTATATAAAGGAAACACTGAATTACAACTTGTGTAGCAAACATCCTACATGAGATTTCATTCCCCTAGCTGAGAACCAACTCAACAAATTCGGCACCAACCTACAAGAGACACCAATCCCCCAGCAGAGCACCAACTCAGTAAACTGTAGGAACCAACCCACGTCTTCAAGTTGTTCCTTGGATTTATCATCAATGAATTCTGGTCCTCAAAAAATTCTTTAGTGAGTGGTCATCTAGCCATACAACCCTCAGGTTTGCACCTTTAAGGTTATTCACAACCGATTGAAATGTAAACCTTAACTTTCTGCTCTTCAACTGGGTTTCTTAACTTGGCTATTTAAACTTGATCTGTTAGGGTCATGTGATTTGACTGATTGGCAAGCCAAGTGACAGGGTAACATCAAACCAATCTTTGTAGCCCAAGGACCTAGCCTTCCTAGACTCAGAGAGGGCTCTCTCTATTTTTTTAAGGGATATCTATATGTTTTGCTTCTTATGTTTCTAATTTTAGGCTAGTTGTGAAGTAGGTTTTTGGTTTTGCTTTTAGGTTTTTGAGGGAGTAACTGATCAAAGACTAAGATAGATAAAAATATTGTTAGATCAACTGGGCTATGGGGTCGAAAAGGTCGAGAAAGCCTCAGATGGTGATACAAGGTATGTTGAAGGGCCGATTTGATCAAGGTAAAATGGATCTTAAGGTAAAATGAAGTGGGATGGACACTAAGTTTGTGAATGAAAAAGGATTTCAAACATAAATAGTTCAATAGCTGACATTTATATGGTAGGGCTAACCATTAATCATGATAAATGTAACTACAAACTGATAAATGCATAGAAATAAACATTCAAGAAATACATAGAGATATATGACTCTAATTTTAGAAAATTGCTATCAGACTTTGGGGAAAGACAATTAAGACAAAAAAATAGCTCAAACTACTAAGAGGAAACTCCTAGACATAGTATTTCGAGTTATCTGGCACTTTGAACTAAGATTGCGGAGTTTTAGGCAAAGGGAAAGATCGATACAAGACCTCTTTGGTTCAACTAGGACAATCAAACATTCAAAAAAAGGTTTCAGAAGTGGAGCTATGACTAGCCATGAGTAAGAAGGGCATACCGTGAATCATACTTAGCATGCATAAAACCATAAATGAAACAAGAAAACAATTTCTTCAATGATCAAAGAGCAATCAAGAATTCTTTGATATGACTAAGAAGGAAGAAAACATAAAAGCTATAATGAAACAAGAAATCTGAGGTGCCTCCAAGGGCATGTCTCAAATCTATTCTGTACTGTATTACAGCAAGCAAGCACATGAAATATGTATGAAAACTAAGAAACATAACAGGGAGGGACACTATACCATTTTACCAAGTCAGGGAATCCAACAATAATCCTCTTTCATCATCCAAAACATTCAAGAAACTATCCAATGCATGAGACAAGTATTTCTTCCAAGCTTGTATAACCATATATTTCTCTATATCATCAAGTTCAGCCTTGTTTACAATGAAGTCTCTTGGAATATATAGGCCAAGATGAGGGAGAAGCTCCTAGTGCAACTAGCAAGCTCATTGGCCCATCAAAAATATTTGATTTTGTCCTTGAGGATTTGCAAAGCCCAAGGCACAAAATATCTATAAAAATATCCTAAAAATGCTAAAAAAGGAAATTAAATTGACTTTTTCCAACTGACAATGGCCAAAAAAGGCTAAACGCACATTAGGAAAAACCACTTCAGAAAACTGCATTTTTTACAAAAATACTTCAGAAATATATCAGCAGAAAATCCCCTATATTGTGGGAAACTTTTTGAGGCCTTCCTGATGTCAAAACAAGGCCTGTGATAGCTTGTTGGAAAGCCCTAGATGTCTAGTTTCTTAAAATTCTTTTTTTTTCTCCAAACGGATCACTGGAAGTCTGTGAAAATCTGACCTGTGTGAAAAAACCCAGAAATTAGACTTTGCTGATATGCAGGGCAGAGTGTTGAAAAAGTGACTATTTTTTGCCACTTTGGGGTACCAAATCATCTTCAATTGATCTGAATTTAGCTGAGTAGATGCCCCTGAAATTATGGCATCCAATGATACCATTTTCATCCTTTGAGGATGCTTCAAACAAAAATGGCGATGCCCATGATTTTTTGCAAAAAGCCCAAAAATGTCAAAAAACCAAACTTGTCGAATTATGCCCAATTTTGGCGAGCATGACCCTCATGGGTTTTCAGAAGCATGCTGAGAAGTGGAGGCCAAAATTTAAAGCCTTGATATTCCTTTCTTCACTTTTTGTGCCAGGCACCTCTTTCGAGCCTCCTTGATCTTTTCTTGTGTAGCCTTCAATTTCCTTCAGGCGAATTGGTTAAGCTTCTTATAGTGCCCGATCATTTTCCTTTGAAGGTTCAAGTCTCTATTGGCCTTTTCCAACTTCTTCTCCAAGTGCTCATTCACCCTTTCAAGCCATGCTTCTCTATTTTTTTCTATCTCTTGGGTGAATAAAGTAGTAAGAGGAAAAGATTGGAAAAGGGTAGCCTCTTCCTCTTTTTGCTTCTCCAAAGCTCTTTTGAGCCCCATAGTCCTTGGCCTCTTCTTTCTTGGCTGATATTATTCTTTAATATCATTGAATTCACCCATGAGTTCTTCTAACTTAATTTTCACTTTGGAGGCTTCTTTTTGATACTTGATAGCCCATGTCTCATAAACTGCCATGTGGACACTCATTTTCTTGTTTTGTGTTTGTAGAAAATGAATGAGGTTTTTAGACCTCTCTAGATCTGCTCTTAGATCATGAATTTGTTTTTCTCTATTTAGCAAGAGAGACTCTAAGATTCTGGCCTCATTGTCACTGTCATCACTGTTTATCTGAATTATGTCAAAGTCCCTTTCTTTCTCATGGCTACTTTCCTCCTTCTCCTTTCCCTTGCTTTGGGTGGCCTTTTTGGTCCACTTCCTCTTTGGTAATTCAACAATGGATTGCTTGGGTAACTTCCCTTTACTTCGGAGTACTCTAGTAACATTTGGAGTTACAGTTTGAGACAGTTTCTTTCTTGATGTTCGGGGCTTTGTTACCTTTGGAGAAGAAAGCATGGCCCCTTGCCTAGGAGAGACAACTAGCACATGCTCTATTTGGTCTTTGCCTTTGCTACTCCCATCATCATCCTTGCCATTGTTTTGACCCTCCTCATGCATGCCTTGACTGTCACCTTGCATGTCTCCTTGAGGGCTGCATTTTTCACTTTTGTCCCTGCTTTCTTCAGGACTTTTAGGTTCTGTATCCTTAATGTTTTGTGCTTCATCCTCATCATGTTTGCTGCTATGAGGGCTACAAATATCTTCCTCTTTGTGACTGCTGTGTTCCTCATCAAACTGTTTCATTTCTTCATCATTTCCCTCTTCACTGTTTTTCTCTTCTTCATGGTGCTCTTCTTCATCAATGTGTTTTTCTTCACTTTGCTCTTCTTCCCTTTGCTTCCTTTGACTTTGATCCTCTTCACTATTTTGCTCTTTATCACTATGCTGCTTTTCCTCACTGTGCTCCTCTTCATCATTGTGCTGTTCTTCCTCATTGTGTTTTTCTTCACTTTTCTCCTCTTCACTTTGCTTCCTTTGACTTTGATCCTCTTCACTATTTTTCTCTTTATCACTATGCTTTTTTTCCTCACTGTGCTCCTCTTCATCACTAAATTGTTCTTCCTCACTGTGTTGTTCTTCCTCACTATGCTCTTCTTCTTGATCAATCATAGGAGATTTTGGTTTCTTAGGAGTGGGTTTACTAGAAGAAGGAGAAATATGATGAGTGGAAGGTGAAGGAGATGCATGGGATGAAGCAACAGTGGTGAAATCAGGATGTGAAATGAAAGTGTCCCAAGAAATTCCCTTCTTCTCAAGTTGATGGAGAATGAGAATCTTGATAAGAGAATGATGGAAAAGACAAGCTTACTACTGAGAGGAAGGTTTCTTTTGAACAGTAGAAGCCATATTTTCAATACTTATATGGAGGAAGAAGGGTAGGTTTAGCAATTGGGTTCTTGTGAAGTGCATGAGTAGCCTGACATGGTAAGCATAAACCCAGGAAAACCTTCCTTCACATGTGAAATATTTCATGATTATCTTCATGAGGGGAGCATAGCTAGTCAACAAATAGGAAAAGGGAAAGAGAGATGGGCATGCATCTCGATTCTCTAGTTTCAAAAAGGGTTTGTATTGATCTGAGTCTAGGTAGCTCTGCTTAAACCATTTTTCTCTGACATATGGAATTTTGGTAGCTCTGGAAATGGATCTAAGAGAAAGCTTGAAGTCTAAGCCTGTTAGATGAACATGTTTACCTTTCAGCTTTAAAGAAAATAGATGTGTCAAGGGAAGATAACTTTTCACCTCCTGAACCCTTTGGCAAAACTCCAAACATCCTACTTCATGAAAGTTAAAAAGCGCTGAAGGATGGGCATTTACTTCCTCAGTTGAAAAATGTTCATACCTTTTGTGAGGGACACTTCTGCTATCTTGCCTGGGAGGCATTTTGCTTTGGATACTCTTTGCTGGTTGACCAAGACAAGCTGATTCAAATGGTCTCTAAAATAGTTTTCCAAAACCACACCTTTTCCTCCTTGTAAGTCACTGTGTTTCTTTGATGATATCAAACAATTATTTGTCAAATGAGAACCAACATCACTTTTATCACTATGTTTGAGCAAAATGTTTAAAAAAGATATGTTTGTGGTTTTTTTTTTTGAAGAGGAATCTCCCTTTGTTTTGGCACAAACACCCTTCCCTTCAAACACTGCTCTTTTGTTATCGCTGTTTTTGAAAGGTAATTAGGGCTCTTTCAAAACTGATAAAACACCTTCCCCTATCACTGTGTTAATCCTTCATACCCACAGCAACAAGAATTCTTTGATTTTGACCAAAGGCCCGATCTCCTAATCACTGTTTCTCTCTTTGTTTTTAGATTATAAAGTGCCTTTAAAGCCATTGTTTTTTAAAGACTGCATTTAATGGACAAAAGTATTCATATTCTAACCACTGTTTCTTTTTTGAGTTTTAACAAACAAATGCCTTTGCAAACACTGTTAAGACACTTCCCAAAACTGATTTGAAAACCTCCAAACACACTCTGTTTCTCCTTCTATTAATTGTGTCGAACCTTAGCTATGCCATAGTACAAAAGGGACCTTTAAATTTTCACATTAACCCTCTATTCCATTTCACTGTCTCTTTGTGTTTTTAGATGATAAAGTGATTTTAAAACCACTGTTTCTTCTTGGAAAACACAACAAAAAACACCCCTTTTTAACTTCAAAATTTACCAAGAAGTGAAGAAATACCTTGATAATGAGCTTGGGGACCTTGTTGATCGTCGATTCAGCGTTCAAAGGAGTTTTTGGAAGTCTGGTGGATGAGCGGGCCGTTTGCAGTAGAAGTCGTCGCATAGAGGAGGTTGTCGGGTCATTTTCGAGTGCCCTGTGACCGCAGGCACAAGCGTGCCGCGTGCATCTATAGGCACGCTGTGCATTCACTCAATTCCTTTGTTCGGGCGCTCACAGGTGCGCTGCGTGCATCTATAGGTGTGCCATGCATAGTTTTAAGCACCGAAAACCTTGAAAAATGCCCACAAATGCTTCCTTTTCCAGTGAGCAGGCTAAGGAACATTTGTTTCGTGGTTTGAAATTGCTAATGTGCCTTTTTAAATGGTCTCTTCCCTCCTTTGAAAATCGAAAAAGCTCAAATACCTTTGCAGCTAATTTGGAAGGGTTTTGATGTCTTTTGAAAAGGTTTTTTGTCACATAAAAACATAAATCACCGCCCTCCGTATTATATCACTTTTAAAATACCATAAAGACCCATTTTATTAACTGTCCTCTTTGTATTCATATGCAAAGGCTATTGTTGAAGACTGAGGCTATTCTGTCCTTCAAAAGGAAAATTGGTCAAGAACCATATCAAAGACTATTGATGCATCCTTTGCTTATCTCTTGGAAGGAGGTGATTGAAAATTCTAGAAATTACTTTGACAATTCAACTCTCTGGTGTTTGATGATTGATTATGCCCATTGTTGAAGTTTTTCAAACACTATTAGGCACCTTATATTAACATTTTCTTTTGACTGTGGATAAACCTTTATTTTCACTCACTAAGACTTGACCTACATCTGTTCATTAGGGAGATGGCCTTTAAAAACCCTTAATGCAATCATATACAAACAACAGAGTTTGTTCTTATGTACATTAAAAGGTCTTGTCTATGACTATGGTATGTTTTATTTCTTTGAAGGTTGTATTGAACTTGAATAATTGTGTTATAGCCTTCCTTATCCATACTGTCTCTGTGTATTCACTTGCAAAGGTCATTTTAAGAAACAAGGCTATTCTACCTTCTTGTCATTTCGATGAGATTGTTCCAAGTTTTGGACATTCTAGCCTCAGATTACCCTTTGAAGAAGACTTTTATGGATAGTCCTGACCCTCTGCTTTTAAATGAAGGAGGCCCTTATCATGTTCCTAACCATCTGCTTTTAAATGAAGGAGGTTAACATAATACTCCTAAACCATCTGCTCTTATACTGGAGGAGGTTTTTAGCATGTCACCCAATTATCTGCTCTTGCTTGGAGGAGGTTAATACAGTCATGAAATTTCATCCATTTCTCAAACTGTGTCATATTTCTTTGTGATACATATCTTTGCTTGGTATATCACAATAAGTAATAAAGTGAAAAATCTGACAATATGCTATAAGAGGCATGTTCTGAGATATGTATCCTGTTGTTAGAATATCCTTGTGAACTTTTAAACCAGGAGCTACATGACTTGTATTTGGAGAGTATTTTCTTGCTAGTCATTACTTACTAACCCCTCTTGACTGTGTTTGCAGAGGTTTATTGAATTTTCTCTCTGACTAGTATTCTTATCCCAGGCTCAAGACAACATGAGAAGCAGCTGTCTTCTTATGTTCAATTTGATAATGTCTTCTAGAATACTTGTACATTTCTGCTTCTGAAAGAGACACTGAAATACTGTAGATCAAAATTATATCAGTTTGGCTTTTGAAACATGTACTCCTACTTTCTTTCCATTGCAGCTCTCCATTTGCTTAATGATGGCAAATTTTTTCAACATGAGAGACTTATTTGGACTTGTCTCTTTGCTCTTGTTTGGATACTGTTTGTCATTCAATTTGCACCCTGCAAAGATGCAAAAATATGACTTTGAACCTTGGGGAGCTCCTTTGGTGTCTTATGGAGATTTTGCCCAATCTTAAGCATATTATTTTAGGTTGTGCACATGCTTATCTCTTTCTGTATTAGATCTTTGCAGAATTTCTTTTGGACTGAGACAACAAGGCCTCTTAGTGGCGCGACCTATGGGTGTATCAAGATTTGTTTTTTGCAGATTAAGCACTAATTTAGGGCTTGCTGTTATTGAACAAAGGATTTTGGCTTAGGATGTTTTTGCCAAGGAAGGGATTCCCTAAAGCGCCACTACCTAACTTAGGGAAAATCTTGACAGATTTTAAGTATTCTCTTTGGTATGATTAGATCTATAAATGAAATATGAATAGAGGTAGGGTGGATGACATTTTATTAACACTTGGATATTGAATGACTTGGGAATGAGGGTAAATGACAATAGATAACCTTTAGCTATGACAGCTCATGGACAGGATTATATGAATGAAACTAGAAAGGACTTGACAACTAGGTTTTTCTCATCATAGGCTGACTGGAAAAGGTAGGAGGACAAAAATTGTTTAGGGGTGTTTTCTAGATGACAGATTTGACAAATTGGAGATCAGCTTCTAGAAAAATTGGCTTAAAAAACTAGTCATCATCAATTGGTGAAAAATATTGATGACTAACAGTGGTTCCATTTGGGGAGGGCATGTCCTTTTCAGGAGGTGTCCAGAATTTCAGATCTCTGACCTTTGAAGACCAGTGCCTTTATCCATTGGCGCAAATTTCTTTCTTCCTTGATGCTGTTTCTGAAAATTGACAACATGATTAGCATCAAAGTCATTTCTACCTACCCTGCTACATTTCCTAACATTTTTTCTTCTTTCGGGTGCATTTGGACTAGCAGCCATTTGGCATAATATTTTTAAAAAAATGACACTATCTAATTCTACACTTATATCCGCCGGGATTTCAGATTAGACTGATGAATTCTTTTGTTTCTCTACCTATGCTAGATCGACTATCAAGGTTAAGCTGTTTGACAGGATTTTATTCCCTAATCTAAAACATGAAATTGAAAAATGAACAAATCAGGATTAGACAGTCTGATTTTTCATGTACTTGTGGCATGAAAGACAAGCTGCACACAAATATTATTTTGCATAAAAATGAAATTTAGAAAAATCAGGGCTAGGATACACAGTTTGTTTTTCATCCATGTTTTCCTCTTTGGTTCTGTTTTGAGCATGTGGAACCCGTATCTTTTCCTAATCTATTTTCTTTGACAAGTCAAGCTTACACAATATTGACTATCTCTTCTCTCACTAACTTATCAGAAAATAAATTTAAAACATGTTCAGTTATGATTAGGCTAGATAACTAAACAATACATTTTGAGCACTAGTAGTGGCATTTAGACAGCGGCATTTAGACTTGCGCGCTTTCAGAATGACTATTTTTTGAACACGGGGCTTGTTTTTTTTCTGTTTTTCAAACTGCCATCTTTTTCTACTTTTCTATTGTTTTTTAGTTTCCTATTTTTTTGTTTTATTTCTTCAAATAATGATATATATACAATGATTTAAAAATATGGAACTAGAAATCCTGAAAATGGTGAAACTTGAGTATCTTATCTTCATAAGGATCTCCTACCACTCAGGGTCCACTCAGCTCTTGAAAAGAAAAGTTTGAAATTTTTTCTCTTTCAGGCATAACATAAGGATTCATGCATGAATCTCTAAACAAGCCCATATCTTCCTGTTGTACTTCTTTATACCTTTGATCTCCACTTCTCCTTTTGTTGTACATCTTTTTCAAATAATGCAAATATTCTTTGTCCTTTTTGAAGTATATGATGACATCATCTAGGTACATCAGAATGCAGAAATTTAGAACTGGAAACATGGCTTTTAGGAGCATGCTTTTGGTGTCTGGTGGTTTTGAAATTATGGGTTTGAAGATGGAACTACTTCCAGCATACTTGAAAAATTCTTTGAGCTGTTCGCTTTGCACAGGAATTATTTGGCGATACCCTGAAACATCATTTTGTAAAGACACATGATTAGAAGCACCTATCATTTGTATAGCATGGTATTGGGCAGGAAGGATATAATTTCTATCCCAAGGGTGCGTATTTGTGTTTCTAAAATCAACACAGATCCTATGTCCAGCTGTCTTGTGTTTGATTATTATTGTTTGGTCAAGATTTTTGTATTTTCTTTTGTCGAAGCTGTTTCTTGGAGTGATGGTAGTGTCATAGTGCTTCTCACTATTTTCCTTACATGTAGTAGTATCTTGAACAATCTTGAAAATTCTAGCAGTTCTAAGTCTTTGGTGGAGTGGTAGAATGTTAGCTAGTTCAAACAACTCAGGTATATTTGGACTGCAGTCGTCATATCCTTTCCTAAGAAGTTTATCAGACATTTTTTTTGGATTTTTAGCTGTTGTGGCTATAGTCAAGGTTTCATTGGAGGGGGTAGAGTTATGAGATGATAAATCCTTAAGGTATGGTAAGAAAATTAAGCTTCCATGTCCCTAATTTCCAAAAAGGTTTGTAATATGCAAGTCGTCTGGTGCCTCTGTTCTGAAAAAGTTTCCTAATGTTACTGCTGATGTTTATCTATGGTTTGAGCAATTTGCTTGATGGTATATAATTTTTTGTGCTTCCTGCTCTATTTCTATTTCAAGAGAAATGAACTCTCTTTCCTCAAGACATAACTGCTCATGGTCATGATAATTTTGAGTGTCTAGCTCATCATAGAGAACCTGGGGTGGCTGATGTGGTGTGCCTAAATTTGTTTCAAATTCTCCTAACTGTTCCTCAATGTCTTCGTCATTGTGTAAAATGAAGGAATTCAGATTAAAATGCAAGGAGTACATTGGGATGTTATCTGGCCTTTCTTGGATGTTGGCCATATATTTCATGTGTGATTCCTGATAGAGTATTCTAGTTTGGTTAAACACGGGAATAGTGGTGTAGGACATATCAAGTTGAATATTTCCCTGAAGCTTGGCTCCCCAAGTTCTGGATAAAAGCATTCTGTAATTGGGAAGGATGTCTGCTACCACTATGTCTGTGATCAGGTGTTTTGCAGGTATTTTGGCCAAACTGAAACAAAGATCTTTGATTAAGCCTTGACACTTGAATCTACTTGAATCAAATGAATATAAGTCTTTATAAGGTTTTGTTATTTCTAGGCCTAATATTTCCATCACAACCTTTGGCATGAGATGATGCGAGGTCCCGAAGTCTAGCATAGCATTGTGTAGGATTTGGTCATGTATATTCAGACTCATGTAAAAGGGAAGAGTGGTTCCTTCTTGGAATTTCCCTTCTATTTTTGGACCAAACAACACTTCAGGGGTGTCATCAGTTAGATGTAGGGTGTTTGCATCATTTCCTATGTTCAGGACCTTTAGCACTTGGGATTTGTAAGAGCTTTGGGCGAGAATTTTAGTGAGAGGCATGGTGATCTTTATTTTGGCGATTTCCCCTTCAAAACTGAAGGGTGCTTGTAGTTTAGATAGGTTTGCTTCAGTTTTTTCAACCATGAATTTCTCTATGTTCTTAATTTACTGAATTTGGTTCGGGATTTTGTTCAACACAGCCATCTCAGGAATCTTGGTAGAGGTACTAGGACAATCTGGGCCAAGTCTTGTCTGAATAGCTTTATCATTGTTTTGGTCAGTTTTCTTGACCATGATTTTGTTGCTATCCACTGCTCTTTTAAGGATGGTATCAAGGGTTTTAGTAACAGCAGTATCTGAGCTACCTTTCTTGGAGTTGTCTTGGTTTTTTCTACTTCTAAGATCATACTACTTGTGAGCTTCTATTATGGCATTCTGAAATCCTATAGCAGGATCTTCGAGGTCCTCATAGTTGGTTTCATTTTGATTCGGGGAGAAGAAAACTTGTTCTTCTTCTGTGAGGTAAACCTCACCCTCGTTATCAGAACCTATTAGGTTTAAATGACTTTCATCAATGGGTTCTGTATCCCTCTCTTCCTCATCAACATAGTTTTCATTGAAGGGTGGCCTGATTTGTTGGTCATTTTCCCTTGGTTTATTTTGAGGCTGGTCTCTCCTAAAGTTTTGGTTTCGATTCCTGTTTTTAGGGTTTGGCTGGTTGTCCCTAAGAGGTGTATTTTCACTTATCTTTTCCCATATTTTCTCCATGGATCTAACCAGGTCATCTATTCTAGGGTCCGAGGAAGAAACTGAAGGGGTGACCTCATCCAGGTATGTGAATTTCTTCTCTGATCTAGTCCTAGCTCTCTTTTCAGCTAAGTTGGCTTTTGCACTCATAACCAATTTTTTCATTTCCTCTAAGGTTGCGGGGTCCTTGTCTCTTAGTTGATAAGTCATGTCTGGGTCGAAGCCTTCGGGAAACTTTGCTAAGGCTGAGCCAAGTGGAGGTTTGAAGTGAGGCGGGAGGGCGTTATAAACACTGTTGAACCTAGTGCAGCAGTCTCGGACACTTTCCCCATTATCCCTTTTTAGATTGTTGTACTTAGAAAGGATTTGAATGGGTTTTTTCTGATTTCCCAACTATTTATGAAAGTTTGGTAGAGTTCTGGGAGATCGTGTATACTGTTTGGAGTTAAGCTCTTAAACCATTTTTTGGGTTCTCCGCCCAAGCTTTGGGCGAATGTCCTCATTCTTATGGTCTCGTATTCTATTTCCATTTATTCAAAGGCATCACTAATTCTATCTACATGTTGTTGGGTAGTAATAGCCTCAAATCCGGTGAAGTGCGGGATTTTGGATTGATAGTCATGTTGTAAAGGTGCCAAAGGCTGTGGCAACACCAAAGGTGCATACCAAGTTGCCATGGCGGGAGCTAATGGTTGATTTACAATATGAGGGCTTGTAGGATGAGCTGAGGTGATTTGAACAGTGGTGGTTTGAATGGGTGTGGCAGATGTACTTGGACTAGTGAACTAATTTTGAGCATATTTGGGGTGGTAAGAGCCAAAGTGGTGGAGAAGTTGAAAGTTGGGAGGTGTATTAGGTGAGGCTTCTCTACTAGGACTCTATTGAAAATCTAAGGGCTCAAGATCGTCAAAGTTGATTTTACTTTGTGACTTGCTTCTAAAAAGGGTTTTTGTTGATTTTAAGTCAAATGGGGAATCCTGCAAGGATGTGAGATGTTCAGGTACAGATATTGCTTTACAGATGGACCTATTGGTAGCTAAGTTTCCAGTTTCGGAAGTTTGCCACAAAATCTTCTCTGGGTTATCAACTATGATAGGGGGATTTGGGTCTGGATGAGATCTGGTATTGATTCTTCGTGAAGCTAGATTTCAAATTCAGAGTTTAGAGAGGATGATAGTTATGATTGTTTTGGATGGATGGCCTCTCTAGGGGTTTCGCTAATGTGAATAATGGTAAAAAAAAAAAATGAAGGCTAGTGGAGTCGCCAGGTGGATTTCTTTGAGATCTATGGTCCACCACCAATACTGTCAAAGATGCTTTCGGGAAAAAGTTTTCTAGAAACTTTGAGGTGGAGACTTGCAAGGAAAACTTAACACTTAGTTTCAACAGTTTGCTAGACTATTGCGAAAGCCATGGTTCTATTTGCAAGTTTATTCTGTTTATCTCCTATGTTTAGGTGAATTTTTCTGCATCACTAAGTTATACTTAGTTTGTCACTGATTACAGAGTTTGCACCATGAATTTTAAATTTTGGAAAGGAGGAGTCAACATAAAAGTATGGTTTATGAAATATTTTTGTTTTTATGGAGTTTTAGGCCTACTGGAGGCTAGTGGAGTTGACAGGTGGATTTTTGGTTGTTTTTATAGAGATGTACTTATGGTCCACCACCAATAACTAGGAAAAGCCAATCTGGGGATGTTTTTTGGGGTTTTCTGAGTTTTTATGTGAAACCTATGGTTTATTAGAGTGTTCTAAACCTGATTCGTCACTTTGCTAGGGTGGTGAAACACAAAGAGTTTACTTTGAATGATTCTATGGACTGCTTGCTTGTTTAAATTTTGAAAGACTAATGAATCTACAAGAGTTTTCTAGACTGTTATGTACCCAGTTAGTCCCACCGTGATCGCCATTATGTTAGGGTCCCCTGATTTGGCTGATTGGCAAGCCAAGTGACAGGGTAACATAAAACCAATCTTTGGAGCCCAAGGACCTAACCTTCCTGGACTCAGAGAGGGCTTTCTCTATTTGTGTAAGGGATATCTATGTGTTTTGATTTTAGGCTAGTTGTGAAGTAGGTTTTTGGTTTTTATTTTAGGTTTTTGAGGGAGGAACTGATCAAAGACTAATATAGATAAAAATATTTTTAGATCAATTGGGCTATAGGGTCGAAAAGGTCGAGAAAGCCTCAGATGGTGATACAAGGTATGTTGAAGGGCCGACTTGATCAAGGTAAAATGGATCTTAAGGTAAAATGAAGTGGGATGGACACTAAGTTTGTGAATGAAAAAGGCTTTCAAACATAAATAGTTTAATAGATGACATTTATATGGTAGGGCTAGCCATTAATCACGATAAATGTAACTACAAACTGATAAATGCATATAAATAAACATTCAAGCAATACATAGAGATATATGACTCTAATTTTAGAAAATTGCTATCAGACTTTGGGGAAAGACAATTAAGACAAACAAATAGCTCAAACTACTAAGAGGAAACTCCTAGACATAGTATTTCAAGCTATTGGGCACTTCGAAGTAAGATTGCATAGTTTTAGGCAAAGGGCAAGATCAGTACAAGACCTCCTTGGTTATACCAGGACAATCAAACAATCAAAGAAATGTTTCAAAGGTGGAGCTTGTTAGCCACCTGTAAAATTTGATTATCCCGAAAGGTGGCTAAATCTATTTTTGAGCCTTCAAGGAACAATTTTTCTCACTAAAAACTGTTGGCTCTTGAAGACATTTTGAAGGCCTCATGCCTCTGTCCAGCCCTCACTGTTGTTCCCATATTGAAAAACTCTGAAATCCTGCTGATTTTCAAAGCCAAAATATTGCTGCAAACACCATTTTCTCCTTTCCCTTCTTCCCAAATTAACCTCATCTTTCTATCCCCTTATTTCCCACAAAAATCCTTCATTTTCACTTTTATGCCTTTCCCCTCATCAAAATCGCCTTTATAAGTTAAAGACTCACTCTTTAACTCTATCAGAACCCTCATTTCCTTTGAAAAGACATTGAAAATCATTCAAAACCCATTTTTTCATATGTATTTGACTTAAGCCCTCGTGGGCTAAGTCCTAACCACTTCCCCACATGTGCCCTCACCATAAACACCAAGCCCTAACCTTCTTGGTGCTTATCGCATCGGAGAAAATCCAAAGCGCGCAAGACTTTTTGCCTTGTTTGAAAAACTCTGAGGCGATTGGCCCTTTTATATCTTCCTCTCATGCGCCCTCAGCCCCGCAGTTGGGCGCTTAGCCACATAATATATATTCCGCTCGAAAATAATAAAACCTTTGTTTTATTATAAACTTTGGGTTTTTTCATTTTATAACTTTTTCTGCCGGACCGAATTTCGATTTAATTCCCACCATCGATCTAAATCCACAGATCGATGGTGCGGAGCTCATCTCACCGTGGTCCCCACCGCCCGAAAGCCGGTTACCCGAAACTGGCGGTATCCATCGCACCACCTTCAGGCCAAAGGTTGTTTTCTTCCGATGGCCAGCGATTCCATACGCTGCTTGACACATGTCCCAAGCACTGTTCCAGAAACCGCCATCCACCGCGTATTAAAGTCATCCATCGCACGTTACCGTTTGGACCTGGACGCCCAGCAATATCACTGCAGACCGTCCGATCTGAGCCCACTGATCCAACGGCGATCGCTCGCCGAAGTTGCTCGATGGTTAACGAAGGTGCGCGCGCGATATCCGGGCCATCGTATAGCGGCAAATCAATCTCCGCCGTCGATCTAATCTTTAGATCGACGACCCATAATTCATCACCAGATCTCTTTGTTTGACTTTCCATTGCCCAATCCCGACCGTCGATCTCTGCGTGATCGATGGTTCAGATTCATCCTCCTCCTCTGACCGCCTCGTTCAATCTCGATCGTCCATCTCTGCACGATCGACGGCTCGGATTTAATTTTTCTTCTGCCCATTCTATGATCTCCCCGATTAATCCCGACCGTTGGATGATGCCATCTAACGACCCCACTCCTTCCACACGCCCTCCGATGCAGTCAACCTATAAAAGCAGGATTTCTTAATAGTTTTCGTATTTTGCAGGGTTTTTATCATTTTCTCACAATTTTCGAAGAAGATTCAGAGGCCGAGGGTTACGATCCTCCCTTCTTCGATTCGTCAAGGGAAATCATTCATAGGGTAGAAATGCACGTTTCCCCAGTGTTTCCTCAGGCACAGATGCCTTATGAACCCTGTGTAGCCCTGCATCGCAGCAAAGAACACAGCAAATTGATCACAGACAAAGAGTATCAAAAATGAAGACCAGAATTAACCAAGAACAGAGGAATAAAGACAGTTTTACTGGGATTACGGCTAAGACTGTTATCAAGAGCTAAACCCCCGATTTAAAACACAGTTAAAGAAGAAATCACAAAGGATTATCTGACAGGAAACCTCCACCGCCACATATGAGGTTAATCAATTTCTCCCAGCTACCACAAAGCCACCTGTTGCCTCAATCCTTTCAAATAGAGGAAAAAGTTATTAAAGAAGATCCGATTTTGCCTCAGCGCAGCCAAGAAGTTACTTCTGCAATGAAACTTATGCAAAAGATATCTGCAGAGTAACCCTAGCGTCACACAGAGCCTAAAAGGTTAATAAAGCTCTCACCGAGCTTAATTTATAAGTGTAAATCAATTAATACAGTGAAACACCTATACAGTTTCTTCATCGAGCCCCCCCCAAGGGCCAAGAAGACATTAACTCTGTATTAATTTTAATTGAGATCTTTTATCAAATCTCACCTCCTCATTCTTCTATATATACTACAGCAGAAGATGAGTGAGAGGTTGGTTGTAGAACTTTGATATACATTTGAGAAAAAACTTCTGATTGTACATAGTATTCACTAGCTCTTGGAGCTCTGCTGGTGATAGATAGGTTAGGATGAGATGTGTAGATGGTTGCTAACCTAAAGCATTGGACTTAAAGTTGTAACTGGTTTGGAGCATCAATACAAGCTGATTTATGGGATCCCGGTCTATGTTGACGATGATGTTTTTTTTTTATTGTAACCTGTTATTTTGTTTCTGTTTCCATCTGTGTTTCATATTTTCTTATAAAGAACAACATGCACAGAGTTAGGACCTACTATATATCAGTAACCTTCTCTGACTGAAGATCTTTATCTAAATTTTTTCTTCCATCTGTGTTATTTAGGAATGATTTAATTCAGTTTAAACATAGGAATGCTGGCGTTCCCTCGTCTTATTGTCTTAGCTGAATGTTATTCTTAGATGTTATTTTCAGTATATGTTTAGTGAAGATGAACTGAGGAAGATATGGTGAGCCCTGGTCCCAGTATGATCCCACAGACTATCTGATTGTTTCCCTTTGAATGTGTCAAAAGCTGGCTAGTTTCAAAGTACTTACCAGATCTTAGGCCATTCTGTTGTTATCTTTGTATTTGTCTTGAAAGTAACCAAGTAAAGAAGAGCTAGGAGAGGATTTGTGGTGAGCCCGGCCCGCTAGTTGCTAATCCAAAATTTTCCTTCAATTTTCCCTTAGTTTTAAAGATGTTTTCTATTGAAAGTGTATCAAAGGCTATTCAATTTCAAGAAAGTACCTTTGGATCCTAGTTTACTTATGTTTTCTTGGGTCTGTATCAAAGTCTGGCTAGTTTCAAAGTACTTACCAGATCTTGGGCTGCTCTTGTTTCTGCATCTGTTTATTTCTCCTTCTTATTGTATCATTCCATTCCATAAATCAATCTTCAAAGAGATCCTTAGACATAGATGACTTGCCCCGTGGACCACTCTTGCCTCTTGCTGTTCTAATTAAACCCTATTATGACTCCATAGCCCAATGGACTAAAACCTGCAATTTTATACCTTTTTTACCGAAGCTTACTCTGATTGCCTGCAACTTCTCACCTTTGGAACTTTTTTCACTTAGAACTTTCCACCTTGAACAGTAATCATGCTCAACCATCCCAAAAACAAACAAACCCTTGGCCTTCATAACTAGCCTAATATCATAACCTCAAACTTCAAAGACAAATCCATCTTTGTACATATTGGAGAGATCCCTCTCCGAATTCAGGAGGGATAGATCCTAGAATCCCAAAGTTGGTTGAAACGATGTTGCTTCTGCAGTTTTATTCTTACCAATCTGCTAAAATTACAGATCCCTAACATTTCTGGTGACTCCACTGGGGACTGAGTGTTATTGATACCTTTTAAAACCTCAGAGAACCCTCAATCCAAGAAAACTTTGAGATTTAAAAGCAGCCTTTTCAAGCACTACTAAGAAATGGTAATTATGATGAAACTTGTTTGAATCGGTGACAATCTAGGTAAACCCTAGGATTCTCTTAAGACTTTATCTAACCTTGAAAAATCAGCTGGTTTAGCCATAAGAGTAGACTATCTTTGTCTCATAACCGTAGCTAAGTTTTGAAACAGAGTTAGGATATTCTTAAAAACCACACAACTCAAAAATAACTCAGGAAAAACCAAAAATATTTCAGATTGGTAGTAAAAAACTTACTTCTACATTGACACTTACCCTTTTGTTGTGTTTTACCCCATACTCTTAGACAGAGTCTGGAAAGGGCCAGGTAGCTTTCGGATCTCATCCTCTTTCAAAGGTGAAATATCTGGTAAATTCCCTCCCAGTCAATCTCTGGTTAGAGTTTGTTGTGTTCTGGGATATCCTTGAAAAGGGATATTTCACAAGCATGGTGGTGGACCATAAAACCTTTTACCTCTGAAAAGAGGTAAAAACTTCCACTTGGCGACTCCACAATCTTGAACAGACCTTAAGACTCCACTGGGAAGAACCCTGATCATCATAATATCATTCAAACTTAGTTAGAGGATTGTAGGATTGAAATTTAGGTAAACAGATTAGTTAACCATTCAAAGATTGTCATATCTGGTTGAACTTGTCTTGTTTATTTGGGTCTGAAAAACACAGCATAGTGGCTCCTAGAAAGATTCACACTAGAGCCTATCCTGACCCTGATCCACCTGAAGTAGTTGATAACCCAAAAAGTATCCTTAGGAAGTCTCCTAAGATTAAATTATCAACTGTTTTCAGACCACCCTTGAGAGCTAAATCAGTTCCTGAACATCTTTCAGCTCTAAAAAAATCACACGCTAACTTAGTAAATCAACTTAGAACTAGGTCATTTGATGATATAATCCAGCTAGATTCTGAGTCTTCACTTTTTTCTCCTGAAACTAGTGAACATCTTGGTAGTAGAGAAACAACACCTCCTGATTTACATTTCCTCCACAATTTAGGTGTCTCTCATCCAAGATCAGCTCAGCAATCTACTGTTGTTCCATCCACATCCCTTCATCCAGCATCCACTGTCCAAACCACTCCACTCCAACCCACTTTCCCTTTTGTTAATCTACCCCTTGTAAATCCACCTCCACCTCCTGCCATGGCTGCATGGTATGCTGCCTTAGTCCTTCCTGCACCATTAGTCAACCTTCCACAGGACTATCAGTCCAAAATTCCATATGTGATGCTAACAATACTACAACTGCATCACAAAATGTGGATAAGATGAATGACTATTTTGACAGAAATGAAATTGATGATGATTCTGTCAAACTTAGATTATTTTCCCAAAGCCTGGGGGGAGAAGTAAGAAAATGGTTTAAAGGCTTAGCCCCCCATAGTATCAATGATCTCCAAGGCTTCCATCAAACATTCTTAAACAAATGGGAAGTTAAAAAGAATCCTCTCCAAGTCCTTTCTGATTACAAGAACCTTCATAGAAACCCTGGGGAAAGTGTCCAAGCTTATTGCACTAGATTCAATACTGTGTATAATGCACTTTCCCCAGAGCTAAAACCTCCACAAGGCTCAGCTTTAAACAAGTTTCCTGAAGGGTTTGATTCTGACATGACTTATCAGCTGAGAGAGAGAGACTTTGCAACTCTTGAAGATATGCAAAGAGGTGCTCTTTTTGTAGAAGTCAACCTGATGGAGAAAAGAGCAAGGATGAAAGCTGAGAAGAGAGTATCTTTTAGAGAGGAATCCATACCTTCCACTTCCAATTCAAAGATGGAAATAATGATGGAAGAAATGATGAAAGAGATGAGCATAATTAAGAGAGCACAAGCAAGTCAAAACCAAACTGCTCCTCAAAATAGAAACCAGAACCAAATTCAGAATGTTAGAAGGAACCAACCTCCAAACAGACCTAGGGAAGATGATCAGCAGATAACTCCTCCCTTTGATCAAAACTATGTAAGTGAGGTTGAGTAAACAGATCAAATAACAGAGGAAGATGATATTAACCTATTTGGGGTAGATGATGATGACTTTGAGGTTCATTATGATAGAAAACAAGGTCTTTATACATCTTATGATGACAAAAGAGATGATAATGAAAATTGTTGTCAAGACATGGAAAATGCCTTCACCAAACCTCGAAGTGAATATGACCTTAGAAGTAAATCTAGTCAAAAAACCCCCAACAACAAAACCTCTGACAAATCCTCACAAAACAGCACTGCAGCCAAGCCTAAAGTTGTCAAACAAAAGGATAAAACATTGGCTGAAAATTCTGATAAAGGTAAAGGAAAAAACACTCAAGACAATGAAAAACAGAGTGCAGACATTAGTAGTACTAACACTACAGCTAGTACTCCTGTGAAAACAATTTTATTAAATGTAAACAAAACAAAACAACAACTTGACATTGCTGATAAAATGGCAGTTAATAAGGCTGAAACAATTTTTTCAAAGAACCAAATTCCTTTCAGCCTGGAGCAAGAAATCTCAAAGATCAAAATTTCTGTTCCCCTCACCGAGTTAGCTGCCCAACATGTATATAGGACCCAAATTTTGAAGGCTTTAAATTTAGAAGACAACAATGACACAGTCAATCTTAACGATGACCAACCAGAGCTTATTTTTGGTCCAAAGATTGAAGGAAAATATCAAGAGGGACTTGTTCCTCCCTTTTATGTAAGTTTTAACGTTCATGACAAGATTTTGCACAACGCTATGCATGACTCAGGGGCTTCTCATAATCTAATGCCTAAAGCTGTAATGGAGAGCCTGGGTCTAGAAATCACCAAACCTTATAAAGACCTTTACTCTTTTGATTCTAGCAGAGTAAAATGTTTAGGATTGATCAAGGACCTCTATGTTAACTTAGCCCAAATTCCAGCCAAATGCTTAGTCATGGATATTGTTGTGGCTGATGTGCCCCCAAAGTATGGAATGTTACTCTCAAGGTCTTGGGGGGCTAAGTTACAAGGGACTATGCAAATGGACATGACCTATGCGACTATCCCTGTTTTCAATCAAACTAGAAGACTATACAGGGAATCCCATATGAAATACACAGTCACAAGCCAAGACAGACCACAAAACTCTCCTATCTATTCTGTCAATATAGGCCTCGATTATTTTATCATGTTTAATGATGAAACACTTAGTGAACAAGTCACTTTGACAGAATTAATGGCTGATAGAGAGGAGGAGGTAAATACCAATGAACTGTCAAAACAGTTTGTTGAACCTTTAAACAACAGCAAACCAAATATGGGTCTTGAACTCCAAGTCATGTGTCCTTTGCTTCTAAACATTGAGATTCAAGAATGTATCCCTCAAATAAATGAAAATCTGGGGGAATCAAAACAAATTCAATTCAGTGCTGAGATTCCACAACAACCCTTGAGCACGATAGTTGAAGAGGACTCTAACCAAGATAAAACTGAGAAAATTCCTCTCTGGAGTATGTATTTTGATGGGTCATGCACTAGAACTAACGCTGGTGCGGGTGTCTGGATTACTAACACTGAAAACAATCACACAGAATGCATTTCATGCAAATTAAACTTTCAGTGTTCCAATAGCATAGCAGAATATGAGTCCCTTCTCTTAGGTTTACATCTTTTGAAGAAGTTAGGAGCCAGAAGAATCAATGTATATGGGGATTCTGAATTGATCATCGAGCAAGTAAATGGGGAGTATAACGCAAACCATCCCAGACTTAGAGCCTACCAGAATGATGTCGTGGACCTTTTAAAAACATTCGAGGACTCCAAAGTAATTTTTGTCCCAAGGAAAAGAAACATTGCAACCCACAATTTAGCCTTTGCAGCTAGGACATGCTTAGCGCCATTTGAAACCAAAGACTGTACAACTGAGATAAATTTTAGACCAGTAGTGCCTGATAATAAGAAGTATTGGCAGGTGTTTGACAATGACAAACAAATAGAAGACTTCATGCAATTCAGAAATGAATTCGAACTGAACAGTTCGGACTCAGACTATGAAACAGACTACAGTGAAGAAAACTTTCTTGGTGAAGAAGAATCGTCTCCTAAGCCTGTCAATATTAACCTATTGTCTAGCAAACTTACGAATGAAACCGAGGAGTTGGAAACTCTCCATGCTAAAGATGAAATTTTTCCTAGAGGTCTGGCCCCTTTAGAAGAGTTGTTTGATTTTGACGATGTGGCGAAAAAACCAAAACTGGAACCTGTAGAGACTGAAGTGGAGGAGTGCAATATAGGCAGTGAGGAAAAACCAAAAATGACTAAGCTATCTAAAATTTTACCAGCTCACATTAAACTCAAATATATAGAGCTGTTTAAAGAGTTTTCAGATGTTTTTGCATGGAGCTACGAAGATCTTAAATCCTATGACATTGAAATAATACAGCACAAAATTCCCCTTAAAGAAAACCAAAAACCATCCAAACAAAAATTGCGCAGAATAAACCCTGTCTAGTTACCTTTGGTTCAGAAGGAGATCAAGAAAATGTACGATGTTGGTATTATTGTCCCTATTAGATATTCTGAGTGGGTATCTAATCTGGTGTCTGTTAGGAAGAAAACTGGAGAAATCAGGCTTTGTATAGACTTTAGAGATTTAAACAAAGCTTCATTAAAAGACAACTACCCTCTACCCAAGATGGATCATATTTTACAAAGGGTGGTAGGGTCTAGAAGAATTTCTTTGCTGGATGGCTATTCAGGGTACAATCAGATCTTGGTTTACCCTGCTGATCAATTAAAGACAACCTTTACTACACCATGGGGCACTTTCATGTATGTGAAAATGCCCTTTGGTATAATGAATGCTGGAGCAACTTTTCAAAGAGCCATGGACATAGCATTCTCGGAAGAATTGGGCTTCTTCATCATTATCTATCTTGATGATGTCACTGTATTTTAAAAAACAGATGAAGAACACTTAGAACATTTGAGAAAAGTTTTCGAGAAGTGCAGAAGGTTTGGAATATCTTTAAACCTTAAAAAGACACTATTTGGTCTCCAAGAAGGTAAGCTTCTTAGACACATTATTTCAGAAGAAGGTATAAAGATAGATCTAAAGAGGATTGAGGCCATATTGCAAATCTTTCATCCTCGAAACATCAAGGAGTTGCAATATTTCATTGGGAAGATTAAATTTTTGAGAAGGTTCATACCCAACTTGGCTGAGCTCCTTAGGAATATCACAAATATGATGAAAAAGGAGCAAGGGGTAAAATGGACCTTGGAAGCAAAGCAATCCTTTGAACTGGTGAAACAAGTATTAACCAAAACACCGGTTCTGATAAGTCCCGATTTTTCAAGAGATTTTTATATTTTCTCGTTTGCATCGGAACATACCATAGCTACTGTCCTTTTAAAGAAAAACCCACAAGGACAAGAGAAGCCTATTGCATTCTTTAGCAAGGCATTGAGGGATGCCCCTTTGAAGTACAACGTTATGGAGAAGCAAGCATTTGCTTTGGTTAAAGCATTGAAAGACTTCAGAGTATACATCCTTCACTCACACATCATTGCATTTGTCCCAAACTCAGTTGTTAAAGACATTCTAACACAGGATTCAGATGTTAAGAGAGGTAAGTGGATTGCTATCATCCTTGAATATGATTTAGAGATAAAACCCACTAAGCTCATCAAAGGCCAAGGTCTAGCTAGATTAATGGCTGAATCAAATTGTGAAGTTCTTGATATTCATATGATTAATGCTTTAGATGATCAAGAGGAAATTTCAACTCCCACTGTTGAAAGTCATTTTATGAATTCCTCTTGGCATGCTGATATTATTTATGTTCTTCTTAATTTGAATACACCTCCTGGTTTGACAAAAACAAAGGCAAGGTTCCTCAAATTGAAAGCAGTAAACTACTGCATTATAGATAAATGTCTTTATTGGAAGAATGCAAGTGGTCTATTGCTTAAATGTTTTCCTGAGTTGGATTTAGAGAAGGTTAAGTACCAGTTCCATGAAGGAGAGTGTGGAGGTCATTTGCACTGGAAGACAACAGCCAACAAAATTTTGAGGGCTAGTTTCTATTGGCCTACTCTTTTCCATGATGTGCACCAGATGATCATAGCCTGTCATAAGTGTCAAATTTTTGAAGGAAAAATAAAACTGCAACCCCTCCCTCTGCATCCAATCACTGTTGAAACCCCTTTTCAACAGTGGGGACTTGACTTTATAGGAGAAATCCATCCCCCATCTTCTGCCCGACACAGATGGATTCTCACTGCCATAGACTATTTCACTAAGTGGATAGAAGCCATTCCTTGTAGGCAGGCCAATGATTCAGTTATCATAAAATTTATGGAGACTAATATTCTCTCTAGATTTGGCTGTCCTACCAAGATCATCACTGATAATGCAGCAGCATTTGGATCAAAGAATATGGTTGAGTTCTGTCACAGATATCAGATAACATTGGGGCATTCCACGGCCTATTACCCTCAAGGTAATGGACTTGCAGAATCCTCAAACAAAATTTTAGTGAACATAATCAAGAAATTGTTGGAGGACAACAAGAAGTCTTGGCACACAAAGTTGATTCATGCACTTTGGGCTGACAGATTGACTTTGAAGAAATCCATTGGTATGTCACCCTTTCAGCTTGTGTATGGTACTGATGCAATTTTTCCAAACATCCTTGGTGTACCAGTGATAAATTTGATTCAAGAGTTGCAGACTGAAGATAATGACATGATCAGAAGAATAAATCAGACCATTCATCTTCAGCAAACCAGAGAGGAAGTGTATAACAAAGCATTGCAGAAACAAGACAACATTAAGAAGCTTTTTGACAGAAGAACAAAGGCCAGAAATTTCAAGATTGGGGACAAAGTTTTAAAGTGGGACTCAAGAAGGGAAGAGAAGGGCAAGCATGGAAAATTTGACAACCTATGGCTTGGCCCTTACTCTATTCATTCAGCTGCTGGTAACAATGCATTTTTCTTGCAGGAGTTGAATGGAGCAGAATTGTTTGGGGGTCCTATCAATGGCAGGATTCTTAAGCATTACTTCTCTTGATCCATGTTATGTTTTGAAGCCTTTTTATCTTTTCCATTATGAATATTTCATCCACCAAAAAAATAAAATATATATATATATATATATATATATATATATATATATATATATATATATATATATATATATATATAAAGAAAAAGAAAAGAGGGCAGATTTTGAAAACAAGAAAGGTATAGCCCCATACCAAAAAAGAGAGATAAATCTGAAAATGTGCAAGCTCAAATGCTACTCCTGAAAAACACACTTTTAGTTAGTCAAACTGTTTAATCTTGACTAATTAGCTTTAAATTTTCTGCTGATAGGATAGTGAATTTGATTTGCCAAACTGTTTAATCTTGGCTTATCAGTAGATAGATTAGGATAGAAACTAAAGGTTCAAACATGTTCAAAATCTGAACCTAAGGTTGCAAAGAGAAATGACTCAAATCTGTTCTATTTTTCTGAGTCAAAGAGATGTAAAAATCTGGTTCTAATAGGACCTACTGTATATCAGTAACCTTCTCTGACTGAAGATCTTTATCAAAATGTTTTCTTCCATCTGTGTTATTTAGGAATGATTTAATTCAGTTTAAACATAGGAATGCTAGCGTTCCCTCGTCTTATTGTCTTAGCTGAATGTTATTCTTAGTTGTTATTTTCAGTATATATTTAGTGAAGATGAACTGAGGAATATATGGTGAGCTCTGGTCCTAGTATGATCCCACATACTATCTGATTGTTTCCCTTGGAATGTGTTAAAAGCTGGCTAGTTTCAAATTACTTACCAGATCTTAGGCAATTCTGTTGTTATCTTTGTATTTATCTTGAAAGTAACCAAGTAAAGCAGAGCTAGTAGAGGATTTGTGGTGAGCCCAGCGCGCTAGTTTCTAATACAAAAGTTGCCTTCAAGTTTCCCTCTGTTTTGAGATGTTTTCTATTGAAAGTGTATCAAAGGCTGGATAGTTTTAAAGTACTTACCAGATCCTAGTTTACTTTTATGTTTTTCTTGAGTCCATGTCAATGGCTGGCTAGTTTCAAAGTACTTACCAGATCCTGGGCTGCTCTTGTTTCTGCCTCTGTTCATTCTCCTTCTTATTGTATCATTCCATTCCATAAATCAATCTTCAAAGAGATCCTTAGACATAGATGACTTTCCCCATGGACCACTCTTTTCTTGTTGTTCCAATTAAACCCTATTATGACTCCATAGCCCAATGGACTAAAACCTGCAATTGTGTATCTTGTTGACCAAAGCTTACTCTGATTGCCTGCAACTTCTCACCTTTGAAAAATTTTTGCACTCAGAACTTTTCACCTTGAACAGTAATCATGCTCAACCATCCAAAAAACAAACAAACCCTTGGCCTTCATAACTAGCCTAATATAATTACCCCAAACTTCAAAGACAAATCCATCTTTGCACTCATTGGAGAGATCCCTCTCCGGATTCAGGAGGGCTAGATCCTAGAATCCCAAAGTTGGTTGAAACGATGTTGTTTATGTAATTGGACTCTGCCGATCTAGCCAATAAATTACAAATTCCTAATAGAGCTATGACTAGTCATGAGTAAGTAGGGCATACCGTGTATCATACT
This sequence comes from Pinus albicaulis, assembly GCA_034641835.2. NCBI lineage: Eukaryota > Viridiplantae > Streptophyta > Pinopsida > Pinales > Pinaceae > Pinus > Pinus albicaulis. The sequence continues at coordinate 663,900,701 of CM076576.1, read as the reverse complement.
TAGCATGCATAAAACCATAAATGAAACAAGAAAACAATTTCTTTAGTGATCAAAGAGAAATCAATATTTCTTTGATATGACTAAAAAGGAAGAAAACATAGAAGCTATAATGAAACAGGAAATCTGAGGTGCCTCCAAGGGCATGTCTCACATCTATTCTCTATTGTCTTATAGCAAGCAAGAGCATGAAATATCTGTGAAAACTAAAAATCATAATAGAGAGGGACACTATACCATTTTACCATGTCAAGGAATCTAACAATAGTCCTCTTTCATCATCCAAAACATTCAAGAAACTATCTAATGCATGAGACAATTATTCCTTCCAAGCTTGTATAACCATATATTGCTCTATATCATTAAGTTCAGCCTTGTTTACAATGAAGTCTCTTGGAATATATAGGCCAGGATGAGGGAAAACCTCCTAGTGCAACTAGCAAGCTCATTGGCCCATCAAAAATATCTGATTTTGTCCTTGAGGCTTTGCAAAGCCCAAGGTACAAAATATCTATAAAAATATCCTAAAAATGCTAAAAAAGGAAATTGAATTGACTTTTCCTAACTGAAAATGGCCAAAAAAGGCTAAACGCACATTAGGAAAGCCACTTCAGAAAACTGCATTTTTTACAAAAATATTTCAGAAATATATCAGCAGAAAATCCCTTGTCTTGTGGGCAACTTTTGTAGGCCTTCCCAATGTTGAAACGAGGCCCGTGATGGCTGGTTGGAAAGCTCTTGATGTTTAGTTTTTTAAAATTCTTTGTTTTCTCCAAACTGATCACTAAAAGCCTATGAAAAACTGACCTGTGTGGAAAAACCCAGAAAATAGCGTTTTCTGATATGCAAGGTAGAGTGTTGAAAAAGTGATTGTTTTTCACCACTTTGGGGGACCAAATCATCTTCAATTGATTTGAAATTCATTGAGTAGATGCCCCTGAAATTATGGCATCCAATGATACCATTTTCATCCTTTGAGGATGCTTTAAACAAAAACGGCGATGCCCATTATTTTAAGCAAAAAGCCCAAAAATGTAAAAAAAACCAAAACTTGTCGAATTTTGCCCAATTTTGGCAAGCATGACCCTCATGGGTTTTCAGAAGCATGCTGAGAAGCGGAGGCCAAAATTTGAATCATTGATATGTCTTTCTTCATTTTTCGTGACAGGCGCCTCTTTTGAGCCTCCTTGAGCTTTTCTTGTGTAGCCTTCAATTTCCTTCGGGAAAATTGGTTAAGCTTCTTATAGTGCCCAGTCATTTTTCTTTGAAGGTTCAAGTCTCTATTGGCCTTTTCCAACTTCATCTCCAAGTGTTCATTCACCCTTTCAAGCCATGTTTCTCTATTGTTTTCTATCTCTTGAGTGAATAACGTAGTAAGAGTAAAATATTGGAAAAGGGCAGCCTCTTCCTCTTTTTGCTTCTCCAAAGATCTTTTGAGTCCCATGGTCCTTACCCTCTTCCTCCTGGGCTGATCTTCTTCTTCACTATCATTGAATTTGCCCATGAGTTCTTCCAAATTAATTTACACTTTGGAGGCTTCTTTTTGATACTTGATAGCCCGTGTCTCATACACTGCCATGTGGAAATTCATTTGCTTGTTTTATTTTTGCAGAAAATGAATGAGGTTGTTAGACCTCTCTAGATCTGCCCTTAGATCATGAATTTGTTCTTCTATATTTATTAAGAGAGATTTTAGGATTCTGGTCTCATTGTTGCTGTCATCACTGTTTATCTGAATTATGTCAAAATCCCTCTCTTTCTCATGGCTGCTTTCTTCCTTCTCTTTTCCCTTGCTTTGGGTGGCCTTCTTGGTCCTTCTCCTCTTTGGTAATTCAACCATGGATTTCTTGGACAACTTCCCTTTGCTTTGGAGTGCCCTAGTAACATTTGAAGTTACAGTTTGAGGCACTTTCTTTCTTGATGTTCGGGGCTTTGTCACCTTTGGAGAAGAAAGCATGGCCCCTTGCCAAGGAGAGGTAGCTAGCACATGCTCTATTTGGTCTTTTCCCTTGCTAATCCCCTCATCATCCTTGCCACTTTTTTGACCTTCTTCATGAATGCTTTGACTGTCAGCTTGCATGTCTCCTTGAAGGCTGCCCTTTTCACTTTTTTCCCTGATTTCTTCAGGAATTTTAGGATCTGTATCCTCAATTTTTTGTGCTTCATCCTCATCATGTTTGTTGCTGTGAGGGCTACCAATATCCTCCTCTTTGTGGCTGTTGTGTTCCTCATCAAACTGTTTCATTTCTTCATCATTTCCCTCTTCACTTTTTTGGTCTTCTTCATGGTGCTCTTCTTCATCACTATGCTGCCTTTCATCACTGTGTTTTTCTTCACTTTTCTCCTCTTCACTTTGTTGTTTTTTCTCATTGTGCTCCTCTTCATCACTGTGTTGTTCTTCCTCACTGCGTTGTTCTTCCTCCCTATGATCTTCTTCTTGATCAATCATGGGAGATTTTTGCTTCTTAGGAGCGTGTTTACTAGAAGAAGGAGAAAGAGAATGAGTGGAAGGTGAAGGAGATGCATGGGATGAAGAAGCAGTGGCGAAATCGGAATGTGAAATGAAAGTGTCCCAAGAGATTCCCTTCTTCTCAAGTTGATGAAGAATGACAATCTTGATAAGGGAATGATGCAAAAGATAAGCTGGCTGCTGAGATGAAGGTCTCTTTTGAATAGTGGAAGCCATCTTTTCAATACTTCTATGGAGGAAAAAGAGGAGGTTTAACAATTGGGTTCTTGTGAAGTGCATGAGTAGCTGGAGATGGTAAGCATAGACCCAGGAAAACCTTCCCTCGCATGTGAAATATTTCATGATTATCTTCATGAGGGGAGCATAGCTGGTCAACAAATATGAAAAATGAAAGATGGATGGGCATGCATCCTGATGCTCTGGTTTCAAAAAGGGTTTTTACTGATCTGAGTCTAAGTAACTCTGCTTAAACCATTTTTCTCCGACATACGGAATTTTGGTAGCTCTGGAAATGGATCTAGGAGAAAACTTAAAGTCTAAGCCTGCTAGATGAACATGTTTCCCTTGCAGTCTTAAAGAAAATAGATGTGTCAAGGGAAGATAACTTTTCACCTCCTGAACCCTTTGAAAAAACTCCAAACATCCAACTTCATGAAAGTTAAAAAGTACTTAAGGATGAGCATTTACTTCCTGAGTTGAAAAAGGTTCATACCTTTTGTGAGGGACACTTCTGCTATCTTGCCTGGGAGGAATTTTTCTTTGGATACTCTTTGCTGGCTGACCAAGACAAGGCTGATTCAAATGGTCTCTGAAATAATTTCCCAACACCACACCTTGTCCTCCTTGTAAGTCATTGTGCTTCTTTGATGCTAACAAACAAGTATTTGTCAAATGATAACCAAAAACACTTTATCACTATGTTTGGGCAAGGATCTTGAATGAGATGTGTTTGTGGTTCTTTTTTGAAAAAATATTTCCCTTTGTTTTGGCACAAACAATCCTCCCCTTAAGCAATGCCCCTTTGTTATTCACTGCCCTTTAAAAAGTAAACAAGATATCTTTCAAATGACTTGAAGACCTTCAAACAGGCTCTGCTTTTTGGATTCTGGGGGTTGCAAAAATTTCACTATCTCACAATCCTTTAATCACTATGTTTGAGCAAAAGGTTTAAACAAGGTATGTTTGTGGTTTTTGTTTTGAAAATAAATCTCCCTTTGTTTTGGCAAAAACACCTTCCTCTTCAAACAGTGCTCTTTTGTTATCACTGCATTTGAAATTTAGTTAGGGCTCTGTCAAAACTGATAAAACATCTTCCCCTATCACTGTATTAATCTTTGACAGCCACAACAAAAAGACTTTTTTGATTTTGACCAAAGGCCCAATCTCCTAATCATTGTTTCTCTTTTCAATTTACCAGACAAGGTTTGTTCTTTGTTAACACTGTTAGGACACCTCTTTAAGCAAATTTGAGATCTCTACAAATCTGTATTTCTTTCTAGTAACTATGGGAAATCTTAGCTATTTTTATAGCACAACAAAGAGCTTTCAAATTGGCATCAAACCTCCCTTCTTTCATTTTTTATATTTTACTATCCGTGATAAAAGAGACCCTTTCTCAATTTGACAAAAAACCTACCTCCTTTAATCATTGTGTATCTCTATGTTTTTAGATGATGAATTGCTTTCAAAATCATTGTTTCTTCTTGGGAAAACACAGCAAAAACACCCCTTTTTAACCTCAAAATTTATCAAGGAGCAGAAAAATACCTTGAAGATATTTTTGTGGACTTTGTTGATCATTGGAGCAGCTTTTAAAAGTGTTTTTGGAAACCTTTTGGGTGAGCGGGCCGTTTTCAACAGAGAGCGCCACACAGAGGAAGCTGTCGAGTCTTTTTCGGGTGCCCGGTGACCGCAGACACAAGCGCGCCGCGCCGCAATATAAACTCTTTGTTCGAGTGCTCACAGGCGCGCTGCGTAGACTTCTAAGCCCCAAAACTTCAAAATATGCTCGAAAAATATTTTTTCTCCAGTGTGCAAGCTAATGAACACTTGTTTCATGGTTTGAAATTGCACAATGGGCCTTTTTAAAAGGTCTCTTTCGCCTTTTTATTTGAAACACTTCAATGCCTTTGCAGCATAGTTTGGAGGGTTTTTTCCTTTTTGAAAAGGCATTTTTTGTCATATAAAAACATAGATCACCGTTACGCACTTTATACTAACATTTCTTTTGATTGTGGTGTTACCTCCTCAAACTGTGATTTTGGCAACATTCTCGTGTAGAAATTTGCTGAATAATGAAGATTTATTCACCGAGATTATCTTAGTCACAAAATAATTCGAATTCATGCATAACACATAACCTCTTCTACAATTGATCATCAATATGCGGAAATAGAAAGCAGTTGCATGCGCTCATTAAAACATAATCAAGCACACATATCAACACAGTATGTAATGGGGAAAGCTTATAGCTGAAAACCCCCAGCTATTTTGTATATTATAATGGAAGAGAACATGTAACAATACATAGCACAATACTCCTCACAAGTACTCAGTACTATCTCCAAAATTTACACACAAAACTAGCTCAGTTTTGAACAAGTCACAGGTTCAAAACTCCTCCACTGTTTGCCTGCCTCTACTGCGCAATCCAAAAGGATTATGGATGAGATCCAAGTTCTAATCCCACTAGCTCCAACTGCGCAATCCTCATTGGCAATCTCCATCAATGTGTGTGCAAATCTCATGCACAGCCAATAGTCACAATTGATAGTAGACTCACCCTTTCACCCACCTCTAACACTGGTCTCCACTGAACTGTCCATGCATTGCAGTTAACTGATGTGTTCTTTAGTTGAATTATGAGTTAATAATTAGTGAATTAATTAATAATTAATTCACACGACTCTCACTAGTGTATCAATCAGTTAGACTAGATACAACTAGCTCAACTATGTTTAACTGAGTTAAACTAAATACAACTCCACTAACTTCCTCAATCAACTCCACCAAACTCTGTCACATGAGTTCTAACTGAAGTCTCCATGCAATAGCTCAACTAACCCTTCGGAAAAGCGTATTTCCTTCTGTCAGCTGCATGTGCCACATCCAAGCATCAAACTGAAGTGCTCCAAGAGGATAATATAATGTTTATATTCTAAATATTATTAAGGGTTAATAATATTTGACTGCTCTATTTTTAGCTCGGTAGTCTAAAAATAGAAACCGCCCAATGTCTAAAAATAGAGGTCCATCTATTTTTACCAACTCGGCCAATCATCCATAAATAGCATCCTGCAACTCATAGACCATGATCCATATGTCTAAAAATAGACATAGTCTAAAAATAGACTTTGCGCCAAAAATAGCCTGCGGGCCCACTTAGTGAAGGCGACTTCATTTCACTAAGCTCCATCATCTTGTTGCATTTTCAACACTCCCTCTCAACAAGATATGGATTATCTGCAATCTCTATCCTGCCTCTGTGGAATTCGAATTTTCTCCTGGTGAGCACCTTCATCAAGATGTCAGCATCCTGATCCTCCATGGGAATATATGAAAGTAACATGATTCTCCGTTGCACACAATCTCTGATATGATGGTTCCTGATGTCGATGTGTTTGGATCTATCATGAAATACTGGATTAGCCGAGATTTTAATGCAACTCTGGTTATCACAATAAATCACAGTAGGCTCCAAATGCGACCCGAACAACCCGACCAGAATCTTCCTCATCCAAATAGCCTCGCATGCAGCCAAGCTTGTTGCCATGTACTCGACCTCTCGCTCGAACTAAGGATCTCTGCTCCCCTCGCTGTACCAAGAAACTTCTATCGACCTCCGATACCGAAGATCCTCTCCGTATGCTCTTCCGTCCGCTGGGCTGCTCGCCCAATCCGCATCCGTGAAGGCATGCTAGCTTCACCTCATCCTCCCCCGTCCGTACCTGGCTGCCATATCCCGATGTGCCTCTAAGATAACGCAATACATGCTTGCCTCGCATTCCAAGAGATTGGTAGGCTTAACCATAGCTTGTGAAAGCTAGTTAACAGCATAGCATATATCGGGTCGTGTATTGACCAGATACATAAGCGACCCCACCAACTGTCGATAAACAGTGGCATCCACTACCTCCGCAGAAGTAGCATCCTCCTTCCTCCAACCTCCAAGAAGAGGAGTATCAACAGGCTTGCAGTCATGCATGTTGAACTTCTCTAGTATCTCCCGGGCATACTTACCCTAAGAAACAAATAGTCCTCCACTGCGTTGCCAGATTTCCAATCCCAGGAAATAATGAAGGAGGCCCAAGTCCTTCATCTCAAACTCTCTTGAAAGATCCTCCTTGCATGAAAGTATCAACATCTCATCACCCGTCAAAATCAGATCATCTACATACAGTACAATGATCAGCAACTTCCCCTCCACCACAATCTGGTACAAGTTAGGATCCGCCTCACTCTTGGAGAATCCAAGTCCAGTGAAATAACCGTCGATCGAAGTAACTGTCTATCCGTGTGTACCAAGCACGAGGTGCTTGCTTCAACCCGTACAATGCTCTCTTGAGTCTGCACACATGCGACTCACTGCTGAAGATCTTGAAACCTTCGGGCTGCTCTATGTACACCTCCTCCTCAATGACTTCGTTGAGGAATGAAGTCTTCACATCCATCTGATGGATGTGCCACCCCATCTGCACTGAGAGAGCTAGGATCATCCGTATGGAAGAATACCTTGCGACAGGTGCAAAGGTCTCCTCATAATCGATCCCCTCGATCTGCGAGAAACCACGGACAACAAATCTTGCCTTGTACTTCTCCACACTCCTGTCAGCCGCCTGCTTCACTTTGTAGATCCATCGCGAACCCACCACTGATTTCCCCTCTAGTCGCGGGACAATCTCCCATGCACTGTTTCTGACAATAGAATCATACTCTTCCACCATGGCATCTACCCATGCGGGGTCCTCCACAGCTTCCTCGAAAGAGGATGGCTCGTCACGATACACTTGCTCATAAGTATCATGTATCCAAAGGTACCGGTCCGGTGACCGTCGTCATGTCACTCGTGCTGTAGGTGGTCCTACAACCTTCTCTGCATCTTGAGCCAGTCGCTCAGCTTCTGTAGTGCGCTTGCGCCCTCTGATGGTTGGCGCTGCATGAGTGGTCTCTTCCACTCCATGAACTTCCTCTTGTGGCTGATCCACATTCGGAAGCTCATCCTTAGGAACTAATAGCTCCTCATCTGCATGCAAGTGTGGCTCCCTCTCAAGCGAACACTTCATGGCTTTCTCCTCCTGAAATTTGATATCCCGTCGCACAATAGTCTTGCGACTGTCTGGAAAATACACACGATAGTTGTGGGGTGTATCAGTGTACCCCAAAAATATCCCAACCTCTGCGGTCGGCTCCAGCTTCTTCCTGGCATCCTTCATCACATGAGTGTAAAAAGGTGAACCAAAAATCCTTAAATGGGAAATATCAGGCCTCTTACCAGAAAATGCCTCCTCGGGTGTACTCATGCCAAGTATCCTGTGAGGACAACGGTTCTGCACATATACTGCAGTATTGCATGCCTTCGCCCACAAGTGAATGGGTAGGCCCTGATCATGCAACATCGCCCGTGCAGCACCCACGATCGTTCTGTTCTTCCGCTCAGCAACCCCGTTCTGCTGTGGGTTATGGGGTGCGATGAGCTCTCTCCAAATCCCTTCTGCGCTGCAAAATTCCTTGAATTCAGCAGAGATGAATTCACCACCATTGTCGCTCCTAAGAGCCTTCACATGCTTCCCCGATTCCTTCTCAACCAGCGCCTTGAACTCACAGAACTTGGAGTATGTCTCGCTCTTCTTCTGCATGAAGAAGATCCAACACTTCCGAGAGAAATCATCAACAAAGATCACATAGTACTTGTGCTTTGCTGTCGAAGCTACAGAGAAAGGACCACACACGTCTGTGTGAACTCTCTCAAGGATCGTCGTGGCGCGACTATCCTTCTCGTGAAAGGTGGCTTTCACATACTTCCCTAAAGTACACCCCTTGCACTGATCTGACCGCGCAAGAGTGCCCTTAGGAAGCCCAGTAGAAATCTGCTGCAGAATCTTCAAAGCTCCATGGTGAAGGTGGCCCAATCTCCTGTGCCACAGTTCGCCCTCATCATCCCGGCTCACCACTTCTCCCGCCTTGCATGCCATTGCTGCGCAGCCATCTACTTGCAACTGATAAAGGTTCTTGAATCGAACCCCTATCTTCCGGGTCTCACCAGTAGTCTTACTGCGCAGGAAGGCTTTTCCTTCGCTGAAGACCACATCATACCCCTTGTCTTCCAACATCGCCACAGATATCAGGTTCTTCATCAATCCTGGAACATGCAAAACTTCCTTCAATATGAAAGGTTTACCAGACTCCCTCTCAAAGGAAATGGTACCGATACCAGTCGCACTGTATCTACCATCATCGCCCATCTCGATGTGCACTCCAAGATCTTTCTCCTCCAGATCTGAAAACAAATCCCGATCTCCGGTCATGTGAAATGACGCACCACTGTCCAAGAACCATACTGATCCCATCACACTTGAGACCAAGCATGCGATCAGTGAAAAATCCAGTTCGAACTGGGAGGCCAATGCCTCTCCCGCTGCAGATCCAGCAGCCTTCTTATTTTTCTTCTTCTGCGGACAATTTGTGGCATATTGTCCGTGCTGGTGACAGTGAAAACACTTCACCTTGGACATGTCTTGCTTCTTGCCTTTCGCACCAGACTGAGAAGCTTTCTTGCTCTTCCCCTTCTTTGCTTTGGCAGCCAAAGCGCAATTTTCTTCATCAGATACCTTTGATGAAGATCCGTCCCTGGTAGTCCACCTTATCTCCTCTTGCATGAGATCCGACCAAAGTCGCTCCCATCCCGGCAATTTCTCCCGACCATTGACAGAGTCCTGATAGGAATTCCAACTCTTCGGAAGACCAAGGAGAGCCAGGTCCACCAAGTCCTCATCATCGAAAGTCACCCCCACACTTCCCAGCTCATCCCTGCATTGGGTGAACTTCGTGAGGTACTTGGCGATACTGTCGCCTTTCTCCATCTTAATGTTTCTGAGTTTATCCTTGAGCACCAACTTCCTCTGGTCACTCTTGCTTTGGAATAGATCTGTCAACGCTTTCCACATCAAGTATGGAGAAGCCTTTCCATGCAGGCTGGATACAATGTGATCCTTCATGCCCTCCAACAGAATCCTTTGACATTTCGCCATCTTCTTTTGCCAAGCTTCAACTTGAGCAGCATCAGTAGGCTTTGGGATCTCAACATCTATGAACTCCTTCAGCCCGTTATCATCTAATACCCTCTCCATTCTATCCTTCCATGCAACATAATTCGAACTTCCCTCAAGGGCATATTCTAGTCGCAATCCGTTGAAAGACATTTCAACTCTAGCACCAAGAAAACCAACTACTGCAACAATTCGAATTCCAAGCTCAAAACTCAGCTGCTTCTGGATCTGTGAGAACAAATTATTTCTAGCACAGAGATCGACTGTAGGGGAATTTACTAGATATATCACCTTTCAAAGAAAGGATGGATCCAGAGGCTACCTGGCCCGTTACAGACTCTTTCTACCGAAATAATTGTAATCACTGTAATAGATCCCGATGATCAATTCTCTCGCTCCGATACCATGTAGAAATTTGTTGAATAATGAAGATTTATTCACCGAGATTATCTTGGTCACACACTAATTCGAATTCATGCATAACACATAACCTCTTCTACAATTGATCATCAATATGCGGAAATAGAAAGCAGTCGCATGCGCTCATTAAAACATAATCAAGCACACATCTCAACACAGTATGTAATGGGGAAAGATTATAGCTGAAAAACCTCAGCTATTTTGTATATTATAATGGAAGAGAACATGTAACAATACATAGCACAATACTCCTCACAAGTACTCAGTACTATCTCCAAAAGTTACACACAAACTAGCTCAGTTTTGAACAAGTCATGGGTTCAAAACTCCTCCACTGTTTGCCTGCCTCTACTGCGCAATCCAAAAGGATTATGGATGAGATCCAAGTTCGAATCCCACTAGCTCCAACTGCGCAATCCTCATTGGTAATCTCACTCAATGCTTGTGCAAGTGTCATGCACAACTATAGTCACAACTAATAGCAAACCGGCTCTTTCACCTATCTCTTCCACTGGTCTTCACTGAACTGTCCATGCACTGCTGTTAACTGATGTGTTCTTTAGTTGATTTATGAGTTAATAATTAGTGAATTAAATAATATTTAATTCACACCACTCATCACTAGTGTATTTTTCAATTAGACTAAATACAACTAGTTCAACTAAGTTAAACCGAACACAACTCCACCAACTGTCTCATCAACTCCACCAAACTCTGCCACATGAGTTCTAACCGAAGTCAACCATGCAATAGCTCAACTAACCCTTAGGAAAAGCGTATTTCCTTCTGTCAGCTGCATTTTCCACATCCAAGCATCAAACTGAAGTGCTCCAAGAGGATAAGATAATGTTTATAGTCTAAATATTATTAAGGGTTAATAATATTTGACTGTTCTATTTTTAGCTCGACAGTCTAAAAATAGAAACCGCCCAATGTCTAAAAATAGAGGTCCATTTATTTTTACCAACTTGACCAATCATCCATAAATAGCATCCTGCAACTCATAGACCATGATCCATATGTCTAAAAATAGACATAGTCTAAAAATAGACTTTGCGCCAAAAATAGCCTGCGGGCCCACTTAGTGAAGGCGACTTCATTTCACTAAGCTCCATCATCTTGTTGCATTTTCAACATCTCGTAGTAGCAGAGAGCCATTTTCTCGTCTTCAAAATTATTTTGGGCCAACAGTTATTTTAGATATAGATGGACTATTTTGCAAATGCATAAACATACCTCCTGTTCCTTTGTCATGAAATGTCATGATATGTGATGTCAACAGAGTCTGATAGATATCAAGCATCTTTTATAGAGATCTTTCCTCTGTTACCACTACTTTTAGAGATATTATGCCTAACCTGTTAGCCAACTGATGGAAAACCTCTAGTTGTGATGTATCATCTCAACTGTTAAAGCTATGTTGCATTAGTGTAATAATATTAATGCCAATTTCTATCTCTGATGGTTCTAATGCAAATGTTGTTATTCAAGCTCTTCAACCATTTCAGCAATCTGCTTGGTTAGGTATCGTGGCACCATGGATTAAAGATTACTTAGATCTTGAGCAAGTGAGCCTTTTATCCTTGTAGATCTGTCAGAATTTAGTCCCCAGTAACATCCAAGTATAATCTGCTACATTTGGCAAAGTACTGAAGAAGGGTTGTTGCTTTATCAAGTGCGAGGTGCAGGGCACAAAAGGACTATATGCCTGGGATGCATCTTGGTTGCACTGCCTCACCTTTTAAAACAAAATGGCCTATGTGTAATGTAATTTCAAATAATAGCCTTTTTTTAAACATTCCTGCCTCTAGTTACTCTTCGAATGAGGCCTTTATAGATAGCAAATAAGAGACTTCTTTTGACACCATTCTATCACTGTTTTGATGATGTCACAAATGGCTTCAAACCAGGTACCTTTAGTTGCTTTTACTAATTTTCAATTCTGTCCTTTAAACAGTGAACTCATTTAAACACTCTTTTAAACACTATTGATACATTAGTTATTTCATCCTTTTGGAGGAAGTTGTGTAAACAAGTTTTTAGGTCATTTGAAGCACTGTTAGTCTTTTGCTCTTTGAATGAGGCTATACCTTTGTTCCTGACCCTCTTATTTTTAAATGAAGGAGGCCCTTATCATGTTCCTAACCATCTGCTTTTAAATGAAAGAGTTTAACATAATATTTCCAAACCATCTGCTTTTAAATGAAGGAGGTTAACATAATATTTCTAAACCATCTGCTCTTTATACTTTAGGAGGTTTGCAAAAAGTGACCCAACCATCTGCTCATGTTTGGAGGAGGTTAACACAGTCATGACATTTCATCCCTTTCTCAAACTGTGTCATCTTTCCTTGTAATACATATCTCTTCTTGGTATATCACAATAATTAATACAGTGAAAATTTGACAATATGCTATAAGAGGCATGTTCTGAGATATGTATCCTATTGTTAGAATATCCTTGTGAACCTTTAAACCAGGAGCCACATGACTTGTATTTGTAGAGTATTTTCTTGCTAGTCATTACTTACTAACCTTTCTTGACTGTGTTTGCAGAGGTCTATTGAATTTTCTCTCTGACTAGTATTCTTATCCCAGGCTCAAAACAACATGAGAAGCAGTTTTCTTCTTATGTTTAGTTTGATGATGTCTTATGGAATACTTGTGCATCTCTGCTTTTGAATGAGACACTGAAACATTGTAGATCAACATAATATCAGTTTGGCTTTTGAAACATGTACTACTGATACATCAAGACCTTTTAGTGGTGTGACCTATAGGTGTATCAAGCTTTGTTTTTGGCAGATTAAGTGCTAATGCAGGGTTGGCTGGTATTGAACAAAAGATTTTGGCTCAGGATTTTTTGCCAAGGAAGGGATTCCCTAGAGCGCCACTACCTAACTTCAGGGAGATCTTTGATAGATTTTGAGTATTTTCTTTGGTTAGGATTAGATATCAAAATGACATGTGACCAGAGGTAGGGTGACTCACAATTTATCAACACTTGGATAATGAATGACCTGGGGATGAGGGTAAATGACATCAGATAACTTTTAGCTTATGACAGCTCATGGACAGGCTTATATGACTGAAACTAGATAGGACTTGACAACTAGGTTTTTTCTCATCATAAGCTGACTGGAAAAGGTAGGAGGACAAAAATGGTTTAGAGGTGTTTTCTAGATGACAGATTTGACAAATTGGAGATCAACGTCTAGAAAACTTGGCTTAAGAAACTAGTCATCATCAACAGGTGAAAAATATTGATGACTAACAATCTCCCTCCACCTTGAGCTCCAGAAATGAAGGTGGGCTGAAAATATGAATATGGCAAGCCTCATAGCTTGCCCCATGCTATCCTCCTCTCCACTTATGATAAGTGTAGAGTGTGTGCTAATCATGGGCTGCAAAAGTATTTCCCTCAAGTGGAAAAATGAAGAGCAATCCCCCAAGGATTTCTCCTCCCTCAATGATAATCTGTCTGGCCCAAGACATTTCATCCATGATGAGTAGGACATGATCATCATAAAGTAACCCAATGACATTTTTTCTGTAGGTTATACCATGTGCAGCAAGGTACAGACAATGTCTCATAGGGTTACAATGCAACCTCATCCACTACAGCTGCAGAAAATAACTTGGCAAGCATTGTACAGAAAATATCACCTCTACTACTGAATAGTAAATAGATGAGTGAATCAGAAATATAAAATCAAATACATGCCCATATACATACAATGGATGGATATCATCATCGAACTCAGGGACCACCTCAAAAGAAAGAAAATAGGTGGCTGTGGTGGCCATATCTTCTCTCATGTTCTTATTAGAACATGTAATGCATAAACTAAGGGAATCATCTTCCCTCAATGACAAATTCAACTCATGTGTCAATCCACTAATCATGCTCCCCATAATAATATAGACAATATCAAAAAATGGAAACATGCTCAGTATCAAAATAGAGGAAGTATTGATGGTCTTACATTATGCTTGATGGCATCAACAGTCTCCCAAATAGATACAACGCAGTTTTTCAAACTGCTGCTTCAGAATTTTACATGGAAAAATGTTTCTTAATACATGGTCAAGTATATGAATTGGCTGAACATACATGTAATGAGAAAACCTTTGCCCAAGGCCAAATAAAATATGGTTGTCTCCATCATATAGTTTGGCCCAACTTTGCTCATGGAGCAACATGAAAAATCTGCCAATTTGAGGAGCCATGCACTGCAACATAATGATAAGAGTATGTAAATCAACAAATGTAAACACAAGGCTCTTACCATAGGCTGGAATTAAGATGACAGATGGATCCATGTATGTGACCCTGCTCCCAAGTGACAGCGTTGTGAACTCATGCAAAAAGTCTCTTGCCCATACCAATCTTTGTTTCTTGACATGCTCCTTGTCAAGAACACCTCTGGTGATGCTACTGCAAATATGAAGCTTCTCCCAAGATGGAAATGCCTCCTGATCAGTCCAAGCCAAGGAGTAGTCCCTTTTCACTATGAGAGTGCCCTCCTCTACTCCTACAACACCATACATCCTATGAGAGAAAATATGCTTGTGCTCTCTCCAATACAGCCCAAGCAACCCAAGTGCTTGTTGCCTCCTCATGCTCACATCATGTAACTCATGTGATGAAGTATCATGACTGATATACATACTATATCAGCACCATGTATCCCTACTCCCTGCTGCTCAATGATGTAAACATCCTGCCACCTCTTCTTCATTCCCATCTTCCTGAAAAGAGGATGCACTAAGTGATGGCCAAACTCCTTCAAGAGGAGCCAACGTAGCCAAGCCTCATGTTGCCCTGTATCATATATTTTCAAGTGGCTTATCAGCCTCTTGCTCCTCATCCACACCCACTCAACTCCTTGTGGATGTCTTCTCCTCTTTCCTCCATTGGTTTCCCTCTCATGAGGATCACCATTCTCCCAAGCCATACCTTCCCCTTTGCATTTCATGGAAGTTTGAAATGCAGCTCCTTGGAGACCTCTTAGAAAATATCTCTCACCCATGACTATGTTGAATCCAAGAGGACCCAAATGTGATGGAGGTAATATCTCCTCTCCACCCATGTTTAACAGCGCTACTAATTCCTCCAATGGTGTAGTAGTTGTTTCAACCTCCGGTTCAAAGTATGTTTCCTTGTTTATTATGAAGGTGCCATGGTTTGTTTCATCCTCCAATGGTTCACATCCCAACCTCAAGGGCTGAATGAGACTCATCAAAAGTGCATGAGGATGAGGGTTCATCTCCTCCTTAAACCCTTTGCACAGCGCAGTGCAATCATGGTGCTCTAGAATAGAAAAATGTGTAGATTCTTGGACCTTTAAAGATGAATTTCCACAATCTTTTAAATGATTTGCTGAAATGGAAAGTGGAACTTTACTCATACCTTGGTGGATCTTGGTATGTTCTTGTGTGGCTACAATGGCTTTTCCTCCTGATGCAGTGGTTGTCTCCTCTATAGATATAGAAGGTTGCTCCCCAAAGTTGCAGTAGCGTTGGTGCAATCCTCCTCCCATGGTGGTGTGAGCCTTTCCTCCTTTGTCCTCTCTCCATCAAAGGTTTTGATTAACCTTTGAACAAATTATGCAAAAGAACTTACCCTTGAATGGACCAAGGGTTTGAACCACCAAACAAAGGCTTCATCCTCCATGTGCGGTACTGCAATCTCCACTGCTTCTTTCTCTACCAGTGGATGTAGCAGAAAAAATGCCTCCAGCTTCCTCACCCAAGCTCTTGCTGAATTATCCCCATCAAATGTAGACAATAGGAACCTATTGCCTCTAATTTCCTTTATACAAATCCTTGAGGAAATGATCACTCAAGCAAGGCACTACAAGTCTCAAGAGAAATGTACATGAGAATATGAGGAGCACTGCTACATGAATAAAGCCCTAGGCTATAACTACGAAGTTTTATATGGGACAACTGCTAAAACACATTTCAATACATAGATTTGCAATTATATGGCTCATACAATCATTGGGAGAGAATATCTAAGCTCTCAATCACTACCTCAAGTCAATCTTAGAAGGATTGGCTAAAATAAGAAAAACTATAAAATGTCGGAGTTGTTGGGTAGCAACAGCAACTCAAGAACTGGGAATAAGTGGAGAAGGCTAAATATTCTCCAGTAAATGACAAGATCTTCTCCAATGGATCTCTAGAGTGAAAGGCTACTCCTTTCACCTAAGATCTCACCGTCCAAACTATCTGCTAATCCCTCACAACAAATGCTCTCCAAGAATAATGTTGTCTAAGAGAGGGACTGCGCTGCATATGATGGCAAGTGGTTGGCCTGGTGCCAAAGATGGTGGAATAAGCTCATGAACCTCCTTTACTGATCTCCCAAAGGGATGGAAGCTGCCTCCTCTGAAAAACTAGCCAAGGATGGTGTTGTAAAAAACTTCCCCAGCAACACCCAGCAACATTGCACAATCTCCAGCTGAAACTGTGTTGATGAAGAAGGATGATGCTTGACCTCAATGCCTGAATATGGGGAATGAAGATAAATCCTCCAAGAGGCCCCTCAAGAAGGAGGGGAAATCCTAAATAGGAATTTCCCAGCAATTCTTGCTAAACAGCAAGACGTTGCAGCAAGTCTAAAAGACCAAAGATGAATAATACTCAACATGACTCACAATGGCTACCTTGCCCTCCTTTTAAACAATGAGAGCTCCCTCTCCATGGGTCCCACTCATGATAGCTTCCTCCTCAAGAAACCTTCCCTCCTTTTCCACTGCGCTGGCCCACAAGATACCTTTCCATATCCTACCACTGTGCAGTTTGACTTGGTCAAACTTGACCTAGCCTCCCTGCAAAAGTCTCCTTTCACACATGGAGGTGTGAAATTCAACTTTATAAGTGATCCTCTTTCATATTAAGAGGATTTTTATTCCCTACTCATGAAATGAATGGGTCTCCTTCCCATTTTATTCATCTCCTATATGAAAATGGAAAAAATTAATGTTTCGTAAAATTCGGAACATTACACATTGGATGGCAGTAAAACGGATTCTCAGATATTTGAGAGGTACCAAAAATCAAGAATTATGCTTTGGTGGTTCAAACATTGCTCTACAGGGATATGTTGATGCAGATATGGCAGGTGACAGAGATAATAGGAGGAGAACTACAGGGTATGTATTTACTGTAGGTGGAATAACTGTTAGTTGGGTTTCAAAAATCCAAAGTGTTGTTGCACTTTCAACCACAGAAGCAGAGTATGTTGTTGCTACAGAGGCTAGTAAAGAAATGATTTGGCTACAAAGGTTTATGGATGAATTGGGTAAGAAGCATGATATGGGCACGTTATATAGTGATAACCAAAGTGCCCTTCACCTTGCAAATAACTCATCATTTCATTCCAGGACTAAACACATATAGCTCAAGTACCATTTCATACATTCAATATTGGAAGATGGATAGTTGAAGCTGGAAAATATACACACTAGTCAGAATCCTGTAGATATGCTAAAAAAAAATTTAACCAAGGAGAAACTGAGAATATGCTTAGTTTCAATTGGTCTTCAAGGATGATGATAAATATGAGAAACAACCAGGTCCAAAGAGGAGTCATTGTCCAGCAAATGAAGCAGCGGTGGAGTTTCTACAATCAGTCTCCAAGTGGGAGATTGTTGGGTGTGGAGCCTAATTTTCATCCTAATTCAAAGATCCTTGTTTTAGCTGAATGTATACCCCAGGAAAATTGTACACCCCTGCAGCGGGGGAGTGCAGGGGGGCTTTTTCCCCTCGCAGGGTCTGGGGGGGCCAGTGGTCCCCCAGCAGGGGTTTCGGGGAAAGATGTAAAGTTGCCTTGTAAAAGTATAGTAATTTCTAGTCAATCTGGGTCCTTCATTAGGCAGATGATCTGACAATAGAAGTTATGTTTAGTTTAGGGTTTTTTTCCCTAGAAGGAAACCCATCACTTTGTATGAGGACATTGTATTGTAGCTGTGTATAGTGTATGTATTCTCAGAGTGAGAAATAGATAGGGAGACTATGAGAGAGAACAAAGGATATTACAGTGGATCTGCAGTAGGTTGTGTCTCTTAATTTTGTTAGATAATAGAAAGGAAGGACTGGTTGTTCAGGGTGGACGTAGCCCAAACTGGGTGAACCACGTATATCTGTGTCTCTCTGGTTCTATGTGTTTTATGTGCTTGTGTTTTCCGCATATTTTATGTGTTGCATTGCTCTGTCATATATAATTTTCTAACAGTTCGATCACTGCACTATACTTGGAAATATTGTTAGTTGTTCGACTCAAACAAATGCCTTGTAAATTAATCAACTCGCCATCAGGAGCAAAGAGTTCCCATGCTGCGAAATATAAGTTCCTTGTGCTACAATAAGCATTATCAGCAAAACCAATAGGCAACATTCCAAACTTACAACAACTGAAAGAGATGAAACAACAATGAGGAAAGAGACATAAATACCTCTTTCCAATCGATATCCTTGGATCCGTTGATGGTGACCTCGATCCATGTTCCTTGTAGTCCCGCTTCTTGCTACTTGTTGTGGCTCCTAGAGACAGCCTAGAGTTGTGATAGACCAGTGCCTAGGACATCTTATATAGCAAGGAGCATATGGTATGACAGAGGGAGTCATCAATAAAAATCTCTCATGTTATCTCTTGTAAAACAAGGAATATTAATCTGAATGGGACCAAGACCTTCAGAAACTGATACAGAGATAGGAATACTGTAGAGGCCACATGCAAAACTCCAATACAAAAGCAACAGACAATTCAGAGACAGCTTACTGCAAAGAGGGCCAATTCAGAAATACCTCACAGAAATAAATTATCAGAAGGTGTATGTAGTGAAAGAAATATTGAGATAATATCAGTTGTTATTGAGCTAATATCCAAATACACAATACCACCATTCATGGGCTTACCAATCTAAGAATCCATACATGACAATAGCGTTTTAAAAACACCCTCCCAAAGAAACTAATATAGCAGAAATACGGTTTAGATGAATAATGGAACAGAATATCATGCATGAGCCATATTTAGCCTTGACTAGTTTGAGTATGGGTATCAACTAAGATAAATCCATACCAAAAATCAGTGAGCCACTCGCATTCCAAAACATGATACAGGAAAGATGGATGAAATGAAATGATCTATTTAAATAACACATAAGAGAAAGTTACAGATTGTGAAATACCAAAGACCGGAATCCTCTTTAACAAATGGAACTCCTCCTCACTGAGACCCTATGGGCTCTGAGTCTTCATACAAGAGTTCCACAAAATGTATACAAAAATCCTTTCACTGCATGATTTTCTGATAAAATCTGGAACCCCAAATCATCTATTCTCCGAGGGCTTTATAGGAGAAAAAGAAAGCCCCAAAAGGGAGTAGTTGATGAACATTTAATTTGCTTCATAAAGGCAGGATGGCAGAAACGTGCACGCCCATACTGCTTGATGACTCTGTAGTGTTGTATGTACTTTGTAGCCTGCATTCTAGAATAAATGCGCTGGGTGAAAATCTCTTCAGGAACACGGCATAGAAGTAAAATCACATAAACATTCTGTCCTTTCCTGAAAGAAAAATTCTGTTGAAATGAAACCTTGAGGGCAATGTTGTCTACGCATGGTACCTTCTGTGTGATCCATGATATCTTTGATCTGGTACCTTTGCCATTTAAATATTGAATCCGAGCTCAAAATATTCAATTGCAGTTATTGAATTCTTTGATCTACTACTGATACTCTTTGCCGCAACATTAATGTCTCTGATTGCAAAATCGGCGCTTCGAATGACTCCGGAGGGTTTGACAGAGTTTAACCCAGCTTCTTTAATGGAAGTCATGTCGTAATAGCTTCACAGGCCCCTCTCCATAATTCTAGCCTCTGAGAAATGGTCCTTTACGGTTTTTTCTGCTACTGTAATGGAGGCTGTAAATCATGGCGATTTTCTACCTCGATATCCCTGCAAAACCCATAAACGTGTTAAGAAAACTATGCACGGGGAGGGTGAATGCATTTATGGCTATCAAACTAGTGGTAGGATTGTGGAAGGATGATGAAAAATGCAGTGGAAGGCACTGCGGAATGGTGATGCAGCGTGGCGGACACAGTGAGGAATGAATGTGAAAATATGGAAAAACGAAGAAATGGACCAAATATAGACCCGAGGTGGCGGAGAGCTCATGGAGAAAAACTGGAGAACATGTGGCGTGATACCAAGAAAATAGGAAATAGATGACGTGGAGAGCTGACGGTGGGACCGGTCAAAGGCGGGGGCGATCAAATCTGAACCGTCCGATCTTGGGGGGAGATCGACGGCTGTGAATGCATCGAAGGCGATGGACGGTGGGCTAGGGCCATTGTATACTTGGATTAACACCCGTGCAGCTTCGTGAAGTGACCACCGTCGGATGGGCCTCTCTAGATCAAGCGGCTTACATGCATATCGTGCCGCATCTTCTATCGAACAATAACGCACGATGAAGGGTGGTTTTTTAGCCGTACGCGAAGACACGTGTCGAGCGATGTATGGAATCGCTCCGAAATCAAAAATATCGCCCACTGCCGAAAGGCGATGCGATAGATACCACCGGGTTTTGGACAGTGTTTTTGGGCACGGGGACCACAAGGGCGGATAAGCTATGGACCATTGATTTTGTAGGATGATCGGACAGTGGACAGGCGATCGGAGCAGTGAACAGAGTGGGTCACGAGTGGGGCGTTGTTCTGTGTAGACCGTCCAATCTGTACAGATCGACGGATAATATTGCACCCGATATCCGCCTGCGATAAGCGCTCTCTGGGCTAGCTCTCGGTCTAGCGCCCAGGTCATCTGGATGGTAAGATAGAGGGGGGCTAGGACCGAAAGGGCTAGGCCTTTTATATATTTTCAAATGTGGGTTTATGGCCTTTTAAAACGTACTTTGGGGGGGGAGTGTGGTAACGATAGGCAGCAAAAGAATTCTTAAGACCAAAGAAAGGGGATTTAAAGGATTTAAGCAAGATTGCTTGTCAAAAAAATTTTAATTGGGGGCTGATATGAACAACATTGGCTCCACCTGGGGACGACACGTTCATCCCTGGACGTGTCGAGAAATTTGCAGACCACCTGATCATCTTTTATGCAAACTCTATTCTTCAGCACTTTCACTTTTCTTTTCATGATTCATCACGACACCCATATTATTCAAACAAAGATGAAACAAAAAACTAATATACAGTATAATACATCAGGATATCTCCGCCCAAATTAGAACTGGAAGTAGTGTTTAAGAAACTGACCATTTACAGGGGCGTCAAGTAAGTCACCCTATAAGTTCTCCAACTTGAAAGTGTTGTTACCTCCTTGTTCCACAATTTTGAAGGGACCAAACCAAAGTGGGTCAAATTTACCATGTTTTCCTTTTTCAGCCCTCTGAATATCCCACCTGAGCACTAAATCACCAATCTGCAAATTTCTATCCTTGGCATGCTGATCAAAAATGTATTTCACTTTCTCCTGATATTCAGTCAGCCTTTGACTTACCCGATTGCGGGTTTCTTCCAACTCCACCAGCTGGTTTATTCTCCTGGTCATATTATCAGGCTCTTCTTGACTTTCTTGCATGAATCGGGCTACTAGTAGGGCTAATTGCATAGGGAAGACTGCTGCCCTCCCATATACTAATTCATATGGAGATTTCCCAGTTGCCTTCTTGCTGGTAATTCTATTGGCCCACAGAGCAAATTTTAATTGGGAATCGCAATTTTCCTGATTTTCATTTATAGCCTTCTTCAATGCTCTTACTAGGGTTTTATTGGAAGACTCTGCCAAGCCATTTCCCTGTGGATAATAGGCTATAGAGTGACTTAGTGTGATGTTATACTGTTGACAGAAGCTTACAAAATTTGCAGACTTGAAGACCTATGCATTATCAGTCATTATTCTGGCAGGGCAGCCAAACCTGGATATGATGTTTTCTTCCATGAATTTTACTGTCACAGTATCTGTGGCGTTCCTCACAGGTATGGCTTCCACCCATTTTGTGAAATAATCAGTGGCAGTTAAAATCCACTTATGTTGACCACTCGATGGAGGATGTATTTCACCTATAAAATCGATTCCCCATTGTCAGAATGGTTCATCCACATGCACAGGAATCATGTGAAGAGGTGCCAACTTCTACCTTTCAGCAAATTTTTGACATTTCTCACATGCTCTAACCTGGGCAAAAACATCTCCAAAAAGCTTGGGCCAATAGAAACCAGCCTTTAGGATTTTGTGAGCAGTGGCCCTCCAGCTGTAGTGACCCCCACAGATTCCTTCATGAAATTCAGCTATGATACTCTCTACCTCATCCTCTGTGAGACATAGGAGAAGGATGCCTGAGGGATCACGCCAGTATAGTTGTCCATTGGCGACTATGTACTTCTGTGATTTCAATCTCAGTGTTCTATATTTAGCTTTATCACAACTTGGAGGGCAGCTGAGTGTGAGGAGATATTCTACTATCTCTTTGTACCACTGACTGGTGAGGTACTTTATATGTGTTCCCGGAGTAGCTACCCCAATTCCCTGTCGCTTTTCTTTCTCTTCAGATTCCTCATTTTCTATCGTGGACAAGTTTATACCCAAATCTTGATAGTTTGATTCAGATAGGATTTTGGAAAGCCCCTGTCCTTTGATTAGCTTAGTAGGGCAGATGTCTAATTCATACTCCTGTATCTTGGCAATCCACTTCCCCCTTTTTCCTTCACTATCCCCCTGAATAAGAATATCCTTTACAGCAGCTGCAGGCACAAATGCAGTGATATGGGACTGCAAGATATATATGCGGAATACTTTGAGGGATTTCACTAGGGCGTATGCTTGATTTTATAATATGTTGTATTTTAATTTTGCATCACGAAGCACCTAACTGAAGAAGGCAATGGGCTGCTCATACCCTTCCTCATTTTTCTGCAATAAAACTTCTGCTACTGTATGAGGTGATGCAAAAGAAAAGACCATGAAAGGTTTAGCATAATCTGGTCCAACTAGCCCAAGGGCTTCTGCAAAATCATTCTTTATTCTGGTAAATGCCTCTCATGATTCCTGGGACCATTTAACTTCAGTATCTTTCTTCATCATGTCAGTTATATGTCTAACTATTTCAGCATAGTTAGGAATAAACCTCCTCAGGAAATTAATCAAACCAACAAAAGCAATGTCCATAGCCCTCTGAAAAGTGGCCCCTGCATTAATCAAACCAAAAGGCATCGTGGCATACATAAATCTGCCCCATGGTGTGGTGAAAGCAGTCTTCTTTTGATCTTCTGGAAGTACAGCCACCTGGTTATAACCAAAGAATCTATCCATCATTCACATCCTAGAAGCTCCAACCACCTTCTGTAGGATGTGATCCATCTTAGGTAGTGGATAATTATCCTTTAAGGATGCTCTGTTTAAATTTCTGAAATCCACACACAACCTTATTTCCCCATTCTTCTTCCGGACAGGGACTAGGTTTTCCACCCATTCAGAGTACCTTAATGGTACAATTATTTTGGCCTTTAGCAGCTTCTTGATTTCCCTACTGATATCAAAAGTTTTCAAGTCCTGATAGGACCATGCAAACACATCTCTGTAAGACTGAAATAATTTCTAATATAGATTTTTATATTCTCCAGGAATCTTCCTGGACAGTTTTACATTTTTGGGGTCAGCCTCAGTACCAAGATTTAGGTCTTCTGCCTGATATTCCTCTACCACTTTGCCTGGCTACAGTGGGACATCATTATTATCAAATAATATTTCTAGAGGCACCAGCCCTCTAGGTATAATGTTTCCTTTTAACTGCAACACTTTATTACCTACTATTTTTTCCTCCCAATTCCTTTCTGGAGTGTCTTCAGGCTCTCCTTCTTCTTCACCAGCATCAATCTCCATATTGGATAATTCTCCTACTATTTCTAGGAATCTCTTCATCTGTTCTTCATCCTCAGATACCTGTTAGTGCTTGATGTTATCTGGGATTGATGGTCGATAACGCACCTCAACTTCATATCTTAAAAGAGGGTTCTGAGGTCGACGAAATGTGCTAGAAGCCACAGCAAGGGAATCAGCCATCCTATTCTGTTCTCGGGGCATGAACTGGATATTGAATGCCAAGAAGAAATTTTCCACCATGTCCCAAACTTCATTCCTATAAGCCCTCAGCCGAGGGTGTTTAGTCTGACACTGATTCCTGACTTGTTTAACCACCAGTTCTGAATCTCCTAGAACTTTTAAACTTTGTATATTCATGTTCCAGGCTGTCTGCAATCCCAATAGAAGTTCTTCATATTCAGCCACATTATTAGTAGCTTCATATTCTAGTTTGAAGGAAAATGGGACCCATTTCCCCGTAGGAGAAATCAATAATATTCTAGCCCCATTACCTTCTCTTGAATTTGCGCCATCAAAATGAAGTGTCCAGATTCCTGTTTCATGGCTCTCTGAGGGCTGCTCAGTCTTGATCTGGCAGAAGGATGGTTCATGAGCATAATCTTGATCTTCTTCCAGCATCAAGCATGAGAAATCTCCTTCTTTGCTGTAGACTGGTGAATTTACAGAGTTGTCAGCCTTAGTCACCATCTTGACAAATCTAGTTTCCCTGTACAATCTCCTCTCCTGGCCACCAAAAACTGGGATAGTGGCATATGTTAAATCCAGCTTAATAGACCCACCAATTTTCGTTCCCCAGGATCTTGACAATAACATGCCAAAGCGAGCTGGGATGTCAGCCACCACGATGCCCATCACCACACTTTTTGCTGGGATTTGGGCCAAATTGACCACCAAATCCTTGATCATCCCCAAGCATTTAACTCTTTTGGAATCAAATGAATAGAGGTATTTGTATGGATGGGTGATTTGTAATCCTAGTTGTTCCATGATTGACAAAGGTAGTAGATTATGGGAAACTCCAGAATATAACATACAGTTATGTAATAGCAGGTCATGAATCACTAGAGATACATAAAAGGGAGGAGTAGAAGTATCTAATTCCTCAACATGTGGACCAAAGAAAACCATGGGTCTTTCTTCTTGAAGGTTGAGACTATCTGGAGTGAGTACAGCTTCTGGAGGGAGCATGAAAGAGGTGACTTGAGATTGATATGCAGGTTGCTTCAATAGTTCAGTCAAGGGGACTGGGATTTTGACTTTCTCAAGTTCTTTTTGCAGACTGAAAATGGGAGAAGATTTTTCTATTACAGCCTCTTTTGACTCTTTATTTTCAGCTGAGGGTTTGACTTCTTTTGACATAGACTTGGTATTAGGGGGAATGACTACTTTTTAAGAAGAAGGAATTTGATCATTAGACTGCAAAGGTTTGTTTAGAGGGCCCTTACCTTTGTCTGTGGCTTTCTTCATTGTAGACTCCTTCTGAGCAGATGCTTCCTTCTGGGGTAACTCCTCTTCTTGATTTTGAGTACGAGTCCTCTTCCTAGAAGATCTGAGATCAATTCTTCTATTGAACTGTGCTTGCATGAAATCAGCAAATTGTTTACAATAATGATCAATTTCTGCTTCTTTTGTGTCTCTGGTATTTTCTTCTTCTTGCAATGAGCACTCAGCTCCATCATTTCCTTGCCAAGGACATTCTTCTCCATCACTATTTGAAAAGGCAAGATTTGCATCCTCCAGTCCATAGGCAGTGTCTTCAGTAGAATCATCTAATGGACCTTCCAGGTACAATGGGTGTGGTACCTGATCCTGTTGCTCCTTTGCTTCGCTTGGCAATATTTGCAAGGGTGGTTTCCTATACTGAGGATTGTAACCTCTGTTTGGAGCATTGTGAAAATTCTTGGAGGCTGAATTCTTGGCCTCCAATTCAAGCTTGACCATTTTCTTAATCAATTTTCTCATTTATTCCATTCTGTCATTAGCTAAGTCTCTGTCTTGGTAGGAGGTAGATACCTCCTCTTTGCCCCTCCTTCTAGCATCTTGTTCAGATCTTCCCTTTGATTTTCCAGTGGAGGCAAAGTTTGCTTCCAACTCTAGTGCATCTGACTAAGCATCATCTAGAGTAGCAGGCTTTCTTTCTCTGAGGGAGAAACCAAATTCTGAATCAAAGGCTACTACAAAAAAAACCCTAGCAGCAGTTTGATGAGGTTTCATATCAGCAGGAAGACTCAGATACAGTTTATTAAATATTTTGATAAATTCTGACACCCCTTCATTATGTCTTTTCTTGAGTGTATTAAACTATGTCAGACAATGTCCATGGTCCTTTTTCTCTCCCCATTTCCTGAGGAAAGTATCTTCCATTATTTCCCAAGTGGTAATAGAACAACCTGCCAATGTCTTAAACCATTTTCGAGCTTCACCATCAAGAGATTGGAAAAAAATCCTTAAGACCACATCTAAATGTTCCACATTAAAATTCTTTGCAAAAGCACAGAAGATCTCAAGGTGTTTTTGAGCATCAATCTCATTTTCCCCATTGAATCGGGGTAAAATCTTCAAATAATCTTGTGGCATATCATTCAACACTTGGGGAAATGCCAGAGGGGCATATTTATTTAGCAAGAAACCTGGAACATTTGCCATTGGAGGGGGTGGAGGTAGTGCAATACTTTGATGAGTAAGAGGAGGAGGAGGTGGAAGTGGAGTATGAATAACAATAGGGATATAATGAACAGCAGCCTGAGGTGTTGAGGGGAATAATGGTCTGTTAACAGCAGATACTTCAGTGACTTCTTTAACCTCTTCAACCTCAGGAGTAGGGTGAAAATTATCTTTATTTCTGACACCTCCTCAGGGTGGACTATCTGAATAGTAATAATCGGTATCTCCCACAGCAGAGTTGGGATCTGGCACTTGAGCTTCTTGAGAAGAAGAGGATGGAAAGTATTCTATAGATAATTCAGGGATTTCAGAGTGGACTTATTTTCTTTCCCTCCAATTTCTTCTATGTATGATCTTTTCAGGGTCAAACACTGAAAGTGTCTTTGGCTGAGACGTATCTGACCTCAGGTGTGGCTTTTGAGGAGCCAGGACTGCAATTAGATTTATCAAATAACAAATGTGGAGTCGCCAAGGTGAGGGATCTACAACTCTCAACTCTCCATGCTCACCTACTTGAAGAGTGAATTAGGTTTTGTCGAGGCCCAGGGATTTAAAATTTCTCAACTTCGTTCCCTGGCAACGGCGCCAAAAAGATGTTGTGGCTCCTAGAGACAGCCTAGAGTTGTGATAGACCAGTGGCTAGGACATCTTATATAGCAAGGAGCATATGGTATGACATAGGGAGTCATCAATAAAAAGCTCTCATGCTATCTCTTGTAAAACAAGGAATATTAATCTGAATGGGACCAAGACCTTCAGAAACTGATACAGAGATAGGAATACTGCAGAGGCCACATGCAAAACTCCAATACAAAAGCAACAAACAATTCAGAGACAGCTTACTGCAAAGAGGGCCAATTCAGAAATACCTCACAGAAATAAATTATCAGAAGGTGTATGTAGTGAAAGAAATATTGAGAGAATATTAGTTGTCATTGAGCTGATATTCAGATACACAATACCACCATGCATGGGCTTACCAATATAAGAATCCATACATGACGATAGCGTTTTAAAAACACCCTCCCAAAGAAACTAATATAGCAGAAATACGGTTTAGATGAATACTGGAACAGAATATCATGCATGAGCCATATTTAAAGCACTTGACTAATCCAAGTATGGGTATCAACTAGGATAAATCCATACCAAAAATCAGTGAGCCACTCACATTCCAAAACATGATATAGGAAAGATGGATGAAATGAAATGATCTATTTAAATAACACATAAGAGAAAGTTACAGACTGTGAAATACCAAAGACCAGAATCCTCTTTAACAGATGGAACTCCTCCTCACTGAGACCCTATGGGCTCTGAGCCTTCATACAAGATTTCAACAAAATTTATACAAAAATCCTTTCAGTGCATGATTTTCTGATAAAATCTGGAACCCCAAATCATCTATTCTCCGGGGGATTTATAGGAGAAAAAGAAAGCCCCAAAAGGGAGTAGGTGATGAACATTTAATTTGCTTCATAAAGGCAGGATGGAGGAAACGTGCACACCCATACTTCTCGATGACTCTGTAGTGTTGTATGTACTCTGTAGCCTGCTTTCTATAATAAATGCGCTGGGTGAAAATCTCTTCAGGAACACGGCATAGAAGTAAAATCACTTAAACATTCTGTCCTTTCCTGAAAGAAAAATTCTGCTGAAATGTAACCTTGAGGGCAATGTTGTCTACGCATGGTACCTTCTATGTGATCCATGATATCTTTGATCTGGTATCTTTTCCATTTAAATATTGAATCCGAGCTCAAAATATTCAATTGCAGTTATTGAATTCTTTGATCTACCACTGATACTCTTTGCCGCAACATTAATGTCTCTGATTGCAAAATCGGTGCTTCGAATGACTCCGGAGGGTTTGACAGAGTTTAACCCAGCTTCTTTAATGGAAGTCACGTCGTAATAGCTTCACAGGCCCCTCTCCATAATTCTAGCCTCTGAGAAATGGTCCTTTACGGTTTTTTCTGCTACTGTAATGGAGGCTGTAAATCATGGCGATTTTCTACCTCGATATCCCTGCAAAACCTATAAACGTGTTAAGAAAAATATGCACGGGGAGGGTGAATGCATTTATGGCTGTCAAACTGGTGGTAGGATTGTGGAAGGATGATGAAAAATGCAATGGAAGGCGCTGCGGAATGGTGATGCAGCGTGGCGGACACGGTGAGGAATGAACATGAAAATATGGAAAAACGAAGAAATGGACCAAATATAGACCTGAGGTGGCGGAGAGCTCGTGGAGAAAAATTGGAGGACATGCGGCGTGATACCAAGACAATAGGAAATAGATGACGTGGAGAGCTGACGGTGGGACCGGTCAAAGGCGGGGGCGATCAAATCTGAACCGTCCGATCTCGGGGGGAGATCGACGGCTGTGAATGCATCGGAGGCAACGGACAGTGGGCCAGGGGCACTGTATACTTGGATTAACACCCGTGCAGCTTCGTGAAGCGACCACTGTCGGATGGGCCGCTCTAGATCGGGCGGCTCACGTGCATATCGCGTCGCATCTTCTACCGAACAATAACGCACGATGAAGGGTGGTTTTTAGTCATACGCGGAGAGACGTGTCGAGCGATGTATGGAATCGCTCTGAAATCAAAAATACCACCCACCGCCGAAAGGTAGTGCAATAGATACCACCGTGTTTTGGACAGTGTTTTTGGGTGTGGGGACCACAAGGGCGGATAAGCTGCGGACCGTTGATTTTGTAGGATGATCGGATGGTGGGCAAGAAATCGGAGCGGTGAACGGAGTGGGCCACGGGCGGGGCGTTGTTCTGTGCAGACCGTCCGATCTGTACAGGTCGACGGATAATACTGCACCCGATATCCGCCTACAATAAGCACTCTCTAGGCTAGCGCTCAGTCTAGTGCCCAGGTCATGTGGATGGTAAGATAGAGGGGGGC
Source organism: Pinus albicaulis (assembly GCA_034641835.2). Classification (NCBI taxonomy): domain Eukaryota; kingdom Viridiplantae; phylum Streptophyta; class Pinopsida; order Pinales; family Pinaceae; genus Pinus; species Pinus albicaulis. The sequence continues at coordinate 663,871,047 of CM076576.1, read as the reverse complement.
TAGGACCAAAAGGGCTAGGCCTTATATATATTTTCAAATGCGGGTTTATGGCCTTTCAAAACGTACTTTGGGGGGGGAGTGTGGTAACGATAGGCAGCAAAATAATTCTTAAGACCAAAGAAAAGGGATTTAAAGGATTTAAGCAGGATTGCTTGTCAAAAAAAATTTAATGGGGGGCTGATATGATCAACACTACTGATGGCATGCGAATACCTGTGGATGATTAGGAGACAACAAAAAACATGATACAATATATAATAAACGTAATTAATAGCTATCTAACAGCTCAAGGAGTACCAGAATATTTGCATAATCATGCAGACAAATATAGAAAGCAAACACCATATGTGATAAATTACAAAATGAGAGCTTACAATCAGGCCTTGATGTTGGAGGTGTCCTTAGGTGAAAATTTGAGTCCTTCACCCAGCTCAAAAGCATTCCTTCTCCTGTGCACTTAGGCTTAATCATGATGCTAACATGAAAAGATATGAGAGTTTAGATGAGTCTGACAATGATCAACCAAGCTCTAAACTTGGGGGAATTGGGCATGTGAATTTATAGCAAGGAGAAGGAGGTTGGGAGCCCATGAAAGGAGGAGGAAGGCCCAATTTCTAAGGGATGATCCCCCATGGATGAGATCAAGGCTCTAAAATGAGAGATTTTGACCTTATCATCTATGTTCAAGAATCAATTCGCCGCCCTTGAGCTTCCAATAGGGGAATTTTGAGGTCTAAAATGGGCCTCCTCAGGAAATTATAAAATAATAGTGGAAATAATAAAATAAGATTAGATTACATCATCAAATTTTAGAGGGAAACCAAATCTGTTTTTTCAACTTGTACTTTCAACTTATCTCCCTATTGGTTTACTCAAATTTCAAGCGGAAACACTCGTTGGATGAAAAATTTTATTCCTCATCCAAAGAGTACCAATTTTGAACATTGTTGATGGATCTTGCTACACGAAAAATGAGAAATACATGAAAAACATGATTTTAATCACGTTTTTTCATGTATTTATCATTTTTCCTGTAGTAGGGTCCATAGAAAGTATGCAACGTGGGTACTCCTTGGATGAGAAATTAAATTTTGAATCCAATGAGTACTCCCACTAGAAATTTGAATAAAATCTTAGTGATATAAGTTGAAAATACGTGTTAAAAAAATAGTTTTATTATTTTATTATTTTTTAATATTTTTACTTTTTTACTCCAAAAATGGTGAATCATCCCCCATGGTTGACATCATCACCTTGAATCTTATTGGTTCTTATAAAGTCTATTTTGGTTGTACATTTTTCTTAGGAGTCCCATTTTAGACCTCAAAATTTCCCTAATGTAGAGGTCGAAGCTTCTCCTCCATTTTAGGAAGTGTAACCACAAAGGGGATCAGCGCATTTTTCCAAAAAATTAGGGCACTGGCAGTGCTGGGCTAGAACTCGGAAAAGGACATCATCACGGTCATGACACCAGGAAGGACGCTGACCTGGGAAACTAGGAATTTGATAAAGTTTCTTTGGTAATATTTCAAGGAAGTATTATTTGGATCTTCAAGGGGATATGTTATCATATTTCCTTATGATGGAAGCATTACACATGATTCATCATGGGGCATTTCAGGATCAGGGACGGGAAAATGAGCATGGTGATAAATTGATGTGTAACACATAACTAACAATTTGATTAAACCATGATGCAAAATGGAAGTATCACTACTCTCGGGTTTGGCTTGTACCTTGTCAGCCATCTTTCCTAAACTTCTGAAGAGAAATAATGGAAGATAAAGAAGGTGTTTAGCTGTGAAATGAAGTAACAGTCTGAAATGATATTGGTAGATCATGTGAAATCTACCTTCACAAGTATAATATTTGTGAATTACCATTAACAACTTTGAGTAGTTGTCCTTTAGACAACTCCTGGGTATGCCTGAGGTCATGTTAATTCCTATATGCTCTTGGTTCATAAATTCATCATGGTTTTGAACCTTGAATTTTGTTTCTTTGAACCACTCTTCTCTAAACCTCAGAATTTCAGTTGTTTGTGCAATGGTCTCAGGAGAAACAATAAAACTTAAGATGCCCACCTTTGAATTTGTGCCAACAAAGTTGACAATGAAATCCTAGGACACTTGTGCATGATATCCCTGCAGTTTTTGGCAAAACCTCAAAAAACCTGCATTTGTGAAAGCTTGTGAAAAGCATGGGCCTTCCATAACAAGCTTCATGTCCATGGGTCTGTATCTGACTACAACGCCACCTTTGTTTGGCTTTTTATGCGAATCCATGCCCTCAAATACAACGCTGCCCAACTTCAAACTTTGACACCTTAAAAATTATTTAAGACAACAATCACCTTGCTTAACAGAGGTAAGAGCTAGCCTAAGACAGAACCTAGAACATAAACAAAAGTGAAGACTGCTGGAAAAAAGATCAAACAACTTCCAAGAATGAAAGGCAAAGTGTTGTTGTTCGAATGAGGTAAAGCTAAATTATGAAAGAAATATGAGAGGGAAAACGAAATGATGTAAGGTGTGATGATTACCACGCATGCAATATGACAAATGATGACTCATAACTATAATGTACCATGATGAAAAAATGAGTTCTAACCACTGAAATGATAATAGGAAATTGATTACCCCACTGTTAGCAAAAAACCTGGAGTTTGTAGCGAGTTCAATTAGTGGGAGGGTAGATTCTCTATGGGACTATGAGGTAAGTCTGTATCAAAAACATGTTGTTTTACACAAAAAACGTTGCAAACTTAGGAAAAAGGTGCCAAGTTTCATAAAATAACTCTATTAACCCATGCAATCGATTTTTTTGAATTTTACTTTAACAAGATCTTAATCACATGACCAATGACCATTTAAACCTTTTGAAACTATATACAAAACATGAAATTTAGTGAATTTCATTACCTTATTTCACCCTAATAACCTAACCTATCTGTAAATTTTTGTAGATGTTCTATGCTTGATGCAAATTTAATTTTTATCCCCAATATTAGTCAGGAATCACATAAACAAGAAAGTAAAATGAAAATAGAACATACCAGTAGATCGACATAAGAAAAGCCAAAAATATATATGTGTGTTGGTGCATTACGGTGGTTAGCAGGATGCTTCAACCAGCAAAGTCTCAATATGGTCAGCGAACCAGAAGTGTCACACAACTCTCATGGACAGCCAGATCAGTTAACCCAAAGTCAACGAAAGTCAACGTTGTCCCAATCAACGGTCTATTAGGGTCCCATGATTTGTTAGATTGGTGAGATCAAATGCACGGGGTAACATCAAACCAGTCCTTGGAGTCCTAGGACGTAACCTTCCTGGACTCAAAGAGGGCTCTCTCTATTTCGTGCAAAGGATGTGAACTTGTTTGCTTTTAGGGTTTGATTTTAGGCTAGTTATTAAGTGTAGGGTTTGTTTGTTTATTTTGGTTGGGTAAGATGATCAAGTAGAATAGATAGAGTGAGGAAATCTTCAAGTCATTGGGCTATAGAGTCAATAAAGTCATGGAAAGTTTCAATAATAAGTCAGGGTGGATCACATGGAAAATCTAGCATGGTCAAATGGATTTTCAAGGTTTGTGTGAAATGAAATGAACATCAAGTTTGTGAACAAAGTAGGGCAAAGGTAAATTAAGAATCCTTTGTCATATACTTTAAACAAGAAGGTACTTCAACGCTATTTAGCATAAAGAAGTAATCAATAGACAGGGCAAATCAATAACTCTTTGATTCAACTCAAGCAAATAAGCATTTCAGACAAACAAGAAGGCGAGAAACTCATTTAACTTCTAGTGATTTCACCTTCAAGGTTATAAAACGTTTAAGATAAACATATAACTTTAATCAAAGAAGAGGGAACACCTAAACATCATTGATCATAGCCATAAAAATCTCCAAAACAACCATTCAAGCATGGACAAAGGGTATGATCGAAACATAGCCTCTTTGGCAAACCTAATTAGTGGTACTTTAGAGAGAGATCTCAAGAACAGTGTTTTAGTGGCATCAAACAAGCAGGGCTAACCATAAAACATATTTAATACCTACTGCATTAAACCATTCATGAAATAGACAAGCTTAGGTGGTCTAGAGAGTAATTAAGAATCCTTTAAAATGACCTAACAGAGGAAAACATAGAGGCAGTGAAGAACAAGCAGAGCTAAGGTGCCTTTGAAAAACATTTCTTAGTCTAAAACCTTTGTCCTACTGCAATATAGAAGGATGAAACAACATGATACATAAGAAAAAATAAACTGAATAGAAGCATATCACTATTAACCAAGCTCAGGGATCCTACAAGCAGCCTTCTCCATCATCAATCAAGACAAGCCATTCACAAACTCCACAACACTAATTTCTTCTCCAATCTCCAAAAAAAAGTACGTATTGCTCCAAAGAGTCATCAAATGCCAACCCTTTACAATGAGGCCCTCATGCTCTATTTATCTAGCAAAGGAGGGAAAAAACCCTATTTAGGGTTTGAAAATATCAAAACCACCCATAAATGTCATTTATGTCTAAGAGACCATGCAAGGCCCAAGACACAAAATATATCATGAAGTAAATGCAAAAATAACTCGTAGCACCTAATTTTGGAGTGATCTGACCCAAAAAACACTAAAAAATCATTTTTCCATAAATGAGTGCGTTTTGTTGACTTTTTGGCCAAAAACACAGCAAAGAGGTCTGAACGCGTAGCGCCTTCTCGGAAAAACTAGGTCCACTTGCAGCCAAGTTTTGATGCCCTTCCTGATGTCGGAAATTTCTCCGTGACGGCCCGCTAGAAATCCTACTGAGTCTAATTTCCAAGTCTACTCTTGTTTTTCTTATTGAGCTCCATTAACTTGTCCAAAAGGTAAATTTTCCAAAACTTCTCTAGGCGTAGCGCCAAGCCTGAAAATGAGGCAGAAAGGTGAAATTGAGGTGTTTATTGGCCTTTTGAGGGTCAAAAATGCTCCAAATGCTCTGAAATTTGGTGAGCATATTGTACTTGAGCTGAGGATTCCAAAAATGCCAAGTTTTCCTCCTGAGGGTGCCTGAGATGAAAGCATATTGCCAAAGGGTGGTGCGCTTAAAGGCCTCCAATTTTGCAAAAAACCAAAATTTGTCAAAATTTTCCCAAATTTGGTGGATGTCTCCCTTATGGGGTTTTAGAGACCTGTAGAGAAGCTTGAGCCAATATTCCAAGGTTTTCTTAGTCGTTTTCCACTTTGAGTGCTTGTATTTGGGCATGGGCCTTTTTGAGTTTAGCCCTTGCAATTTGGTTTCTCTGGGCATAATGCTTGGTCATATTCCTTTGGAGATCAAGGTCCTTATTAGCTTTCTCCAATTTATCCTCCAAGTTTATGTTTTCCCTTTCCAACCAAGGCTCTCGATCATGTTCTATCTCCATGGCAAGAAGCTCACCTAGAGGGAGCTGCTCAGCCAAGGTTGATTCTTGTTCTCTCTGTTTTTCCAATGCCTTCTTCAAACCCATGGTTCTTGGTCTCCTCCTAGCTTGCCCTTCTTCATCTTCACTTTCCTCATAGGTGCCCATGAATTCTTCTAGCTTTATCTGTGCCCTTTGAGCTTATTTTTGGGCTTTGATTTCTATAGCCTCATAAATGGAAATTTTTTCCCCTAGCTGCCTATTCTCCATCTCAAGGGCATCATTCACACTCTTAGCCCTATGTAGATTTTCTTGGAGGTCTTCAATTAGGGAATTTTTGTTCTGGAGGAGCAAGCTTGAGATCCTTGTTTCATTTTCTTCGTCACTGTCAACTTGGATGATTTTAAACTCTCTCTCAACCTCATGTTGATCTTCTTCTTCTTATTTTATCTTTTCGTTACCTTTATCTAGTGGCTTGGTGGATGTGGAAGGCATGGCCCCTTGCCTTTTTTAGGAATCAAACACATGCCTTTTGCCTCTTTGGTATACCAATGAAAAAGGCTCAACTCTGCTTATTTTTTTGTTTTCATCATGGTTGTGATTCTTCCTGCTACCATCAAACTCTTCATTTTCATCACTGTTTTGACTATCATTAGGGCTCTTAGTGTCACCGATGTCCTTAGGATCATCATCTGTTTCTTTGTCACTTGCCTCATCTTCATCATAATCCACCTCCATGTTTTCTGCTTCATTGCTGACCTCTTCTTCATCACTGCTTAATTCATTTCCACTGTCAGCTTCCTCATTTTCTTCATTGTTATCCTCTTCTTCTGTTTTCATGTTTCATTAGGGGAATTTTGAGGTCTAAAATGGGCCTGCTAAGGAAATTATAAAATAATAGTGCAAATACTAAAATAAGATTTGATTACATCATCAAATTTTAGAGGGAAAAAATGAAAAACTACTTTTTCAACTCATATTTTGAAATTATATCCCTATGGGTTTACTTAAATTTCGAGTGGAAACACTCATTGGATGCAGAATTTGATTTCCCATCCAAGGAGTACCCATGTTGCATACTTTTGATGCACATTGCTACATGAAAAATGAGAAATACATGAAAAACGTGATTGTAAACATGTTTTTTCATATATTTCTCATTTTTCGTGTAGCAAGGGCCATCAAAAGTATACAACATGGGTACTCCTTGGATGAGGAATTAAATTTTGCATCCAAAAAGTACTCTCGCTTGAAATTTAAGTAAAAAAATAGAGAGATAAGTTGAAAAATTAGTTTTATTATTTTATTATTTTTTAATATTTTTAGTTTTTTACTCCAAAAATGGTGAATCATCCCCCATGGTTGACATAATCATCTTGAATCCTATTGGTTCCCATAAAGTTTATTTTTGTTGTAAAATTTTCTTAGGAGGCCCATTTCAGACCTCAAAATTCCCCTAATGTCTGCCTCTTGTTGGCTAGACTCATCATCATCCTCATCTTCATTTCGGTCTGATTCATTGTCACCCTCACCCTCATGGTCACCATCAGGAGAAGATGAGGAAGGGAGGTTTTCTTGAGGATAGGATACTTGGGTAGATGATGAGGCATGATCAGTAGGGGGTGATAGGGGAGTGGATGAAGGAGGATGAGATGATGAGGGTAGATTTGGCTGATAATGGGGCTGAGGGCTTATGAATATTTCATGAGTAATAAACACTGCCCTATAGGTTTTAACAGAAAATAAACAATAGCGAGAGCATAAAACATAAAACAGATAAACACAAAGATTTTCCCCTGGATCCCAAATTGGGACGACCAGCTTGATTTTTCATTATATTCCTTTTAGTGTTGCAACACATATATATACATGCCGAAGCATATATAAAACCCAATCCATTTACCCTGGATTAGAACATAATCGTAGTTCCCTTGACCGGATCTACAAAATACCAGGGGCAGAAAACCATCATGCCCCAAAACCATGTGCAAACCCATGCCCAAAACCATGGGCGGGTCCGCCCACCGGAAAATAAGGACCAAAATTTTTTTCCTGAGGCACTGCCCCGGACCCTGATAGGGGGGGCTACCGACCCCTTGTGACCCCCCCGTACGTTGCACCCAGCGCAACATACATGGTGGGCTATCGCCCCCCCTATTACCCCCCGGTGCATGACTAGTCATGGAAATAATATAACACAACCCAACACTCCCAAGGTATGCCTTTTTTCTCCAACTGATGTAGTACCACCATCTTGATCAAGGAGTGGTGGAATAAACTTTGCATTTGCTGGGAATAACTCCTCCTTCGGACAACAAAAGACATCTTTTCGATACTCGTATACATGTAGTAAGGCAAATGAAGCATTATAACCCTGGTGAAATGCATGAGTAATCTGATATGGTAGGAGTAGAGCCTAGAATATCTCCCCTCGTAGGTAAAATATTTCATGATGACCTTCATTAAGGGTGCATACCTATCCAGCAAGTGTGAGAAAGGGAAAATATTCTTGCAACCTTCCTTATACCTAGGCTTGAGGAATGGCTCATAGCAGCTCGTGTCTAGCTCTGCTCTCTTGAACCATTTTTCATCAACATCAGGAAGTCCAGTAGCATGAGCATTGGTATCTAATGAGAGTTAAAAGGTCATGCCTACCAAGCTTGATTGTTTTTTATGTAGGTTAAGAATGAATAACCTTGTGAGCTCTCGATGATTTTATACTTGTTGGACCCTTTCGCAAAATTGAAAACACCCTACATTCTGAAAGCATGTGAGAATCATGGGAGAGGTAGTAATCTCCACAGTGTCTTGGGGTTCAAATCTATTAACCTTCCCGCCCTTATGCTTTGGCCTCATAGGCAATTTACCTCCTTCACTTCTCACACTCCCTTCTTCTCCTGACATGGTGATTAATGTTGCCTCTAAACAACCCTAGACCTTCTTGTGAAACTTGGTAGGAGGAGTGAAATGAAATGATGGTGAAAGGAAGTTCTTGTAAATGAGTGAGATGGAGGTGTGGGTTTATGACCGATTTCCATTTGAGCTTCGATGAAGGGTTAACTTGAAATCACTGTAATTACCTTATTTCACACCCTCCTTGACTGATAATTTCTTGCTTGGAGGTCAAAACAAAGTGTTTTCCAAGAGGACTTAGGGTTTCTAGTCACTAGGTTTTAGTCAATTTCCTTTAACCATAAAATCATCAAATTCACTTGGAGAATAAAGAAAATATCCACCTACCAACTTTTAACTTCTTTTTAGGTCCTTGCATGCACCTTTGGAGGTTCTCCCTTGTGATTTTTCACAATTTTTCAAGTGTAAGAAGCTTTCTGGCCTAGTTGTAGCACCTGCACGCACAGTCGGGTATCGAGCCCCCTGAGCGCAGCGCCTGCCCATGTGCAGGCCTGTCGGGCTCCTACGCGCAGCGCTGAATGGGTTTTGAGCATGTCGGGCCTCTCTGAGCGCAGTGCTGGGCACTTATCTGGGCCTGTCGGGCTCCTCCTGGGCGCAGCACTGCACGATGCCCTACCTGTCGGGAAAATCTGGGCCTGCAGGTAGTGCCCGCTTTAACGTGTAGCGCGTTCACTTGTAAGCACAGCGCAGTGTAAATTTACACTACAAAAACCCTCGAATGTGTAGCACCGGGTGCTGTAAGCACAACGCTGGCACAAAAACGTAGCGCCAGGCAACCTTACCCAGATTTTGACTGAAACTCAGAAATTTCTCCTTGAAGGCTCCTTACTCTTTTCACAAGTGACAAATGAGCCAAATCATAAGTACAATGCCCTTTTATAGTCTTAGGAAAACAAATTTATCCCTTGTAAACCCACTTTCTAATGTTTTTTCTCCCTTGGTCACCTTTACTGATTTTTCTTTGTCCTTTACTGCAAGTGACTTGAAAACCTTCCAAGTGGCACTTTTTCCTTTGGTGGCAGATTTCTTAGCACTGTCAAAACCTCTTTTTGCTTGCATTGTGAATTTGAAGTCATGTTTTTACCCCCTTTTAGATTTCTGAGTGTGGGTGACCTGAAAACATGGTTTCTTCCCCTCTTTTAGCCATTTCTGATTTGCAGGTTCCATGACATACTGATTTTACCTTTTCTAATGTTCTTGGTTCTTGATACATTCAGTTACACAATAGTAGCAACCTTATGCCATCAACTTGACCTTTCATCTTAAAACTCAACCCTATGCCTTTATCCCTTTGATCATTGAGTGTAAATGATTGAAAATGAAGGCTTGACCTTCCTTATATTGATACTATTTTCATTCCTTCCCTTTGAGACAGTGAGATACCTTACCTTGGCTAACTCTGGAAGTCACCTTCAACAGTCTCCTCAAACCTTCTGTCTGTTGTCATCATGGAGGCCTATCATCTTCATTTCATCTCCCTTGCCTATCTTTCCAAAACCTTAAGTTTCTAGGTTGTTTGAGAAGAATCATTAGTGTTGTCTTCTAAGTTTTGTATAGCCCTTTCAAGTTCATTCATTTCTGTTCAGTTCACCTCAACTTTTTCCCTTCTCATTTATGATTTCTAGAAATCTTCAATTCATGCTTGGTTATACTGGTGTGCCTCTTCCATGTGTTTTTCTACCTTGGCTCCTTGCTTGGCACATTGCTGGCCCAATCAGTCTTAGGAACCCTGATTTTTCTTGAGCATAGGTTGCTTCCTCCTCCATTTGTTGTGGATGTCCTTTAATGAGGAGCAAGCCTCTTACCTTACATATCTTCCTGCTGATAGCCACCTTGACACACATGCAGAAATGTCAAAAATGAACAGTTGTTCTTTGCAGAATTTGAACTTGATAAGGAGGTCTTCCTTGGAGGCTTTTCTGATTTATCTTGGATAAATAGGTGCTGACCTTCTTTCACATTTGATTCAGCTTCTAGCATATGAAAAACAGCGATTTAGAACACCAAATATAACCGTACAACCTATGAAACCCTAGTGACCTAGTGGAGAGCTCTTTGACTGAAAACTTGGCTTGGGGTCTTCAAGAGTGAAAAACAGATTTTTTGACAAATTGATGTATTGAAGATCCAAAATCCAACGTACTTGATTTATCTAAAGAGCCTACAGAGATATTTTTGAGACCATCAATGCTTTGAGACATCTGGTGAACATGGGAACAGGTAGGCTATTTGGGAATCCTAGGTGGAAAGTGGAGGGGTTAATCATAGGAAAAACAGAGTACGGAGGTTATGGGTGTGAAAATGGGACAAAGATAAGTGGCATGAGCCCATGAGGGGTCTTTCAAGAGTGGTAACCTAACTAGGGAATAACAGAGTAGTAAAATGATGAAAAAATTGTTTTAAGGATAATGAAGGCAGTGAGATTTCTAAAAGTCACAATATTCATGAATCTTGTATTTAGAAATATAGGACAAGTATTTAGTCATCTGCAAATAGAAAAAAATGTTTAGATTGCAACAAGATGATGAGTTTAGTGAAAAGAGTTGCCTTCACTAAGTGAGCCCGCAGGCTATTTTTGGTGCAAAGTCTATTTTTAGACTATGTCTATTTTTAGACATGTGGATCATATTCTATGAGTTGCAGGATGCTATTTGTGGATGGTTGGTCAAGTCGGGAAAAATATATGGACTTCTATTTTTATACATGTTGGTTGGAATCTATTTTTAGATTGCGAGTCTAAAAATAGATATGTTGAATATTATTAGCTCTTAATAATATTTGGACTATAAACATTATCTTATTCTCTTGGAGCACTTCAGTTAAGTGCACAGATGTGGCACAGGAGCTGATAGAAGGAATTACATGCTATTCCTAAGGGTTAAATTAGACTATTGGATACTTCAGTTTGGACTTCAGTGGTAGAAGTTTGGTGGAGTTAATGAGACAGCTAATGGAGTTGTGTTCGGTTTAACTAAGCTAAAAATAGTTGAGCTATTTGTATCTAGTCTAACTGATTGATACACTAGTGAGAGTGGTATGAATTAATTAGTTAATTAATTCAGTAAATAATAACTCATTAATCAACTGAAGAATACATCAATTAACTATAGTGCATGGCAGTTTTAGTGGAGACCAGTGGAGAGGTAGGTGAAAGAGCAAGTGTGACTATCAGTTGTGACTATAGAGATGCATTGATTGCATCCAACACTCAGTGGAGATGCAAATGAGGATTGTGGTACAGTGGTACAATGGGTGGTTGAAATTATTTATAGACATTCTTCAACATTTATTACGCAATAGGCAGTATCGGTGGCGAGAAATTGGGCATGTGTTTGCTAGATGCTGGCTTGATTGGTGTGTGGCAATTGAGTTATCTTTGAGAGCTTGTGAGGAGCTTTGTATAATGATTTATGATATCTATGACATATAATATAAATATAGTTGGGGTTTTCAGCTTTAAGCTTTCCCATGAAATACTGTGTTCATATGTGTGATTGTTTATGGTTTTAATGTGCGCATGTGATTGTTTTTATTTTCGCAATTAATGATCAATGGTAGAAGAGATTCTGTATTGTGCATGAAGTTAAAATAGTGTGTGATTAGGATAATCTTGGTGGATAAAATATCATTTATTCAAATTTCTACATGGTATCAGAGCAATATTGATCATTGGAGAAATTGCAGAACATTGAAGCGGTTGAGTTTTTGCTGGTGGAATTCGAATTTGCAGCAGTGTTTTCTTGGTGTCGAAGTTTAGATGTCTTTCAACAGATTGCAATTGGAGTATGCCCTTGAGGGCAGCTCGAATTATATTGCATGGAAGGACAGGATGGAGGTGGTGCTAGATGACAATGGGTTGAAGGAGTTCATAGATGCAGAAATTCCAAAACCTACTTCTAGTGATGCTGCCATACTTGACGCATGGAAAAAGAAGACAGCAAAGTGTCGAAGGATTCTGTTGGAAGGTGTGAAGGATCACATAGTGTCCAGCCTTCATGGTAAGACTTCTCCATTCTTGATGTGGAAATATTTGACAGATTTATTTCAAAGCAAGAGCGACCAGAGGAAGTTGGCGCTCAAGGATAAACTCAGGAACATAAAAATGGAGAAATGCGACAGTATACCTAAGTACCTCACGAAGTTTGTCCAATGCAGGGATGAGCTGGGAAGTGTGGGGGTTACTGTTGATGATGAGGACTTGGTGAGCTTGGATCTCCTTGGGCTTCTAAAGAGTTGGCATTCCTATCAAGACTATGTCAATGGTCGGGAGAAATTGCCAGGATGGGAGCGAATTTGGTTGGATCTTGTGCAAGAGGAGATAAGGCGAAGTACCAGGGACAGATCTTCATCAAAGAACTTAGACGAAGAAAATTTCTCTTTGGATGCCAAATCAAGGAAGGGGAAGAGCAAGAAGAATGCTTCTCAATCCGGTGTGAAAGGCAAGAAGCAGGACATGTCCAAGGTGAAGTGCTTTCACTATCACCAACATGGACATTACGCCACTAGTTGTCCACAGAAGAAGAAAAATAAGCAGGCTGCTGGATCTGAAGCTGGAGAGGCCTTAGCCTCACAGTTTGTGCTGGATTTTTCACTGATCGCATGCTTGGTCTCAAGTGTGATGGTTTCAGTGTGGTTTCTTGACAGTGGTGCCTCTTTTCACATGACATAAGATCAAGATTTGTTTACTGATCTGGATGAGAAATATCTTGGAGTGCACATCGAGATGGGCGATGATGGTAGATACAGTGAGACCAGTATCAGTACCATTTCCTTTGAGAGGGAGTCTGGTAAACCCTTCGTATTGAAGGAAGTGATGCATGTTCCAAGATTGAAGAAGAATCTTATCTCTGTGGCGATGTTAGAAGACAAGGAATATGATGTTGTCTTTAGCGAGGGAAAGGTTTCCTGCGCAGTAAGGCAATTGGTAAGACTCGGAGGATAGGGGTTCGGGTTAAGAACCTTTATCAGTTGCAGGTAGATGGCTGCGCAGCAATGGCAGGCAAGGCAGAAGGAGTGGTGAGCCAGGATGATGGCGAGTTGTGGCACCGGAGATTGGGCCACCTTCACCATGGAGCTTTGAAGATACTGCAGCATATTTCTATTGGGCTTGCTAAGGGTACTCTTGCACAGTCAGATCAGTGCAAGGTGTTAGCCTCCTATACCAATAGGTTTCATCTTTCATGATTGTCTTGATTGAATTATGGAATATGTTCAAACCTTCTTTCTTGAGCAAAGGTGTTCCATATTCTTGAAAACCAAAAAATCAAAAAAAAAAATTTAAAAAATGTAAAGAGGGTATACCCTAAAAGAAAGATCAAAGGGTAAAAAGAATAAAATGGTCAAAAAAGAGAAAGAAATGAACCCCAAGCAAAAAATAGACCAAGGAAAGTGTGCAAATCCAAATGCCACTACTTTTCATCTGTTGCAATAAAGCAATTGTGTGCAGCTTTGCCACAATTCATGAATAAGTCAAACTGTTTAAACTTGGCTTAGTCATATTTCAATTTCATGTTATAGATTAGAGAATAAATATCTAGCCAAACAGTTTAATCTTGGCAGATAAGTAGCTAGGTAGAGTGAATAAAAGGTGCTCAACATTTTAATCTGAGCCCTTGGATGTAATGAGGGTAGAAATAGATAGATCTATCATGTAAAAAAGAAAAGATTGAAAAGGGTTTGCAAGTCTAGATGCACCCTAATAAAGAAAAGAAAATGGTAGTGTTAAGTAGATAGGATAGGTAGATGGTGCTGCAAAGTGTTATCTGATGAATGGTGCTGCTACATGTTGGTTAATCATTTACTTTCATCACAAGTACTAAAGCAGGAAATACACTGAAAAAATCACAGCAAGCAAAGTCAAATTCATTAACCTCCCTCATCATTTTTCCCTCAAGAGTTTTACTAATTTCCCCCAAAAGTACTAAGGTAATTTGAGATCAAAGGGGCTCAAGGCATTTCCTTGACTTCTGGAGGGACCGGACCCTCGGCCTACTGATCAAAAAGACCTAAGCACTTAAAATAATTCATCATTGTTATCTTCCATCTTTAACTTTTTCCTAAGTAAAATCCTATTTTACTTAGGAAACTGATACAACATTCCATAAAAATTCCTCAAAATAACTTGTTATTCTAAGTTTAAGTGTTGAAGATAAAATGTTGCAATTTACTTCACAAGTTATCACTTTCTTAGATGTACAAAGATGTTTTGATTTTCCTTGTCCTTTGCCATATTAACATTTAATTATTCTATATTAACTCCCTAGTGAAATACCCTTTCCTAAGTATATAACTCCCTTTTTTTTATATATACCCCAAAAACCCCTTTATTATAATGTTTTACCAAAGTATTATATCCCCGCACATTGAAAATAAAACCCCGCCTTATAAACCCTTTGGTGAAATATATCTTTATAACATTAATCCTGCCCTTATGATGAAATAATTGTATTAATTAATTCATCATATAATAAAATATATATAAAAACGTTAGACATACAATATGTGTGTTTAATACCAAAAACATCAATAAAACTTTGCGAAAGATTTGTGCCACCGTGGTCTGTCCACGTGGCATTCCGCTTAAGCAAACCCCGCCGCAACCCTGTTCATTATGCATATAGGATTAATTATGTCATCTGGAATAATTAATAACTATTTCCGCCAGTTAAAAAGCCCCCGAAGCGATTAAAAACATTTAAAAGTGTTTTAAAGTACGACGGGGCCCACGCGAAACCTCCGCCCATCTTCCCATCGCGCTAGCCGTTGGATCAGCCTCCCGCAGATCAACGGCCAGCGTTGATCCCGCTACCCATCCCTTGTCAGCAATTTAACCAGCGGGGGATGGGTGGTTTCTGAATAGTCAACCATCCACGTGGCGATTATCCTATGGAATCGCTCCCCCCGCGATCAATACCGCCCTCGACCAAAAGCGGTGCGGGGACTTCCCGCTTACCACTTACCGCCCGACTCCGCACACGTCATCCCGTACTACCATGACGTCACACCTTAAAAAAAACAAAAACCCTTTTAACTTGTAAATAAGCCATTTTTCGTGTTTTTTAGTCATTTTCATTATTCTGAGAAGAACGTTGCTCCCGCTGCGATTTTCAAAATTTCCGCTGTAATTGACCATTTCGCCCCAAAATTCCGCTGCGCCTGTGCTGAAGAACAATTCCGCCATTGCCTGTTACCTGTTAAAGAACCAATTTCCGTCTAAAACAGGTATTTATCCTTTACGCCCCGACTGCACGAAAAACTCAGTTTCCTTTGTTTTTTCGCTTAGAAAGTGGTTAAAAATCATCGCTGAGTCCTCCCTGAAGATTTTAAACCTGTGAAATTGCCCCCCAAACCTGCAAATTGTTCCAATTTCCTCCTTTTCATATATCTCGTCCGGTCTGTAAGTAAAAACGAAAACCTCCATTTTGAATCCACAAGAACCAAAATGGAGGTTCCGACAGCTCTAAATATCACTCCATTGAATGCTCCTCATCGTGAATTGGACTATTTACCTCTGATAGATGAAGATTTCCAAATAAAAGACCTATATTTTGATGAAAGTCCCCGTTTGAGCTTCTGTCGCTGCAGAGACGAACACTCAAAGGGGCAAGATCTTATAGGGTTGTGGGAATCCAATCTCCCAAGGTATATTATTCCTTCAGTCCACATTTTCCCCGAAATCATTCATTACTGTCATGCCAACTATGATCCCGCACGGAGGGCTGTAATAGCTCCTAACCAAAGTGTTCTATTTCCCATCACTCCCCAGGCCATAAATGCTATGTTAAACTTTGAGTCAGATCAAGAATTAGCACCATTATCCATAGAAGGATTGATTGAGAAAACCAGACAGTTAACCCCAGAGAAATTAAAATCCATGTGTCAGTATTTCATGTTACCTGAGAATCAGCCAAAAGGGGCTCCCCCCTATGGTTTTTACTATTTCAACACATTGGGAAGGCTCGTTGTAAACATAATATCCTTTGTCTTAGGATTCAATACCAGTGAATATGTAGATGAGATAACTTTGGCTTTGCTGTCCATCTTTACTCCTGGGCAGCCTCCTGAGATTAAATATCATTATGCTTTCTTCATTGCCAACAAGATCCATGATCAATTTTTAAGGCTAGATACTGAAAAAGTTTTTAAGTACTCCTCAGTTATCTATCATCTCATGATATATTATCAGTCAGACAGGTTCCCTTTCCCTGTTCAGAAACTTGATGCTAAAGGTAATCCCAGGTCTGTCATTTTTTGGTCCCCCATCATTCATTTTTCCTCTGTTTCTCCCTACTCTTATTCAGAATTCATAGATCAGTTTGTACATCCTGCTACAACTCTGTTAACAGGAATTTCTCCCCCCAGACTCAGTAATGAAATTAGAAAGACCTTGCAATTATCAAAGAGTTATAAAATTGGGGATTGGTACTTGTACCAAAACCATACAGTCATCAGGATTTATGGATGTGAACTACATCCATTCAAGTTACCCAGATATGTACCAATGAGAATTTTTGCTTTGGAATACTTTAGACAGATGAATAATTCAGATGTGATCCATTTCTGCAATGTAAAGAAGAAAGCACAGTTAAGGATCACAAGCCAATTAGGTCCTTTCATTTGCAATTCTAGAGAAGCTGAGAGAGAAGCAGAAAATCTATTAGATAAGAAGTTCCAGACATCCTTCCGTTGGGTCCCTTATGACCCCTTTGGTTTCATTTGTGAAAAAAGATTAAAGAATAAGTCATCTCCCTATATACACCAGAAGATTCCTGGTCTAGAACAATATGCAAATCAAGATGAATGGGTTGAAGGAACTCTTGTTGAGGAAGAAAGTGGAGCTGACAAATTGAATAAAATGATGAAAGATGTTGAGAAGAACTTTGACCTAGAAACGTATGATCAAATGCAGGTACCCTACATTGGCACATCTTCAGCAGCCACTCTATAGCAAGCATTACAGGAAGACAGTCCATCAGTAGCAGCAGAACCCAAGGGTAAAGGAAAAGAACCTGTAGTTCAGGTTATTGAAACCTTGGTCATGGCGGAAAAACCACAGAGTTCCAAAGTACCAGAATCATCTCAGGCTTCTCCCACACCAGCAATACACATCCAAGTTCCAGAGATGCAAACTCCACTAAATGTGGAAATAGGGAAAAAGAGGCTAGCTCCAGATACCACTCCTTCAAAAGGAGCCTCACGGGTTTATCAAACTAAGAAACACAAATCTGATCCACCTCCAGATGTAGAAATTATAGATGAAGTATTTGATGATGGTAGGGAAGATAGTCAGCAAACAGGCACAGCAAGTGAAACAAACATAAGCCAGAAAGGGATACAAAAGCAATTAAGCACTGAAGTATCTTCTTTCAGACCACCAAAGACAGATACTGGAGACATTAAAAGAACCTTCATTGATATCAAAACAAAGAATGATCCATTGAAAAGGAAGGTATACGATCAGTATATGAAGATGACTCCTCATAATCAGCAAAGGCTGATGTCTGCATTTGATCTTTCACAAGGTAAAATGCTAATGAGCCACTTCAAAGCAAAGGTGCCAAAGCCAACTTCAGCAGCAGATTACATCAGATCAAATTTTGAAGTTTTAGTAAAAGATATCCATCCCCTAGATCAGATAGAGCTTCATAGACAAACAGGGGAAATGGTTTATTCTACTCTCACCAGCAAAGCCATGGCAGCTTTAACGCTGCAAGATTCCTTAAATAATACTACTGCACAATTGAAGATTGAGAGGGCCTCCTCACAGGCCAAGGATAATAGAATAAAATCTCTAGAAGACATAATCATTGGTTTGGGGCACAATCCCAAAGACATTAAAGGTATTGAGGCATTGGTAAAGAAGAAAGAGGATGATATAGCTGCACTCAGAAAACAGCTAAAACTACCAGCCTCTAGGCACCCTCAGACACAGGAAGTTATAAAAGGAAATTCACAGGAAGAAATGATGGAGTTGCTCTTGAATATGACTGAGCGACTAAATGAGACAGAAAAGGAATTGGAAAAAGCATTGCAGGAACAGGAAATTATCAAGCAGACTTCAACAACAGGTACTACAACCACAGGGCAGCAGGAACAACCACCTCAGGTGAACACTTCTAATTTGAGCTCTGAGGACTTAATAAAACAGATGGAGAGTTTGCAGCTAAAGGTCACAGAACTCCAAGAAACAAAATTGCAATTGACAAAATTGGAGGAAAAATATGACACATCTAAAAAGACAACTGCTGACAACCTCAGGGAAATAAAAAGATTGGAAAAATTGGTTGAGGATTTGCAAAAAGATCTTTCACTGGAAAAGCCTCTGAACGAAATAAATGATATTCTTTGGGGCAACATCATTGAATTAATAAAGGATATTTGGCCCTCGATTCAAGCTATTTTTGAGCAAAATGAGTTAGTCAAGATAGCACAAGAAGAAATAAATAGAACCAGACATGAACTAAGAGGCAGGCCTGAGCAGGCCCAGCAGCTCATTCAATTCTTGAATTCCAGGACAAAACAACAGCTTGCATTGTTAGGAATTGATGACAGGACAGGTGCGGTTTTGGAAGCAAAGAGAGTTTTCACCAAGAGGACTTTCATGCAAAATTTAGAAAGAAAGTGTACAGACATTTTGGTCGACATCAACAATTTCAGAGAAAAATTCCAAGCTCTACTGGATAGTGGGTTACCAAGTCCCATGCTCACAGAAGATCAAATATTAGACTTGGAAACCTATGAAAAGAGAATAAAGGCTCACGCTAAAAATGCAGCTGTAGGTTCTACTAGCTCATCAGAACCTGCATTACCAACTGGGAAAAGTATTTATGATAAAGTGAGGAATTTATTTCATCTGGAGCATGAAATAAAGTATCTGTTTCCAAACGATCCCACTTTTTATAAACTTACTGAAGCAGATGAAACTTTGAGAAAGCTCAGAAGAACTATGATACCAGATGATCAATGGTGGCATGAAATGTTGGAGATTCTGTAAAAGTTGCTTTCAGGATGAGAATTTATTTTTACTATCAAGTAAATGGTAAAAACAGGAAAACAGATGAAAGAGTATCAGATGAAAGGTTAAAGAGTATCCGTGAGAAGAAAAAGTGTCTAACAAGTCAAAGAAATACGCAAGAGACAGCACAAAGCCCTATTTTAAGCACTACCTCCAGCACGTCCACGAAGAAAGGAACAGCACATCGGCAGTTATACATTATTCTATCCACGAGACCATTTGTCTCTTGTTTGTTTGTAAATATGCTTTAAGTCAGCCTAGATTATTGGCTAAGTTAGTGTAAGATTGTTTTAGATTATTTTGTGTATAAATAAACCCTCAAATAGAGTGTTGAGGGTGGATTCTATTACTCTGCTGTAACATTGAGAGTTTCGGAATAAAAGCTTTTGGAGAAATTTACTTGTGGCTTGCTGGATGACGATTTGAAAGCACTGGACTTGTTGCAGGATTCATGTGTTGGACTACAGTTCAATAAGTGTTTCTACCTTTTGTCTGAAATTTTATATTAGTTTTTAATACCATCATATCCATTTCTGAATAATTTACATAAAAGATTGAAACGGAATTTGCTTAATTGTACTCTGTTTTCAAATGTGATTGTTCTTAATGTTTTCTTCTAAATTAGCTATAAGCATGAATTCTTAAATGCTCCTGCTTTGTTAATTTAAACATTGTTTGATTACTATAACACAGAATTCTTCATTGCTCTTTGTTTGTAGTCATTTCACTTCTTTCTTTTGAACATGATGAAAGATTCTTAATTGCCTTTCATCCCTTCAATATCATCCCATCCACTTTAAATTTTAAGGATTGTTCTCTGTCTAGCTATCTTGCCCTGTAATACCATCTTGTGTTTAGAATAGAAATCCAGTAAAGCCATCCTTTGACTCCATAGCCCAATGGACTGAAAGCTCTCAACCTTGCCCTTAGTTTGTGGATTCCACCATTTTTCCAAAACAAACTTTGAATCTATAACTAGCCTAAAACCTTCCAAGAACAAAGATAAATTATAAAGAGAGAGCCCTCTCTGGATGCAGATTGGCTAGATTCTGCATCTAAAAGGTTGGTTTGTGGTTACCTCGGGTATACTTTCCTCTTACACAACTTCTAGGAAAACCTGAGTGATAACACAAGGGATGTACCTTGGGAAAATTTGTGAAAGCCACCTTTCACGAGAAGGATAGTCGCACCACGACGATCCTTGAGAGAATTCACACAAACGTGTGTGGACCTTTCTCAGTAGCTTTGACAACAAAGCACAGGTACTATGTGATATTTGTTGATGATTTTTCTCGTAAGTGCTGGATCTTCTTCATGCAGAAGAAGAGCGAGACATACTCAAAGTTCTGTGAGTTCAAGGCGCTGGTTGAGAAAGAATCGGGGAAGCAGGTGAAGGCTCTTAGGAGCGACAATGGTGGTGAATTCATCTCTGGCGAATTCAAGGACTTTTGCAGCGCAGAAGGAATTCGAAGAGAGCTCATAGCACCTCATAACCCATAGCAGAATGGGATTTTTGAGCGAAAGAACAGAACGATCGTGGGTGCTGCACGGGCGATGTTGCATGATCAGGGCCTTCCCATACACTTGTGGGTTGAGGCATGCAATACTGTGTTGTGTAACCAGCTCCAAAAAGAGAAGAAAAGAGATATCATCACCTTAGAAATGAGCCACTTCGAGGGGGAAACCTCCAATACATTACATAAATGAACAATTCTTGGATGATACAATTTACAAAACCTCATTTCTATATATAGGAGTCCATGGGGTATAATGTAATCCTAGTGACTGATGTAATCCTAACCGACTAACAATAATATTTTAAAGAGCAGAAATAATAACAAAATGGGGGTTACGGTGAGTCTGATAATAACAATAAGGGGTTTACACTAACAATAATAAGGGACTATACTAGTGATATAGGGACCTAACATGCCCCTCTCCTTCAAAAAAGTGTTGTCCTCAATGCTTGAGTAGCTCCAGGTGCTTCTGTATAAAATTCTCATCCTCCCATGTAGAATCTTCGGTGGGTAAGTTCTTCCACTTGATGAGATACTCTGAAATTGATCGATTTCGTAGCTGTCGAGTTCTTGTTTCCATGACCGCTTCAGGTTCCAATATGATTTTCCTTCCTCATCAAGTTCTGGCAATATTGTTTGAACTGGAAGATTTTCACCTATAACCTTCTTTAAGCATGAAACATGGAAAACTGGATGTACTCGCGAAGAAGCAGGAAGCTCCAATTTGTATGCCATAGTACCAATCTTTTGCAACACCTTGTAAGGACCATAGTACTTTGGCGATAATTTATTATCCTTCTTAGCTTGCTTGAGGGACATTTGTTTGTATGATTGTAGCCTTAAAAACACCCAATCTCCTACATCAAAACTTCTCTCGCTGTGATGTTGATCTTCCTATTGTTTCATTCGATTTTGTGCCAAATTCAGGTTATCCTTTAAGAGTTGGAGAACTTCTTGCTGATGCTTGATGTGATCTTCCACTGCTTGGACCTTCGAATTTTCCCTTAAAGATGATGTGATCGATGGTGGATGATATCCATAAAGTGCCATAAATGGGGTCATTTTTGCTGCAGTATGGAAGGAAGTGTTATACCACCATTCAGCGAGAGGTAACCACTTGACCCATTGTGTTTGTTTATCGGATACAAAACAACGAAGATATTCTTCCAAACATTTATTTACTATCTCAGTTTGACCATCAGATTGAGGATGATAAGATGAGCTATGAGCTAATTGAGTACCCAAACAAGAAAATAACTCCGTCCAAAAATTTCCAGTAAAAATGGGATCTCTGTCGCTCACAATAACCCTTGAGCTTCCATGTAGCGTTTGAATTCTGTCCATAAATGTAGTAGCAACTGTACTTGCTTTAAATGGATGAGATAATGCACAAAAGTGTGCATACTTGGTAAGTCTATCAACTACCACCATGATGAAATTCTTTCCTTTAGACTTAGGTAAACCTGTGATAAAATCCATTGAAATCTCCTCCCAACGCTGACTTGGAATGGATAAAGGTTGTAGAAGTCCCGGGGTCTTAATTGTCTCCACTTTATTCTGCTGGAAAACCAAACATTCCGCCACAAACTTTTGAATATAAGATTTAAGGCCATCCCAAAAAAATTCTTTCTTCACCCTGTGGTAAGTTTTTAAAAATCCCGAGTGTCCTCCTAAAGGAGAAGTGTGCAATTCCAGAAGAATCTTTTGTTTTAGTTGGGAATTCTTACAAAGATATAAGCGATATTTGTACCATAAGAAATCATTTTTCCAACTAAATGTATCAGATGTACTAGGATCTTGCTGCAACTTTTGAATGAGTATCCATACATCTTTGTCCTTCTTCCATTCATCTCTTGCTTGAGTTATCCAACCTGGTTGGATAATAGAAATGGCACAAAGCATTGCTTCCACCTCTTCATTCTTTCTTGAGAGTGCATTTGCAACAACATTAAGCTTTCGTTTTTTGTATATTATTTTAAAGTCATAACCCAACATCTTTGTGACCCATTTTTTATGCTCTTCTGAAGATAGTCTTTGTTCCAAAAAGTGTTTAAGACTATCATAATCATTTTTTACCTTGAAGTGTCTTCCCATTAGGTAAGTTCGCCATTTCTTTAGTGCATGCGGTATTGCTAACATTTCCTTCTCATAAATAGGTTTCTGTAAATACTTTCCTTTGATTGGACGACTTTCAAAAGCAATGGGTCTTCCTTCCTGCATTAAAGCTGCACCAATTCCATTTCCTGAGGCATCACATTCCACAATAAAGGTTTTTGTGAAGTCTGGTGTAGCTAAGACCGGTGCTAGGCACATTGCCTCTTTAAGATGTTCAAAGGCCTTAGTTGCTTCAGGAGTCCATGAAAATGCATATTTATTCAATAATGTTGTTAGAGGTGCTTCTATTCTCCCATAATTCTTAAAAAACTTGTGATAATACTCTGTTAAACCGAGAAATCCTCGCAACTGCTTTATGGTCATGGGGACTTTCCATTCCTTAATGGATTTAATTTTGTTAGGGTCTACTTTAACACCCTCGTGAGATATAATATGACCCAGATATTCCACCTCTTGTACTCAAAAGAAACATTTGGATGTTTTTTCATATAATTGTTTCTCCTGCAATAGTTTGAGCACCCTGTCAACATGTTCAACATGATCCTTCCAAGACCTGCTGTAAATTAGTATATCATCAAAAAATACTAGCACAAATTTTCTAAGGAAGGGTTTGAAAATGGAATTCATCAACCCTTGAAATGTAGAAGGTGCATTAGTAGGCCAAAAGGCATGACCAAAAATTCATAATGACCCTCATGAGTTCGAAATGCTGTTTTTGGAATATCTTCAGTCTTCATTCTAATTTGATGATATCCTAAACGAAGATCCAACTTGCTAAAATAAATTGCTCCATGTAATTCATCCAATAATTCATCAATCACAGCAAGGGGAAATTTATCTTTAATGGTGAGCTTATTGAGCTCCCTATAATCTGGACACATTCACCATGATCCATCATTTTTGTGTACCAATACTACAGGAGCAGAGAAATAACTTTGACTAGGTTTAATTATACCCGCCTCTAACATTTCTGCAATCATACGTTCAATTTCGCTCTTTTGGAAGTAAGGATATCTATAAGGCCTGATGTTTGGAGGAACACTTCCTGGAATCAAATGAATAGCATGATCATGATCACGAATAGGTGGGATTCCTTTGGGAGTTTCAAACACCTTGGAATGATTGTCCAAGACTTGTTGGAGATCTGGAGAAATAGATGATTTTGATGTTGGAACTTCTAGTGAGCATAATTGTGCAATTACGCCTCGCTGTTCTTTCTTTAGAAGCTTTGTCATGACATTAGAGCTTATTATCCTTCCTGGCTTCCCCGCAATACCCCGTAATTCAACTTCCTTTTCTTCTGAAAAAAATTTCAAGAAAAGTTCTTGAAAATTAAAAGCTACCGTCCCCAAAGATTGTAACCATTGTACTCCTAGTACAACATCAACACCTCCCATAGGAATGGAAAACATTGGACTAGTCAATACATATTCCCCCATGGTTAGCTTGATATTATGGCATTTTCCAGAGAAATTTATAGTTCCTCCATTTGCAACCATCACTTGACATTCTGGTGCTTGGTATAGGAAACAATTTAATTCCTTGGCTACCTTATAATGAATAAAATTATGGGTGCTACCTGAATCAATCAACACTATTACCCTTTTCTTCTTTATATGTCCTTCTATCTTGAGAGTTTGAGGAGTGGTAATTCCTACCAGTGCATTACACGATATGGTCGGATTCATTTCTTCCTCCTCTAGGGGTGGTTCCTGGTGTATATCCTCTTCTTGTTCATTTTCTTCTTCTTCTTCACAATCTATGTAAAATAATTTCTTCTCAGCACACTTATGACCTTTAGTGTATTTGCTATCACAACTGTAGCAAAGCCCTTTTGCTCTTTTTTCTTCCAATTGTTGTGGTGTCAACCTTGTAGGTTGTGGAAATCTAGGCGTAACAACACTTCCTTCTTTATAGAATTGAGTGGTAGGCTTCCTTGTCGCCATAATTTTACATTCAACTTTTCTTGCCAACTTGAATGCCTTCTCCAATGAATCAGGTTCCAAAACGCGAACTTCATGTTGGATGTTATCCTTTAAAGTGCCTATGAAGAGATCAATCCTGTGTTCCTCTAGAATATCGGTTACCCTTATATTCAATTTTTGGAAGTCCTCAATGTGCTCCCCCACTAAACCCTTTTGTTTGAGATTTATCAATTGGCTAAAGAAGGTGTTGCTCTTTGTATCATCATAATGTGCTATCATTTCCTCCGTAAAAATTGACCAAGTGACAATTTTTTTACGGGAGCAAAGCCATCGATACCATACAAATGTATTTTGTTCTAAATGTAAAGTTGCAATGCATACCTTTTGTGTGTTTGCACGTTATGGAGATCAAAATATTGCTCCATCTGTAGTATCCATGTTACAGGATCCTTTCCATCAAACTTCCTCATATCCATTTTTGGAATATGGTGGTTCTTCCCGCCAACATTAGAGTTTATGAAATCATGATTAACATTGATTTTGTTCTCATCATGAGGTTCTTCTACTATCTTTTCACCATAAGGAAACATTTCTTGTATCAACTTTGTCAAACCTTCGATGTTTGTTTTTGGATCATTCTTCATGTTTTCCATCTTAGCTTCCACGCCAACTTCCATGCCATCCATCTTAGCTTCCACGCCATCCATCTTAGCTTCCACGCCTTTCTTCAAAAATTCCATTTCATTTTTTGTTGCTCTTTGCGAGAGTGAAATTTGTTGCACTTGCTCTTGTAATTTTGATAGATCATGTTGCAATTCTTCATCTTCATGAGTCATAGTAGAGCCTTCTGAAGGCTTAAAGGGTGTTGAATTATTTTTACGGGGCATATTTTATAACCCAATACTGATATCTATTCTACAATATGCCCTTGGAATCAATTCAAATTGATTCTTCAAACAAGACTTATGCAATTCGGAAAAAAAAAAAAAATACACACCATTTTCTTGCTTTTGAGGAGCTCGATATTGAAATTAAATTATCTCTGTGATTGCAGCACTTCAATATCTAAATTTCGGTACCGAAGTAGCCCTCTAAATTATCTTTCGAATGCCATAGGTCTGACCTGATTTGGATTTTCCAAGACAAAGTTGTGTCCAATCTCCCACAATGACCTAACTATGGATTGGTTCAGTAGAGAAAACTTGGACGACTTGCCACGTGTCACTATTTCGTCCGTTGTCTCTGAAACTGATAGCCAAGAAAATACAGTCCATCTATTTGCCACCAATTTTTACGGCACTCCAATCCGATGCCCAGAGAGGGAGTTATTGAACTTTTCCCACGATCACCTCTTTGAGATGAAATTTAGGAGCCTGAAAAAGCACTACCTTCCACCAATCATATCTCCAAAAATATTGCAAACCAAGCTCTGAAATTTTTTGACATATTTCCTCAGGATTTCAGCTTCTGACCATATGAATTTCAGATTCTGAACCTTCGTAGAAAAACCGTTATAGTGCAAATGCCACGATTACCTGTTTAGGAGCCTGCAACAAGACCTAACTTCCACAGATCATATCTCCGAAAATATTGTGAACCAAGCTCTGAAATTTTTAGACAATCTTCCTCAGGATTTCAGCTTCACACCCTAAAAATTTCAGCTTCTGAAACTTCGTAGAAAAAAAGTTATAGCGAAAATTCCACGATGACCTGTTTGGAGCAGCGAAACCCTAGAATCCAAAGCTCTGATACCAAATGTTGTGTAACCAGCTCCAAAAATAGAAGAAAAGAGATATCAACGCCTTAGAAATGAGCCACTTCGAGGGGGAAACCTCCAATACATTACATAAATGAGCAATTCTTGGATGATCCAATTTACAAAACCTCCTTTCTATATATAGGAGTCCATGGGGCCATAATGTAATCCTAGTGGGCCACAATGTAATCCTAGCCGACCTAACAATAATAATTTAAGGGCGCAATAATAACAAAATGGGGGTTACAAGGGTACAATAATAACAATAAGGGGGTTACACTAACAACAATAAGGGACTATACTAGTAATATAGGGACCTAACATACTGCAGCATATGTGCAGAACCGTTGTCCTCACAGGATACTTGGCATGCGTACACCCGAGGAGGCGTTTTCTAGTAAGAAGCCTAATATTTCCCATTTGAGGATTTTTTTTTTCACCTGTTTACACTCATGTGACGAAGGATGCCAGGAAGAAGATGGAGCCGACCGCAGAGGTTGGGATATTTGTGGGGTACACTGATACACCCCACAACTATCGTGTGTATTTGCCAGACAGTCGCAAGACTATTGTGCGACATGATATCAAATTTCATGAGGAGAAAGCCATGAAGTGTTCACTTGAGAGGGAGCCACACTTGCATGCAGATGAGGAGCTATTATTTCCTAAGGATGAGCCTCAGGATGTGGATCAGCCACAAGAGGAGGTTCATGGAGTGGAAGAGACCACTCATGCAACACCAACCATCAGAGGGTGGAAGCACACTACAGAAGCTGAGCGACTGGCTCAAGATCCAGAGAGGATTGTAGGAGCACCTACATCACAGCGCAGACAGAGACATTCACCTGATCGGTATACTAAATACATGGCTCTTATGAGCAAGTGTATCGTGATGGAGCCATCCTCTTTCGAGGAAGCTATGGAGGATCCCGCATGGGTAGATGCCATGGTGGAAGAGTATGATTCGATTGTTAGAACAGTGCATGGGAGATTTTCCCAAGGTCGGAAAGGAAATCAGTGGTGGGTTCGAGATGGATCTACAAAGTGAAGAAAGCAGCTGACAGGAGTGTGGAGAAGTACAAGGCAAGATTTGTTGCCCAAGGCTTCTCACAGATTGAGGGGATCGATTATGAGGAAACCTTTGCACCGCCATGAGTATTCTTCCATGCGATTCTTACTTTCTCGGTCAACAAAGATGGGCTGTGGGGTGGCACGTTCATCGGATGATGTATTGCGTTCCTCAGCGGGTGATTGAGGAGGAGGTGTACATAGAACAGCCCGAGTTTTGAGATCTTCTGTGATTGTCACATGTGTGCGGGCTCAAAAGAGCGTTGTATGGGTTGAAACAAGCACCTCGTGCTTGGTACACACGGATAGACAGTTATTTCACCGGACTTGGATTCTCTAAGAGTGAGGCGGATCCAAACCTATACCAGATAGTGGTGGAGGGTAAGTTGCTGATCATTGTACTTTATGTAGATGATTTGATTTTGACAGGTGATGAACTGTTGATACACTCATGCAATGTTGATCTTGCAAAGGAGTTTGAGATGAAGGACTTGGGCCTCCTTCATTATTTCCTGGGATTGGAAATTTGGCAGCGCAGTGATGGATTGTTTTTTTCTCAAGGCAAGTATGCCTGGGAGAAGTTCAACATGCATGGCTGCAAGCCTGTTGATACTCCTCTTCCTGATGGTTGGAGGAAGGAGGATGCTACTTCAGCGGAGGTATTGGATGCCAATGTTTATCGACAGTTGGTGGGGTCGCTTATGTATCTGGTCAATACACGACCCAACATATGCTATGCTATTAACCAGCTTTCACAATCTATGGTTAAGCCTACCAAGCTCTTCTGGAAGTTAGGCAAGCATGTATTGAGATATCTCGGAGGCACATCAGGATATGGATTATGGTACAGACAGTCGGATGAGGTGAGGCTATGTGGCATCATGGATGCAGATTGGGCAGAGAGCCCAACGGACAGAAAGAGCACATCTGGAGGGATTTTCAGTATCGGATCGACAACAGTTTCTTGGTACAGTAGGAAGCAGATATCCATGGCACTCAGTTCAGCAGAGGCATAGTATATGGCAGCGAGTTTGGCTGCATGCGAGGCTATATGGATGAGGAAGATCCTGGTCGGGTTATTCGGTTCACACTTAGATCCTACTGTGATTTATTGTGATAATCAGAGTTGCATTAAACTCTTGGTTAATCCAATATTTTATGATAGATATAAACACATTGACATCTGGTATCATCATATCAGAGATTGTGTGCAGCAGAAGATCATGTTACTTTCATACATTCCCACGGAGGATCAGGCTGCTAATATCTTGACGAAGTCGCTCACCAGGAGCAAATTCGAACACCACAGAGGCAGGATAGTGTTGGCAATATGATGCAGAGTGTTGTCCTTGATGGCAACCTACTTGATGAAGTTTTCCTTGATGGAAACTGACTTGTCTTATTTGTTAATGATGTAAATCTGATGTATCTACAGAGAAGTTCAGATGTAATAAAGAAAAGCAAAGTTACAGAAAACAAAGGTAAAGACAGGAGCAGCACCTAAACTATCAATTGGAAAAATAGACAGAGAACAGATTGTTGATGGGACGCAGCCAAATATTGCAGAGGAGAATTATTTTTTGGTATGGGCGAAGTATTTTTGCAGAAGAAATTTGAATAAAACAACCAAAGACTTTAAATTTCTGAAAAGGGAGGACAAGCGGTCCCCATCACTTTAGTGCAAATCGCAAGATCGCAAGTTTTGTGTTTAAATGTCTTGTTGATGTGGATATTTGCGATATGCGATCATCGCGCCATCACACGATCGTGCCATCACATATTACAAAGTGCTCCGCCATATGTTTGATCGCCAATTTGCGATGCGATCCCATCACAAATCGCAAATGTTAACTGTGCGCACTTTTGTTTGATCGCGCCATTGCATATCGCACATCGCAAATGACCGACTGTGATGTGGGTCTAGGGTCAAAAGTTTTTCATAAGATTATTTGTTTGAAAAATGTTGATGAGAAGGGTTAACCTTAATCCCAAAGTTAAACCCAAAAGTATTAAATTTATTATTTAATTACCAAGATCAATAGAACGGTGTGAGTTACTCAAGATATGGAGACCCTGTTGGATTATCTATTTTAACCCCGTCCAAGAATACCATTAGCGATTTGTGGTTTTGACCCAAGGTTTTATTAAAAGTGAAAACTATATAAGGTGATGAGAATCATGAAGAAGTGTGTGCGTGAAAAAGGGTCGATAATAAACGAATCTCTTTTAGATATATCTGTATGGATAAACTCTGATATATCTGAATCTATGGCGCACTTGTGAATATGATGATTGATCAAGATCTTTATATAAGATGATGATTAATTCTTGGTTCAATCATGAAGAATGTATAAGGGTTGTGAATGAATACCTCACTCTGAAGTATATCTGTTTGGAATGGGTAATAGATTGTTGAATTAAGGATGCACCTCTGAAGAAAATAAATAAATCTGGTGGCTTGCAAGGTATGTTGTGTAGAAGCTATTGGATCCGGTTTGAATATTGATGAAACGTGGTCCGCAGTAGTGCTGAGGGTTGAAGCCTTCAGTGAGGGGGTTGTAGCTCCCTTCCAGGAGAGGCTGGTAAACGAGAGCAGGGGGTCGTAGCTAACTTCCAGGAGAGGCTGGTAAATGAGAGAAGGTTGAAGCCTTCTGCAGGTGGGCGCCTGCATGTTGGTATAAGTCTGCACCAGGATATATTGTAAGACGTTTTCTCTATAATAAATATTGAAGACTGAGATTACAGCAGCGTTGGTTTTCTCCCGAATTAGGTTTCCACCTTAAATCCTAGTGTTCATATCTGTTGTTTATGTGTGTTCTGTTATTTCTGTTCATGCTTAATGCTTATCTAATGAAATGCTCTAAGTAAAGACATAATAAGATATCTGGACATACATGATGGATGCAGTACTGTAATATATGGTTTTAAGAGAAAGAAAAGAAAAATTGTTCAGCCCTAAATACTGATTCAGCCCCCCCCCCCTCAGTATTTTTTCCCAACAATTGGTATCAGAGCAGGTCCTTCTGAAAAAGCTTAGTCGCTAGAAGGAAGATCAAGCAAGATGAGCAATCAAGATGGAATAGCATCTATCAGGCCTTCGCTCTTTAATGGAAACAATTTAATCTTCTGGAAAACAAGGCTGAGATCCTATCTTCAGTCTCTGGGAGAAAAGGCATGGGCAATTGTTGAACAAGGATATCAATATCCAACTGCAGTACAACCAGATCCAACGGAAAGAAATAATTGTGAAACAAATGCAAAGGCAGTCAATGCTCTATTGGGAAGTCTAACGGAATTAGAATTCGTCAAAGTCATGCAGTTGAATACAGCCAAAACAATATGGGACAAAATCATTCTAAGTTATGACGGTGATGCAAAGGTAAAAAGTGCTAAACTCCAAACTCTCAGAATTCAATATGAGAATCTAAAAATGGATAATGAGGAGAGCATTGCCAATTTCTTTTTACGTCTTGATGATATTGTAAATCGTATGAGAAATCTGGGAGAAACAATAACCGAATCTACCTTGGTTGAGAAAGTCTTAAGATCACTAACAACAAAATTTGAGTCAAAGGTCTCTGCTCTTGAAGAAAAGCAGGATCTTCAAAATCGTACTGTGGTGCAACTTCATGGCATACTAACTGCATATGAAATGAGAAGAGGAGGACCATCAGAAGTCAAAGAAGTAGTCTTTAGAACCTCTACAAAAGGGAAGGAAGTACAAAAACCAGAAGGATCAGGATATATCTCAGAAGAAGATGAGATAAACTTTGTAAAGAAACTTCAACTTGGCACAGGACAGTTCAGAGGTAAGCTTCCTTTCAAATGTTTTGATTGTGGAAGAGTTGTTCATTATGCTACTAAGTGTCCTTATAAAGAAACAAATAAAAATGGAAAGGAAGTAGCAAAAAGGAATAAGAATCGTTTCAGCACTAGAAAGAGTTACTATACTCATGAAGATAGTGATGGGTTATCTGATAGTGAGGAAGAATGTGAACAAGATCTTAGACTTCTCATGGCATTCGAAAAATAATCTAGAGAAGAAAAGCATACCTTTGTGGATGCTCTAGAAGACAGTGATTTTCTTAATGAAAACAATAAACTCAAAATTTTCTTAGAAGAGAGCAAAATAATCATAGAAACTATGAAAAATCAGCTTGAAGATAAAGAGAAACACAATGAGAAATTAGAGTGTGAAGTAGTAGATCTAAGAAAATAACTTGAGAAAATAAAGACTCTGAATCTTAGATTTGCTAAAGGGTCTGGAACCTTAGATGAGATTATCAAGGTACAATGCTCTCCTCTTATAAAGACAGGTCTTGGATATATCGGAGAATCTTCTCAGGCTTCAGCACCAAATTATCTAAAAGCAGTTACAGCTGGTTTACAACATGCTGCCACTCAGCAAGGAAATAAAGAATCTTTACAGGTAAAGCATGATCATTTCAATTCAAGGAACACTAACAGGAATGTCTTTCAAAGAAACACCAATCAACAGATAAATTCATATAGAAGATCTTATGATCGCAAAAATTTCTTCGTCAATGGACAATGTTTCTCATGTCACAATTTTGGTCATAAAGCTATTCAATGTGTAGCATATAAAACTATTCTGACAAGAGAAGCAAGAGAGAAAAGGATTGATATTGAAGCAAAGAAGAATACTTATAACAACTTTTCTCCTCTTCAAAATGAAGTTGAATGCACTTATTGCAATAACTTTGGCCATGAAGAATCTGAATGCAGGAGAAAAGTTCAGCCAAAAGAACATGTTCCGTCAAGCTCCAAAGTATGGAAAAAGAAGGAATTACAGGTTGAAAATTGTGGCATAGCGTTATTTGCAGAAGATGAAGAAAACCAATGGTACATTGATAGTGGATGCTCAAGACACATGACAGGTGATAAAGACAAACTTCTTGCATATAGTGCTCTAGAAAAGGAGAAGAATGTTACATTTGGAAATGATACTCCTGCAGTCATTAAAGGAAAAGGGTTTGTTTTCCTAAAAGACAAGGTGAAAGCTAATGAAGTCATGTATGTGGATGGATTAAAGCATAACTTGTTAAGTGTAAGTCAAATGTGTGATCAAGGAACTGAAGTTGTCTTTAGTTCAAAAGAATGTGTGGTACGTGATCTTGATACAGGTAAAGTAATTATAAAAGGAAAAAGAACTCCAAACAACCTATATATATTGAAGAACCCCAAATAACAATGTTATTTGAGTAAATCTTCAGAAAATTGGCTGTGGCATAGAAGGTTGGGGCATCTGAGCTTCTAGCAAATCAACAAATCAAGTAGACTTAAAGCTATTCGTGATCTTCCCAATATTACTCTACCTGAAAATATCATATGCAAATCTTGCCAATTCGGTAAGCAAACCAGGGTACAATTTAATGCCAAGGACAGATCATCAAGTAAGCCTCTGGAACTCATTCATACTGACATATGTGGACCTATGAGGAAAAATTCACCCCGTGGTGAAGAATACTATATCTTATTCATTGATGATTTCTCTAGAATGTGTTGGATTGGGCTGCTTAAACACAAAGATGAAGCGTTTGAGAAATTTCAGATCTTCAAAGCACTAGTTGAGAATGAATTAGAATTAAAAATCAAGTGTCTCAGATCCGATCGAGGAGGATAATATACATCCAAAGAATTTCTTGAATTCTGTGAACAACACGGCATAAAAAGACAGTTCTCTGTAGCTGGCACTCCACAATAGAATGGTGTTGCAGAAAGAATGAACAGAACAATTCAACAAATGGCTAGAGCTATGCTTGATGATTCTGAAACACCTGACACATTTTGGGGAGAAGCAGCACATACAGCAGCAAACATTCTCAACAAAGCACATGTTCGTGTAAATAGTGATAAAACTCCATATGAACTCTGGTATGGTAATCCTCCCACTATAAAGCATTTTAGAATTTTTGGGAGCAAATTCTTTATCAAGAATAATGATGAAAAACTTGGCAAGTTTGAACCCAGAGTAGATGAGGGAATATTTCTTGGTTACTCCTCTAGGAGTAAGGCATATAAATGTTACAATAAAAGACTTCGAAAGATTGTTGAATGTATTGATGTTGTTATTGATGAGTCTCCTGCAGCCCCAAAAGAAGAAAAGCAAACAAAAGATGAAGATGATGAGGACACATATCCTTCTACATCAAACAATAATGATACAAACAATGCACCTAGTGAAGAACCTGAAGAGGAGCTGTCTGAAAAGGCTCCATTTAGATATGTTCAAAAGAATCATCCAGAATCTCAAATTTTGGGAGAAAAGAAATCAGGTGTACAACCAAGAAGGACTCTTGTGGGATCTTCTAGCAATCTGGCATTTCTGTCCACTGTTGAACCTCACAGTGTCAGTCAAGCTAGCAAAGATGAATGTTGGATTCAAGCCATGAATGAAGAGCTTGATCAAATTGAAAAGAATCACACTTGGGAGTTAGTACCAAGGCCTCATGACAAAAATGCCATTGGAACTAAATGGATATTCAAAAACAAGTTAAATGAGAATGGGGATGTTATAAGAAATAAAGCTAGACTTGTGTGCAAAGGGTATACTCAACAAGAAGGTATAGACTTTGAAGAAAACTTTGTTCCTATAGCCAGACTTGAAGCCATAAGAATGTTTCTTGCCTTTTCAAGCTTCCAACAAATCAAAGTCTATCAAATGGATGTTAAATCTGCTTTTCTCATTGGTGATCTAGAAGAAGAAGTATATATAGAACAACCAGAAGGATTCATATTGGGAAATGATGAAAAACGTGTTTGTAGACATAAAAATGCTCTATATGGTCTCAAACAAGCTCCAAGGGCATGGTACTATCATCTTGACAAATATCTTCATCAACAAGGATTTTCAAAAGGGTCTGCTGATAGCAAATTATACACAAAAACTGAAAATGATAAACTATTGATTGTGGTTGTATATGTTGATGATATCATTTTTGGAAGTAATAAAGAGTCTATGAGTCAGAAATTTGCTTCTGATATGCAGCAAGAATTTGAAATGTCTTTGCTTGGGGAACTAACATTCTTTCTTGGCTTACAAGTGCAACAAGCAACAGATGGCATATTCTTGTCACAAGCAAAATATCTCAAGCAAATCCTGAAAGAAGTATGGCATGGAAGACTGCAAACCTATAAGTGAACCAATGATAACCGGATGTAATCTCAGTTCTAATGATGATTCTCCCACGGTGAATCAACCTGAATACATATCTATGATAGGAAGTCTACTTTAGCTCACTGGGACCAGACCAGACATCATGCATGCGGTTGGGATTGTTGGACGATTCCAAGCTAATCCAAAAGAGTCTCATATTCAGGCTGTAAAAAGAATATTCAAATATCTACAAGGAACTCAAGACTTTGGACTATGTTATCCAAAGAATGTTGATCTTACTCTTCATGCATACACTGATGCAGATTGGGCTGGAAGTGTTGATGATCGGAAAAGCACTAGTGGTGGTGCATTCTATATGGGGCCTCGGTTAGTATCTTGGTTTAGCAAGAAGCAAAGCTCTATTGTCTTATCTAGAGCAGAAGCAGAATATGTGGCTGCCGCATCATGTTGCACTCAACTCCTCTGGATGATGCAAACCTTACAAGACTTTCAAATCAAATGTTCACCTCCTATCTCCATTATGTGTGACAATACAAGTGCCATCAGTATCTTAAATAATCCTATTATGCATTCCAAGACCAAGCACATTCCCATCAAATATCACTTCTTACGTGAACAAGTGCTTGAACAAAAGGTAAAATTGGAGTATGTTCCCTCCAAAGAACAAGTTGCTGATATATTTACCAAACCTCTACCCAGGGAAGCATTCGAATATCTCAGACAGAAACTGGGAGTAGTCTCTACCATGCAGAGGATCAGATCTACTTAAATACAGAAGAATAAATTGGTTGTGAGGTTCTGTTAGGCATCTCTGAATGTGCAGGCTAAGGGGGAGCATTGGTCATATGAAAAAGATGCATTGTTGGCATTTCTACAGTTGTATTGGTCATATTATGTTTGAAGATGCAGCATGATCTCAAGGGGAACATGGTAACTTTAGTACACATCATATCTAACCTTGTTTTGGTCCGCCCTTTGCCCTTGATGTCAAAGGGGGAGAGTATCATGGTGTTTGAATAATGGTTATAATCAATTTATCTATCTGATGTGATGATCAAACACCATCATGGTTGACATCAAGTCCAAAGGGGGAGATTGTTGGAAATATGATGCAGAGTGTTGTCCTTGATGGAAACTGACTTGTCTTATTTGTTAATTATGTAAATCTGATGTATCTATAGAGCATTTCAGATGTAATAGAGAAAAGCAAAGTTGCAAAGAACAAAGGTAAAGATAGGAGCAGCACCTAAACTATCAATTGGCAAAATAAAAAGAGAACAGATTGTTGATGGGCCGCAGCCAAATATTGCAGAGGAGAATTAATTTTTGTTATGGGCGAAGTCTTTTTGCAGAAGAAATTTGAATAAAACAACCAAAGACTTTAAATTTCTGAAAAGGGAGGACAAGTGGTCCCCATCACTTTAGCGCAAATCGCAAGATCGCAAGTTTTGTGTTTAAATGTCTTGTTGATGTGGATATTTGCGATATGCGATCATCGCGCCATCGCACCATCGCACCATCGCATATTACAAAGTGCTCCGCCATATGTTTGATCGCAAATTTGCGATGTGATCCCATCGAAAATCACAAATGTTAACTGTGCGCACTTTTGTTTGATCGTGCCATTGCATATCGCACATCGCAAATGGCCGACTGCGATGTGGGTCCAGGGTCAAAAAATTTTCATAAGATTATTTGTTTGAAAAGCGTTGATGAGAAGGGTTAACCTTAATCCCAAAGTTAAGCCCAAAAGTATTAAATTTATTATTTAATTACCAAGATCAATAGAACAATGTGAGTTACTCAAGATATGGAGACCCTGCTAGATTATCTATTTTAACCCTATCCAAGAATACCATTAGAGATTCGTGGTTTTGACCCAAGGTTTTAGTAAAAGTGAAAACTATATAAGGTGATGAGAATCATGAAGAAGTGTGTGTGTGAAAAAGGGTCGATAATAAATGAATCTCTTTTAGAGATATCTGTATGGATAAACTCTGATATATCTGAATCTATGGCGCACCTATGAATATGATGATTGATCAAGATCTTTAGATCAGATGACGATTAATTCCTGGTTCAATCATGAAGAACGTATAAGGGTTGTGAATGAATACTTCACTCTGAAGTATATCTGTTTGGAATGGGTAACAGAATACTGAATTAAGGATGCACCTCTGAAGAAAATAAATAAATCTGGTGGCCTGCAAGGTATGTTGTGTGGAAGCTATTGGATCCGGTTTGAATATTGATGAAACGTGGTCCGCAGTAGTGCTGAGAGTCGAAGCCTTCAGTGAGGGGGTTGTAGCTCCCTTCCAGGAGAGGCTGGTAAACGAGAGCAGGGGGTCGTAACTCCCTTCCAGGAGAGGTTGGTAAATGAGAGAAGGTTGAAGCCTTCTGCAGATGGGCGCCTGCGTGCTGGTATAAGTCTGCACCAGCATATATTGTAAGACGTTTTCTCTATAATAAATATTGAAGACTGAGATTACAGCAGCGGTGGTTTTCTCCCGAATTAGGTTTCCACCTTAAATCCTAGTGTTCATATCTGTTGTTTATGTGTGTTATGTTATTTCTGTTCATGCTTAATGCTTATCTGATGCAATGCTCTAAGTAAAGACATAATAAGATATCTGGACATACATGATGGATGCAGTACTGTAATATATGGTTTTAAGATAAAAAAAAGAAAAATTGTTCAGCCCTAAATACTGATTCACCCCCCCCCGCTCAGTATTTTTCCCAACAGATAGGGGTGGCAGATAATCCTTATCTTGTTGAGAGGGAGTGTCGAGATTGCAACAAGATGATGAGCTTAGTGAAAAGAGTCGCCTTCACTAAGTGGGCCCGCAGGCTATTTTGGCGCAAAGTCTATTTTTAGACTATGTCTATTTTCAGACATATGGATCATGTTCTACGAGTTGCAGGATGCTATTTGTGGATAGTTGGTCAAGTCGGAAAAAATAGATGGACTTCTATTTTTAGACATACTGGACGGAATCTATTTTTAGATTTTCAGTCTAAAAATAGATATGTCGAATATTATTAGCTCTTAATAATATTTGGACTATAAACATTATCTTATTCTCTTGGAGCACTTCAGTTAAGTGCACAGATGTGGCACAAGAGCTAACAGAATAAATTATGCTATTCCTAAGGGTTAAGTGGAGCTATTGCATGGATACCTCAGTTAGAACTCATGTGAGAGAGTTTGGTGGAGTTGATTGAAGAAGTTAGTGGAGTTGTGTTCAGTTTAACTAATCTAAACATAGTTGAGCTAGTTGTATATAGTCTAACTGATTGATACACTAGTGAGAGTGGTTTGAATTAATTAATAATTAATTCACTAATTATAAACTCATTAATCAACTAAAGAATACATCATTTGACTTCAGTGCATGGACAGTTTCAGTGGAGACCAGGGAAGAGATAGGTGAAAGAGCAATGTTACTATGTTGTTGCATGATTTGCAACAACCAGTGATTGGAGATCCCAATGAGGATTGTGCAGTACAAGCCAGGTGGTTCGAAGTTATTTATGAGCCATTCTTCAGCATTGATTACGCAATAGAGGCAGGCTATCAGGTGGCAGAGATTGGAGCATGTGTTTTGCTATATCTAGCTTGATTAGTGTGTAGCAATTGGAGATTGTACTGAGAGCTTGTGAGGAGCTTTGTATAATGAATGTTACATGATCTCTATGAAATATAATATACAGATAGTTGGGGACTTTCAGCTTTAAGCTTTCCCATGAAATATTGTGTTCATATGTGTGATTGTTTATGGTTTTAATGTGCGCATGCGATTGTTTTTATTTCCGCAATTAATGATCAATGGTAGAAGAGATTTTGTATTGTGCATGAAATTAAAATAGTGTGTGATCAGGAGAATCTCAGTGGATAACATATCATTTATTCAAATTTCTACAAAAAATTATAGATGACTAACAGTGGCTCCACTTGGGGAGGGCAGCTCCTTTTCAGGAGGTGTCCAAAACTTCATATATCAAATCTCTGAGTTTATGAAAACTAGTGCCTCATCCATTGGGTAGATTTTTCTTCTTTCATTTTTTGATGTTTCTCTTGAAGTTATGATCTCACAATTCGAAAGACATGTTTGCTTCAACCTCATCTCTACCTACCCATTATACCTTTTCCTATCATTTTTTCTTCTTGTGGTTGCACTTGGACTGGCATACCCTTGACATTACTTTTTCCTTTTGAAAGAAAAACAAACTATCTACTTATACCCTTATTAATTCTAAGAGTTCAAATTATGCTAGTGAACTCTTTTATTCTCTACCTAGACTATTCATCTGTCAAGATTAAGCTGTTTGACAGAATTCATTCTCTGATCTATTGACATGAAATTGAAAACATGATTTAAACCAGGATTAAGCTATCTTATTTACCGTGGGCTATGGCATTGGGACAAGCTGCACACAAACATTATTTTTGTACAAACAAAACTAGAAAGTATGAGGGTTGTGTTTCATAATTTGTTAGTCACCCCTATCTTTCTCTTTGGTCTAGACTTGAGCATTGAGAACCAACATACTTTCCTCCTAATCTATTCCTACTGACAAGTCAAGCTTAAATGGTTTGACGAGTCTTCTTTTACTAACATATCAGCAGAAATTCAAAACATGTTCAGCCATGATTAGGCTAGATGACTGAACAAGACTCTTCTTTCCAAACAAGTAGTGGCATTTAGAATTTCTCACTTTCAGCAAAACTCTTTTTTGGGTATGGGGTTGTACCTTTTCTTTTGATCTGCCCTCTTTTTCATATTTTCTTTGTTTTTTGTGTTTTCAAGATTAGTATTCTAAAACTAAAAACTAGAAAGATGCTCAGAGTGTTGAGCTTATTTGCATTCCTATCTATCATAATCTAACCTATACATGATATGCATTCAGCTGGTGAACTCTCTTTTCCAATACAACCAATCAAACAGATGATTCCATGAGGGATCTTGGTTCAGCTCTTTGAGAGTTTTGAAAAAATCAAAAGGCCACTCCCACCTCACTTGTGTTTGAACAATAGTGCCTAAACTTTTCTTTAAACCTTGCATCAAACTGATCTTGACAAATTTTACTCCCTCTTAGACTGCCTCTAATAAAATAGCAAAGGGATCTTGAAATAATACCTGGCCTAGAGGATTTAGGAAATAAGCTTGATCCAAGACTGCTTTTTTCTCCACTTTGCTGAACTTGGGACTATTTTGGGAAAAACACTCCACCTCTTCCTCATGATCATTTGCACTATCAGACGCATCATATATTACAATGTTATCCTCTAACAAACCTGATGTGCTTTGATGGAATGGGTTGAATTTTGTGTGAAGGCCATCATATTGATGAGCAGGAGTACTCTTTGAAAATAAATCTTCCCGAGGAAGTAGTGTAACAACTCTCATGTGATTATCAATTTCTAAGCCTTCATCTGCAATTTGTAATTAAATGGAACTTGGTGGCTGCAAATCTGGAGGTAAGGAGGATTCCATGTTCCAAATGATTTCCTCAACCATTTCAGTAGAAGGCTTCTCATTGACAACTTGCTCAAGAAGTTCATCATCCTCCTCAACCTCAACATCAAAACTAAAAGATTCTAAACTTTCAAGGATTTCCTCATCAGTGTCATAGGTGACCTGTATTGGTTGATTACTTTTTTCAAGATGATGATAGTGAACTGCATCCCACAAATCAATTGTTGACTTCTCTGCAAGATTAACTTCTGTTTGGAGAAATCGTCATCATCAGACTGATCAAAATTTGGAGAATAATCAACATAAGTAATATCACTAATCAAACATATTGGATTACCATTTTTTTCTCCTTTGAATTGATCAACAAGTTCACTTTCTGACTTATGGTAGACAGGATAAGCAGGAGAATGAACATAATTTTTTCGTTCACGTGAAGGTTTAGAGGTTGGCTGAATGTTTAACATCTGATTTATTTCCTCTTTAGTCAAAAGAGGGGGAATTTTTTTCTTTCTTTGGATAGAAGTACAACAATTCTCTTTCTCTTGTGAAGGTTGATTTTGAGGCTGAATGTTTTCTTGAGCCTCACCTAGAAGAGATGGTGAATCATCACTTGTGCCTTCAGAGAGATCCTGTGGGTTTTCTTCTACTTCTTGATTGGGTTCTTCCTCAACTAACTCCTCTAGGCTATCACGACAGCTACCTTGAGAATGAAATTAATGAATGGCTTCTAAGAGGTCTTCAGGATGCAAATTTTCCAAATCTTCATCACTATCTATAACGTATTGTATGATATCCTGAGATTGATCACAACAATTTTCAGCCAAGGATAAGGATGGAGAATTTTCTTTATAATGATCACAAAATACCTTGTGGAGATAGTTTAAGGAAAGCAAGCTACCAGGTTTTACCCATTCATACCATTCTCTTGCCTTACCCTCTAATGTTGCTGTAAAATTTTTCATGAGGCAGTCCTCGTGTCATTCAACCTTTAACCTCCATATGTGTATATGAAATTTGATGAGATGTAACAAGGGGTCATCACATTTTTCATCTTGAAATATAGGTAGGTTTTTTATCCAATTTATTTGAAGTATTTTGTGTGGGAATCCAGGAATATGATCTCAACTCATTGGGGCATATCTTCATTGTATTCTTGGATCCATATTTGTAAATCAGAAATGGGTAACTGTATCTTTTCAACCAGTCTAGAGTTCTCTACCAGTGGAGTCTTTAGTTCTATTGAGAGTTGTGGAGTCGCCCGGTGGAAGATTTCGACTTTCTTGTCCACCATCAGCATGATTAGGATTTCTTAATGCATTCCTAGGGGAGTTTATGAGAACTAGTGGGTTCAATAGGGCTACTGAAGACCAGTGGAGTCGCCAGGTGGATGATGTTTACTGTTTAAGGATGTATTTTTCGTCCACCATCAACAACTAAATTCCAATCTAAGGAATTTTGTGGTTTTCTGAGGTCTTAAGGATGTCTAAGATATCATTTATTCAGAATGTCCCATCGTGATCACCATTATGTTGGGGTCCCTTGATTTGTTAGATTGCTGAGATCAAATGCACAGGGTAACATCAGACCAGTCTTTGGAGTCCTAGGACCTAGCCTTCCTAGACTCAGAGAGGGCTCTCTCCATTTTTTGCAAAGGATGTGAACTTGTTTTCTTTTAGGGTTTGATTTTAGGCTAGTTGTTAAGTGTAGGGTTTGTTTGTTTGTTTTGGTTGGGTAAGATGATCAAGTAGAATAGATGGAGTGAGGAAATCTTCAAGTCATTGGGCTATGGAGTCAATAAAGTCATGGAAAGTTTCAATAATAAGTCAGGGTGGATCACAGGGAAAATCTAGCATGGTAAAATGGATTTTCAAGGTTTGTGTGAAATGAAATGAA
Organism: Pinus albicaulis; assembly: GCA_034641835.2. Taxonomy (NCBI): domain Eukaryota; kingdom Viridiplantae; phylum Streptophyta; class Pinopsida; order Pinales; family Pinaceae; genus Pinus; species Pinus albicaulis. Next base: position 663,828,847 of record CM076576.1, on the reverse strand, counting down.
CATCAAGTTTGTGAACAAAGTAGGGCAAAGGGAAATTAAGTATCCTTTGTCATATTCTTTAAACAAGAAGGGACTTCAACACTATTTAGCATAAAAAAGTAATCAATAGACAGGGAAAACCAATAACTCTTTGATTCAACTCAAGCAAATAATCATTTCAGACAAACAATCCAATGAAATATAGAAGGCGAGAAACTCGTTTAACTTCTAGTGATTTCACCTTCAAGGTAACAAAACATTTAAGATAAACATATAACTTTAATCAAAGAAGAGGGAATCCCTAAATATCATTGATCGTAGCCATAAAGATCTCCAAAACAACTATTCAAGCATGGACAAAGGGTATGATTGAAACATAGCCTCTTTGGCAAAAGTAATTAGTGGTACTTTAGAGAGAGATCTCAAGAACAGTATTTTAGTGACATCAAACAAGAAGGGCTAACAATAAAACATCTTTGATACCTATTATATTAAACCATTCATGAAATAAGCAAGCTTAGGTGGTCTAGAGAGCAATTAAGAATTCTCTAAAATGACCTAGCAGAGGAAAACATAGAGGCAGTGAAGAACAAACAGATCTAAGGTGCCTTTGAAAAACATTTTTTAGTCTAAAACCTTTGTCCTACTGCTATATAGAAGGATGAAACAACATGATACACAAGAAAACATGAACTGAATATAAGTACATCACCATTAACCAAGCTCAGGGATCTTGCAAGCAACCTTCTCCATCATCAATCAAGACTGTTAGCAATATGTCTCTTAAATCCTATCATATTGAATTGATTGTCCTTGTTGGCAACTATCGCATCATTCAAGGAGCAGAGGAAGCAATGTATTGTAGCAAAGGCACAGAGGCAGTAAAGAGAGGTAGCAAGGCAGCATAGAAGGAATTGCATCGAGTAGCAGAGGTTGAGGCTGAGGCGTTATTCCGAGGTTTACTACCCGAGCTGGTTGATACACTAAATAAGTACATTCCGGGAATCGTAACCCAGGCCAGAGACCCTTATCGCATCGGAGCATATAAGGCCAGCAGAACAAGTTAACAAGAGGTTGCGAGTGCGATTGAAGCCCAGACCCGATGGGCGTATAAACCAGGATTAATAAGTGTTTGAGTTCCAGTTTTAATCACATTGGAGAAAAAATGTGCAGCGGAGTGTTTATTAAAATACTTGCGATTGCGAGGAAAATCCGGACCCGATGGATCAATGAACTATATTTTAAATATGGTTGAATTCCGATAGAACACTGTTCGGAAAACCCGAGCGGGTTTACGAAGCTGGATTGCCCATATCGCACCACCTTTCGGAGATAAGTGGTTTTTTCAAGTTGGGAAGCGGTTCCATAGAACAGGCGACACGCGCCCCTGTACGACTCCACAAAACTGCTTGTCACTGCGCGCCATCGCGCGTTATTGTTTGACCCAGGATGCCCAGCGAAATTGTTGAGCACCGTTGATCTGGGAAGGAGTCATCGGACGGTGATCGCTTGATGAATATGTTCGAAGATTAACCAAAGTACGGAGCGAAAATTTGATTGGGTCGCTGATCATATATGTGGGTCCAATTTACGTTATATTAATTGGGCCTTTTCAAATTAATATTTGCGGTTTTGACCAAGGTTGTTTAAATTAAATATAAATTATGACGACAAGCGATTGGGCCATTATTTTTACTCCAAAGTTGGTGGAACGTATAAACCTGAGGGTCGACATATGAAGGTCGAAAAAGTATGCTGAGGGTTTTTCATTACTAAAGGAGAAATTTGGATTAATATCTCAATCTCAAATTGAGATATTAAAAAGCCTTACATTAATTATCTAATTGCCAAAACCAAGGAAATAAAACAATGATAAATTGTTTGGGGGCTTGGGTAGACCCCGCTGGATTATCTAATTGATCCCGTCCAGGAATACCATCAGCGGTTGGGTGGTTTTGACTCATGGTATTAATAAAGGAAAAACTATTTAAGGAGAAGTGTATCATGGTTCATGTAGTGTAGATCGAGGGGTTGTTAATGAATAAATCTTTTTAAGAGATATCTGCATGATCGAACTCTGTCTCTAATGAATCTGAATCTATGATGCACCTATGGATATGATCTCTAGATCTAGAAATGATGAATCTGTAGGAAGATCTAAAAATGAAGTCATGAAGATCTGATGCAAATCTAATGAATAAATTAAGAGAAAGTTGGTAGATCTGAGGGTTGAAGCCTTTAGTGCGAAAGTAAAATCTTTCTACAAATTGGTGTTAAATCAAGGGGTTGGAGCTTCCTTCCAGTGGTGACTGGAAAATGAGAGAAGGTGGTAGCCTTATACAGGTGGGTGCCTGCATGCTGGTATAAGTCTGCACCAGCATAAATTTGTAAGAAGTTTTATTTATAATAAATATTGAAGACTGAGATAACAGCAGCGGTGGTTTTCTCCTGAATTGGGTTTCCACCTTAAATACTCGTGTTCATATGTGTTGCTTATGTTTGATGGTTTGTTCTGTTATTTCTTTTCATACTTACTGTTTACTAAACATCTGATGAATGAATGATGCAATGATCTAAGTAAAGACATAATAAGATCTCTGGACATACAAGTTGGATTCAGTAAAGTAGCATATGGTTTTAAGAAAGAAAAAATAAAAGTTCTCAGTCAGCTCTAAATACTGATTCACCCCCCCTCTCAGTATTTATTCCAACAATTGGTATCAGAGCAGGTCCTTCTGAAAAAGCTTAGCCGCTAGAAGGAAGATCAATCAAGATGAGCAATCAAGAAGGAACAGCATCTATCAGGCCTTCACTCTTCAACGAAAATAATTTAGTCTTCTGGAAAACAAGGATGAGATCCTATCTTCAATCTCTGGGTGCAGATGTATGGGCTATTGTTGAAGCAGGATATCAATATCCAGCTGCAGTACCAACAGATCCAACGGAAAGAAAGAATTATGAAACAAATGCAAAGGCGATTAATGCTCTATTGGTAAGTCTAACTGAATCAGAATTTGTCAAAGTCATGCAGCTGAATATAGAAAAGGAAATATCGAACAAAATCATTCTAAGTTATGAAGGTGATGCAAAGGTAAAAAGTGCTAAACTCCAAACTCTCAGAATTCAATATGAGAACCTAAAAATGCATAATGAGGAGAGCATTGCTAATTTCTTTTTACGTCTTGATGATATTGTAAATCGTATGAGAAATCTGGGAGAAACAATAACCGAATCTACTTTGGTTGAGAAAGTTTTAAGATCACTAACGACAAAATTTGAGTAAAAAGTTTCTGCTCTTGAAGAAAAGCAGGATCTTCAAAATCTTACTGTGGTGCAACTTCATGGCATACTAACTGCATATGAAATGAGAAGAGGAGGACCATCTGAAGTCAAAGAAGCTGTCTTTAGAGCTTCTACAAAAGGGAAAGAAGTACAAGAGACAGAAGGATCAAGGTATATCTTAGAAGAAGATGAGGTAAATTTTGTAAAGAAACTCCAACTTGGCACAGGACGATTCAAAGGTAAGCTTTCTTTCAAATGTTTTGCTTGTGGAAGAGTTGGTCATTATGCTACTAAGTGTCCTTACAAAGAAACACATGAAAAAGGGAAGGAAGTAGCAAGAAGGAATAAGAATCGGTTTAGCACTAGAAAAAGTTACTATACTCATGAAGACAATGATGGGTTATCAGACAGTGAGGAAGAATGTGAACAAGATCTTAGACTTCTCATGGCATTTGAAAAAGAGTCTAGAGAAGAAAAGGATACTTTTATGGATGCTTTAGAGGACAATGATTTTCTTGATGAAATAAATCAACTCAAAATATGCTTAGAAGAAAGTAAAATATCCATAGAAACTCTAAAGAACCAGCTTCAAGAAAAGGAGAAACATAATGAGAAATTAGAATGTGCAATAGTAAGTCTAAGAAAGGAAATTGAGAAAGTAAAGACTTTGAATCTTAGATTTGCTAAAGGATCTGAAACCTTGGATGATATTATCAAGGTACAACGTTCTCCTCTTCTAAATACAGGTCTTGGATATATCGGAGAATCTTATCAGGCTTCAGCACCAAATTATCTAAAAGAAGCTACAACCAGTACACAACATTTTTCCCCTCAGTAAGGGAATAGAGAATCTTTACAGATAAAGCATGATCATCTCAATTCAAAGAACACTAACAGGAGTACCTTTCAAAGAAACGCCAATCAATAGGTAAATTCAAGTAGAATATTTCATGATCGCAGAAATTTCTTCTTCAATGGACAATGTTTCTCATGTCACAATTTTGGTCATAAAGCTGTTCAATGTGTTGCATATAAAACCATCATGACAAGAGAAGAAAGAAAGAAAATAATTGATATTGGAACAAATAAGAATACATATAACAACTTTTCTCCTCTTCAAAAAGAAGTTGAATGTGCTTACTGCAATAAATTTGGCCATAAAGAATCTGAATGCAGAAGCAAAGTCCAGCCAAAAGAGCATCTTCCTTCAAACTCCAAAGTATGGAAAAAGAAGGAATTACAGGTTGAAAATTATGGCATAGCCCTTTTTGCAGAAGGAGAAGAAAATCAATGTTACATTGATAGTGGATGCTCAAAACACATGACAGGTGACAAAAACAAACTTCTTGCATATAGTGCTCTAGAAAAAGAAAAGAATGTTGCATTTGGAAATGACACTCATGTTGTCATTAAGGGAAAAGGATCTGTATTTCTAAAAGAAAAGGTGAAAGCTAATAATGTCATGAATGTGGATGGATTAAAGCATAACTTGTTAAGTGTAAGTCAAATGTGTGATCAAGGAACTGAAGTTGTCTTTAGTTCAAAAGAATGTGTGGTACATGATCTTGATACAGGTAAAACAATTATAAAAGGAAACAGAACTCCAAGCAACCTGTATGTATTAAAGAACTGCAAAGAACAATGTTACATGAGTAAATATTCAGAAAACTGGCTATGGCATAGAAGGTTGGGGCACCTGAGCTTCTCTCAAATCAGCAAAACAAACAGACTTAAAGTTGTTCGTGATCTTCCCAATATTACACCACCTGAAAGTATCATATGCAAATCTTGCCAATTCGGTAAGCAAACCAGAGTGCAATTTAATGCCAAGGAAGGTTCATCAAGTAAGCCTCTTGAACTCATTCATACTGACATATGTGGACCTGTAAAGAAAAATTCACCACGTGGTGAACAATACTATATCTTATTTATTGATGATTTCTCTAGAATGTGTTGGATTGGGTTGATTAAACACAAATATGAAGCATTTGAGAAATTTTAGATCTTCAAGGCACTGGTTGAAAATGAATTAGATCTAAAAATCAAGTCTTAGATCTGATCGAGTAGGAGAATATACATCAGATGAATTCCTTGAATTTTGTGAACAACATGGCATAAAAAGATAGTTTTATGTAGCTGGCACTCCACAACAAAATGGCGTAGCAGAAAGAATGAATAGAATAGTTCAACAAATGGCTAGAGCTATGCTTGATGATTTCGGAACACCTGACAAATTTTGGGGAGAAGCAGCACATACAGTGGTAAATATTCTTAACAAGGCACATGTTCATGTAAATAGTGATAAAACTCCATATGAACTATGGTATGGTAATCCTCCCACCGTGAAGCACTTTAGAGTCTTTGGGAGCAAATGATTTATCAAAAATAATGATGAAAAACTTGGCAAGTTTGAACCTAGAGCAGATGAAGGAATATTTCTTGGTTACTCCTCTAGGAGTAAGGCATATAAATGTTACAATAAAAGACTTCGGAAGATTGCTGAATGCATTGATGTTATTATTGATGAGTCTCCTGCAGCTACAAAAGAAGAAAAACAAAAAATAGATGAATACGATGATGACATATATCCGTCTACATCAAATAAGAATGATATAGACAGTGAACCCAATGAAGAACCCGAAGATGATTTATCTGAAAAAGCTCCATCCAGATATGTTCAAAAGAATCATCCAGAATCTCAAATTTTGGGAGAAAAGGGATCAGGTGTACAAACAAGAAGGACTCTTGTGGGATCCTCTAGCTATCTGGCATTTCTATCCACTAGTGAACCACAAAATGTTAATCAAGCCAGCAAAGATGAATGTTGGATTCAAGCCATGAATGAAGAACTTGATCAAATTGAAAAGAATCACACTTGGGAATTAGTACCAAGACCTCATAACAAAAATGCATTGGAACTAAATGGATATTCAAAAATAAGTTAAATGAGAATGGGGATGTTATAAGAAATAAAGCTAGACTTGTTTGCAAGGGGTATGCTCAACAAGAAGGTATAGAATTTGAAGAAACTTTTGCTCCTGTAGCTAGACTTGAAGCCATAAGAATGTTTCTTTATTTTTCAAGCTTTCAACAAATCAAAGTTTATCAAATGGATGTTAAATCTGCTTTTCTCAATGGTGATCTAGAAGAAGAAGTTTATATAGAACAACCAGAAGGATTCATTTTGGGAAATGATGAAAAACTTGTTTGTAGACTTAAAAAAGCTCTATATGGTCTCAAACAAGCTCCAAGGGCATGGTATTATCGTCTTGACAAATATCTTCATCAACAAGGATTTTCAAAGGGGTCTGCTGATAGCAATTTATACACAAAAACTGAAAATGATAAACTATTGATTGTGGTTGTATATGTTGATGATATCATTTTTGGAAGTAATGAAGAGTATATGAGTCAGAAATTTGCTTCTGATATGCAGCAAGAATTTGAAATGTCTTTACTTGGGGAACTAACATTCTTTCTTGGCTTACAAGTGCAGCAAACAATAGATGGCATATTCTTATCACAAGCAAAATATCTTAAGCAAATCTTGAAGAAGTATGGCATGGAAGATTGCAAACCTGTAAGCACACCAATGATAACCAGATGTAATCTCAGTTCTAATGATGATTCCCCCACGGTGAATCAACTAGAATATAGATCTATGATAGGAAGTCTACTTTATCTCACTGGGACTAGACCAAACATTATGCATGCAGTTGGGATTGTGGGACGATTCCAAGTTAATCCAAAAGAGTCTCATCTTCAGGCCATCAAAAGAATATTCAAATATTTGCAAGGAACTCAACACTTTGGACTATGGTATCCAAAGAATGTTGATCTCACTCTTCATGCTTATACTGATGCAGATTGGGCTGGAAATGTTTATGATCGGAAAAGCACTAGTGGTGGTGCATTCTATATAGGGCCCCGGTTAGTATCTTGGTTCAGCAAGAAGCAAAGCTCTATTGCCTTATCTACAGCAGAAGAAGAATATGTGGCTGCCGCATCGTGTTGCACTCAACTTCTTTGGATGATGCAAACCTTACAAGATATTCAAATCAAATGTTCACATCCTGTCTCCATTATGTGTGATAATATAAGCGCCATCAGTATCTCAAAGAATCCTGTTATGCATTCCAAGACCAAGCACATTCCCATCAAGTATCACTTCTTACGTGACCAAGTGCTTGAACAAAAGGTGAAGTTGGAGTATGTTCCCTCCAAAGAACAAGTTGCTGATATATTTACCAACCCTTTACCCAGGGAAGCGTTCGAATATCTCAGACAAAAGCTGGGAGTAGTCTCTGCCATGCAAAAGATCAAATCTACTTAAATACAGAAGATTAAATTGGTTTTGAGGTGTTGTTGGGTATCTCTGGATGCACAGACTAAGGGGGAGCATTGGTAATATGGAAAGGATGCATTGTTGGCATTCCAATTAATTGTTGTAGTATGATCTCATCTTTGATCTTGTTTGTATAAGTCATTTTTGTTATATTATGTTTGAAGACGCAGCATGATCTCAGGGGGAGCATGGTTTTGTCGGTATAAAGGTTTTTGATCTACCCTTTTCCCTTGATGTCAAAGGGGGAGATTGTTAGCAATATGTCTCTTAAATCCTATCATATTGAATTGATTGTCCTTGATGGAAACTATCACATCATTCAAGGAGCAGAGGAAGCAATGTATTGTAGCAGAGGCACAGAGGCAGTAAAGAGAGGTAGTAAGGCAGCATAGAAGGAATTGCATCGAGCAGCAGAGGCTGAGGCTGAGGCGTTATTCCGAGGTTTACTACCCCAGCTGGTTGATACACTAAATAAGTACATTCCAGGAATCGTAACCCAGGCCAGAGACCCTTAACGCATCGGAGCATATAAGGCCAAATGAACAAGTTAACAAGAGGTTGCAAGTGCGATTGAAGCCCGGACCCGATGGCCGTATAAACCAGGATTAATAAGTGTTTGAGTTCCAGTTTTAATCGCATCGGAGAAAAACTGTGCAGCGAAGTGTTTATTAAAAGACTTGCGATTGCGAGGAAAATCCGGACCCGATGGATCAATGAACTATATTTGAAATATGGTTGAATTCCAATAGAACACTGTTCGGAAACTGCGAGCGGGTTTACGAAGCCGGATTGCCCATATCACACCACCTTTCGGAGATAAGTGGTTTTTTCGAGTTGGGGAGCGATTCCATAGAACGGGTGACACGCACCCCTGTACGACTCCATAAAACTACTTGTCACTATGCGCCATCGCGCGTTATTGTTCGACCCAGGATGCCCAGCGAAATTGTTGAGCGTCATTGATCTGGGAAGGAGTCATCGGACGGTGATCGCTTGATGAATATGTGCGAAGATTAACCAAAGTACGGAGCAGAAATTTGATTGGGTCCCCGATCATATATGTGGGCCCAGTTTACATTATATTAATTGGGCCTTTTCAAATTAATATTTGCGGGTTTGACCATGGTTGTTTAAATTAAATATAAATTATGACGACAAGCGATTGGGCCATTATTTTTACTCCAAAGTTGGTGGAACGTATAAACCTGGGGGTCAAAATATGAAGGTCTATGAAGTATGCTAAGGGTTTTTCATTACTAAAGGAGAGATTTGGATTAATATCTCAATCTCAAATTTAGATATTAAAAATCCTTAGATTAATTATCTAATTGCCAAAACCAAGGAAATAAAACAATGAGAAATTGTTTGGGGGCTTCGGTAGACCCCGCTGGATTATCTAATTGATCCCATCCAGGAATACCATCAGTGGTTGGGTGGTTTTGACTCATGGTATTAATAAAGGAAAAACTATATAAGGAGAAGTGCATTATGGTTTATGGGTGCAGATTGAGGGGTTGTTAATGAATAAATATTTTTAAGAGATATCTACATGATCGAACTCTGTCTCTGATGAATCTGAATCTATGATGCACCTATGGATATGATCTCTAGATCTAGAAATGATGAATCTCTAGGAAGATCTGAAAATGAATTCATGAAGATCTGATGCAAATCTGATGAAGAAATTAAGAGAAAGTTGGTAGATCTGAGGGTTGAAGCCTTCAGTGCGAAAGTAAAAGCTTTCTACAAATTGGTGTTAAATCAGGGGGTTGGAGCTCCCTTCCAGTGGTGACTGGAAAACGAGTGAAGGTGGTAGCCTTCTACGTGTGGGTGCCTGCATGCTGGTATAAGTCTGCGCCAGCATAAATTTGTAAGAAGTTTTCTTTATAATAAATATTGAAGACTGAGATAACAGCAGCGGTGGTTTTCTCCCGAATTGGGTTTCCACCTTAAATACTGGTGTTCATATGTGTTGCTTATGTTTGATGGTTTGTTCTGTTATTTCTGTTCATACTTACTTCTTACTAAACATCTGATGAATGAATGATGCAATGATCTAAGTAAAGAAATAATAAGATCTCTGGACATACAAGTTGGATTCAGTAAAGTAGCATATGGTTTTAAGAAAGAAAAATTAAAAGTTCTCAGTCAGCTCTAAATACTGATTCACCCCCCCCCCTCTCAGTATTTATTCCAACAAAGCCATTCACAAGCTCCACAACACCAATTTCTTCTCCAATATCCAAAAAAAACCATTTATTGCTCCAAAGAGTCATCAAATGCCAACCCTTTAAAATGAGGCCCTCATGCTCTATTTATCTAGAAAAGGAGGGAAAAAACCCTATTTAGAGTTTGAAAATATCAAAAACCACCCATAAATGTCATTTATGTCTGAGAGACCATGCAAGGCCCAAGACACAAAATATATCATGAAATAAATGCAAAAATAACTCTTAGCACCTAATTTTGGAGTGATTTGCCCCAAAAAACACTAAAAATCATTTTTGCATAAATGAGTGTTTTGTTGACCTTTTGGCCAAAAACGCAGCATAGAGGTCTGAATGCGTAGTGCTTGCTCGGAAAAACTAGGTCCACTTGCATCCAAGTTTTGATGCCCTTCTCGATGTCAGAATTTTCTCCGTCATGGCCCGTTGGAAAGCCTGATGAGTCTAATTTTCAAATATACTCTTGGTTTTCTGATTGAGCTCCATTAACCTATCCAAAAGGAAAATTTCCCAAAACTGCTCTAGGTGCAGCGCCAGGCCTGAAAATGAGGCAGAAAGGTGAAAAATGAGTTGTTTGTTGGCCTTTTGAGGGGTCCAAAATGCTCCAAATGCTTTGAAATTTGGTGAGCATACTGTACTTGAGCTAAGTATTCCACAAATTCCAAGTTTTCCTCCTTAAGATTCGTGAAATGAGAGCATAGCGCCAAGGGTGTTGCGCTTAGAGGCCTCCAAATTTGCAAAAAACCCAAAATTTGTCAAATTTTTCCCAAATCTGGTGGATGTCTCCCTTATGGGGTTTTAGAGACCTGTAGAGAAGCTTGAGCCAAGATTGCAAGGTTTTCTTGGTCTTTTGCCCCTATGAGTGCTTGTATTTGGGCATGGGCCTTTTTGAGTTTAGCCCTTGCAATTTGGTTTCTCTGGGCATAATGCTTGGTCATCTTCCTTTGGAGATCAAGGTCCTTATTAGATTTCTCCGATTTAACCTCCAAGTGTATGTTTTCTCTTTCCAACCAAGGCTCCCAACCATGTTCTATCTCCATGGTAAGAAGCTCACTTAGAGGGAGCTGCTCAGCCAAGGCTGATTCTTGTTCTCTCTGTTTTTCCAATGCATTCTTCAAACCAATGGTTCTTGGTCTCCTCCTAGCCTACCCTTCTTCATCTTCACTTTCCTCATAGGTGCCCATGAATTCTTCTAGCTTTACATGTGCCCTTTGAGCTTTGATTGCTCTAGCCTCATAAATGGAAATTTGTGCCCCTAGCTGCCTGTTCTCCATCTCAAGGGCATCATTCACACTCTTGACCCTATGTAGATTTTCTTGGAGGTCTTCAATTAGGGCATTTTTGTTCTGGAGGAGCAAGCTTGAGATCCTTGCTTCATTTTCTTCGTCACTGTCAACTTGGATGATTTCAAACTCTCTCTCAACCTCATGTTGATCTTCTTCTTCTTCTTTTACCTTTTATTTACCTTTATCTAGAGGCTTGGTGGATGTGGAAGGCATGGCCCCTTGCCTTTTTGAGGTAGCAAACACATGTCTTTCCCCTCTTTGGTATACCAATGAAAAAGGTTCAACTATGCTTATTTTGGTGTTTTCATCATGGCTGTGATCCTTTCTTCTATCATTAAACTCTTAATTTCCATCACTATTTTGATTGTCATTAGGGCTCTTAGTGTCACTATCGTCCTTAGGATCATACTCTATTTCTTTTTCATTTGCCTCATCTTCATCATAATCCACCTCCATGTATTCTGCTTCATTGCTGACCTCTTCTTCATCACTGCTTAATTCATTTCCACTGTCAGCTTCCTCATTTTCCTCATTGTTATCCTCTTCTTCTATTTCCATGTTTTCTACCTCTTCTTGGCTAGACTCATCATCGTCCTCATCTTCATTTTGGTCTGATTCATTGTCACCCTCACCCTCATGGTCACTTGCTTGTTCAGTTCCACTTCCTTCTTGATCTGATGCATCAAGAGAAGATGAGGAATGGAGGTTTTCTTGAGGAGAGGATACTTGGGTAGATGATGAGGCTTGATCAGTAGGGGTGATTGGGGAGTGGATGAAGGAGGACGAGATGATGAGGGTAGATTTGGCTAATGATAGGGTTGAGGACTTGTGAATATCTCATGAGTAATAAACGCCTCCCAAGGTATGCCTTTTTACTCCAACTGATGTAGTACCACCATCTTGATCAAGGAGTGGTGGAACAAACTTTGCATTTGTTGGGAATAACTCCTCCTTGGGACAACAGAAGACATATTTTCGATACTCCTATACAAGTAGTAAGGCAAATGGAGCATTTTAACCCTAGTGAATGCATGAGTAATCTAATATGGTAGGAACAGAGCCTAGAATATCTCCCCTCATAGGTAAAATATTTCATGATGACCTTCATTAAGGGTGCATACCTATCCAGCAAGTGTGAGAAAGGGAAAATAGTCTTGCAGCCTTCCTTGTACCTAGGCTTGAGGAATGGCTCATAGCAGCTCATGTCTAGATTTGCTCTCTTGAACCATTTTTCACCAACATCAGGAAGTCCAGTAGCATGATCAATGGTATCTGATGAGAGTTCAAAGGTCACCCCTACCAAGCTTTATTTTTTGTTATGTAGGTTAAGAATGAATAACCTTGTTAACTATGGATGATTTTGTACTTGTTGGACCCTTTCACAAAACTGAAAACACCCTACATTCTAAAATTATGTGAGAATCATGGGAGAGGTAGTAATCTCCACAATGTCTTGGGGTTCAAATCTATTAACCTTCCCACCCTTGTGCTTTTGCCTCATAGGCACTTGACCTCCTTCAATGCTCACACTCCCTTCTTCTCCTGACATGGTGATTAATGATGCCTCTAAACAACCCTAGACCTTCTTGTGAAACTTGGTAGGAGGAGTGAAATGAAATGATGGTGAAAGGAAATTCTTGTAAATGAGTGAGATGGAGGTGTGGGTTTATGATTGATTTCACTTTGAGCTTTGATGAAGGGTTAACATGAACTCCTTATAATTATCCTACTTCACACCCTCCTTAACTGATAATTTCTTGCTTGGAGGTCAAAACAAAGTGTTTTCCAAGAGGACTTAGGGTTTCTAGTCACTAGGTTTTAGTCAATTTCCTTTAACCATAAAATCATCAAATTCACTTGGAGAATAAAGAAAATATCCACCTACCAACTTTTAACTTCTTTGTAGGTCCTTGGATGCACCTTTGGAGGTGCTCCCTTGTGATTTTTGGCAATTTTGCAAGTGGAAGAAGGTTTCTAGCCTAGGCGTAGCGCCTACATGCACAGTTGGGTGTCAGGCCTTCTGAGCGCAACGCCTGCCCGCGTGCAGGACTACCCGGCTCCTACGGACAGCGTTGAACGGGTTTTGAGCCTGTCAGGCCTCTCTGAGTGCGGTGCTGGGCACTTATCTAGGCCTGTCGGGCTCCTCCTAGGCACAACGCTGCACGATACCCTGCCTTTCGAGAAAAGCTAGGCCTGCAGGTAGCGCTCACCTGAACGCGCAGCGTGTTCACTTGTAAGTGCAGTGCAGTGTAAATTTATACTGCAAAAACCCTCGAATGCGTAGTTTCTAGTGCTATAAGCGAAACGCTGGCACGAAAATGTAGCTCCAGGCAACCTTACCCAGATTTTGACTGAAACTCAGAAATTTCTCCTTGAAGGCTCCTTACTCTTTTTGCAAGTGACAAATGAGCCAAATGATAAATAAAATTCCCTTTTATAGTCTTACGAAAACAAGTTTATCCCTTGTAAACCCACTTTCTAATGTTTTTGCTCCCTTGGTCACCTTCACTGATTTTTCTTTTTCCTTTACTGCAAGTGACTTGAAAACCTTCTAAGTGGCTCTTTTTCCTTTGGTGGAAGCTTGCTTAGCACTGTCAAAACCTATTTTTTCTTGCATTGTGAATTTGAAGTCATGTTTTTACCCCCTTTGATATTTCTGAGTGTGGGTGACCTGAAAACATGGTTTCTTCCCCTCTTTTGGCCATTTTTGATTTGCAGGTGCCATGACATACTGATTTTACCTTTTCTAATGTTCTTGGTTCTTGATACATTCAGTTACACAATAGTAGCAACCTTATGCCATCAGCTTGACCTTTCATCTTAAAACTCAACCCTATGCCTTTATTCCTTTGATCATTGAGTGCAAATGACTGAAAATGAAGGCTTGACCTTCCTTATGCTGATACTCTATGCATTCCTTCCCTTTGAGGCAGTGAGATACTTTGCCTTGGCTAACTCTGGAAGTCACCTTCAACAGTCTCCTCAAACCTTCTATCTGTTGTCATCAAGGAGGCTTATCATCTCCATTTCATCTCCCTTGCCTATCTTTCCAAAACCTTAGGTTTCTAGGTTGTTTGAGAAGAATCATTAGTGTTGTCTTCTAAGTTTTGTATAGCCCTTTCAAGTTCATTAATTTCTGTTTAGTTCACCTGACCTTTTTCCCTTCTTCATTTATGATTTCTAAAAATCTTCAATTCATGCTTGGTTGTAATGGTGTGCCTCTTCCTTGTGTTTTACTGCCTTGCCTCCTTGCTTGGCACACTGATGGCCCAAACAATCTTAGGAACCCTGATTTTTCTTGAGCATAGGCTGCTTCCTCCTCCATTTGTTGTGGATTTCCTTTAATGAGGAGTAGGCCTCTTACCTTACCTATCTTCCTGCTGATAGCCACCTTGACACTCCTGAAGAAATGTAAAAAATGAACAGTTGTTCTTTGCAGAATTTGAACTTGATAAGGAGGTCTTCCTTGGAGGATTTTCCGATTTATCTTAGAAAAACAGGCGTTGACCTTCTTTCATATTTGATTCAGCTTCTAGCATATGAAAAACAATGATTTAGAACACCAAAGATAACCCTATAACCTATGAAACCCTAGTGACCTAATGGAGAGCTCTTTGACTGAAAACTTGGCTTGGGGTCTTCAAGTGTGAAAAACAAAGTTTTTGACAAATTGATGTATTGAAGATCCAAAATCCAATGTACTTGATTTATCTAAAGATCCTACAGAGATTGTTTTGACACCATCAATGCTTTGAGACATCTGGTGAACATGGGAAAGGATAGGTTGTTTGGAAATCCTTGGTGGAAAGTGGAGGGGTTAATCATAGGCAAAACAGAGTACTGAGGTTATGGGTGTGAAAATGGGACAAAGATGAGTGGCATGAGCCCATGAGGGGTCTTTCAGGAGTGGTAGCCTAACTAGGGAATAGCAAAGTAGTAAAATGATGAAAAATTTGTTTTAAGGATAATGAAGGCAGTGAGATTTATAAAAATCACAATATTCATGAATCTTGTTTTTAGAAATCTAGGACAAGTATTTAGTCATCTACAAATAGAAAAAAATTATATATGACTAACACGGTCAACAAAAAACAGCAGTAGAAAAAATTCAACGATCAACCTGGATTTCGGTGCCAAAAAATGCAGACTAAAAAATCCGAATTTTGACCAAGTTTCAGGTCAGTTTGACCAAGAGTTGACCAAAGTCAACGCTGGTCAAATCTGTGCTGAAAACCCTAGGTTAGAAACAGAAATATTCTTGCTGCAATTTTCCCACGTGTGGATGAAGAAGAGCCTCCAAGGTGATCAAACCAATCAGATGAGGAGAGAGAATGTGATGTGATGGATGAGTGAAAATGACCTCCAACATTGACCTATTTATATCCATCAGTGAGGGTGTGTGACACAACTACTGGGGCTTCAAGCCTACATTTCATTTCAGGTCAAATTGCACATATTTTGAATAAATTCAAAATAAATGTTCTTCTTATCGGATCAAGATGATCTTTAGATTGATCTTGCACCTCTCCGAAAGAGGAATCCAATAAAAATATTGGCATCTTCGTCTGAGCATCACAACATGGATTTTGGACCTAGTTGTCCAAATTTAACACTCCCTCTCAACTAGGGAAAACTCCATCCAGCTGTGCCATCCAAACAGTGTGCGTCATCCCACCGTAACTTGCTTTACTAGATTCTTTATTTCAGAACAAAATTGGGTCATTCACAAAGACATCATTCCTGGCTGACAGATTCAGCCCAGAGGTACGAAACCTCTATAGGACTCAAAAAGAGTCTCATACCAACCCAAAGTTGGTTTACCTAACCCAAAGTTAGTTGGAGGTCAGAAACCTCACTATACTTGATCCCAGATCAATTAATTGGACCATTCCATCCTAGACATAGAAAGTACGGAAATATCTAATGCGTCCATCAGTATTTGCTACTGGTCTCTGGCTTTTCCCACCTCACTGGACAAATAAGAGGTACTTCCCATGAGTCCGGGACTCAATGGGTAGAATGCATATGGGGCACAAATCATGAGATGTGAACCAACTCAATCATAATAACGGTGGGCAAAAGCACCACAAGGTTCGGCAAGCCTAGCCCCATGTGTGCTTATAGCTCCGAGAAGTTATCCCCAAAGCCCCCCAGAGCTCCCTGAGCTCATCATCCAACAGGACCCTCAGCATAGGGTCATTCCACGATACCAAGATTCTCAGAGAAGGTTAGGAACTTGACCTTCCCCAAGGGCTTTGTGAGAATATCCATGACCTGCTCATCAGTTCCTATATGATCGAGCCTTACCATACATAGTTGTACCATATCCCGGATAAAGTGGTACTTGATATCAATATGCTTGGATCGATCATGGAACACTGGATTCTCGGACAACCGAATCCCACTCTGGTTATCACAGTGGTATCTAGCACATGCCTGAACAACACACTGAAGAGATTTTGCAACCAAACTACTTCACAACAGGACATACTTGTTGCAATGTATTTGGCTACCGCAGTGCTCAAAGCCACTGACTTTTGCTTCCTTCTCATCCATGATATCGAAGCAGATCCAAGTGTGAAGCAGTATCCCGATGTGCTCTTACAATCCACCACAATTCCAGCCCAATCAGCATTAGTATATCCATGGATTTTCACGCTCTCGGTAGTGTATCTTAGCCCATGGTTTATCGTGCCCCGAAGATTACTCAACAGATTCTTGGCACCAACCCAGTGAATGTGATGAGATTCAACCATATGTTGACTCAAAGTGTTCACTGCAAAAAATACATGTGGTCAGGTGTTCACTAAGAACATCAGGTCCCCTACGAGTTGACGATACTCAGTAGGATTTTCTAGCACGAGCCCAGCAGCGCTGCCACTTAACTTCTTAAAGTTGAGCTCCATCGGTGTCGACACGGACTTACAGTCCACCATACCAAATATCTGCAAAAGCTTCACAATATATTTTCCTTGAGAAAGGAAAATGTCACCAGGTCTCTGCCAGACCTCCAGGCCTAGGAAGTAATGCATCAGTCCTAGGTCCTTCATCTCGAACTCAGCAGCGAGCTCCCACTTACACTGATGAATGAGAGGGTCATCACCTATCAGGAATAGGTTGTCCACATACAGCACCAGAATGAGAGGCTTTTCTCTATCAACCTTGAAGTAAAGGTTCGGATCAGCATTACTATGAGTGAAGCCCAGCTTCATCAGGTAGCTATCTATCCTCTTGTACCAAGCTCCAAGTGCTTGATTCAACCCATAGAGGGCTTTCTTCAACCTACAAACATGGGTGTCCCGATCCTGGACTTCGAACCCCAGAGGTTGCTCCACATACACCTCTTCCTTTATTGCACCATGCAGAAATGCGGTCTTCACATCCATCTGATGAAGATTCCATCCTTGCGTAGCAGCAAGGGCTATGATAAATCGGATGGTGGTATATCAGGCCACATGTGCAAATATATCATCATAGTCTATGCCTTCCTTTTGAGAGAAGCCTCGGGCAACGAATCTTTCTTTGAACCTTTCAGCACTTCCATCAGATCCATGCTTGATCTTATAGAGCCATTTCGAGGTGACAACTGCTTTGTCCTCCGGTCTCAGAACCACATCTCAGACATCATTCTTCATAATGGACTCATATTCTTCGTTCGTAGCATCCTTCCAGACTTGATGCTTTACGACTTCTTCAAAAGATCCAGGCTCAGATTGTACGATTCTACTCATGGCTGCTAGATACCCTTGGTATCTATTCAGCTTCTTGCTTTCATGGAATGTTCCCCTTGGAGCCATATGTCCCTCTGCATCCTCGAGAGTGCCCCTAAGCCATGATGGTCTCTTCATCATTAAAGGAGGTGGATCAATAGGGTACATTGGTCCTTCAATATCAGGCATCGTTTCATCCTTTGGTTGTTCTTTATTTCTAGGCCTTGCTTCATTATCTTCCTCAGATCTCGGAAGATTTATTACTTTCCTCAGGGAAGAATTTTCATCAAATGTAACATCGTGGCATATCTTCACTTCCCTTTGACCAGGCACATAGACTCTATAGGCCTTTGAAGTTTCGTTGTAGCCCACAAACATTCCCTTCTATCCAAAAGCATCCAGCTTTCTCCTCTTCTCCTTTGGCGCATGAAAATAAACAGGACATCCAAAAACTCCAAAATGTGAGACGTCAAGTTTCTTACCAGAGAAAACCTCTTCGGGATTTTGGATTCTAGAGCGAAATGTGGGCCAGGGAAAATTTTAGGGGCTAATATTTGCAGGTGGGCTAATTTTCCATGTTTTTTCCAAAAAAAAAAAAAATATTTTCCAATTTCCATTTTTTTCTAAAAATGATTCGCCCACATTTTATAGTATAAAATTATTTTATCCTAAAATGCGCCAAAATTTTATATAGACTAATATAAAATCATTATAAATCTAGATATTTTTACAAAAATATTTCCAAACATTTTACAGTTTTCATATTAGGGAGTAGTAAGATTCGCCAAGGTTTCTAAACTTTAAGATAAACTTCCATCCTTAAAATTTACCCTGATGCAGGCATCGGTTTTGTATGTACACAGCAGTTTTCACAGCTTCTCCCCACAGAAACTTTGGAAGACCTTGGTCACATAGCATGGCACGAGTAGCTTCCAAAATGGTCCTGTTCTTTCTTTTAGCAACACCATTTTTCTCAGGAGTATAGACAGTTATGGTCTCCCTCTAGATGCCAGCTTCTCTGCAAAAGTTCTTGAACTCGTTCATCTCATATTCAGTGCCATTATCATTCCTCAATATCTTGATCTTCTTCCCTGTTGAATTTTCCACCAAGGCTTTAAAGGTACAGAACCACATGAACGCCTCATCCTTCTTCTTCAAGAAGTATATCCAAGATTTGTGAGAGAATTCATCTATGAGCATCATATAATAAGAACATCCTCCCAAGGATGTCATGGGCAGTATACCAGACAGATCAGAATGTACTAATTGCAAGACATCAGATGTCTTTGTGACGCTTGAGGGGAAAGGTCCCCTTGTATTATTTCTTTCGGTACAACCCTGAAATACACCTTCATGATCATTTGTGAACTCGGGCATCCCCATCACCACCTTCCTTGCTTCGGGAATGGCTTTGTAGTGAAGGTGTCCAAACCTCTAGTGCAATATTTCAGTCTGTCGGATAGTATCACATGTCATCGCTCCCAGTGGACTTCCTCCAACCTGGTAGAGTGTATCAACTCTAAACCCAATCGTGATAGCTTCCTTGAAACTCTTCTTCCAGATACGCACCTTCCCATCAATGAATACCACATTGAAACCTTTGTCTGCCATGGCCGAAATATACACAAGGTTCTTCTTCAAATCAGGTACATAGAGTACATCTTGCAAGCGGAGGACTTGACCTTCAAACAATTGGAGGGTCATAGTCCCTGTCCCTTTCACGGGATATGTCGCATTATCTCCAAGGATAATTTTCAGATTAACATCCTTCTCAACCATGTCAAAAAGTGCTTCCTTGAACCTAGCGATCTTCCTTGAGGCACCATTATCTATAAACCAGACATCCATAGTGTCGGGTGGAGATGTAGCAGAGAGGGCAGATACAAGAATGAATTCATTTCTTTTATCATTAACAACATTTGATTCCTCATACTGGGAATTTATCAACCTTTTTTAAGGTTGCCCATTTCCACCTGAGGGAGCCTTCCTCTTTCCTTTGAACCTATTGTTCCTTTAATTGACATTCCTTCAGTTGTTGTTGTTGTCATCATCATCAATAGAATCCTTCTTGAAAGGGTATTCTCTAGCATAGTGGTCGGTCTTGTGACATGTGTAACATTTTCCTTTCTTCCCTTGGGCCCCTGTTCTTCCTTTTTTCCTCGGACCACCAAAGTTCTTCTTAGCACGAGCAGTAAAGGCAACAATTCCTTCATTTTCATATTCCTTCATCATTATCTCTTCTTGTACGCATATTGATAGTACTTCGTCAAAATCAGGTATCACATTGTTATTGACAATGGTAGTGTTAAATACATGCCATTCGGATGAGAGACCTCCAAGTGCAGTGAGGACCATCTCTCAATCAGCTATTGTCTCCCCAATAGCCAGAATATTATTCCTTATTTTGGTCAACTTCAAAAAATATGATTGGACAGATTCATCCCTGCCTTTCTTCAGATTATTCAGTTTATTCTTAAAGAATAGGACTTGATTTGCATTGTTGGCCTTGAACATGTTGACCAACTTATCACACATCTCCTTGGATGTGCCCAGCTCAGAGATGTAGGCAACCAGACTCTTATGAATTGATTCCCTTATCATCATCTTTGCTTTGATTTCCCCCTTCTTATACTTTGACTTGTTGGCAACAGGTGCAGTGGATGGAGGCTCTTGGTTTTACCCTGCACATAGTCCATGAAATCTTGGTCTTCCAACATAAGATCCAATGTCATCTTCTAGGCATGGAAGTCTTCCTTCCCAGTTAATCTGTCATCAGCTTTAAAGCCATTGTAGTTTGAGGTACCCATGCTCTTCTTTGCTGATTGCTACGAACTTGGGCTTTGTCTTCACCTCAACTCTGATACCATGCAAATTTTTGTAGATGTACTATGCTTGATGCAACTTTAATTTTTATCCCCAATATCAGTCAGTAATCACATAAACAAGAAAGTAAAATGTAGATATAACATACCAATAGATCGACAAAAGACAAGCCAAAAATATATGTGTGTGTTGGTGCGTTACGACGGTCAACAGGATTCTTCAACCAACAAAATCTCAATATGGTCCGCCAACCATAAGTGTCACACAACCCTCATGGATAGCCAGATCAGTCAACCCAAAGTCAACAAAAGTCAACTTTGTCCCATTCAATGGTCAACGCAAAACAGCAGCAAAAAAAATTCAACAAAACCCGGTCAAAGTCAACGGTCAACCTTGATTTTAGAGCCAAAAAATGCAGACTAAGGAAATCCGAATTTTGACCAAGTTTCGGGTCAGTTTGACCAAGCGTTGACCAAAGTCAATGCTGGTCAAATCTGCACTGAAAAACCCTAGGTCAGAAACAAAAATCTTCTTGTTGCAATTTTCCCACATGTGGATGAAGAAGAGCCTCCAAGGTGATCGAACCAATCAAATGAGGAGAGAGAATGTGATGTGATGGATGAGTGAAAATTACCTCCAACGTTGACCTATTATCCATCAGTGAGGGTGTGTGACACAACTATTGGGGCTTCAAGCCTACATTTCATTTCAGGTCGACCTGCACCTATTTTGAATAAATTCAAAATAAATGTTCTGCTCATCGGATCAAGATGATCTTTAGATCGATCTTGCACCTCTCCAAAAGAGGAATCCAATACAAATATCGGCATCTTCATATGAGCATCACAACATGGAGTTTGGACCTAATTTTCCAAAATCAACATTATCTCAAAAAGACATACCTAGACCAACCTATTTGTTATTAAGGATAACACAATTGTGAAGTTCGAACATGTCGAATTCACAGATAGTCTCAATAATTTTGTATTGCAGGTCGAACAAAGGTAGGTGATCAAGGTCAATGGCAAGGGGCAACATAGGATTTTCTTCACGCTTCTTGTCTTTATTCTTGGGGGTTTTTCCTTTAAGGGCCATTGTTGAAAATAGAAGGATGAGGATGCTTGTATTACCTAGAAATTGAAGCTAACAGTCGAATGCTAAAGTGGGGTCGTTGATGGCGATTTGATCACTGTTACCGGGCAATGTTGGGACGGAGTGGAAGACTATAAATTTTGATTGGTCATTTAAATGGAGAAGAAGGGAATTTCGTGGTTTCGTGGTGATTAATATAGAGGTTTATAAAAATATTTTTTGGTTTTTACCATTTAATAGGGAGCGGGTCCATTGTCACGAGAGAGGGAAGCATTTAATTGGTGTAATGGTCAGCTGACATAGACATGGGAGCGCCAGATTGCATCTTTTTATTGGGAGTGGAACGAGTGTCGGGAAATATTCTAACGGAAGGGAAGTGGGGGAGTGGGGTCCATAAGGATGATGTGGCAGATGGTGAGTGGATGAGCATGGATTGTGGTGGGAAGTGATGGTGGGGTCGGGGGAGTCATCGTGGCAGATGGTCATTGGTGCGGGAGTAACGAGAGTGTGAAGTCAAAGGGAAGACGACTTTTCGGAGGGGGGGGTTGGAAAGTGTTATGGTGGCGCCACGTAGAGAGGTGGGTCCTATCATTTCGGCAAGTGGGTTCTTTTCTTTTCTTTTCTTATTCTTTTTTGAAAATAAATTTACAGAATGGAAAGTTATTTACAACATATCATATACAAAATTACAGCTAAAATCAAGTCATCCTATAAAATATATGACTCTAACACATCGTATCAGAGTTGGATTCACATTAGAGTAGGAATTTCGATATTGTTTCTCAGGAGAATCGAATTTTCAGTTTAGGGCAACAAGATCTCTTCATAGATTAGAAGATGAACTTCAATGGGTTGAGGTTAGAGTATGCCTTGGAAGGAAATTCTAATTTGATCGCATAGAGGTGGTATTGGATGACAATGGATTGCTAGAATATGTCAAGACATACATTGCAAAACCACAAACATATGATGCCCAGAACCGTGCTTAGTGGAAAGATGCATCCAATGTGAGGGGAATAATCTTGGCGGGAGCATGGGATCGCATTTGTCAAACACAAGCATGGAAAATATAAGAATATGAAATATAATCATTAGATATGTTTATTATTCATAATGGTACATATATCTAATACATTGGAGTGACCCTTGGTTTCACATTCCAAGCGGTCTCTTGGACTCCTCTTGATTGTTCAACTCCCACACTAACCCAAGGAGGATTATGTGTCCAACATTCCTCCCCTTAACCCGAAGGGTTATGTATGAGTCCAAGAATATAGCTGTAAAACAAATGTGAAAAGTATGCATGGCATCACTAGGCTGAATGAGATCTCTAAAATGTCGGCATAAGGAGGTGGTTTAAGGATGATCACCAACACTAGGACGCTTAGTGCAGTTCCTAGAAATGTTCCAAATATGGAAAGAAGATGAGGTCGTCTGCTAGAGGAAGTGCTCTTAATTCTTTGAAGATGGAGACCTTCAACCTGGAAGAAGGGAGGTCTAAAACCTGCGATGGTTTAAGGATGACCACCAACTTTGAAATGCTTAATGCAGTTCCTAGAACTCTTCCAAAACTGACAAGAAGTTGAAGTCTTCTACTAGAGGAAGTGTCCCCAATTCTTTGAATCGGAAGAATCTCAACCTCACATAGATGGTTTAAGGTTGAACACCAACTAAAGGCATGCTCATGGGCATCTATGTCTCTGGCTACAACTCTGAAACTAGAATGGTAGGTTGTGGCTCAGGTTTGCTTGAAATTTTGTGTCTCTGGCTACAAATCTGAATCTGGTATGGCAGGTTGTGGCTCGAAATCATTTGATGTGGCTTTGAAGCTTGTAGATGACCATCATTCCCCCCCTGTCAGATACAAGGTCATATGATGGCGAAAACTCAACTGCAAGAATATTCAATACTTTAGAAAAATTTAAGGCATATGACTGAAACATCTTCTTGGTTGTTGATGCCCATTTCCAAGAAGCGATCCATCCAAGATGAATCTTTTTTCTTGCAGGAGGCTTGTTTCTGAAGCATCTGTGTGAAGAATGAGAGGTTTTATGACAATTCTCACATGGATGAATATCAAAACAGTGATCTTTCATATGTCCAACTCACTCAGAATGTTGGCATTTATCAATCTATTGTTGTGGAGGAGGAGTAGAAACTGGAACAACTGAAGGTGAACTGTCATAAGGAAATACTGCACTACGGAACTGGATGGAATTTGAGTAATATGGAATATGAAAGGACACACCCTTGTCATATCCAAGATCATTTTTGTGCTTGTTATGGACCAGCTCATGCCAAGGTTTGATTATTGGCTTAAGAAGTGTAGGTTGGATTTTTTCTTTTGCATTCAAATCTGTTCTTGTACTGGGCTCAGTGACATGAACAATTCTTATTGTTGATTACAGTCAAATTTCGACTAAAATATGGGATTATTCGAAACAAGTTCAAAATCATGACTACATTCTTGTAGCTCCTCTTGTTGTAGCAGAGATTCAAGCTGTAAAAAATCAATTTTCTCATGTACGTTTTGCAGACAAGTCTAGATTTCCGAGAGAGAGTCTTTGTTGATTCATATTGTGTCATCAACAGTACATTGTATCATAGTTTTCAAGAAGTCTAATACTTCTCCAATTTGGGCCATTTTTCACTCTAATAAGTCACTCCTGAACCTGTTGTTGCAACGATTTCAATGCAAAAATGATCCACAGAGTGGTGTTCAACAAATTCGAAAGGAGACCAAACTTATGGAGAGAATAAACCAATTCGCACGGTCTTCAACATAAATGCCTCAATGCATATAAAAAATCATAGCATTGTAAAAGGAATACCATATTAAGCTAAAAGACTTGTACCATGGCCTTCAAAAACAACATTGCTACTCAGCCAATGAACACTAATGCATGACACTATGCACCAATCCACCATACACTACTCTCTTCAACACATTGTCTTTGAATTATTGTGCACCGGTATTCATTTAATGAAATAAAACGACCTTCACTCTAGCACTGCCTTGCATAAATTCACCCAACCTATGCCATTAAAATTCTTATGATAAGTGTAAATCCCCGAGACCCTCAATTTTGAATAGTGACAGTGATTTTTGAGACCAATTTGAGCAATTTTCCACTAGAGTATTTAGAAGATTTCAAAATTAAATCTTTGAGATGAGATGGACATGTAATGGAAAGACCAATAAATACATGGTTTCCAAATTACATGGTATCATACCATGGTCAATGGCGTAGGTGTTGTGGGAGCAGTGGTATGGTGTTGTGGGAGCAGTCGGGTGCCAAGGGAGAGGGAGAGTCACAGTGTTGCATAGGGTGTATAGGGAGTAGTATAGGTTGAATGAGTAGTATAGTTGTTGCGGGGGTGTCGAGGGAGTAGTATAGGCTGATTTTGTTGTAATCGCACCGCTGTGGGAGAAGGGGTGCAGTCCACAACATGCAGGAGTCACAGTGTTTTGGGATAGTCCCAGTAACAGGGACCAAGCCACAGTGGTGTGAGAGAGCATAGTCGGGGGGCGATATGAAATGGCATATGGAGTATTGACCATGCGTAGCAACAGGAGGAGGTCTAGGGAGCCATGAGAAACCGGTGGACCGATAGGTTGGTGTTAACCGATAGTGGAGCGGTGGTAGGACTGATAGGTATAACACACAGTGGGAGCAAGAGTCAAGGGCTAGGGAGAGGGTGGTATTACTAGTCGATGTAGGCCAAATGTATAATATTGTGGTGTAGAGGCTAATTATGTAATGTCACCAGTGAGGATTGCAGTGGGGAGGGTATTACGCATACACAACGCTAAGAGTATGGAAGGAGAAACCGTTGCCGAGGAAAGGTGAGCATTTTCGAAGTGTAGTGCAGCCTATCGGTGAGAACCAGTGCTGAGGAGGAGTATGGAGGTATGGCTTGTCTAGTGGTAATAGAGTTGGGAGGAGTAGTGACTGCGTGAGGGAGGATTTAGGGACTGCGTGTAGGAGGAGTAATGATTGTGTGTAGTATACGGAGGCTGGAACAAGCTGCAAGCAAAAGGATATACCAGTAGCACTTATGCCTTGGTTGTGATTGTGTAAGAGATAATGTATTGTACAATATTTAGAGACTATTTCTCACTTGAAGCCTATTGCGTTCAACATAGTCTCAGTCTCTGCTTTAATAGGCACAATCCAGCCCATGGGAAACTACAAGCCTCCCTTGCAGTGGAACAACGGAGGTGTTGTTGGTGGTAATGTCAAGAACTATATGTCAAAAATGAACAATGTGGTGCTACTTGCAAGAAGCGTTAAGAAACACATGTGGGGAGCGTTAAAACTAGTGCAGATGTGTCAGTCTGAAATGTTGAACAGAGGCAGAGCTAACATTCTTAAAAAATGCCTAGGTCTTGCAGGTTTACACTGGCCACAGCAAATATGCGGCTCACACACCATTGAGTTTCTTATGAACATACCAGCTTTGATACCATGTCAAACACAAGCATGGAAGAGACAATAATAGGAAAGACAAGTGTGAGATATGTTTATTATTCACAATGATATATATATATATACATTGGAGTGACCCCTGGTTTCACATTCCAAGTGGTCTCTTGGACTCCTCTTAACTGTTCAACTCCCATTCTAGCCCAGGAGGATTAGGTGTCCAACAACATTGTCTCAAATCTCCACAGAAAATAAACTTGGTTCGCAATGTGGAAAGCATTGGCATAATTGTTCGAGAATAGTAGTGACCACAGGAATTTGACGCTCAAGGATAAACTTTGAAATATCAAGATGCAAAATAATGACACTATTTCATAGTATCTGAGCAGGTTCACAAAATTTTATGATGAACTTGGTGGGGTTGGTGTTAATGTTGCAGAAGATGACTTGGTAAGCCTAGCCCCTCTAGGTCTTCCCAAGAGTTGGCATAGCTACCAAGATTCGGTGAATGGGAGGGGGAAACTACTAAATTGGGAATGATTATGGTCTGATTTGGTACAAGAGGAAATAAGGCAGAATACCAAAGATGAGACTTCATCCAAAGTTGTGGATGAAGAAAAATTTGCATTGGTTGGAAAAGGAAATAAGATAAAAGGGAATAAATATCAAACCAAACCATAATCCAGCCAAGGGGGAAAGAAGAAATATTTTTCCAAAATTAAATGCTTCAATTGTCATGAATTTGGGCACGATGCCACGAAGTGTCCACACAAAAAGGCATGCAAGAAGACCTCAAGAGGAGTAGCAGGTGAAGCTTTGGCTTCAAAGTTCGAGCTTGAATTTACCCTTATTGCATGCATGGTCAACACAGTGATGGAGAGCATGTGGAACCTAGAATTAAGTGCATCGTTCCACATGACAAGATGCAGAGATTTTTTCAATGACCTAGAAGAAAAATATTTGCAGATGCACACTAAGCTGGGGATCGACAAAAGTTCTAATGTGACCAGGGTTGGTACAGTGACCTTTCAGAGGGAGTCAATATCCCCTCTCAGGCTCAAGGATTTCATGTTCATTCCATGCCTAAAGAAAAATCTCATCTTTTTTCCAGTTTTGGAAGAATGTGGTTATGATGTGATCTTCAACAAAGGAAAGGCATTTCTAAGGCACACAACCATGGGATAGGTGAAGAAAATTAGGGTTCGAGTAAAGAACTTGTATAAGCTAGATGTGGAATATTGTGTTGCATTAAGCACAAAGCTGAAGAAGGTGTAGAGCCGCAATGTAGGTGAACTTTGGCACAGAAGACTTGGCCATTTGCATCGTGACGCCTTAAAGATTATGCAGAAAATAACCACAAGTCTCCCCACATGAGCACTTGGGCAGCAAGATGTATGTAAAGGATGTACCTTGGGAAAGTATGCAAAATCCACATTCCATGATTGGGACAAAAAATCACATGCAATCATGGTAATTAGGTGCTCAGTTTTATGCTCAAAAATCAAAGTTCTCAGAATAGCTTGAAACCTAAACGACTGTGTAGTTCTCATCGTTTTGAATCTATCGCAATTTGTTTCGTGCAAAATGGACTCAGTATGCTCCTAGAAATGAGTTTTGTTCACTTTTCTAAAGAGGCAAATTTTGGAAAGAAAAAAAAAGGCAGACACGTAGCCCAGTCAACATTCTGTACTACTAATGTGGCATGTTGACTAGGTTGGGTCAAATCAGTCAACTTTCCTCTAACTAGTGTGGGACTAGCAAGTGGCAGTATCTTATTGGTTCGAAATTGTGGGTGATTTGGTAAGTTTTGAATGGTTGAGATTCGGGCTAATGGGGACAGGAAACGTGGTGCAGCCTGGGACCTCCACGTTCCCCCCCAATGGTGGAGTAAAATTATTTTCTGGGATCGGAAGGGCCGACGGGGGTCGAACACGGGACCTCTGCCCCGCCAGCACCACATGTTACTGCTACACCACACCGAAGTTCTTAACCACTATTTCAGGTCGCATATATTTGAATTTTCAAAGGTTTTTTGATGGGGGAGAGGGAGCCAGCCCCGAGCCATGGAACTGAGGCTTGCGACCACGACAGGAGCACCAGAGGGCTTAACGTTAAACCTAGTTTAATTAACACCTTAACCCATCCTTAAATTGCGCTAATTCACATTTAATAATAAGCGTGGGATTAAGCATTAAACACGCTTAATTACTGTTAACCACGCTTAATTAGCATCAATGCAGTTTAATTTAATTAAACCATATTAGTTTGGTGGTCCGCCAAATCTGGCGGAACTGCCAGTTTTTGCGCCACCTAACCGAATTTAGCTCCAATTAGCTAAATTTAGGCCAAAATTTGTGGAAAAACTAAAAGGGTCATAACATTTGGAGTTTTCAACCAAATCAGGAGCAAAAGGAGGCTAGATGACCATTTTTGGACATTCTGGACTCATTGGTGCAGGTTTCAAGAGTAGAAAAGCATTGTAAACATATCATTTTTCAAATTTTAGCATAATATAGAGGCCCAAGCCATGGAAGTTGGACCAAGGAGATGTAGCCCAGGAGAGGTGAACTCCTTCATCAAATCCTTGTGTTGATGTGTTGTATGGTGATGTACTATACTTTTATTTGATGTTGTTCAACCTTTTTTTTATGTTAAATTGTTCATAAAATTAACATGAAAGTGTTAGGTCCCTATATCACTAGTATAGTCCCTTATTATTGTTAGTGTAACCCCCTTATTTTTATTATTGTACCCTTGTAACCCCCATTTTGTTATTATTGTGCCCTTAAATTATTATTGTTAGATCGGCTAGGATTACATCAGGTCTATCAGGATACATTATAACCATGGACTCCTATATATAGAAAGGAGGTTTTGTAAATTGTATCATCCAAGAATTGTTCATTTATGTAATGTATTGGAGGTTTCCCCCTCGAAGTGGCTCATTTATAAGGCGTTGATATCTCTTTTCTTCTCTTTTTGGAGCTTGTTACACAACATTTGGTATCAGAGCTTTGGATTCTACGGTTTCGCTGCTCCAAACAGGTCATCGTGGCATTTTCGCTATAACTTTTTTTTCTAAAAAGTTTTAGAAGCTGAAATTTTTAGGGTACGAAGCCGAAAGCCTGAGGAATATTGTCTAAAAATTTCAGAGCTTGGTTCGCAATATTTTCGGAGATATGATCTGTGGAAGTTAGGTCTTTTTTCAGGCTCCTAAACAGGTCATTGTGGAATTTGCGCTATAACATTTTTTCTACGAAGGTTCAGAATCTGAAATTCATATGGTGCGAAGCTGAAATACTGAGGAAAGTCATGAAAAAATTTCAGATCTTGGTTCACAATATTTTTGGAGATATGATCTGTGGAAGGTAGTGCTTTTTCAGGCTCCTGAATTTCATCTCAAAGAGGTGATCGTGGAAAAATTTCAATAACTCTCTCTCTGGGCATCGGATTGGAGTCCCATAAAAAGTGGTCGCAAGTACACAGAATTTGGTTTCTTGGCTATCAATTTCAGAGACAAAGGAAAAAACAGTGACACGTGGCAAGTCGTACAAGTTCGCTCTACTGAACTAGTCCATAATTAGGTCATTGTGGGAGATTGGACACAACTTTGTCTTGGAGAATCCAAATCAGGTCAGACCTGTGGCATTCAAAAGAAAATTCAGAGGGCCACTTGAGTGTTGAATTTCAGATATAGAAGAGCCTCAATGACAGAGATAATACAATTTCAATATCGAGCTCCTCAAAAGCAAGTAAAAGGTGTGTATTTTTTTTCCGAATTGCATAAGTCTTGTTTGAAGAATCAAGTTGAATTGATTGCAAGGGCATATTGTAGAATAGATATCAGTATTGGATTATAAAATGGCCCCAAAAAAGAATTCAATACCCATTAAGCCTTTGGAAAGCTCTACTATGACTCATGAAGACGAAGAATTGCAACATGATCTATCAAAATTACAAGAGCAAGTGCAACAAATTTCACTCTCGCAAAGAGCAACAAAAAATGAAATGGAAGTTTTGAAGAAAGGCATGGAAGCTAAGATGGACGGCGTGCAAGCTAATATGGATGGCATGCAATCTAAGATGGATGGCATGGAAGCTAAGATGGATGGCATGGAGGCTAGCATGGAATCTAAGATGGATGACATGGAAGCTAAGATCGATGAGAAAATGGAAAACATGAAGAATTTTCTAAAAGCAGGCATGGAAGGTTTGCCAAAGTTGATACAAGAAAGGTTTCCTAATGGTGAAAAGATAGTAGAAGAACCTCATGATGAGAACAAAATAAATTTTAATTGTGATTTCATAAACTCTAATGTTGGCGGGAAGAACCACCATATTCCAAAGATGGATATGAGGAAGTTTGATGGAAAGGATCCTGTAACATGGATACTACAGATGGAGCAATATTTTGATCTTCATAACGTGCAAAACACACAAAAGGTACGCATTGCAACTTTACATTTAGAACAAAATACATTTGTATGGTATCGATGGCTTTGCTCCCGCAAAAAAATTGTCACTTGGTCAATTTTTACGGAGGAAATGATAGCACATTATGAGGATACAAAGAGCAACACCTTCTTTAGCCAATTGATAAATCTCAAACAAAAGGGTTTAGTGGGGCAGCACATTGAGGACTTCCAAAAAATTGAATATAAGGGTAACTAATATTCCAGAGGAACACAGGATTGATCTCTTCTTAGGTACTCTAAAGGATAACATCCAACATGAAGTTCGTGTTTTGGAACCTGATTCATTGGAGAAGGCATTCAGGTTGGCAAGAAAAGTTGAATGTAAAATTATGGGGACAAGGAAGCCTACCACTCAATTCTATAAAGAAGGAAGTGTTGCTACGCCTAGATTTCCACAACCTACAAGGTTGACACCACAAAAATTGGAAGAAAAAAGAGCAAAAGGGCTTTACTACAGTTGTGATAGCAAATACACTAAAGGTCATAAGTGTGCTGAAAATAAATTATTTTACATAGATTGTGAAGAAGAAGAAGAAAATGAACAAGAAGAGTATACACACCAGGAACCATCCATAGAAGAGGAAGAAATGAATCCAACCATATCATGTAATGCACTAGTAGGAATTACCACTCCTCAAACTCTCAAGATAGCAGGACAGATCAAGAAGAAAAAGGTAATAGTGTTGATTGATTCAGGTAGCACCCATAATTTTATTCATTGTAAGGTAGCCAAGGAATTAAATTGTTTCTTATACCCAACACCAGAATGCCAAGTGATGGTTGCAAATGGAGGAACTATAAATTACTCTGGGAAATGCCATAATATCAAGCTAACCATGGGGAATATGTATTGACTAGTCCAATGCTTTCCATTCCTATGGGAGGTGCTGATGTTGTACTAGGAGTACAATGGTTACAATCTTTGGGGACGGTAGCTTTTAATTTTCAAGAACTTTTCTTGAAATTTTTTTCAGAAGGAAAGGAAGTCGAATTACGGGGTATTGAAGGGAAGCCAGGAAGGATAATAAGCTCTAATGCCATGACAAAGCTTCTAAAGAAAGAACAACGAGGCGTAATTGCACAATTATGCTCACTAGAAGTTCCGACATCAAAATCATCTATTTCTGCAGATCTCCAACAAGTCTTGGACAATCATTCCAAGGTGTTTGAAACTCCCAAAGGACTCCGACCTATTCGTGATCATGATCATGCTATTCATTTGATTCCAGGAAGTGTTCCTCCAAACATCAGGCCTTATAGATATCCTTACTTCCAAAAGAGCGAAATTGAACGTATGATCGCAGAAATGTTAGAGGCGGGTATAATTCAACCTAGTCAAAGTTCTTTCTCTGCTCCTGTAGTATTGGTACACAAGAAGGATGGATCATGGCGAATGTGTCCTGATTATAGGGAGCTCAATAAGCTCACCATTAAAGACAAATTTCCCATTCCTGTGATTGATGAATTATTGGATGAATTACATGGAGCAATTTATTTTACCAAGTTGGATCTTCGTTCAGGATATCATCAAATTAGAATGAAGACTGAAGATATTCCAAAAACAGCGTTTCGAACTCATGAGGGTCATTATGAATTTTGGTCATGCCTTTTGGCCTTACCAATGCACCTTCTACATTTCAAGGGTTGATGAATTCCATTTTCAAACCCTTCCTTAGAAAATTTGTGCTAGTATTTTTTGATGATATACTAATCTACAGCCGGTCTTGAAAGGATCATGTTGAACATGTTGACAGGGTGCTCAAACTATTGCAGGAGAAACAATTATATGCAAAAACATCCAAATGTTTCTTTGGAGTACAAGAGGTGGAATATCTGGGTCATATTATATCTCACGAGGGTGTTAAAATAGACCCTAACAAAATTAAAGCCATTAAGGAATGGAAAGTCCCCACGACCAT
This sequence comes from Pinus albicaulis, assembly GCA_034641835.2. NCBI lineage: Eukaryota > Viridiplantae > Streptophyta > Pinopsida > Pinales > Pinaceae > Pinus > Pinus albicaulis. Next base: position 663,796,284 of record CM076576.1, on the reverse strand, counting down.
AAAGCAGTTGCGAGGATTTCTCGGGTTAACAGGGTATTATCGCAAATTTGTTAAGAATTATGGGAGAATAGCAACACCTCTAACAACATTATTGAAGAAAGATGCATTTTCATGGACTCCTGAAGCAACTAAGGCCTTTGAACATCTTAAAGAGGCAATGTGCCTAGCACCAGTCTTAGCTACGCTAGACTTCACAAAACCTTTATTGTGGAATGTGATGCCTCAGGAAATGGAATTGGTGTTGTTTTAATGCAGGAAGGAAGACCCATTGCTTTTGAAAGTCATCCAATCAAAGGAAAGCATTTACAGAAACCTATTTATGAGAAGGAAATGTTAGCAATACTACATGCACTAAAGAAATGGTGAACTTACCTAATGGGAAGACACTTCAAGGTAAAAACTGATCATGATAGTCTTAAACACTTTTTGGAACAAAGACTATCTTCAGAAGAGCAGCAAAAAATGGGTCACAAAGATGTTGGGTTATGACTTTGAAATAATCTACAAAAAAGGAAAGCTTAATGTTGTTGCAGATGCACTCTCAAGAAAGAATGAAGAGGTGGAAGCATTGCTTTGTGCCATTTCTATTATCCAACCGGATTGAATAACCGAAGCAAGAGATGAATGGAAGAAGGACAAAGATGTATGGACACTCATTCAAAAGTTGCAGCAAGATCCTAGTACATCTGATACATTTAGTTGGAAAATGATTCCTTATGGTACAAAGATCGCTTATATCTTTGTAAGAATTCCCAACTAAAACAAAAGATTCTTCTGGAATTGCACACTTCTCCTTTAGGAGGACACTCAGGATTTTTAAAAACTTACCACAGGTGAAGAAAGAATTTTTTTGGGATGGCCTTAAATCTGATATTCAAAAGTTTGTGGCGGAATGTTTGGTTTGCCAGCAGAATAAAGTGGAAACAATTAAGACCCCGGGACTTCTACAACCTTTATCCATTCCAAGTCAACGCTGGGAGGAGATTTCAATGGATTTTATCACAGGTTTACCTAAGTTCGAAGGAAAGAGTGTCATCATGGTGGTAGTTGATAGACTTACCAAGTATGCACACTTTTGTGCATTATCTCATCCATTTAAAGCAAGTACAGTTGCTACCACATTTATGGATAGAATTCAAAAGCTACATGGAAGCCCAAGGGTTATTGTGAGCGACAGAGATCCCATTTTTACTGGAAATTTTTGGACGGAGTTATTTTCTTGTTTGGGTACTCAATTAGCTCATAGCTCATCTTATCATCCTCAATCTGATGGTCAAACTGAGATAGTAAATAAATGTGTGGAAGGATATCTTCGTTGTTTTGTATCTGATAAACAAACACAATGGGTCAAGTGGTTACCTCTCGCTGAATGGTGGTATAACACTTCCTTCCATACTGCAGCAAAAATGACCCCATTTATGGCACTTTATGGATATCATCCACCATCGATCACATCATCTTTAAGGGAAAATTCGAAGGTTCAAGCAGTGGAAGATCACATCAAGCATCAGCAAGAATTTCTCCAACTCTTAAAGGATAACCTGAATTTGTCACAAAATCGAATGAAACAACAGGCAGATCAACATCGCAGCGAGAGAAGTTTTGATGTAGGAGATTGGGTATTTTTACGGCTACAACCATACAAACAAATGTCCCTCAAGCAAGCTAAGAAGGATAATAAATTATCACCAAAGCACTATGGTCCTTACAAGGTGTTGCAAAAGATTGGTTCTATGGCATACAAATTGGAGCTTCCTGCTTCTTTGCGAGTACATCCAGTTTTCCATGTTTCATGCTTAAAGAAGGTTATAGGTGAAAATCTTCCAGTTCAAACAATATTGCCAGAACTAGATGAGGAAGGAAAAATCATATTGGAACTCGAAGCGGTCACGGAAACAAGAACTCGACAACTACGGAATCGATCAATTTCAGAGTATCTCATCAAGTGGAAGAACTTACCCACTGAAGATTCTACATGGGAGGATGAGAATTTTATATAGAAGCACCCAGAGCTACTCAAGCATTGAGGACAACACTTTTTTGAAGGAGAGGGGTATGTTAGGTCCCTATATTACTAGTATAGTCCCTTATTGTTGTTAGTGTAACCCCCTTATTGTTATTATTGTACCCTTGTAACCCCCATTTTGTTATTATTGTGCCCTTAAATTATTATTGTTAGGTCGGCTAGGATTACATTGTGGCCCATTAGGATTACATTATGGCCCCATGGACTCCTATATATAGAAAGGATGTTTTGTAAATTGTATCATCCAAGAATTGTTCATTTATGTAATGTATTGGAGGTTGCCCCCTCGAAGTGGCTCATTTCTAAGGCGTTGATATCTCTTTTCTTCTCTTTTTGGAGCTGGTTACACAACAGAAAGACACTCATGAGACTTAATAACTTGCAAGAGAACTTTAACCCTTAAGAACATATAAAACATTGTTTACAAAATATAAAAGAGGAATTAGCACAACAACACTAACATACTTCATTCAAATCATTTTTGGTATCAGAGCTTTAGGTTTGTTGTGCAAGAAGGGATCTAATTCTTTGCAAGTTAGTGTCATGATTACAAGGTTAAAACTCAAAAGAGGAGAAGGGAAGTTGGTTGAGAGCCCTGTTGTTGGGTTAAGAGGAAGAAGGGAAAGGTTTCCAAAGTCTTCAACACCAACACATCCTCAAGTTAAAGTTGAGTCTTCAGTGAGCATGTCTCATGAAAAAGAACCTACCATGACAAAAGATGAGAGAGCATTCAGAAGGCATTTTTTGATATGTCTGAGATGGTTAAGGTCATCTATGAGGAGAGGAATTTAAGGATGCAAGGAGAAAGTTCTAGGCCTCCAAGAGGAGAGGGTTATCCAAGAGGAGGAGGTCTTGGAGATGGTAGGAAACTACCATCCACTCCACCATCATCCTCACCACCATCTACACCTTCCTCATCATCATCTTCCACTACCACAAATTTTCAATATGTTCATCCACATACTTCAAAAGGAACTGGTAAATAACCCTTACTTAAACTTGATGTCAAATTTGAGCTACCAATGTATAATGGAGAAGTGACTGCAAAGAAGCTGGATAATTGGATTCGTCAATTGGAGGTTTATTTCAGAATTTAAAACTTTCAAGGGGATGACATAAAGATTCAGTTGGCTTCCTTGAGAATGGAGGGCGCAACACTTGTATGGTGGGAAGAAAGGACTCGAGATGATACTAAAAACCATGGTAATATCTCAACATCTTTGTCTAATTTTATTCTCACCATTAAAAAGAAATTATATCCTCTATCTTACATGCAAAAAGACATTATGGACTCGCAAAATTTTAGACAACTAAAGGGACAAAGTGTTCAAGATTACACTTGTGAATTTAGGATAATAACTCTTATTTTGGGTGTCAATTTTTCTTCTCAAGGAACTATGTTAAAGTATATTGGGGGTTTGCACAACTATATTAGACATACTATTCTCATGTTCAATCCCACAAACTTAGATGAGGTTTGTGTTCAAGCCACACATCTAGAAGCAAGAGAGAAACATAATGCATGTTATCACTCAGAAAAAATTGAAACATCATTTGACAAAGTCTTAGAGGTTCATGTGTCAAAGGTAGGGTCATAGAATTCATTTTTCATTACTTGGTTAAGGAAAATTTTAAATTTTTCTTATTATCTTATCCTAAAGTTCAAAACTCGCCCTCATTCAAATATTTTCATGTCACATCAGCCATTATTTTCTAACATTTTTCATTTCCCGAGTTTATAACACTAAAAAGTCATTTTAGCCAAGAATCCCTACTTTCGTAGTGAAATACACAGTGAAAACGCACTTTTCGCTGCGAAACTGCTAATACTTTCGTAGCGAAACTGCCCAGAAATACACTAGGTATGCTACAAAAGTAAGGATTCCTATCTGTCTTGTCAAAATAGCTGCTAGGTCTTAGTAAATTATTGAAACGGATAGGGTAGATGCCATTCGAGTCAGTTAGGGTTAAGATCAAGGTACAATGGTCATGGTTGAAGTCATTATCACCATCTTAAGCATGTATGAGTCATCATTATGCCATGAGTTGTCATCAAACTTCAAAATCTTTCCAAATTAAGTCATTTGTCATTCTCCATTCCCTCTTTGTGTGTTATTGAGCTCTGGAGAGATATTTCACTGAGCCCAAGCTATGGTTGGTATTTTCAAAGGTTTGCAGGTATCACTAATCAAGCAAGGCAGAGAAGACATTAAAGAACCATGGCTACAAAGAGAAATACCAAAAAAGGTGGCCACTATCTTATATATGAGCCATCAGACATGAACCTGATAAATGAAGACCCAACAGCTTCAGAAGTTTTCAGAAGAACAGGGTGTTTGCAGTTTTGTCAAAGATTGCAAGGATGCCATGTACAGGTTTCTAAACAATTTTCCCTATATTTCAATGGAATAGCTACAAAAGTGGGAATGTTGAACCTCACTATAACACCAGAGACCATTGCAGCAGCAACAGGGATTCCAAGAGGACAAGAAAAATGGTTCAAAGGTGTTACACAACATTTTGTCACCGTCCATGCAATCCCCGTCCCGCACATTGGAGGACCATTTGTGTGACTTATATAAAGTTTCATGCCTTGCAAATACCATCATTGCATCCCTTTCCATGAGGACAACATTCCTTATATTAAAAATTCCTTGAGCAGACCATCAGAAACACATGTTTTTCGGTTGGCACTGGTAGACCTTTATGCCCTAACGCCAATGAGGGAAATTAACACTAGGCCCTGTACCCATTGGCGCTCTGTCCCGGTGAGCTACCTACGCCAAGCTATTTTTGGAATGTTTTTTAAATATAGAGGCGAATTTTCCATGCTAACAACTTCGTGGGAAATTCAGCTTGGGTGGTTCAACTGAATAACCACGAACACTCCTTTGGCCTCTTGTTTCCACCTTTTGGGGAAACCTCCCAAAGGATAAGGCCTCCCTTCCACCATTTGAGGGATCCAAACCTCATCCTCTCCCTATATAAATAAACCTATTTCCCATTGATACACTAGCTGAACACCTAAAGAGCTGAAGAGGAATTGCTGAACATTTTGCTGGTGAGATAGAGCAGAGAAAGAGACCCTTGTCGAGAGAGAGCTTAGGCTTGTGTCCTCGCCCCGTCCCAATTCCCCGAAAAACCTTCGATACACGCTTCGATTGAACCCACTGAAGGAGGTTGCGATGTCAAGGCTCCGGTTGTAATCTCTTTCTTTTTATTAATATACACATGACTGATGTTTGGTTCCCATCTTGTGTTAATATGGTTTATGTTGTAGTCCTATGATTTGGAAGATTGGCATACCAAGTGACAAGGCAACATCAAAACCAGTCTTTAGAGCTCTAGGAGCTAGCCTTCCTAGTCTCACAGAGGGATCTCTCAATTGTTTGCAAAGATGTGTGCTTGTTTTCTTTTAAGGGTTGATTTTAGGCTAGTTATGAAGAATGATTTTGTTTGATTGTTTGGTTGGACATGATGACCTAGGCAACATAGATAGAAAAGGGAAATCTCTAAGTAATTGGGCAATGGAGTCAAGTGGAAGCTATAACAAGTTGGTAGATGAATCAGGGATATCAAAGGGCAAATCTAACTTGACCAGTTGATCTTCAAGGTCTTTCAGGTGAAATTAAATGGACATCAATGGTTTAGAATGAAAAGTAGAACTAAGGGTAATTAAGAATCCTTAATTATATGTACTTCTCAACAAAGGGACTTAAAACATTATCTAAACATAAAGAGGCATTCCATAGACAAGGCTAACCATAAATTCTAGAAACCACACTTCAACAAATAAAAATTCCAAAACAGATTTCTCCAATGAAATATAGAAGGCGAGAAACTCATTTAACTTCTAGTGATATCACCTTCAAGGATAAGAAAACATTCAAGATTCACAAATAACTGCATTCATAGAAGAGGGAAATCCTAAACATCTTAGATTACAGTTATAAAGACCTTCAAAATAATTATTTAAGCAAGTACAAAGGGTATGATCAGAACAAGACCTCTTTGGCAGACTTTAAATAATGGTACTTTGAAGGGAGACTTCAGAAACAGTTTTTAAGTCGCAAAAAGTAAGCAGGGAAAACCATAAATCATTCTTGAGACCAACTGTATTGAACTATTTAAGAAATAAACAAGCATAAGGGTTCTAGAGAGAAATTAAGAATTCTCTAGAATATCTTAGCAGAAGAAAACATTTAGACAATGAAGAGTAAATAGAACTAAGGTGCTTTCAAAAGACATTTCTTAGCCTAAACATTTTACTCTACTGCAATAGAGAATGGTGAAACATATTGGAACAAGAAATAACAATAACAGATTTAGAGTACTTCACCAAAAGCCAAGCCCGAGGATCCAATGACAGAGCTTTCTTCATCAACAAACAGGTCAAGACATCCATAAGTTCCAGAACATCAATTTCCTTTCAACTTCTGCATGACTATGTATTACTTCAAAGAGTCACCAAATGCCAACAATACAATGAGTTCCAATGCAGTATTTATAATGCAAAAGAGGAGGTGGAACTGATCTAGGGTTTTAGAGTCATTAACTATAGATTAAATGCATTCCTAACCTTGAAAACCATGCAAGGCATAAGGTAGGAAGATGTTCAACTACTTCTCTGTTTCAAAAACTCTGTCTGAACTTCTAATAGAAATATAGGAGAAAATATTGACTTTCAAGGCTTATCCTTATCTTTTCAATAACTGTCCTGACAGTTTTAAATATTTTCTTTATTATAATAACTGTTTTTTTGTCTTTGTAGGCAGAAAGTAGGTCAAAGGTGTCAGTTAGATATTCTGAGTGAATAACTGCTCCTATTTGATGTATTCGAGGTTGTCTTTAGCCTAACTCTCCTTAATTTCATCATTAAATTGTGCTTTAAAGCTTAATTCTATTTTTGGCCTTCATAATTCATCATGTTGTCTTTTAACACTTTTCAGACTTCTTTAAACCTTTGATTCATCTGTCTTTAACTGTGTTTTTTCTTTTAATCTTCTGTCTGCCTCTTTTGGTCCCCAAACTTCATTAATTTTCTCTGTCCATGTTTGATGTGTGCAGGGGCTCCTTTTGCTGCGTTGGAGGTTTTATTTATTGAATGGATGATCATGATTCATCGTCCAAACCTTCAGATTAAACCCGTGATCCCCTTTTTTCTTCGTTTATAGGCCTTTTTGGTTCGTCATCCAAGGCCATGTCACTGTAAACTTGACTGTGGGATGGCCCTTTGACTTAGGGCTACCATTAAAACCTGCAAGAAAACAAAAAACATTTAATAAATCCTGAATTTGTGGCTAAAACTTCTTTTCAGAGGGTTACGGAGGGTTTGGGAGCAAGTTGCAGAGGAAGGGAGAATGCACGTGTGGAGTACTAAAAAGGTATGTTTTTGATGAATATTTCAATGGCTTTTTAATAGGATTTGTGAACCTTTTGAATCATGAATTTGGAAAGTAATAAGGAACTATAACAAAATATGTGAGAATTGATGTGCATAACCTAGCCACTGATAATGGTTATTTTCTATACAGGAAAAGGAGAAAACGAAGAGTTGCCGCTCCAAAGGAAAGGACAAAGTGGAGATAACTGCTGTCTCTCTGGACGAGAACCGAACACAAATATAGGGAAACAGATCAAAGTAAATCGGCTCGGGAAAGAAGGAGAGGACACCAGCTCAGCGCAACAGAAAAGACAGGATGAAGAGTTAACAGTTTGGCGAATCCCTCGGGATCGAAGATCCTGAGGGATCGCTGCTTTATTTATCTAGTTGCTTGGACATCTCCGCCGTCGTCTTTATAAAAAGAGACAGCACTGTTAGTTTAGGGGGAGACAAGAGAGAGATAGGATACGTTTTATGTAATCTTCTGTAAGACATCAGCTTTGGTTATTAAGTTTTGTTGAAGACTGGTTTGATGTATTTTTGATCAATGCATTAATAAAGGCTTGGTGATTATTCCATCTTCGCGTCTGCATTAACTTAAAGCGGTGTATCCTTGGAGGCTAAGGGCCCGGCCCCGAAGGACACTTGCTTCTGTACCATTACAGCGTCACTTCTGTGTGGTTTGTGTATTCTTGTTATTTGATCATTTGATATGCTTTACGAGTTCATATGATATGCTCTGTTCAAGTTTGAATCATTGAAGTTTCTACATATAGAATTGTATGTTGACTCTGTATCAAGTTATTTATCCTTTCAAGAGTTAATCGCACATTCTTACTGTTATATTACAGAGCTGTTATACTAAAACATTCGTGTGGTGTGCGTTCCTAATTTATCAGTACTGTTCTATAATTCATTCGTTGTTATTGTTGTTCCATTAGTGTGATCTGTGTGAATCGCCTTTAGAGTGACAGAATGTTCTTTGATTGCAAAGAGTGTATAGATTGAGTTTGGTTATAACCCACGGGACTTAGTTATTCAATTGCTGTTCCATTCTAGAGTTGCTGTTCCATTTCAGAATTACTGTTTAATCCTTTATTCGCTTTGCTGTTCCATTTACTTGCAGTTGTTGGTTTGTTGTGAGAGATGATCTAAGGCTGTAGTGAGCAGTAGCAGTCACTGTCTAGCTCCTAGGCTCGTGATCTATGCTCTAGTTCCTTTTCTATCAGTTTCTGAAGGGATGGGTTATCATTGCCGAACCCTTGACTGATAAGTTATTGAGTTTTCTGAGTGTGTGATTTATTTCTTTAAAGTAATTTGATTTCAGTTAAGCATCCGTTTACTCTTGTATTTCTTAAGCAATGTACTACTAGCATTACTCTGACAAATGAGCCTCGGATTGAGTCACTCTTTGTAATGACAAAACGCTCTCGGGTTGACATATTAATGTGAGGTAATTAGAGGTGAAAGAGACCCTTTTTATAGCTCTACATTTTGGCGTCGTTGCCGGGGAAAGAGTGAAGCCATTTGTCTTTTTCGGAGTGGTGTACAAGCCTGCTAGGGAGGAGTTGGATCCTAAAAACGGAAGGTAAGAACCTACGTGCAGAGCATGTAAAAGACCTGCTCACTATCCGCTTTCCTAACAGATTTGTTTTTTGCTTGTTTGAATATAAGTTGGTAGTTTATTTTTGAGTGCATGACTAAGCAGAAAAGGCCAGAAAAGAATATCAAACCCCCATCCAAACCTGAAAAAGCTAAGGGGCCGGTGACCCTTGGCCGAACGACCTTCATAGACGAAATCTATAAGAAAACAGAGTCTCAGCCATCGGTAGGCTTCAAGAAAAACACTTCCAAACCGCCTACTAGTTCCCTTCAGGCCACAGGATCACCATCTGTAGCCTGTGCTGAGGTGCATAGTCAAACTGAGGAGCAGGAATTTCAAGAAGTTGAAAATTCCACTCCAGAATTATTGCAGGAAGGGAACTCTAGCAACTTTTGTGAAGGAGAAGGAGAAACAGGGGAAATCAAGGAACCAAAATCTCCTCTTGAAACAAATCAGCCATTAGATAGCCCAGATAAAGGAAGTGATGCGAAAGTCATTGTTGAAGAGATTCAATCTCCTCAAACACCTGGTATTCCCATTATTCCAGATAAAGGAAGCGTTATTAAAAAGATCCTTGTCAAAACCGTTCCCACCCAACCTAGGAATACCCTCCTAGATATCCCAGAAGGTTATTGGCATATATTCGATCCCATGGCTCAAAACCAACCAAACGCTCAAAACCAGCCAAACACTCAAACCTCTACATTACAATATCCTATAGTGGATTCTGCAGCAAATGCACCCATGAAATCTATCCCTCTTCAGCATATCCCTACATTTCACGGACTCACATCGGAAGATCCAGATGCATTCCTATTCGAATTCGATGTGTTATGTCGAGGGTACGATTACACCACCGATCCCCAAAAATTGAAATTATTCCCCTCTACATTGAAAGGGGCTGCTTTAAGATGGTTTATGGGGCTAGGTGGCGGGGTCATCAACAATTGGGATCAAATGAAAGAATCCTTCTTAAAGAAATATCAGGATTATTGTAGGTCTAGAGAATTAAAAGACGAAATATTTCAAATGTCAGCCAGACCAAATGAGACATTAGAGGAGTATGTGGAACGTTTTCAGTATAATTTACAAAGATCTCCTTATGCATCGCTACCTTTACCTGATAATGTGTTGAAAACTGCATTAATGAGGGGCATGAAGGAACAATGGATTGAAACATTAAACATTATGGGCAAAGGGGATATTTATCAGGAGAATTTTACTGACATCCTTGACTTATGTATCAGGAGTTCGAGAGGTAGCACAAGAATAAAACCGGCAGAATATGATCGGTTTGCAAGAGATAACAAAGTATCGGCAGAAGGAGTAACACGTGCAGAAATTGGAAATTTATTAGAAAATTTTAAAACTGATATTATGGGGACACTAACTACACAACTTGATATTGTGCAGGCTAAACAGAAGCAGCTAGAGGCAGAACAGAATATGGCAATCTTCTGCCCCCGATGCAGAAAGAAACATAGCCACAAGAAGTGTCCTCTGGATACAGTCCAAACATGCGCCATCTGTACAAAAGATCACCTTACGGAGAGTTGCCCCTCACTTCCCGGATTGAAAGTGGTATATAAGGAAGCAGAAGAAGAACCAGAATCGGTGAATTCAATCAATCAGCGCCGCCAGTGGCAGCCAAGACAACCTGGTATGCTTCCGGACCCAACCTCTTTCTTTCAAAACCCACAGTATAATGCTCAGCAATATGGTATATGGAAAAATCAATCTCAACCCCCATTTACAAACTGGTCACCACAATCATTTCCTTCTTCAAATCCGTGGCTGAATCAAACAAGCCAAACCAGTTGGCCGAATTTCTCTTACACTCCACCATATTGGAAAAATGGCCCGTATCCTTCACAATGGACTCCCTCTACTTCACAAAGTTCACCCTGGCAGTCAAGTTGGCAAAGACCGATGTACCATCCAGCTGGAACTATTCCGCTCCCTCAACCTACTTTGCCAGCTCTACAACAAAATCCCCAGTCTAACTTGAGGCCGCAACTCCCAGCCCAACCCGATCCCAATCCAAACAACAGGCAGGTCCAATCTATTCAAATCATAGAATCACCAGAAACAGGACCTGACTTAAGGGAGTGCAGTGACCTTCAGTTAAGATCTGGACGTATCATTGAAACTGAGGGAGATAAAACAATTCACATTGAAGATCAGTTACCCAGAGAACATCAGTCACAACAAGAGGATGCAAATAAGCAACAAACTCATAATCAAGCAACCACATCCTCTCCTCCGTTCCCAGAACGATTAGCCATACCTCGAACCATACAATATCCTGACTTTGACATTCTGGGAGAATTACAAAATCTGTACATAAAGATTCCATTCCTCCAAGCCATTCAAGACATTCCCATATACGCCAAAACTATAAAAGAATTGTGCATAAAGAAACTAAGGAGGAATATAACAAATAATCCAAGAGTCCAAGTAGTCGGAACTTTATCTGATCTATTGTCCGGAAAAGAAACACCCCTTAAATATGAAGACCCCGGGAATCCAATTATAACTGTTCAAATTTATGGTCAGACCCTGTCTAATGCCTTAGTTGATCTAGGGGCTGCAATTAATATTTTAACAACCACAACTTGCCAAAAGCTCGGCATTACATCTGTAGAACCCACCTCTACTCTGTTAGAATTGGCTTACCGATCTGTGGTTAGACCAGAGGGCACTCTACATGATGTCATGGTCTCTGTAGAATCCTGGGAGTATCCAACTGATTTCCTGATAATTAATCCAAAAAACCCGACTTGATGGACACCCGCTAATTTTAGGTAGACCTTGGCTCGCTACTGCCGATGCCTACATTGGCTGTCGGCAGGGAAATATGACCATAACCAGAGGACCAAATAGCAAAAATTTAGTTCTATATCCTCCAGCGCAGCCAAGTGTCACAATGATTAAAACTAATAAACAACTTGTATCGTACCTTACCGATAACATCAGATCTCCATTAACTATACAAGAGGCACTCGATTTCAAAGATCAAACAGAAGACGATGCCATTAATAATTTCATTACTCAAACTGAACCTCGCACACAGTGTCACATGATAGAAGCAACATTTGATAATGAATTGGAAGAAGATCCCCTGAAAGATATTCATGACCAAGCGATACCTGTTACTCCTGTTGCAAATAGTAAAACTGTGGAAATTGCACCGGGGAAAACTTTAAACATCAATGCTAATCTCACACCTGAACAAGAAACAAAGCTCATCCATCTGTTAACAAAATATCAAGAAGCATTTGCATGGGACTACCCTGGTATGAAAAGAATCGATCCCCAGTTATGTACACACCACATTTATATAGAAAAGGATGCCAGACCTGTGCGTCAGCCGCAAAGGAGACTTAATCCCCATCTAAAAGATGTCGTAAAAACTGAACTTCAGAAGCTTTTAGATGTGAATTTTATCTACCCTATCTCTGATAGTAAATGGGTCTCTCCACTTGTGGTGGTACCAAAAAAGAATGGGAAATGGAGAATTTGTGTGGATTATAGGGAACTTAACAAAGCAACACAAAAAGATCATTTTTCCCTTCCTTTCATAGATCAAGTATTGGACACTTTAGCAGGGAAGAAGTTCTTTTCTTTCCTGGATGGCTTCAGTGGATACAATCAGATTCAGATTGCCCCTGAAGACCAGGATAAAACTACCTTTACTTGTCCTTGGGGAACATTTGCCTATCGAGTCTTACCTTTTGGCTTATGTAATGCTCCTGCCACATTTCAGAGGGCTATCCTTAGTATTTTTGCAGATTTAATCAATGATGGACTTGAAGTTTACATGGAGGACTTTACACCATACGGAGATGACTTTGATCCAGCTCTAGACACCCTAGAGAAAGTCCTACAACGCTGCATTGTTACTAGACTTTGCTTAAGCAATGAAAAATGTTTTTTGATGATGACTGAAGGACTTATCCTAGGACACTATGTCTCAGCGGCCGGCATTCAGGTAGACCCGGCCAAAATCCAAATACTTTTGCTTATTCCCACTCCTACTACTCAAACAGAGGTACGCAATTTTCTTGGATTTTCAGGTTATTATAGACGATTTATAGAGCATTATTCGCACATTGCTGCTCCTTTATATGCACTGACTGGTAACGTTGATTTTCTTTGGATAGACAAATGTGACCGTGCTTTCGAGGATCTAAAGAAGCTGGTATCCACAGCCCCAGTCCTTCGAGGACCAAACTGGGACCTACCATTCCAGATATCATCTAATGCTTCAGATACAGCCATTGGTGCAGTCCTTGGGCAGGAAGAGGATAAAAAACCATATGCTATCTATTACATTAGCAAAAATTTATCCCCTGCTGAATTGAATTACACTGTTACTGAAAAAGAATTCCTAGCTGTAATACATGTTGTCAATAAATTTAGACATTATATCACAGGCTACCCTGTTATCTTGTATACAGATCATTCTGCCATAAAATATTTAGCAAATAAGCCTGTCACAAATGCCAGAGTAACTCGATGGTTAATCTTATTGCAGGAATTCGACATCACAATCAAGGACCGCCCTGGCAAAGAAAACCCTGTAGCCGATTTTCTTTCAAGAATACCAAAATCAAGCGATGCAGCAGCAGTGGAATATCAATTCCCGGATGAGCACCTGTTTGCTGTTGCTGTTCAAACACCCTGGTATGCTGATGTTGCCAACTACCTTGCAGTAGGTAAATTACCAAAACATTTAACTCCTAATGAGCATAAGAAGATTATTCAGAAAAGTTCTCGATTTTCGTGGATTGGAGGTTATTTGTTTCACACAGGAGCAGACATGCATATCAGGCGATGTGTTAGAGAGGATGAAATTTTTGATATCCTAAAAGCCTGTCACGATGGACCGTGTGGGGGGCACTTCGCTGAGCGTAGGACTGGACATAAAGTATCGCAAACAGAATATTACTGGCCTACGATCTTCAAAGATGCAAAGAAGTTTGTCCAAGCCTGTGACAGCTGCCAGCGAGCAGGACGACCTGGTCAAGCTGATGAGATGCCTCTGAAACCACAGTTAGTCATCGAACCATTCGAGCGGTGGGCTCTTGATTTTGTCGGACCCATCAACCCTTCATCAAATCAGAAAACATATATTTTGGTGGCAACGGAATATGTCACCAAATGGGTTGAGGCAGAAGCATTGCCAAGAGCCACAGAGGACTCTGTCATACAGTTCTTGTTCCTTCTATTTGTTCGTTATGGCCTTCCTAGGGAAATAATTACAGATGGAGGACCACAATTTTTTGGGCATAAATTAGCTGCAACACTTAACAATTATCATGTCCAGCATAAGATCACTACTCCATATCACCCACAGGCGAATGGGCAGGTAGAAAGTAGCAATAAGATAATAGAATCAATCCTAACGAAAACCATTGCATCACATAGGCGTGATTGGGCTACCCGACTACCTGAAGCACTCTAGGCCTATCGAACCACATGGAGGAGCACTACCGGTTACTCACCTTATCAATTAGTGTTTGGAAAACAACCCATTTTTCCTATAGAATTCGAAATCCAAACACTGCGAACAGCACAGGAAGTTGGCCTAGATCTAAGCGAGGCACAACTCAATCGACTACAGCAAATCAATGAATTAGACGAAATTCGTCTCTCTGCACTACAAAATACAGCATTGATTCAACAGCAGCGAGCCAAATGGCATGATGCGCTCATCAAGAACAAAGTCTTCCACGAGGGAGACTGGGCTCTGCTATACGATTCTCGGTTTCAGGACTTCCCTGGAAAACTTCAGACTCGATGGTTGGGACCATACAAAATCCAGAAGGTACATGACAACGGAACCCTTACTTTAATCACCATTGACGGTTCTGGATATGCATTCAAGGTAAATGGCCACCGAGTCCGTCTCTATCAGAAACCACTTACTCGGGAATCCTTCTGCCAGCAGCTACGCTGAGATACTGATCTGGAGATCTTAGGAGAGGAAGAGAAATCTTCCTCACCTGTAATTCATTAAGGGTCTATTCTCTTTTACAATTTGTACATAAGTTCTTGTTTTTGAGTGATTCTTGTACATAAGTTTTATTTGAATATTTTCTTGTCATTTGTTGCTGTTCCTTTTTCTTCCATATAGTTTGATTTTTGCTCTTTTAATAGCATATGCGTGTTTTTTGGTTTTGCTTGTTTTGCTGTTCCTTTTCTAAAGGAACAGCATTCGGATCTCTGCTGTTCCTTTTTCAAAGAAACAATATTGTTACATCTCTCGTTGTTCCTTTTGGTTACCACTGTTCCTTTTCCTTCAAAGAAACAGCGTTCTTTTATTGCTGTTGTGTCTTTTTCAACGGAATGGCATGTTGAGTGTTTTATAGTATGATTGTCGTTCCTTTTCCCAAAGGAACGGCATTTGCATTTTTTTCCCTTTTTCTATTATCCATCGTTGTTGCTTTTCCAACGAAATACCATTAGCATACTTTTGATCTCTTTTGCTGATTTAAATTGAGGATGCTTTTTGCCCGTCTTCTTTCTAGTCTTCAAGCTTCAGCTATGTATTTGTGCGATGAAATATAAAAACACAACATACCGAAATCTGCAAACCATAAATCGCTATATCTATAAGGCTCTGCATTAATAAGAGGACAAATGGAAGGACATAATTATTTCTTACCTTTTGTTGACATGGTTTTACTAATTTTGCCCTGATTGGTTATCTTTATCATGCTGATTCCCTTAAACTTTTTTATTAGTACTTGGCAATAAGAGCAAAGAGTTTATATCTTCCTATTGAGATAATAAGACTTCTTCCACCATTCCTACTCTTAAGGAGTGCTGAACCACCCTTTGTGTATAAATAAGGAAAAGAATTCTATGAAAAAGAAAAAGTATGTCAAGTGTCAAATGCAGGATAGGGGGTCTCATCGAGAGCCAACCTACCATGATCATGAGGATGGAAGTGAAGTGGCATTCCCATTCTGGCCACCACACCAGGGATATGGTCCAAAAGGTATATCAAATAAACAAACCTTGGAACAGGAGGTCTCATCACGAGCCGGCCTGCCCACGTTTTGCTCTTTCCTCGTGAATGGCATTATGGTTAACTGGTCACCAAGCCAGCATAATGGTCTACATTTTGATATAACAACATTCCTAAGTATACACAAAGGATCATGGTTCCGTGGGTGAAAAACAACTCTGCCAAGGTTATGAACACCTGTTGGCAGCAGAGTAATGTTAATGGTATTGAAGTCACCTTGCTTACACCAATGGGTAAGATACTAACACTCTTTTGTTTCTTATATCCTAGGCACTAATCATATGTCATTTCCCGATTTATACATCGCATGAATATTTATCATTACCAATCATGGCAACGGAAGTGACCATGACCACTTGAGATTGGCAAGTACGATACATGCCCTATCCATCAGCCTCAACTCATAACACAGCAGCCTCTTATATCATACGCGATCAATTCTCCGCCTCGATTTCGGTAATCTGTTGTCCTTTTTCAACATGGCATAATTCCACATGCTATTCCTTTATGACTTGATTGCAGACTGGGTGCCGCTCCTTTATTTGCCGGCTGGGACAGCCTATCACACTGCGGGGGGGGAGGTTAACCTCATCATTCCCTGTATTACGTGTCAATTCACCATTCGGAAAAATTAGTTTACGACGGTTTGGCATGGTTTCACGGCATGGCATATTTTTATTTTCACACAAGTTGTTTTTGTTGCACTATTGCATACTCTGTGTTTTCTTTCTCGAAACCTTGCGATTACTCTCTGTGTTTCAAACCAAAAACGTTTTTGTTGTTCCATTTAGAATTCACAGTGAAATCATGGGAGGAAAGGCAATTCGAAGTGAGCCTCAACAGCTGACAATCTCCGCTGCTGCCCGGGAGATCCTGGAAAGGGCGGGATGGTTGAATTATTTCAATCGCCTACAGGAAGCTAATGAAACAGTAGCAATGGAGTTCTTGCAGAATTTACAAGATGACCACTCCACAGTAAGAGGGAAACGGATAGCGGTCACTGATGCCATAATAGCAGAAGTCTCAGGACTACCAGCCACCGGACCGGTATGGACCTTAAAAAAGGAACGATTACAGAAGGTCATGGAACTGTTCCAGGACGAAGGCCAGAATTTGACAATTAAAGGAAAGGGAGTTCTGTCAGCAACCCTAGGTGAACCCTGGACGGAGCTAGCAAGAACGGTGCAGAGTTATATTACTTGCGAAGGAAGAAAAGACGTGGTAAGACCACGACACCTTAAACTTTTAGTTGTTTTAAAGCAGAGATGCTCTGTGAATTTACCGGCACTCCTAAACTCGTTACTGCATGATGCTGCACAAAGTATGAAAAGGGCATAGCACGTAGAGGAAATTGTTAGTCACCATGGGTTGATTCGACTTATTGTTAGTTATGGTCTTACCCAGCAGCAGAGCAGCTGGGAAGAGCTCATTGCAATGATTGAAGGGGGATTGGCAGAGCCATCCCCGAAACGTAGACATTCTATAAGCCCACCAGAACAACCGGAAAAACGCAGAGAAAATGTTGCTAGTACATCACAACAACCAGAGACACACCAAGAATCGGCAAAGCGCAAACATGCCGTTGATCCACCCGAGCAACCGGAGGAACCCAGAAAGTCGGCTCGGTTAGCTCGGATGAGAGGAAGCATAGATAAGCCCAGAAAATCAGCCCGGTTGGCTCGGATACGAGGAAGGCTGGAGAAGCTCCAGGAAAGCGCCAGCCAACCGGTGGTAATTGAGGACGAACAATCCGAAGAGGGGGAAGAGGCTGAACAGCAGGAGGAAATAGAACAACAGGAAGATAGCCCATTACAAGACCTACTGGGAGAAGATGACTTGGCCGCCATCCTAGCCAATATGAGTAAGTATGGTCAACCTTCTAGTTCAGAGAACCCCCACGACCAACCCCAGGAAGAGAACATGCCTGTTCATGATGAAGAGGAGGAAAATACTGAACGGGAACAATCTGTTCCCATGTCACAAGAGGAAAATTTAGAGGAAGTAGGAGCAGAAACAGTATTTGCTCAGGAAGAATCAGAACCAGTCGAGATGCATACTCCAGAACAGCCGGAGTAGAGCAGTGAGGAAGAACCCCAAGAGGAAGATTTAGCAACTGGTCATGATCCAGTCCACCATCGACAGACTGTTGTTCCTTCAAATGAAACGATGGAAATTAAGAAGTTGCGGAAGGAACGAACTAAATTGTTAAATACGATAACCCAGCTCAGACAACAAATTAGGATTCTGAAAAAGAACCAGAAGGTAAAGAGGAAAAAGAGGGCCAACAAACGGCTTGCTGTCCAAGACCCTGAGGATCCAGCTGCCGTTCCACATGATGCTGAGGATCGGGAACAAACGGATGTTCGTGTTAAAACAGAAAAGGATGATAAGCAAATTCAGACAGAGGCACCACCCTCAGGGGTAATAAGGGTTCTGAACTCCAAATAGCATAACAAGAAAGTTCAGGTAAAACTCCCGGCCTCCACTGACCTATGGAAGAAAGATCCGAAAACAAAATCCTTGCACAAGATGATGAAGCAAGCACAGCAAGAAGCTGAGCAACTTAAAGAACAAACGGTTCCCCGAGAAAAATATGAAGAGTTGCAGCAGCAACTAAGGGACGTCAGTCAACTTAAAAGCCAGGCTTTTGAAGGGTGGATGAAGGAACAAGAGGAAGTCGCACAGGTAACTTGTAGACTAGATACTACTATCAAACAGATGAATGACTTGTGTTCTTTATACAATAATGTTTTAGCATGTAGGGCCCCTGCTAAAAACTATGCTCTGTTTTTATTAGAACGATATTTACAATTACAAATAAAAGCTGTTAAGGCAGGCACCCCTATACAAATCAACAATGTCAATGATTTTATAGACTGTTGTAAACATTATGGAGTGAAAGTCCAGAGATTGTTGTGTGAACTTTATTTGAACGACCTTGTGCTAAGTCAGGAGACTGAATTGAACCCTGGCCCCTCCATTGGCGATATCCAAATCCAAGCATTCATTTCATTCGGGGTTAATCAGATTAAGTGGCTCAAAGCCTATGATACTTTCCAGAGTCAGGAAAATGGTCTAGATTTACGAGTTAGGGCTGAGCCTAGGAACCCAGTACAGTTATGGACAGCTCATATAAACCACATAAGGACTCCGGGTGTCATTGAAACATTAGGGCCCATGCATGAGGCACTCATTCGAGAGAGTTTAGAGTATTTCCTTTCCATCAAAGACTTGGCCATTAATGCAGCCAAATTTTGATATCGAGTCTCTGATCCACACATCCAGCTCAGAGAACCATTTAAGTATGAGAACTTTGAGTTAGCTGCTGACCGTTTGAATCTCTATGGCCAGAGCATTCTGAAAGCAGGGTCATCTTGGTTAGGGTATAGATTTCGCGCTCCAATTATTTGGCACCCTGCACCAGGATACCAGGCTCTGTATGATATGCCTGAGGGGCAAGCAGGTCAGTTCTTTGATTATTTAATCACTCAACATGGTTGTAGGCCTCCGCATGAGACTCCTTCTCCAGCATACTCTCTCCCTGCATTACATGTCAACTACAATGTTTTCATGAGGACATGAAACAAGGTAAGCAGGGGGGTGTGTGGAGTACTAAAAAGGTATGTTTTTGATGAATATTTCAATGGCTTTTTAATAGAATTTGTGAACCTTTTGTATCATGAATTTGGAAAGTAATAAGGAACTATAACAAAACATGTGAGAATCGATGTGTATAACTTAGCCACTAATAATGGTTATTTTCTATACAGGAAAAGGAGAAAACGAAGAGTTGCCGCTCTAAAGGAAAGAACAAAGTGGAGATAACTGCTGTCTCTCTGGACGAGAACCGAATGCAAACATAGGGAAACAGATCAAAGTGAATCGGCTCAGGAAAGAAGGAGAGGACACCAGCTCAGCGCAATAGCAAAGACAGGATGAAGAGTTAACAGTTTGGCGAATCCCTCAGGATCGAAGATCCTGAGGGATCGCTGCTTTATTTATCTAGTTGCTTGGGCATCTCCGCCGTCGTCTTTATAAAAAGAGACAGCACTGTTAGTTTAAGAGATAGATGATAGCAAGATAGGATACGTTTTATGTAATCTTATGTAAAACATCATATTTGGTTATTAAGCTTTGTTGAGAACTGGTTCGATGTATTTTTTATCAATGCATTAATGAAAGCTTGGTGATTATTCCATCTTCGCGTCTGCGTTAACTTAAAGCGGTGTATCCTTGGAGGCTAAGGGCCCGGCCCCGAAGGACACTTGCTTCTGTACCATTACGGCTTCACTTCTGTGTGGTTTGTTTATTATTGTTATTTGATAAATTGATATGCTTTACAAGTTTATATGATATGCTCTGTTCAGGTTTGAATCATTGAAGTTTCTACAGATAAGATTATATGTTGACTCTGCATCAAGTTATTTATCCTTTCAAGAGTTAATCGCATATCCTTACTGTTATATTACAGAGCTGTTATACTAAACATTCGTGTGGTGTGCGTTCCTAATTTATCAGTATTGTTTTATAATTCATTTGTTGTTATTGTTGTTCCATTAGTGTGATCTGTGTGAATCGCCTTTAGAATAACAGAATGTTCTTTGATTGCAAAGAGTGTATAGATTGAGTTTGGTTATAACCCGCGGGACTTAGTTATTCAATTGCTGTTCCATTTTAGAGTTGTTGTTCCATTCCCGAATTGCTGTTAATTCTTTATTTACTTTGCTGTTCTATTTATCTACATTTGATGTTTTGATGTGAGAGATGATCTAAGGCTGTAGTGAGCATTGGCAGTCACTGTCTAGCTCCCAGGCTCGTGATCTATGCTCTAGTTCCTTTTCCATCAGTTTCCGAAGGGATGGGTTATCA